>CM060920.1:274597159-275847159 GCA_030737875.1 Allium sativum | reverse complement strand
AATCTAACTGTTGGATCTTCACAAAATTTACATCATTAGAAAGGTCTTTTCAAAACGAATCCAACGGTTCCAGTTTCGGGAAATTCCGACGGTCGGATCTCCCGGTACAATCGTTTGAAGTTTCGATTTCAAAATACGAACTGCAGCGTCGTTATTCGATTAAATATAATTATATTTATATATATAAATATATAATCGTTTCTGGCGCTGTTTTTCTTCAGATTTGAATTAAACATTCCAGACAATCCAACCGTTAGATTTTTACAGGTTGGTGCCGTTGGAAAGATATTTCCAAGGCGAACCCGACGGTTGTGGTTTCGGGAAAATCCAATGGTCGGATTCCCCGTACTAGTTGTTTGAAATCACGGTTTCAAAATGCGAACTGCACGGCCACGTTTCGTTTTAATTTTATTTATATTTATATAATTATATAAATATAGTTCATTCAACAATTTCAATATCGTTTTCACTTCAAATATTTTACTAACGCCTTAAAATTTTGGAAAATTTCGCCATAACCTCCCCTGCACCGGGAGCATCGGGAAATCGCAAATAGCTTTCCCGGTCCTTCTAATCTCAAAAAGAAAAAGAAAAAGCCAAGCGGCTAGCCAACAGGCTCATAAAATCATCACCCAAACAAAACAGTAAATGTGTACCTATTTGTCGGGCACAAAATTTTATTCCTCTTCTCTAGCCCCTTTGCTATAACCTGTTCAATGAATATGCATGTACATATATATACAGTTCTTATCATTTATCATTTTCTATTCAACTTCATATTTGATTTCTATTTGGTGTAAAAACACCATTCATTCTAATGTTACATGTATAGGCAAAAATCATATCATTAGCTAATTAATGAATATTTCAACTCGTATATATTTATTTGAACGAGTTGCTATTTTTAACACTTCACATTTCAACGATTCATGCATATAATAAAAATGTGATTTTTATTGTAAAAAAACAACTCATTTCAAAACACTACTATTTTATATATTTCCTATTGGTGATAAAAATAGGATTTTTCTTATAAAACAATTTCTTTCAAAACGAGATTATTTTACACAGTTCATGTAGTCGATAAAAGGTGATTTTTTTATTATCAAACAATTTATTTCAAAATATGAATACCATTCAACACATGAATTTCAAATCAACGAATAAATATCGATTCAACGAATGAAGGTTTTCTATAGTTTCTATATATAGATAGAAATGTGATTTTTTATATTTAAAACACGAATACGATTCAACACATAAATTTCTAATCAACGAATGAATATCAATTCAACACATGAAGGTTTTCTATAGTTTCTATATATAGATAGAAATGTGATTTTTATATTTAAAACGCGAATACCATTCAACACATGAATTTCTAATCAACGAATGAATATCAATTCAACACATGAAGGTTTTCTATAGTTTCTATATATATATAGAAATGTGATTTTTATATTTAAAACGCGAATACCATTCAACACATGAATTTCTAATCAACGAATGAATATCAATTCAAAACATGAAGGTTTTCTATTCAATGAATAAATATAGTTTAAGCAAATGAAAATAATTCAAACACACGAATATTATTCAAAATTTCGGCAGCATAACGGCAGGGTAGTTAAAACCGGGACCGTCCCTAGTACGGCTCCTCGCTCTACCTTAAAACCTCGCGGTTTTTGACAATGGGGATCATGCATCTAGTTCGCACGCAGGCGGCATGTATATATTTATTTCATTTCCACAAACTAATCCTATGTGGTTTCAACCAAATATTTCTCAACCACAAACGGGTATTTTTCAACCTCAATCAATCAATATCAACCATAAACAATCCCAAACAATCATTCGCTATCAATCAATTTTCACAACAATTTCAACCAATAAATATCGTCCATGGTTTGTGGACGAGGGGCGTATATATATATATATATATATATATATATATATATATATATATATATGTGTGTATATTTATATATAGCAATTCACTTTTATTTCAACACATATATATATGGCTAGAAAAAGAATTTGAAGAGTGAGAAATTCTCACTAATAGCTATCCAACTTCACGACACTTCACTTAGAGAAATCTTCGCCTTTCTCGCCTTTTTGTCGCTTTCGCCCGTAGCCACTACATATATAAAAAATTGAATGTTTACTTCGCTATTCAATATATAAAAATAGAATTTTTATTATGCTATTCAATATATAAAAATCGAATTTTGACTTCGATGTTCAATATATAAAAATAATATTTTTACTTCGATGTTCAATATATATAAATCGAATTTTTACTTCGATGTTCAATATATAAAAATCGAATTTTTACTTTGCTATTCAATATATAAAAATCGAATTTTTATTATGCTATTCAATATATAAAAATCGAATTTTTACTTCGATGTTCAATATATAAAAATCGATTTTTTTTTCTTCTATCGCTTCTTCTTGTAAATAAAAATCTATTCCTTTTTGTTTAGAAAAATCCAATCTTGTTCTTACTTTACATATGATAAAGATCCATTTTAATTTTCAGAAATTAAAACAAGTTAAAACATTTTCCTTATACGATAAAAATTAATACTTCATCTAACTAAAATCATTTTTCACAGACTAATGCTATATATAAAAAGGACTGATTTTTATTTAACCTCATGCATATATAAATGAATTAACTAAATAAAACACACCTTTCATTTCAGTTTTGTGTTTGCAGGGTCGAACTGGTGGCTGAAGTTCTGCGCGTCGGGGGAAAAGGGTTCACTAGCGCGCGGTGGTCCTCGACGGGGCGGGGACGCGGTTTCCGTTGGGTTGAGGGGTTTTGGGGCTGTTCGATTTGGGGTCTTTGGGTAGATGCGGTTCGAATGGAGGAGGGGGTGCTGGCGAACGAGGGGTGGGGCGGCGCGAGATCAACGGCGGTGAACTCCGGGGGGGGGGGAGGGGGGGGGCGAGGTTCTCGATGGTGGCCGAGCGATTTCGTGTCGCGGTTCTTTTTTTTTCTGTTTGATTCGAACTGAAGGAAGAAAAGAAAAAAGGGGGGGCCAGAACGAAAGATAAGGGAGGGGATTAAAAGTGTTTTTTTTTTTTTATTTAATTATTTAATTATTTAATTTTGCAAAAAGTTGACTTTTACATACGACCTCTAAACGAGGCCCACCGCCTGTCGTCCATAGCTAATTACCCCCATTCCGAACACAATGGGATATGTATCGTAGGCTGATTCGCCTGTTTGAATCAGTTTCCGTTGAATTTACATTTAAATCACTATATTGAATTTTAAACGTACATTTCAAATTACCGGGGTCACATACTGACTCGAAAAATTCCAAAAAAAGATTTTCTAGCTTCGTATTGACGATACGGTCCTAATAAAACTAGTTTCGTCGAATTCTGAGACCGTTGGAAAAATTGCCAATTTCCAGTCGATTAAAATCAACTGAAACTGGTCAAACACGTTTTCTTTTGCCACGCTCACATATTGATTCGAAAAATTATGAAATTTGAAACCTAGCAATAACTTGACACTTCGGATCTAACAACATTGGTTTCGTCGAAATCCGAGGTCGTTTGCAAAATGTCCATTTTTAAGGGCCTGAATTCCATAGCGACTATTCAGAATTTTCAACTGGACATATCTTTTGATTCCCGCTATCAAATTTCGATTTTTCAGATTCGTTAGAAAGGTATTCACTAACAGATTTAAATATTTTTGGTTTCACTAAAATCCGGATTGTTTTGCACCAGGTACAGTCCGACAAAGTTTGAATTCAATTTTTGAAACTGCCACGCCATTTCAGGCCTTGTTTATAATTATAATTAATTATATTCGTTTTCAATTGTCGATTCAAACTCAGTTTTCATCGCCATTATTTAAAATATTTATTTAAAATATTTAAAATCCATTATTTTAGCCAATTTAAAAATTTTAAATTGGTTCAGATTTTCTGGGTCGTTACAGTGTACGGTGAGAATGGAGTTAACGCGGAGCATGGGCCGATGGAAGAGGATTACTGGAGAGGCGTGTGTTTCTAGAAGTTGGGGAGGTACGGTTTGCGATGTGAATATGTACGTGAGTAGTGGAGGTGGCGGTTGCATAAGCATACTCATGCGCGTTTTGACGTACAACAAGTTTTAAGTGCCATCATTGAAGCTTAGGCGGAGGACTAGTGGTGACACATGCATGAAGTAAAATATGTAGGACGTTGGAAGGGAGGTCCTGGAGGAGGATCCTCGTGAGTATACAAGGAGAAGGACTCCTGAAGCTTCGCGTTTGAAAATATCTGGGAAGAAGAAGTTATGGAGGGTCTGGGTATTTAGGGGATGAATGGGCCGTGATATTTGTGAAGCCCAAATTAAAAAAAAAACAAAAAAAACAAAAAAAAAGTAGGTTCAAGAATAGAAGACGCAAGTGGAAGGATGACTCTAACGTATGGAAGAGGAGTGGGAAGATGTTTCAGTATCGGGGTGGGCCGAGATAAATAATGGAAAGCCCAAGCTTTTAAAAGAAAATATTAATAATAAAGAAAAAGGAGAAAAGATCCAAAATGATTGGAATGTGAATTGGCAAGAGGAATAAAGGGTTCGTTGTTGGTCTCTTACGGGTATGGGGCGCCATGGGCTACTATAGAATGGGTGAGCCGAAATTCCAATTGTAGTCAAGTTTAAACTATTTAAATAATGCTTTAATTTGTTAATTTAATATCCGATATATACATGATCAGAATTTTGGAAATTTGATACCGTTGGGATCGTATGACCGAAGGCTATACAACGGAACCGGTCTGGAGATATTTGGAGCTCATGGAAAAATAAAACGGTTGACTGGATCAATTGAACGAAATCGTTATTTAACGGTTATTGACAAAGGTGAGTAAATGCACTAACTCTGTTTTATTTAAAATATCTTAATTATATTTTAAATAAATGGTTGAATATTGGGTGATGGGTGTTTTAGTAGATTACATCTAAATTGATTGAATATTATATGTCGTTGCATATATACACATCATTGGTTGAACTGATTCCATCGATTATAATATTTCCTGGTATGGAATCAGCGTTAATTGTTGACTAACATCGGTGGATGCAGGAAATCGGTTGGGGGAATCCAACCGGATTCCTTAATATTCATATGTACTGGTTGTTTTATATAGATGCAATGTTTGAACCCAAATGATTTTTGAAACCTTATGTTGATATTAGAATTGAATGGAAATTCAGACGTTATTTTGATTTAAATCAATAGATGAGATCGATTAAGAAAGTGGCAACAACCAACCATAAATGTATCAGTTGTTTTAACCGCTATTGTTTTACCAAAATCCCACTGTGTGCGAAGCACGTGTTTCACCATACTTACTAAATGATTTGGTAAAGTGGATTCTTATATTAATAAGATTAATAAGTAAATAGGTGGAGATTAACTTGATGATTAATAACAAGAATTTATTGTTTTAAGAACAATTAAATGAGATATTACAAATAGATTATGGTTCATTTCATTTTAAGTAAGATTAGTTAGAATCGATTATTGTTTATTTAATAGTAAATGGGATTATTTATAAATAAATTATTATTTTTATAGTAATCGATACAAGTGAAATTATTTGGATTAATAAATGTTATTTATTCAAAAATGAAAAGATTTGTTAGAATTGATTAGTGGGTTAATCATGGCTAAATATTTACCAAGCAAACTGTTTTGATCAATAATTGGTTATTTAATCAAATTAGATTGGGCTGGTTAATCTAATGTAATAAATTGACGAATAGTTGATTTAATTTAAATAAGATTTTAAAGTATAAGGAATTTGTCTAAAGAAGACAAAGCGAAGAGGGATGTTTAATAAGAGATTTGTCTAAGGAAGACGAAGCGGAGAGAAATGTTTAAAAATGGATTGGTATAAGAAAGATGAAGCTAATATAAATAACCGAGTTTTCAAAATAAGGATATGGCATTATAAAACCATATTTAAAATAAAGCAGAAGTACGATTTGACAGATTATAAAATATAAGAGGTTAGAGTTATGAACTTATATCTATTCTAAGATAAGAACGTTGTCGATCAAGGTCTGAGAAGTAATTAAAATACCCCAACTTGAACGGCTTCACTATTATCGAGGGACGGTATTTGTTTGTAACGGAAAGAGATGTCAAGATTTTTGTAACGGAAATAGATGTCAAGATTTTTGTAACAGAAAGAGATGTCAAGATTTTTTGTAACGGTAATAGGTGTGGGATTAGTTATAAAGTGGAATATAGTAGCGTTTTGCAAGTCTTAGAACTATAGCGATAAAATAACGCTGTTGACGGGGCTTAAGCGTGACTGTTATGTTGAGATTAGTTAAAAGGGAATATTACAGCGTATGATAAGTTTTAAACTATAACGATAAATTAGCGCTGTTGACCAAACCTAAGCGTGATTGTATGACGATTAATTGTACAATTTGAATGGATGTTTGTTTTTACTTCGATAGTAAAATAACCGACTAACGAAGTGTTTTGACCATCGTTGTCAATACGGAGAGACCGGTTGGAAATATTATCCGAAACCACTCCGTATAGGCATAAGCGCTGCGAATTGGGTTATGTTGAAGACAAATTAAAGACGGAGTAAAATAAAAGGGTTGTCCTATTTCAGAATGGTGCTCTCTGTTTGTCCAGTCCCAGGACAACTTGTATGGACGAATGTCTCATAGAATATTCCTGACGGTCACCTAAGATGTTTTTTTCAAGATATTACGTCTGGTGGCGGAGAAATTCGTTTCTCTTGGCTTTTATACCCGTAATATTTTGGGAAGATCAACTAGTGATTTGACGGGTTTGACGATGTGGCATTCAAAGTGTATGGTGGCCAGATGTCCTAAAAGGTAAACGTAGCCTCAAGCTTCACAACCGGGAAATGACAAAAATCGGGCAGGCAGCATGGCTATGTGGGTCGCTCCCATTAGGGTGTATAATCACATATCTAGAGAAATTCCTTTGTTTCTAAATCTATCGATTCTGCCCATTCGGGAAACGGTGGTTTGAGCCCAACCATTGGTGATATACATTCGATACCCTCAAGCGAAATGAGTGGTCGGTCATGTGTAGGCCGGGTTGCAAGACGTTCTTGTTGAACCCAGGTGTATTCGCCTCTAGAGATACACTGTCGGAAGGTGGTCCCATACCTTGTCATAGTTGGAATCCAATCTCCAATAAGCGCCTTGCGGTTTTTGATTTTATACTATATATGTAGTGCGTGAGATGCAAGCGTTCTACTATTTGGTTATTTACTTGATTAGACATTATTATAATACCACTGGATTTTGATATCAAAAATATTTTGGGTTATAGTAAGGTAAAAGCCGTCCATGTTTATGTGTGGATTGGTCTTACTATTATCCTTTTGTTTCGGAAGGATTTTCAAAGTTAAACCGTATGGTTGGAATTTACTCACACTAGTCCCATGACTGACCCAGAGTTTATTTTGTTTGTTTTCCCTAAACTCTTGGGTACCCAAATTTGTACGGGCAGTCAAGTGTTTCAGGCTTTACAGATACACTTGGAGGAGCTTGAAGCAGGAGTCTTCACTGTTGGTTATTTAGAGTTATTTCCGCTGTACCAAATGTTATTATGTACTCTGATATGGTATGTATATATATAAAAAAGATTTGTACTTCAAAGTTATGTTATATAATATATTTTATTCGTTCCGCTGTGAGAAACGTGTTTACTCTGATTATGTTCAGTATGTTCTCCTTCTTCTTCTTCTTCTATTCTATTAGTTCTATCTTTTCTATCTCATCCTCTAATTTCTTTCTATTAATGATCCGGTATTTTCGATGTCTGATTAATTGACATGGTGTTTATGTGTCGATTTTCGGTGTCGAAAAATCTGTGGTCGTTACAGTTGGTATCAGAGCATAAGGTTAAGTAATTACCTTGGCTATGTGGCGTAACTCAATAGAGATGGGGTTAGTAATACCCTAGATTGAGTATGAGTGTATATATATGAGGGTGTAATTGTAAATCGATATAAAAACTGTTTTATATTGTGTTGATTGGTTTGGCGAGTGGTTTATGAATTCTGATCGATACTGGATTGCAAACTGTATCGATAGGTGTTTCTAAACTCTTGAACAGAGTAACTCGACACGGTATGTTTTGAAAAGCTGGGCAATTAAAATAATTTTACCCAAAATATATTTTGATATAAAAAGAGCTATATATCTTGAGATCATTATAGTATATTGGGTGTGTTGATCGTTATTATAATCAAATAAGGTTATATGTGGGTTCCTTATGTAAATAACCAATCGAAATTTATATGAGTATAAGGTATAAAATCGGATGAAGTAAATCTGAAATTTAAACCTGAATTGGAATTAAAATTCTGAAACATGAAATTGTTTGTAAATGAATTTTGAATTAAGTATATGGAATTTTAAAATCGTGGGGAAATTTTAAAATATTATCCAAGTTTCGAAAAGACAGTTTTGAAGTAAAATTTCAAATAAAAGTATTTGAATATGAGTTTTGAAAGTGATATAGTATTGAACTCACTTTGATGGCTAGAAAATAATTCCGATGATGATCCGGACATCATCGGTGTTCATTTTCGAGTTTCTAAGTGACGGATTACTACCAAAGATTTTGTTTTGAATTGTTTTGAGAAAACGAGTTGTTAAAAATTCAAATGTTTTGAATTGCTATGTTATGAATATGTATATATGTATATTATTTCAAACTGATTTGAAATGAAAACCCCAGGAATTTGAATTCTGAAATTTAAAATTTACTTATGAAGTAAATAAACAGCGAATTTAAATAAGTCAAATAAAATTTGAGTTGAATTGAAGCCAAGTAAGTGGAAATCGTATTGGAATAAGGATTTGACTTGGCAAAGTAGTTGAGTTGTGAATTAAGATTGGGAATGGAACAAACTTGGTTGGGAAATTAGATTATTTGGAATTGTAATTGAACTGGAGTTTGAAAAAGAAATTTGAGTCGGGATGTAAGAGAATTATTGATTGAAGATAAACTGACTCAAGATCAGTTGGAGATGCATTCGGGTATGTTGAATGGATTGCAAATGGAAGCGAGAAAGTTGGATGCCCAATAAAGGGAGAAGTCCCAAAGTGGCGTGTTGTAGTAGTACCGAATGAACCGTGCAGCGGAGAGGCTGACGAAATTCTCCGAAAATTAAATTGTTAGAAAATTTTCAGAATTTTGAAAATTTTCATTACAAAGAAGGGAATTAATATTTTGATCAGTTCAGTTGAAACTGAAATTATGAAGTAAACCAAAAAGATTTTTAATCTGTTTACAATAAAAATTGTAGCATTTTCCCCATCTTAGCAATTTCGAGGACGAAATTATTTTAAGGGGGAAGGAATGTAATGTCCCGCATTTTTATTGGTTTGTATTTGAATATTTAAATCAGTTTAAATATTGAATTCGTAATATAAGTGGATTTATATGTTAATTAAAACGAAGTTGAATGTATAAATATATATATTAATTATAATCGAGCCCGTAATATCGCGGCAGTTCGTAATTTAACGTTCTAATCTTCAACTAAGTGTACATGACTCGTTTCAAATCGGATTTCTTCGAAACAAGAAACGATGGAATCTGTCAAACTGTATTTTTCTAATGGAGGTGAAAAATCAAATTTTTGAATTATATATTGCAAGATATATCCAAATCAAATATTCAAATAGTCGCTGTAAAATCCTTTATCGACAATAACGGGTTATTCGATATAACTAGATATCGGTTTCGAATTTAGACAAGATTATTTTGGGACGTAGTAATAATTTAATTTTTAGAATTTTACTGTAATTTTTAATTAATTAAATACGCAACTTTTTATTTGTAGTATTTTGCACCCTATATTGATATTTTGGGGTTTCAAAATATAAGTCAACCTACCGATATTATTATATTTTTGGGATCGGGGCACCTCGTTGGACACGACCGCGTTCTTATTTCTATTTGTGGCTGCTCGAACATAAACGAGACCTTACCGTAACATGGTACACTAGAGTTTCCTTAGCATTTAAATTTCGTATGGCATGCCAAAATTACCGGTCACGTTACATTGTCTCCACCTCACATATATCACAACATTTTCATTTTATAGTATTCCCAACATTGCTAATTTGCCTACATCATAAGATTTGTCCTTTCCTAAGATCCTTACACCATCAGCTATGGATACAAAGGCCATAGTGAGATCAAATCATCTATTTTTTTCCCTCCATCACCAAGTCTGCAAACCTATTTGATAGAAAAGAAAATACATAGCTGATCTAAACCTTCAAAATCAAAATAGACATTGGAAAAGAAAACTCGTGACACAGTATCAGCCTACCCCAATCGAAATATCAACTCCTACCCCCTTTTTGTACGCTCTTCTTTCCAACATACATACAGACTGTATAATCAAAATTCTACCCACCCTAAGAATAGAAGCTAAGGCACATGCTAGATACTGCCATGAATTCTCACATCACTAGCCTACCTACTCATCAAATTTCAACTTCTACCATCAACGTACGACCTACCCATGGTTACACAGTAAACCTATGCCTTGCCCTCCACGTTTTGATAATCCTATAAATACGCAGGGACTCGACATGTCCTCTTGAGCTTCGAAGCTTTTAATGGCTGAGAAAAATCATAGAAAAAATATGCCCATCCATTCAAAATCTCGAAACTCATCACTCTTGAATACTCTCAGGCTACGCTCCACCCTCATTTAGTTTCACGCTGTTCGAAGCTATCATCGCCTGCTGGAAGTCGGACAGCAAGTGTTAAGGCTCGTGTATAGGCTGGTTTGGTTTACAAGAGCGGATGTTTGTGAGTTACTAGAAGGAGAGGAGGCACTGTGCATTTTGAGAAGCTTTGCATGGGTTTGTGAAAGCGTGGATAGGGGTGTACGGTGAGAATGGAGTTAACGCGGAGCATGGGCCGATGGAAGAGGATTACTGGAGAGGCGTATGTTTCTAGAAGTTGGGGAGGTACGGTTTGCAATGTGAATATGTACGTGAGTAGTGGAGGTGGCGGTTGCATAAGCATACTCATGCGCGTTTTGACGTACAGCAAGTTTTAAGTGCCATCATGGAAGCTTAGGCGGAGGACTAGTGGTGACACATGCATGAAGTAAAATATGTAGGACGTTGGAAGGGAGGTCCTGGAGGAGGATCCTCGTGAGTATACAAGGAGAAGGACTCCTGAAGCTTCGCGTTTGAAAATATCTGGGAAGAAGAAGTTATGGAGGGTCTGGGTATTTAGGGGATGAATGGGCCGTGATATTTGTGAAGCCCAAATTAAAAAAAAAAACAAAAAAAACAAAAAAAAGTAGGTTCAAGAATAGAAGACGCAAGTGGAAGGATGACTCTAACGTATGGAAGAGGAGTGGGAAGATGTTTCAGTATCGGGGTGGGCCGAGATAAAAAATGGAAAGCCCAAGCTTTTAAAAGAAAATATTAATAATAAAGAAAAAGGAGAAAAGACCCAAAATGATTGGAACGTGAATTGGCAAGAGGAATAAAGGGTTCGCTGTTGGTTTCTTACGGGTATGGGGCGCCATGGGCTACTATAGAATGGGTGAGCCGAAATTCCAATTGTAGTCAAGTTTAAACTATTTAAATAATGCGTTAATTTGTTAATTTAATATCCGATATATACATGATCAGAATTTTGGAAATTTGATACCGTTGGGATCGTATGACCGAAGGCTATACAACGGAACCGGTCTGGAGATATTTGGAGCTCATGGAAAAATAAAACGGTTGACTGGATCAATTGAACGAAATCGTTATTTAACGGTTATTGACAAAGGTGAGTAAATGCACTAACTCTGTTTTATTTAAAATATCTTAATTATATTTTGAATAAATGGTTGAATATTGGGTGATGGGTGTTTTAGTAGATTACATCTAAATTGATTGAATATTATATGTCGTTGCATATATACACATCATTGGTTGGACTGATTCCATCGATTATAATATTTCCTGGTATGGAATCAGCGTTAATTGTTGACTAACATCGGTGGATGCAGGAAATCGGTTGGGGGAATCCAACCGGATTCCTTAATATTCATACGTACTGTTTGTTTTATATAGATGCACTGTTTGAACCCAAATGACTTTTGAAACCTTATGTTGATATTAGCATTGAATGGAAATTCAAACGTTATTTTGATTTAAATCAATAGATGAGATCGATTAAGAAAGTGGCAACAACCAACCATAAATGTATCAGTTGTTTTAACCGCTATTGTTTTACCAAAATCCCACTGTGTGCGAAGCACGTGTTTCACCATACTTACTAAATGATTTGGTAAAGTGGATTCTTATATTAATAAGATTAATAAGTAAATAGGTGGAGATTAACTTGATGATTAATAACAAGAATTTATTGTTTTAAGAACAATTAAATGAGATATTACAAATAGATTATGGTTCATTTCATTTTAAGTAAGATTAGTTAGAATCGATTATTGTTTATTTAATAGTAAATGGGATTATTTAGAAATAAATTATTATTTTTATAGTAATCGATACAAGTGAAATTATTTGGATTAATAAATGTTATTTTGTCAAAAATGAAAAGATTTGTTAGAATTGATTAGTGGGTTAATCATGGCTAAATATTTACCAAGCAAACTGTTTTGATCAATAATTGGTTATTTAATCAAATAAGATTGGGCTGGTTAATCTAATGTAATAAATTGACGAATAGTTGATTTAATTTAAATAAGATTTTAAAGTATAAGGAATTTGTCTAAAGAAGACAAAGCGAAGAGGGATGTTTAATAAGAGATTTGTCTAAGGAAGACGAAGCGGAGAGAAATGTTTAAAAATGGATTGGTATACGAAAGATGAAGCTAATATAAATAACCGGGTTTTCAAAATAAGGATATGGCATTGTAAAACCATATTTAAAATAAAGCAGAAGTACGATTTGACAGATTATAAAATATAAGAGGTTAGAGTTATGAACTTATATCTATTCTAAGAAAAGAACGTTGTCGATCAAGGTCTGAGAGGTAATTAAAATACCCCAACTTGAACGGCTTCACTATTATCGAGGGACGGTATTTGTTTGTAACGGAAAGAGATATCAAGATTTTTGTAACGGAAATAGATGTCAAGATTTTTGTAACAGAAAGAGATGTCAAGATTTTTTGTAACGGTAATAGGTATGGGATTAGTTATAAAGTGGAATATAGTAGCGTTTCGCAAGTCTTAGAACTATAGCGATAAAATAACGCTGTTGACGGGGCTTAAGCGTGACTGTTATGTTGAGATTAGTTAAAAGGGAATATTACAGCGTATGATAAGTTTTAAACTATAACGATAAATTAGCGCTGTTGACCAAACCTAAGCGTGATTGTATGACGATTAATTGTACAATTTGAATGGATGTTTGTTTTTACTTCGATAGTTAAATAACCGACTATCGAAGTGTTTTGACCATCGTTGTCAATACGGAGAGACCGGTTGGAAATATTATCCGAAACCACTCCGTATAGGCATAAGCGCTGCGAATTGGGTTATGTTGAAGACAAATTGAAGACGGAGTAAAATACAAGGGTCGTCCTGTTTCAGAATGGTGCTCTCTGTTTGTCCAGTCCCAGGACAACTTGTATGGACGAATGTCTCACAGAATATTCCTGACGGTCACCTAAGACGTTCTTTTCAAGATATTACGTCTGGTGGCGGAGAAATTCGTTTCTCTTGGCTTTTATACGCGTAATATTTTGGGAAGATCAACTAGTGATTTGACGGGTTTGACGATGTGGCATTCAAAGTGTATGGTGGCCAGATGTCCTAAAAGGTAAACGTAGCCTCAAGCTTCACAACCGGGAAATGACAAAAATCGGGCAGGCAGCATGGCTATGTGGGTCGCTCCCATTAGGGTGTATAATCACATATCTAGAGAAATTCCTTTGTTTCTAAATCTATCGATTCTGCCCATTCGGGAAACGGTGGTTTGAGGACAACCGTTGGTGATATACATTCGATACCCTCAAGCGAAATGAGTGGTCGGTCATGTGTGGGCCGGGTTGCAAGACGTTCTTGTTGAACCCAGGTGTATTCGCCTCTAGAGATACACCGTCGGAAGGTGGTCCCATACCTTGTCATAGTTGGAATCCAATCTCCAATAAGCGCCCTACGGTTTTTGATTTTATACTATATATGTAGAGCGTGAGATGCAAGCGTTCTACTATTTGGTTATTTACTTGATTAGACATTATTATAATTCCACTGGATTTTGATATCAAAAATATTTAGGATTATAGTAAGGTAAAAGCCGTCCATGTTTATGTGTGGATTGGTCTTACTATTATCCTTTTGTTTCGGAAGGATTTTCAAAGTTAAACCGTATGGTTGGAATTTACTCACACCAGTCTCATGACTGACCCAGAGTTTATTTTGTTTGTTTTCCCTAAACTCTTGGGTGCCCAAATTAGTACGGGTAGTCAAGTGTTTCAGGCTTTACAGATACACTTGGAGGAGCTTGAAGCAGGAGTCTTCACTATTGGTTATTTGGAGTTATTTCCGCTGTACCAAATGTTATTATGTACTCTGATATGGTATGTATACATATAAAACAGATTTGTACTTCAAAGTTATGTTATATAATATATTTTATTCGTTCCGCTGTGAGATACGTGTTTACTCTGATTCTGTTCAGTATGTTCTCCTTCTTCTTCTTCTATTCTATTAGTTCTATCTTTTCTATCTCATCCTCTAATTTCTTTCTATTAATGATCCGGTATTTTCAATGTCTGATTAATTGACATGGTGTTTATGTGTCGATTTTCGGTGTCGAAAAATCCGTGGTCGTTACAATAAGATTGGTATAGCTCATTGCCTCTTCAACATATAACAAAAAAGAAGCACCAAACAGAACTAAAATATCCCATTTGTAGTCAAGATGAAAGGGCTAGGGACTATGATTTGAGGAGCACCATGAATCGCTGGAAACTGGGTTAGCATTTACGCACTCCCCTTGACAATAGATAATAGGCAAGTGTTCAATTTATTTAATCCAGCGCCAATACATACATATCTTTACAAAGAGATAACCAATATTCCAGAATGTTATATGTACGCATAAATGTGTATTTATACTTACACCCATATATGTGTATAATTCACGCGAGTGATGTAGAGATGTGATAGAACTGTGACACAACACTACTTGTAGTCGGATTCAACTTTACACACATGTATATACGTATCAAGTAAATATTTAAATGGTTGCATTGTCAACGGTGAATGCTTCAACTTTAACAAACATGTTTTGGGAAATTCATGAAAAAAATGGCTAATGTGAAACATGTAAAGACTGCTTTTCCTGTTAAGCAAGTTGCTTAAGTTGGAAGTAAAGGTACTGGTAAAGAAAACCCATATAAAAGTGACTAAGATGACTTTAACTAGAGAACAAGGTTAACGTGGGATCCATTATCTCTAAGAAGATGACTTTAACTAGAGAATAGAAAGAAGAAGGTGGGCTTCGCTATCCTTTAAAGATAGGAAAACAATTTTAATCCTAACACAAACATTCACTGTTAAGTATGCTTTTCCAAAGAAATACCAATTTCAGAAAGAAAAGGATATCAATATAAACTCTGATGCAAAATAACAAAAAGAATCAAATTGCAATAATCATAGAAAATAATTATAAACAAGGTTATTTATAAATTTTGATTGTAAAAACAGTGAGAGAAAATGTCAAAGAAATTTCGAACAGTCAAGAAGGTGAAAGAAATAGAAGCGAGCTATACTTCTACACACATATACTGAAATATAATAACAATATAAATATATATGTACAAAAAAGAAAGCTAAAGTGAGAGGGAAAAATAGCAACTACTGTTTAAACTACAGCGCTGGAAAAAAATGCAATGTTTCTATACATGCATACTAAAACCTCATTCTACTCATATTCAAAAATACATATATGACTAAAAATAATCACAACAAATAAAATCAACATCAGGCTTCAATTAATTCTAAGGAAAACTTAGTTGCATGGTTTTGTAAATAAAACCCAACATATGCCAACAGAAAACTAAAATATATTTTAGTCCAACTGCCTACGTCCCTCTTCTTTTTCTTTAAAAACTACTGACTCAATTACTTCGCGGAATCGGAAAAAAAACAGTCTGAGGTTCCAATGCTGAAGTAACAAAACCAGGAGGACCTGAAGTAGAAGGGTCAAATCCTTGAACACCAAAACCTTTTAAGGGTCCCATAAAAAAGAAGGAAACCCCATATGCAGAATGCACATACAAGATAAGCGAACAAGTCCAACTATGAAAACTCAACTCTACAAGTCAGGGACATAGCCAAAAAAAACTTAGGTAAGCAACACCAAGGTTCAAACTTATCAAAAGGAATGGAGACAGTAAGTAGGCAGTTTATCTCATCTTTGAAACAAGGAGGACAACCAAAAAATGATAGAAATAATGGAACAGTCTCATAACTAAGGATATTCGGTGAGAACTGAAGTCTAAAATCTTGAAATCATATCAATCGTAAGAACTTACCTGCGACCATGGTGTTCAAAAGCAAAGGCGACGGCTTTGTCAAGGTGAACACTGTAATCTCCAATTTTCCCGACTCCATCCTCCCTATACATAACAAGTGGCTGCGGATCCCAACGAGGTGGAGAGAAAGACTCATGTTCTAGTAGCCCTGGCGACTGCGCGGACCTCGCTTTCAAGCGATGAGACAGAGTCGGAGATCGATTCGAATGGGGTAGATTGTAGCTATGGGTTCAGGCAACAACGGAATTGAGTAGGGCGAAGGCCCGCCCGATGGTGGAGAGCGATTGGTGAAGAGAAGAAGATGGCCATGGATTTTTCGTTTTAGGCAAGAATTAAATTTTTTTTTTTTTTGGGATTTGATTATCGGATAATCCAAAATAGAAGACGGCTTCCTCTCCCCAAGTAAACACGGGTATATCCTATATCAAGGGGAAAGGTAGGTGAACGATAGAGGACGTGAAGAAAAATCCAGAACCAGCTATCACGTTGTAACGAAAAGGAATTTCGCTCGATCCGAATCAGTTGCTAAACCGACCAAGACCGTTCGAAACCCCTGATTGTTTTGAGAACATGACAAATTCGAACGCAAACAGAAGAACATTTCATTGTTTATTACAACATTTTCATCAGAACGCAAGAATATACAGAGTATGAATCAATATTACACATCATAAAATATCAGAGATTTAAATTACATTTAAATACATCGCAGCGGAAAAATAATACAAAACACAACTGAAAGAGATATACGGATACAGAGCTTTCCGGATATCATTCCACCTGTAAACCAGGTTCCTGTGAATATAAATCTGCAAAACCAAAACTACTAGCTGCCCGTGTCAAAATAAAGGAACCCAGAGTTTAGGTTAAAACAATAAACTCCAGGTCAGTCATGTGACTGGTGTGAGAACTAAAACAGTTATTAATCTTTATTTTAAAGTTAGGTAAATCAAGGGACCACGCCGTATAACACGGAACGGGTTTCCTCCAAAGAATACTAGTGCATAAAACAACAGAGCAATGCTAAATTAAGAACAATGAAGCTATTATAAGACCCAGGTCCCATCACACAATGCAACGCAAGCCGGAGGATAGGGTTTTTACCTTATAATAGCCAAGAATGCTTGGTACGTGAAATTTCATCTTTTATTATTACTATAAGTGTATAGTGTCAAAAACAATTTCAATCATAAGTATCAATCAAAGACGGCATAAGTGCCCCATACCACTATGTCGCCAATACTAGGCTCTACAAATAAAACCGCAAAGTCACATATTGGAAGCTGGATTTCCATCTGTGAACCAAGGCAAAAGATAGTCCTCACCGAATTCAAGACTCTCTAGCCCGAGCCTCAGGACCCAGACATAGGTGAGCCCTTAGAGCGACAGGGCCAGTCCACCGATGTGGATTAAAATGCCTGAACACTGCGTTTCCCCACCCTTTAGGGCGTAAATGTGCCAAATGGCTCCATCGGCTCCACACAGTAACTGATATATCCGAGGCACCTCGCATCAGCAACAACCACACAGGTGAAAATAATATAAATGTCAGGGCTGGTAGGTGACACCACCCTAGCTAGAAGAAAACGCATGTCCTCCTTGAGGTCCTCTCCCATTTTTGGTTCACAACCGGGGTGTGAGGCTCGCGAATCAACGTTACACAAAGCTATGCTACACAGGCGGTGCTTTGATCATCATCCACAAGACTTTGCTTTTCAACAGAAGCCTTGTTCAATTTCCACTTAGGCATGCCACACAGGCAATTTACTTCATGCGATTGATATCCATCTATATATAACCTCTGAGCTCGTACGTCTTAGAGAAGGACGTTAAGAAAGAAAATAAATTCTCCGCCGCCAAACAGATATATATTTAATAGAAATCAATCACACAGAATAAAACCCAATGTCAGACACACAGTCCATTTACAAGTCCGTTCTGGGTCTGAACGAAACTGGAGGCACCTTGTACCTCGCATATCCATCGATCTCCAAGTACGTCTGGACGATCACCAACTGATTCCCTCCTCTTGGGTGTACAACCCAATCAAAATCATCAGTAATCACCCAAACGATGTGAAGACCTCCGGTCTTCGATCACCGTCTTCATCCTCGACACCACGTCGAATCAGTTATTCAGAATGGGATAAACCCGGTCTTTCTGAATAACTCACATATATAATAAACAAGTGTTACACAAACACTACATACACCTCATTCCAGTTCAGAATATTCTTTTATTCAAATATTCTTATACTTTGGGAAAGGTTCCCATTAATTTTATCAAAGGTAAATTCTTCAAATTTATTCTTTAATCTTCTTTTGAATATCAAATCAAACTAGTCGGGATTAGCGAACCACACTGAAGTAATAACCTATTTTATTTCCCAATCCCAACTTATTCATCCCATGAAGTAAAACTGGTCATACTTCATATCTAACACCACGGTGTTATCGGTAAATTCAATTACCATTTCACGTTCAAATCTAATTAAAGATTTAACTATCGCCTGGAGAAAAACTGGTGATACTCCATTCTCGATAATTTCTATCTAATTAAAGATTCATTAAAACTCCACTTAGTTTTAATCTTCCCAAAAAATCATATCAATGATTATTTAACTTGGGAAACCATATCCTGTCTTTAACTGGGTTAAAGAACCAATGTCCTTTAAAACACGGTTCACGATAAACCCAAAAAATAAATTTAAATTCAATTCAAATCCAGTTAAATATTATTTAATTGGTATACTTCATTAAATCTAAATAAAAAGATTTAATCTTTTTCTCAACTGGGTTTAAAAACAGTGTTAATGAAGACACCATCCACGACAAACCCAAATCACGTTTGATATTAAACACAAGGCTTTGAATAGAAAATATATCGGCTTATATTCAATATCAAATTCTACGACCAACCAATATCGTATTGGAAATAACGATATAAATATATCTTTCAAACTTCCATAATAATATCTGTATAATCACGAAATCTAACATCGAAATATTCCAAAGACAATTTCGATTCAAATCCATTCCAATTCAATTATTGGAAATTCTGGTTATTTTTTAAACCATTTCAAATCCAATTTATTTATTTAAAAATAAATAAATTATTATTCTAGTTCATAACTAGTTCATTTCGATAAAAATCTATTTTTATCTTTTCAAATATGGAGTTTTTCATCCCAATTCTTCACAAATCATTTCTTATGATTTTACACAAATTATTACTAATTTTAATAATTTTATCAAGGCCCGTACAGTCGATTTCCATCAACGGCCATCGAACTGCACTTACAGCGACCTTTTCCAAATTTGATTTGGACATAATTCTAAATCCAACCGTTAGATTTCAAATCTCTAATATTCGTTAGAAAGCTCTTTTCGATACGAACCCAAGGTTCTGGTTTTAGGAGAATCCGACGGTCAGATCTCCCGTAATATCCATTCGAAGTCAATGGTCGAAATTCGTGAACTGCCGCGGCGCGACGCGATCTATTCTAGCCATTATATATGTAATATAAATATTATATATATTTCGTCGATTTCCTTTCAAAACGTATTTTATAAATTGTTTTAAATTCATTTTCGAAACGATTTCAACTTCATATTCAATTTCAAATCAAAATTGAATATTCCACATCATCTTTATACAAATGATAATATTTTCAAAACGTTATATTTAGATATTACTTTTTTTTCTATATTCATTTAAAAAACGAATATAATCGATATAAATATCGTTCGCGTCAAAATGGCGCATATCTAATCAACACGGCTTTATATATTTCAATAACTTCGTTATTCTATTCAACAAATGAATATTTTGTTCAACACATGAATATATATTTTATTTCAACACATGAATATATATTTTTATTCGATACATGAATATTTTATTCTATTCAACACATGAATATTTTATTCTATTCAACACATGAGTATTTATTCTATTAAACACATGAATATTTTATTCTATTCAACACATGAATATTTTATTCTATTCAACACATGAACATTCTTCTCTATTCAACACATGAATTTTCTTTCTATTCAACACATGAATTTTCTTTCTATTCAACGTAATAATTTTCTTTTAATATTCTTTATTTTCCAAATTGGAATGAGGCCCAATCAATTACCATATAACGTTAATTGTATGGATACCCTACAACACATGTATATAATAGCAACGATTAATCATCAACCATCATCTAGAGTGCACCACACAACTGCATAAGCATTAAATATAAATAATTAATGCTTGCACTGTCTGTCAACCCATCGATTGACAAAAAACTAAACAATCGGGATTAGTGTACGTCAAATTTCATCCCAATACCTGTGTGGGGTTTCAATCAATCAAACACATATTTTATTTGTGCAGTTAGGCGATGTGTAAAATTTATCGTCCCAATCAATATCAGTCAAATCGGTGTACATAAACAAATCGTTCGATTTGTAAATGAATATTTATTTTACTTCAACACATGAATATATATATTTTATTCAACACATGAATATATATTTTATTTCAACACCTGAATATATATTTTATTTCAACACATGAATATATATTTTATTTCAACACATGAATACATATTTTATTTCAACACATGAATAAATATTTCACTCATCACAATCAACAGTCAAATTTCACAACACAGCAATCAAACAAACAAGTCATCCATGGTCTGTGGACGACGGGTGTCGGGTGCTGCTAAGCACCGTCTGCATCCTAGTATATATTTCAACTAGAAATTAAAATAAAAGTGAGGAGTTCTCACATTTGGGGTTCCACTCCGCCATTTCATTTTTGAATTTCTAAACTGTCTGAATTCCTTTTCGATTTCAATCCGTTCCATCGCCCTCTGTTTCACGCTGTTGATATTAAAAATCACATTTTTAATAACACTACATGTACATAAAAATCATATTTTTATTTCTACTTCATATATATAAAAATCGAATTTTTATCTAATGATAAACCTATAAAGATCGCATCTTTATCTAAATGAAAACATCATAAAAATCGTATTTTTCTTTGATTAAAAATCTAATCTTTCCTTGATTAAAAATCGTACCCTTTTTATTTATATATAAATAAAAAAAATCGTCTTTATGATATTAAAAATTTCATATCTAAACAATGTTATTCCACTCGAGAACTGATTTTTATTTTCCTTAAAAACGATTTACATTAGGTAAAACTAAGATGAAATAAAATAAAATAACAAAAAAAAACTTACAGTCGAAAGTTGGGAGGGGCTGTTGGGGGTTCGTCGGAGGTGGGAGCTCGGACAGGGGCGCGGGGGTTCATCTGAGTGGCGGCGGTGGGCCACGGGCGGGGAGCAGCTCGGATTTGGGGTGTGGGGCACTAGGGTTTGGAATTGGGGGCTCGAGAGAGGAGAGGAGGATCGGTGGGGGAGGGCGGTGGCGTCGCGTTGTGGGCCGGTGGTGGGTGGAACGAGGCAGCGGCTTGCGTTTTTTTTTCTTTTATTTGTTTTCTGTTTTGATCGACGTTGACCATGGGGAATAAGGGAGAGAGTGAGGGTATTAAATAAATAAATAAATATATATTTATTTATTATTCTTATTTCAAAAAGTAACTTTTTATTTCGAACCCCAAATTAAACCCACCGACTGTCGCCCTTAGCTAATTACCCCCATTCTGAACACGATGGGATATGTATCATAAGCCAGTTCGGCTGTTACGATCAGTTTTCGTCAAAATCAAAATATAAATCTATATATTGAATTTGAACGTGCATTTCAATTTACCGAGGACACATACGGACTCTAAAAATTCCTGAAAAATATTTTCTAGCTTCGTATTGACGATACGGTCCTAACAAAACTAAATTCGTCGAATTCTAAGATCGTACGAAAATTGGCCATTGTCCAGTCAATTAAATCCAAATGAAATTGGTCAAACACGTTTTCATGTGCCACGCTAACATATTGATTCAGAAAATTATGAATTTTGGAATCTAGCAATAATTCTACATCCCGGATCCAACAAAAGTGGTTTCGCCAAAAACCGAGGTCATTTGCAAAATTTCCATTTTTAAGGGCCAAAATTCCATAGCGACTATTCTGAAATTTCTACTGGGCATAACTTTTTATCCCCGCTACGAAATTTTAGTTTTTCGGATTCGTTGGAAATATATTCTCAAATAGATTCTAATGTTTTTGGTTTCACTAAAATCCGGTTTATTTAGAATCCTGTACATTCATTTGAACTTTGAAGTCGAAATTTCAAACTACCGTGCCATTTTCAATTCCTTTTATAAATAAAATAAAATATTTATATTCTAACGACGATTCAAATAAATATATACGTTCTAATTCTTTTCAAAATAAATTTCCCATCGTTATTATTTAAAATAATTCATTTTAAATATTCAAAATTCGCTAAAATTTCCAAAATAAACATTTTAAATTGGCTCAGATTTCCGGGTTATTACAATCTCCCCCACTTAAAACATTTCGTCCCCAAAAAGGAACGAAGCCGAAAGTTGTTTAACTAATCAACTCAACTTTCAGTATTTTCATTATGGCTTAAGTTCTTTAACTTTTCAGTTTCTAAGAACTTTTCAAATTTTTCAAAAATTTGGCTAACACCCTAAATTTTCGAAAAATTTCACCATAACCTCCCCTGCACCGGGAACTTCGGGATATTTCAAATAGCCTCTCATGGTCCTCACCAATCCAAAAATAAAAAGAAACAGCCAAGCGGCTAGCCAATCGGCTCATAAAATCATCAAAAACCCAAGAAATACAATAAACATGTACCTATTTGTCGGGCAAACAATTTTATTCTTCTGTTCTAGCCTCCTTGCTATGACCTGTTCAATGTAAGTACCTGTATATGTATGCAAATGCGACAAATTTTCAATACAACTCCCTATTTGGTTCAATTTGGCTAAAGGTTCAACATTTAAATTAATCACAACAATAACCAAACAACACAATTAGCAATCAATCAGATGATTAACGTTTAAATTCATAACTTTGATACATAGTCAAAAATCGCATTTTTGGTGCCAAATCACAACAATAGGACCTATCTAATTTTGGTTCTCACACCAGTCTAATGGAAATATATAGACATTACGCTTTCTAAACTCGAACATAAATACTGATGATGTGGCCAAATCATCAGAATCATCCCCGGGTGTCTAGAATGTGATTCTATATCTATCCAGTATATTAAAACTTGAAATACACGCGGATCAGACGTATACGCAAAATCTTTATATACTTGATTATCCAAATCAATACAAATAAATATTCAACTATGTTGAATAAGTTTTAAATTTTCAAAATAAAATTCGTTTTCATTTTAAAAATATACTCTTCACACTCGTTCTAGGATACTACTGATCCCATCTCTAACGAGTCATTCCCATTGGATATTACTAATCCAATCTCTGATGAATTCTTTCGTTCAGTTCTAATGTGCCTTCTTCTCCGAGCTCTGTAAACCAAAGCTCTGATACCAAATGTAACGAAAAGGAATTTCGCTCGATCCGAATCAGTCGCTAAACCGACCAAGACCGTTCGAAACCCCTGATTGTTTTGAGAACACGACAAATTCGAACGCAAACAGAAGAACATTTCATTGTTTATTACAACAATTTCATCAGAATGCAAGAATATACAGTGTATGAATCAATATTACACATCATAAAATATCAGAGAATTAAATTACATTTAAATACATCGC
The DNA here is from genome assembly GCA_030737875.1 of Allium sativum. Classification (NCBI taxonomy): domain Eukaryota; kingdom Viridiplantae; phylum Streptophyta; class Magnoliopsida; order Asparagales; family Amaryllidaceae; genus Allium; species Allium sativum. The sequence continues at coordinate 275,822,863 of CM060920.1, read as the reverse complement.
AGCGGAAAAATAATACGAAACACAACTGAAAGAGATATACGGATACCGAGCTTTCCGAATATCATTCCAGCTGTAAACCAGGTTCCTGTGAATATAAATCTGCAAAACCAAAACTACTAGCTGCCCATGTCAAAATAAGGGCACCCAGAGTTTAGGTTAAAATAATAAACTCCAGGTCAGTCATGTGACTGGTGTGAGAACTAAAATAGTTATTAAACTTTATTTTAAAGTTAGGTAAATCAAGTAACCACGCCGTATAACACGGAACAGGTTTCCTCCAAAGAATACCAGTGCATAAAACAACAGCGCAATGCTAAATTAAGAACAATGAAGCTATTGTAAGACCCAGGACCCATCACACAATGCAACGCAAGTCGGAGGATAGGGTTTTACCTTATAATAGCCAAGAATGCTTGGTACGTGAAATTTCATCTTTTATTATTACTATAAGTGTATAGTGTCAAAAACAATTTCAATCATAAGTATCAATCATAGATGGCATAAGTGCCCCATACCACTATGTCGGCAATACTAGGCTCTACAAATAAAACCGCAAAGTCACGTATTGGAAGCTGGATTTCCATCTGTGAATCGAGGCAAAAGATAGTCCTCACCGAATTCGAGACTCTCTAGCCCGAGCCTCAGGACCCAGACAAAGGTGAACCCTTGGAGCGACAGGGTCGGTCCACCGATATGGATTAAAATGCCTGAACACTGCGTTTCCCCACCCATTGGGGCGTAAATGAGCCAAATGGCTCCATCGGTTCCACACAGTCACCGATATATCCGAGGCGCCTCGCAACAGCAAAAACCACACAGGTGAAAATAATACAAATGTCAGGGCTGGTAGGAGACACCACCCTAGTTAGAAGAAAACGCATGTCCTCCCTGAGGTCCTCTCCCGTTTTTGGTTCACAACCGGGGCATGAGGCTCGAGAATCAACGTTACACAAAGCTATGCCACACAGGCGGTGCTTTGATCATCATCCACAAGACTTTGATTTTCAACAGAAGCCTTGATTAATTGCCACTTAGGCATGCCACACAGGCAATTCACTCCATGCGATTGATATCCATCAATATATAACCTCTGAGCTCGTACGTCTCAGAGAAGGGCGTTAAGCAAGAGAATAAATTCTCCGCTGCCAAACAGATATATATTTAATAGAAATCAATCACATAGAATAAAATCCAATGTCAAACACACAGTCCATTTAAAAGTCCGTTCTGGGTCTGAACGAAACCGGAGGCACCTTGTACCTCGCATATCCATCGATCTCCTAGTATGTATGGACGATCACCAACTGATTCCCTCCTCTTGGGTGTACAGCCCAATCAAGATCATCAGTAATCACCCAAACGATGTGAAAACCTCCGGTCTTCGACCACCGTCTTCATCCTCGACACCACGTCGAATCAGTTATCTAGAATGGGATAAACCGGGTCTTTCTGAATAACTCGCATATATAATAAACAAGTGTTACACAAACACAACATACGCCTCATTCCAGTTCAGAATATTCTTTTATTCAGATATTCTTATACTTTGGGAAAGGTTCCCATTAATTTTATCAAAGATAAATTCTTCAAATTTATTCTTTAATCTTCTTTTGAATATCAATTCAAACTAGTCGGGATTAGCGAACCACACTGAAGTAATCACTTATTTTATTTCCCAATCCCAACCTATTCATCCCATGAAGTAAAACTGGTCATACTTCATATCTAACACCACGGTGTTATCGGTAAATTCAATTACCATTTCACGTTCAAATCTAATTAAAGATTTAACTATCGCCTGGAGAAAAACTGGTGATACTCCATTCTTGATAATTTCAATCTAATTAAAGATTCATTAAAACTCCACTTAGTTTTAATCTTCCCAAAAAATAGTATCAATGATTGTTTAACTTGGGAAACCATATACTGTCTTTAACTGGGTTAAAGAACCAATGTCCTTTAAAACACGGTTCACAATAAACACAAAAATCAATTCAAATTCAATTCAAATCCAATTAAATATTATTTAATTGGTATACTTCATTAAATCTAAATAAAAATATTTAATATTTTTCTCAATTGGGTTTAAAAACAGTGTTAATGAAGACAGCATCCACGACAAACCCAAATCACGTTTGATATTAAACACAAAGCTCTTAATAGAAAATATATCGGCTTATATTCAATATCAAATTCTACGACCAACCAATATCTTATTGGGAATAACGATATAAATATATCTTTCAAACTTCCATAACAATATCTGTATAATCATGAAATCCAACATCGAAATATTCCAAAGACAATTTCGATTCAAATCCATTCCAATTCAATTATTGGAAATTCTAGTTATTTTTAAAACCATTTCAAATCCAATTTATTTATTTAAAAATAAATAAATTATTATTCTAGTTCATAACTAGTTCATTTCGATAAATATCTATTTTTATCTTTTCAAATATGGAGTTTTTCATCCCAATTCTTCACAAATCATTTCTTATGATTTTACACAAATTATTACTATTTTTAATATTTTTATCAAGGCCCGTACAGTCGATTTCCATCAACGGCCATCGAACTGCACTTACAGCGACCTTTTCCAAATTTGATTGGGCGATGTGTAAAATTTATCGTCCCAATCAATATCAGTCAAATCGGTGTACATAAACAAATTGTTCGATTTGTAAATGAATATTTTTTTTACTTCAACACATGAATATATATATTTTATTCAACACATGAATATATATTTTATTTCAACACCTGAATATATATTTTATTTCAAAACATGAATATATATTTTATTTCAACACATGAATACATATTTTATTTCAACACATGAATACATATTTCACTCATCACAATCAACATTCAAATTTCACAACACAGCAATCAAACAAACAAGTCATCCATGGTCTGTGGATGACGGGTGTCGGGTGCTGCTAAGCACCGTCTACATCCTAGTATATATTTCAACTAGAAATTAAAATAAAAGTGAGGAGTTCTCACATTTGGGGTTCAACTCCGCCATTTCATTTCTGAATTTCTAAACCGTCTGAATTCCTTTTCGATTTCAATCCGTTCCATCGCCCTTTGTTTCACGCTGTTGATATTAAAAATCACATTTTTAATAACACTACATGTACATAAAAATCATATTTTTATTTCTACTTCATATATATAAAAATCGAATTTTTATCTAATGATAAACCTATAAAGATCGCATCTTTATCTAAATGAAAACATCATAAAAATCGTATTTTTCTTTGATTAAAAATCTAATCTTTCCTTGATTAAAAATCATACCCTTTTTATTTATATATAAATAAAAAAATCGTCTTTATGATATTAAAAATTTCAGATCTAAACAATGTTATTCCACTCGAGAACTGATTTTTATTTTCCTTAAAAATGATTTACATTAGGTAAAACTAAGATGAAATAAAATAAAATAACAAAAAAAAACTTCCAGTCGAAAGTTGGGAGAGGGGAGGGGCTGTTGGGGGTTCGTCGGAGGTGGGAGCTCGGACAGGGGCATGGGGGTTCATCTGAGTGGCGGCGGTGGGCCACAGGCGGGTAGCAGCTCGGATTTGGGGTGTGGGGCTCTAAGGTTTGGAATTGGGGGCTCGAGAGAGGAGAGGAGGATCGGTGGGGGAGGGCGGTGGCGTCGCGCTGTGGGCCGGTGGTGGGTGGAACGAGGCAGCGGCTTGCGTTTTTTCTTCTTTTATTTGTTTTCTGTTTTGATTGACGTTGACCAGGGGGAATAAGGGAGAGAGTGAGGGTATTAAATAAATAAATAAATATATATATATATTTATTATTCTTATTTCAAAAAGTAACTTTTTATTTCGAACCCCAAATCGAACCCACCGACTGTCGCCCATAGCTAATTACCCCCATTCTGAACACGATGGGATATGTATTGTAAGCCAGTTCGGCTGTTACGATCAGTTGTCGTCAAAATCAAAATATAAATCTATATATTGAATTTGAACGTGCATTTCAATTTACCGAGGACACATACAGACTCTAATAATTCCCGAAAAATATTTTCTAGCTTCGTATTGACTATACGGTCCTAACAAAACTAAATTCGTCGAATTCTAGGACCGTTTGAAAATTGGCCATTGTCCAGTCAATTAAATCCAACTGAAATTGGTCAAACACGTTTTCATGTACCACGCTAACATGTTGATTCAGAAAATTATGAATTATGGAATCTAGCAATAATTCTACATCCCGGATCCAACAAAAGTGGTTTCGCCGAAAACCGAGGTCATTTGCAAAATTTCCATTTTTAAGGGCCAAAATTCCATAGCGACTATTCTGAAATTTCAACTGGGCATAACTTTTTATCCCCGCTATGAAATTTCAATTTTTCGGATTCGTTGGAAATATATTCTCAAATAGATTCTAATGTTTTTGGTTTCACTAAAATCCGGTTTATTTAGAATCCTGTACATTCATTTGAACTTTGAAATCAAAATTTCAAACTACCGTGCCATTTTCAATTCCTTTTATAAATAAAATAAAATATTTATATTCTAACGACGATTCAAATAAATATATACGTTCTAATTCTTTTCAAAATAAATTTCTCGTCGTTATTATTTAAAATAATTCATTTTAAATATTCAAAATTCGCTAAAATTGTCAAAATAAAAAATTTAAATTGGCTCAGATTTCCGGGTTATTACAATCTGCCCCACTTAAAACATTTCGTCCCCAAAAAGGAACGAAGCCGAAAGTTGTTTAACTAATCAACTCAACTTTCACTATTTTCATTATGGCTTAAGTTCTTCAACTTTTCAGTTTCTAAGAACTTTTCAAATTTTTCAAAAATTTGGCTAACACCCTAAATTTTCGAAAAATTTCGCCATAACCTCCCCTGCACTGGGAGCTTCGGGATATTTCAAATAGCCTCTCATGGTCCTCACCAATCCAAAAAGAAAAAGAAACAGCCAAGCGACTAGCCAATCGGCTCATAAAATCATCAAAAACCCAAGAAATACAATAAACATGTACCTATTTGTCAGGCAAACAATTTTATTCTTCTGCTCTAGCCTCCTTGCTATGACCTGTTCAATGTAAGTACATGTATATGTATGCAAATGCGACAAATTTTCAATACAATTCCCTATTTGGTTCAATTTGGCTAAAGGTTCAACATTTAAATTAATCACAACAATAATCAAACAACACAATCAGCAATCAATCAGATGATTAACGTTCAAATTCATAACTTTGATACATAGTCAAAAATCGCATTTTTGGTGCCAAATGACAACAATAGGCCCTATCTAATTTTGGTTCTCACACCAGTCTAATGGAAATATATAGACATTACGCTTTCTAAACTCGAACATAAATACTGATGATGTGGCCAAATCATCAGAAACATCCCCGGGTGTCTAGAATGTGATTCTATATTTATCCAGTATATTAAAACTTGAAATACACACGGATCAGACGTATACGCAAAATCTTTATATACTTGATTGTCCAAATCTATACAAATAAATATTCAAATACGTTGAATAAGGTTTAAATTTTCAAAATAAAATTCGTTTTCATTTTAAAAATATACTCTTCACACTCGTTCTAGGATACTACTGATCCCATCTCTAACGAGTCATTCCCATTGGATTTACTAATCCAATCTCTGATGAATTCTTTCATTCGGTTCTAATGTGCCTTCTTCTCCGAGCTCTGTAAACCAAAGCTCTGATACCAAATGTAACGAAAAGGAATTTCGCTCGATCCGAATCAGTCGCTAAACCGACCAAGACCGTTCGAAACCCCTGATTGTTTTGAGAACACGACAAATTCGAACGCAAACAGAAGAACATTTCATTGTTTATTACAACAATTTCATCAGAATGCAAGAATATACAGTGTATGAATCAATATTACACATCATAAAATATCAGAGAATTAAATTACATTTAAATACATCGCAGCGGAAAAATAATACGAAACACAACTGAAAGAGATATACGGATACCGAGCTTTCCGAATATCATTCCAGCTGTAAACCAGGTTCCTGTGAATATAAATCTGCAAAACCAAAACTACTAGCTGCCCATGTCAAAATAAGGGCACCCAGAGTTTAGGTTAAAATAATAAACTCCAGGTCAGTCATGTGACTGGTGTGAGAACTAAAATAGTTATTAATCTTTATTTTAAAGTTAGGTAAATCAAGGGACCACGCCGTATAAAACGGAACGGGTTTCCTCCAAAGAATACCAGTGCATAAAACAACAGCGCAATGCTAAATTAAGAACAATGAAGCTATTATAAGACCCAGGACCCATCACACAATGCAACGCAAGCCGGAGGATAGGGTTTTTACCTTATAATAGCCAAGAATGCTTGGTACGTGAAATTTCATCTTTTATTATTACTATAAGTGTATAGTGTCAAAAACAATTTCAATCATAAGTATCAATCATAGATGGCATAAGTGCCCCATACCACTATGTCGCCAGTACTAGGCTCTACAAATAAAACCGCAAAGTCACGTATTGGAAGCTGGATTTCCATCTGTGAATCGAGGCAAAAGATAGTCCTCACCGAATTCGAGACTCTCTAGCCCGAGCCTCAGGACCCAGACACATGTGAGCCCTTGGAGCGACAGGGTCGGTCCACCGATGTGGATTAAAATGCCTGAACAATGCGTTTCCCCACCCATTGGGGCGTAAATGAGCCAAATGGCTCCATCGGCTCCACACAGTCATCGATATATCCGAGGCGCCTCGCAACAGCAAAAACCACACAGGTGAAAATAATACAAATGTCAAGGCCGGTAGGTGACACCACCCTAGTTAGAAGAAAACGCATGTCCTCCCTGAGGTCCTCTCCCGTTTTTGGTTCACAACTGGGGCATGAGGCTCGAGAATCAACGTTACACAAAGCTATGCCACACAGGCGGTGCTTTGATCATCATCCACAAGACTTTGATTTTCAACAGAAGCCTTGATTAATTGCCACTTAGGCATGCCACACAGGCAATTCACTCCATGCGATTGATATCCATCAATATATAACCTCTGAGCTCGTACGTCTCAGAGAAGGGCGTTAAGCAAGAGAATAAATTCTCTGCTACCAAACAGATATATATTTAATAGAAATCAATCACACAGAATAAAATCCAATGTCAGACACACAGTCCATTTACAAGTCCGTTCTGGGTCTGAACGAAACCGGAGTCACCTTGTACCTCGCATATCCATCGATCTCCAAGTACATATGGACGATCACCAACTGATTCCCTCCTCTTGGGTGTACAGCCCAATCAAGATCATCAGTAATCACCCAAACGATGTGAAAACCTCCGGTCTTCGACCACCGTCTTCATCCTCGACACCACGTCGAATCAGTTATTCAGAATGGGATAAACCGGGTCTTTCTGAATAACTCGCTCATATAATAAACAAGTGTTACACAAACACAACATACCCCTCATTCCAGTTCAGAATATTCTTTTATTCAAATATTCTTATACTTTGGGAAAGGTTCCCATTAATTTTATCAAAGATAAATTCTTCAAATTTATTCTTTAATCTTCTTTTGAATATCAATTCACACTAGTCGGGATTAGCGAACCACACCGAAGTAATCACTTTTTAATTTCCCAATCCCAACCTATTGATCCCATGAAGTAAAACTGGTCATACTTCATATCTAACACCACGGTGTTATCGGTAAATTCAATTACCATTTCACGTTAAAATCTAATTAAAGATTTAACTATCGCCTGGAGCAAAACTAGTGATACTCCATTCTCGACCATTTCAATCTAATTAAATATTCATTAAAACTCCACTTAGTTTTAATCTTCCCAAAAAATCATATCAATGATTGTTTAACTTGGGAAACCATATACTGTCTTTAACTGGGTTAAAGAACCAATGTCCTTTAAAACACGGTTCACAATAAACACCAAAATCAATTCAAATTCAATTCAAATCCAATTAAATATTATTTAATTGGTATACTTCATTAAATCTAAATAAAAATATTTAATATTTTTCTCAACTGGGTTTAAAAACAGTGTTAATGAAGACACCATCCACGACAAACCCAAATCACGTTTGATATTAAACATAAGGCTCTGAATAGAAAATATATCGGCTTATATTCAATATCAAATTCTACGACCAACCAATATCATATTGTGAATAACGATATAAATATATCTTTCAAACTTCCATAACAATATCTGTATAATCATGAAATCCAACATCGAAATATTCCAAAGACAATTTCGATTCAAATCCATTCCAATTCAATTATTGGAAATTGTGGTTACTTTTAAAACCATTTCAAATCCAATTTATTTATTTAAAAATAACTAAATTATTATTCTAGTTCATAACTAGTTCATTTCGATAAAAATCTATTTTTATCTTCTCAAATATGGATTTTTCATCCTAATTCTTCACAAATCATTTCTTATGATTTTACACAAATTATTATTATTTTTAATATTTTTATCATGGCCCGTACAGTCGATTTCCATCACTGGCCATCGAACTGCACTTACAGCAACCTTTTCCCAATTTGATTTGGACATAATTCCAAATCCAACCGTTAGATTTCAAATCTCTAATATTCGTTAGAAAGATCTTTTCGATACGAACCCAACGGTTCCAGTTTTAGGAGAATCTGACGGTCGGATCTCCCATAATATCCATTCGAAGTCAATGGTCGAAATTCGCGAACTGCCGCATCGCGTTCTATTCTGGCCATTATATATATATATATATATATATATATATATATAATAAATATATTATATATATTTTGTCGATTTCCTTTCAAAACGTATTTTATAAATCGTTCTAAATTCGTTTTCGAAATGATTTCAACTTCATATTCAATTTCGAATCAAAATTGAATATTCCACATCATCGATATACAAATGATAATATTTTCAAAACGTTATATTTTGAAATCACTTTCTTTTCTATATTCATTATAAAAACGAATATAATCGATATAAATATCGTTCGCGTCAAAATGGCGCATATCTAATCAACACGGCTTTATATATTTCAATAACTTCGTTATTCTATTCAATAAATGAATATTTTCTTCAACACATGAATATATATTTTATTTCAACAAATGAATATATATTTTTATTCGACACATGAATATTTTATTCTACTCAACACATGAATATTTTATTCTATTCAACACATGAATATTTTATTCTATTCAACACATGAATATTTATTCTATTCAACACATGAATATTTTATTCTATTCAACAAATGAATATTTTATTCTATTCAACACATGAATATTCTTCTCTACTCAACACATGAATTTTCTTTCTATTCAACACATGAATTTTCTTTCTATTCAACACGTGAATTTTCTTTCTATTCAACACATGAATTTTCTTTTAATATTCCTTACTTTCCAAATTGAAATGAGGCCCAATCAATTACCATATAACGTTAATTATATGGATTCCCTACAACGCATGTATATAATAGCAACGATAAGCCATCAACCATCATCCAGAGTGCACCACACAACTGCATAAGCATTAAATATAAATAATTAATGCATACACAATCTGTCAACCCGTCGATTGACATACAACTAAACAATCGGGATTAGTGTACGTCAAAAGTCATCCCAATACCCGTGTGGGGTTTCAATCAATCAAACACATTTTATTTGTGCAGTTGGGCGACGTGTAAAATTTATCGTCCCAATCAATATTAGTCAAATCGGTGTACATAAACAAATCGTTCGATTTGTAAATGAATATTTATTTTACTTCAACACATGAATATATATTTTATTCAACACATGAATATATATTTTATTTCAACACCTGAATATATATTTTATTTCAACACATGAATATATATTTTATTTCAACACATGAATATATATTTTATTTCAACACATGAATACATATTTCACTCATCACAATCAACCGTCAAATTTCACAACACATCAATCAAACAAACAAGTCATCCATGGTCTGTGGACGACGGGTGTTTGGTGCTGCTAAGCACCGTCTACATCCTAGTATATATTTCAAATAGAAATTAAAATAAAAGTTAGGAATTCTAACATTTGCGGTTCCACTCCGCCATTTCATTTCTGAATTTCTGAACCGTCTGAATTCCTTTTCGATTTCAATCCGTTCCATCGCCCTCCGTTTTACGCAGTTGATATTAAAAATAACATTTTTAATAACACTACATGTACATAAAAATCATATTTTTATTTCTACTTCATATATATAAAAATCGAATTTTTATCTAATGATAAACCTATAAAGATCGCATCTTTATCTAAATGAAAACATCATAAAAATCGTATTTTTCTTTGATTAAAAATCTAATCTTTCCTTGATTAAAAATCGTACCCTTTTTATTTATATATATAAAAAATTCATCTTTATGATATTAAAAATTTCAGATCTAAACAATGTTATTCCACTCGAGAACAGATTTTTATTTTCCCTAAAAATGATTTACATTAGGTAAAACTAAGATGAAATAAAATAAAATAACAAAAAAAACTTACAGTCGAAAGTTGGGAGAGGGGAGGGGCTGCTGGGGGTTCGTCGGAGGTCGGAGCTCGGCCAGGGGCGCGGGGGTTCATCTGAGTGGCGGCGGTGGGCCACAGGCGGAGAGCAGCTCGTATTTGGGGCGTGGGGCTCTAGGGTTTGGAATTGGGGGCTCGAGAGAGGAGAGGAGGATCGGTGGAGGTGGGAGAACAGCGGAGGGCGCCGACGATCGTGGGGGAGGGCGGTGGCGTCGCGTTGTGGGCCGGTGGTGGCTAGAACGAGGCAGCGCCTGGCTTTTTTTTTCTTTTTTTTGTTTTCTGTTTTGATCGACGTTGACCAGGGGGAATAAGGGAGAGAGTGAGAGTATTATATATATATATATTTATTATTCTTATTTCAAAAAGTAACTTTTTATTTCGAACCCCAAATCGAACCGACCGACTGTCGCTCCTAGCTAATTACCCCCATTCTGAACACGATGGGATATGTATCGTAAGCCAGTTCAGCTGTTACGATCAATTTTCGTCAAAATCAAAATATAAATATATATATTGAATTTGAATGCGCATTTCAATTTACCGGGGACACATACGGACTCTAAAAGTTCCCGAAAAATATTTTCTAGCTTCGTATTGACGACACGGTCCTAACAAAACTAATTTCATCGAATTCTGATACCGTTTGAAAAATGGCCATTGTCCAGTCAATTAAATCCAACTGAAATTGGTCAAACACGTTTTCCTGTGCCACGCTCACATATTGATTCAGAAAATTATGAATTTTGGAATCTAGCAATAATTCTACATCCCAGATCCAACAAAAGTGGTTTCGCCGAAAACCGAGGTCATTTGCAAAATTTCCATTTTTAAGGGCCAAAATTCCAAAGCGACTATTCTGAAATTTCAACTGGGCATAACTTTTTATCCCCGCTATGAAATTTCAATTTTTCGGATTCGTTGGAAAGATATTCTCAAATAGATTCTAATGTTTTTGGTTTCACTAAAATCCAGGTTTACTATGAATCCTGTACATTCATTTGAACTTTGAAATCGAAATTTCAAACTACCGCGCCATTTTCAATTCCTTTTATAAATAAAATAAAATATTTATATTCTAACAATGATTCAAATATATATACGTTCTAATTCTTTTCAAAATAAATTTCTCGTCGTTATTATTTAAAATAATTCATTTTAAATATTCAAAATTCGCTAAAATTGCCAAAATAAATTTTTTAAATTGGCTCAGATTTCCGGGTTATTACACATGTGATATCTAAAGCAGAACTCTAAAGACAAGTCTAGATAAATCCAGCAAAACAAAGCCAAATATCAAATTATTTCAGCACCAATCTTAAATTAGAATCTTCCTTTTTAATTACAACAACCGTATATTTAACTATTGATGTATGGTAATAAATTTTCACTTAACATTTGAAACAAAATTAATTTACGGTTTCAATAAAATATCAAACCTTGTATTCGAACCGACGCTTTAAAAGCACCTTTAATATCAAGTTAAATAAAATTCAAAAATTTAAAACAAATAGGATAAGTTAGTTTATAGCTTACCAAATTCATCAAACAATAAACTAAGCGAGTGCTCATGTTTAATTTCAAACTCAAATGGAAATAAGTAAACTAAATTTCTTAATTAAGTTTTAGAATTCATATTTTAAAGTTGAATTATTCAAATAATTTCAAATTTTTAATTAGGTTTTAAAGTATAACTTCTATTTGAATCTTAATTTGATTCATTTTCCAGACGCCAAAAATTTCTAAGCTATTACAACCCTCCTACAAAAATGCGAGTTGTTACAGACCCCCCCCTAAAGAAATTGCGTCCTCGCAATTCACTAGGGTTTATATACAACATCATGAAATATCAATGTCGCATCTTTACTCTTTCCTTTTATTTTAAATATTCACCACTTAAAACTAGGGTCTTTTGTAATCTTCTCCAATAGAAATTTTAAACTTGTTTACTTAATTGTAAGAATTTCAACGCTTATCCTAAATATAATACATATTTTGGGCCGCCTACTCTCCATTTCCAATGTAAAGGTAACTTATATAAATCAATAAGATTCCACTTACATTAATTTTCGAAGATATAATAAAATTCGATAGGATATCATATATACATATATATATATAAATCAATATGATAATCGATTAAGTTAGAGTATCCTATAGTGAAATCTTCATATGACAAGAGAATTTGATAAAACAAATTAGAGTACCGTATATAAACAATTATGATACTCGTAATAAATATCATATGATGAAATAAATAAATGAACAAATCTTCATTGCACTTATCATATATAAAACAATATGATAAAATAAATCAAAACAGAATATCACATATAAATCAATGTGATACTCATAAAAAAAAATCTTGTGATAACCAATCAGGTCGATAGAATTTTCATTGTATTTATCGTTTGTAAACCACCGTAATCCACTCATAGCGCCTTAACGACACCTGGAGATTAACCCAGGATAACCAAGACGGTCTAAGGCGAAGGCCGTATGCTACCCGTTTACGGCACTACACGTGGGACCCCCACGCCTCCTTTGATGTAGTCCGTGACCCGCCGATCGGGAATCCCAATCAAAACAACAAAATTGCCCAATGCAGTAGACCGTTTGACCTTTAGTGGTAGATGGGAGAAATTTAAAACCACCGATTCAGGTAGCGAACTTGAATCAGGTCGACCAAGATGGAGTTTTGGTCCATTGGTACAACAGAGTCCAATCTATCCCAATCCCAAAATCAAAAGTCTTTTGAAATGGTACATTACAGTAAATACGCCATGTAGTTCAAAGTGTTTATAATGTCAAAACACTTTAAAAATTCAACTATGACTTGAAAATAAATAATCACATATAAGGCAAAATGGTAATCACCACAAAATAAAACCAATATTCAAATTTATCCTATATAAAACAATATGATAAAATAGATCAAGTCAGAGTATCATATATAAATCAATATGATACTCGTAATAAATATCGTATTTAAAACAATATGACAAAATAAATCAAATCATAATAGATGTGATGTAGAACAAAAATATCGTCATACTAATGACATAAAAGCATGTCAACTTAGAAAACACTTCAATTCAGTAATTGAAGTATACTTTGAAATAGTAATTATTCGAATGTAATACATTCCCATACATCACATTATGTTACCAGTATATTTCACAACTGAGAATACAAAAACAATTGAATATTCCATATGAGAAGTCAAGAGAGTAACCTGAAAAGTATTACCAAACGTCCTAGACCGCTTGGTATTACTAATCCGTTTACTCAAAATCCTCAACATATAGAATATCTCAAAGGAAATTATGTTCAACTCAATTATATGTGCGTCAAACTAATTGACGCTTTGATTGTTTTACTATTTATTTGTTAACACCGGTATTCTTTAATTACCAATTTGATCCGTGTCAATTCCAATACCGGTTCTACTCTTGTCTCGACGTTCATTTCTCAAAACGGTCGTCGTTTGAATTCCGCTTGGTCAAGTTTCAAAGTACCATCTGTGAAATCCATACTTAGTAAAAAAAATATTCAAAATTACTTAAAAGGTTTCAAAACACTTGGTACCATCAATTCACATTTTCTGGATGATGACTTCAACAAGTTTTGTCAAAAATAGCTTTTATATGGAAATTCTAGGGAAACATATATTTCCAAAATATTTCCTTCAATCTTTATTTTTTTTATTATTATTATTTATCTTCCAGGATCACTTCAAAATAATTTACTTTTCCCCAAATCGTGCTCTCTCAAAAGCGATTCTATATCAATTCCGCTCATTCTAGGGTATTTCCACCCTATCTCTAATGAGTTTTAAACCCACTAAGCCAAGTTTTAGAAAAACCATAGCTCTGATACCAAATGTAACAGCCCGCCATTTTGACTGCCCCAAGTCGGTGATTAAACCAAATCAAAGCATTCAAAAAGACAGATTATTATTGGCTTACAGGGTTTAATAGAATTAACACAGAATCACAGAGTACAATATTGCAGCGAAATTAAAATTTTATACAAATGTTAGAGATTTCAATGTTTGTACAGTGGAAAAGAAAATAAATACATACAAAAATTTTATGAATAAAGTTTACAGAGCTTTTGTTGAGCCTTGTGTGCGCATGCGTCTCCCCGTGCCACTCCTCTTTAACAGCTAAACCTCGGCATCTGTAACACTTGGGGCCTGATGCAAAAACACTCGGGTCAGGATTAAACTTATTTCAAGTCAGTAAACTTCGAATAACTCATAAATATAATTAGTTAAACCCCAACAATTTTTAAATATTTCGTATGTAAAAACCAGTGAACTATCAACGACCGGGATTAGCAAATTTAACATCATGTACTAAGCATGGCAGCCATATACGCATAAACCAAGACAGTGAGTTTATAGCATGGCATAAGAGGAGCACTACATGTGTAAAACTTGAACTCCACTATGCACTGTCAAGACAAAATGATAAAAAAAGGGTACATTCATAACAATGTTGTTAGCACAAATATAAAATTCTTTTTCCAAACAATCGTAATATATACTAATTGCAATCTTCTAAATTTAGATTAATTAATTGTCAAAAACAATCAAATTGCAATCTTGCATTGATACTCATTGTTGGCACTCTGCCACATGTGATAAGATTGGTATAGCTCATTGCCTCTTCAACACATAACAAAAAAGAAGCATCAAACAGAACTAAAATATCCCATTTGCAGTCAAGATGAAAGGGTTAGGGACTATGATTTGAGGAGCACCATGAATCGCTGGAAATTGGGTTAGCATTTACGCACTCCCCGTGACCATAGATAACAAGCAAGTGTTCAATTTATTTAATCCAGCGTCAATACATACATCTCTTTACAAAGAGATAACCAATATTCCACAATGTTATATGTACCCATAAATGTGTATTTATACTTACATGCGTATATGTGTATAATTCACGCCAGTGATGTAGAGATGTGATAGAACTGTGATACAACACTACTTGCAGTCGGATTCAACTTTACACACATGTATATACGTATCAAGTAAATATTTAAATGGCTGCATTGTCAATGGGGAATGCTTCAACTTTGACAAATATGTTTGGGGAAATTCATGAAAAAAATGGCTAATGTGAAACATGTAAAGACTGCTTTTCCTGTTAAGCAAGTTGCTTAAGTTGGAAGAAAGGTACTGGTAAAGAAAACCCATATAAAAGTGACTAAGATGATTTTAACTAGGGAACAAGGTTAACGTGGGATCAATTATCTCTAAGATGATGACTTTAACTAGAGAATAGCGAGGATAAGGTGGGCTTCGCTATCCTTTAAAGAAAGGAAAACAATTTTAATCCTAACACAAACATTCACTGTTAAGTATGCTTTTGCAAAGAAATACCAATTTCAGAAAAGGATATCAATATAAACTCTAATGCAATATAACAAAAAGAATCAAATTGCAATAATCATAGAAAATAATTATAAACAAGGTTATTTATAAATTTCGATTGTAAAAACAGTGAGAGAAAATGTCAAAGAAATTTCGAACAGTCAAGAAGGTGAAAGAAATAGAAGAGAGCTATACTTCTACACACATATATTGAAATATAATAACAATATAAATATATATGTAAAGAAAAAAAGTTAAAGTGAGAGGGAAAAACAAAAACTACTGTTTAAACTACAGCGCTGGAAAAAAAATGCAATGTTTCTATACATGCATACTAAAATCTCATTCTACTCATATTCAAAAATACATATATGACTAAAAATAATCACAGCAAATAAAATCAACATCAGGCTTCAATTAATTCTAAGAAAAACTCAGTTGCATGGTTATGTAAATAAAACCCAACATATGCCAACAGAAAAATGAAATATATTTTAGTCCAACTCCCTACCTCCCTCCTTTTTTTTCTTTAAAAACTACTGACTCAATTACTTTGCGGAATCGAAAAAAAAAGTCTGAGGTTCCAATGCTGAAGTAACAAAACCAGGAGGACCTGAAGTAGAAGGGTCAAATCCTTGAACACCAAAACCTTTTAAGGGTCCCATAAAAGAAGGAAACCCTATATGCAGAACGCACATACAAGATAAGTGAACAAGTCCAACTAAGAAAACTCAACTCTACAAGTCAGGGACATAGCCAAAAAAAACTCAGGTAAGCAACACCAAGGTTCAAATTTATCAAAAGGAATGGAGACAGTAAGTAGGCAGTTTATCTCATCTTTGAAACAAGGAGGACAACCAAAAAATGATAGAAATTGATCCTTCTACACCAATCTTAAATTGATTCTAAAGCAGAACTCTAAAGACAAGTCTAGATAAATCCAACAAAACAAAGCCAAATATCAAATTATTTCAGCACCAATCTTAAATTAGAATCTTCATTTTTAATTGCAACAACCGTATATTTAACTATTGATGTATGGTAATAATTTTTCATTTAACATTTGAAACAAAATTAGTTTACGGTTTCAATAAAATATCAAACCTTGTATTCGAACCGACGCTTTAAAAACACCTTTAATATCAAGTTAAATAAAATTCAAAAATTTAAAACAAATAGGATAAGTTAGTTTATAGCTTACCAAATTCATCAAACAATAAATTAAGTTAGTGCTCACGTTTAATTTCAAACTCAAATGGAAATAAGTAAACTAAATTTCTTGATTAAGTTTTAGAATTCATATTTCAAAGGTGAATTATTCAAATAATTTCAAATTTTTAATTAGGTTTTAAAGTATAACTTCTGTTTGAATCTTAATTTAATTCATTTTCCAAATGCCAAAATTTCTAAGCTATTACAACCCTCCTACAAAAATCCGGGTTATTACACATTATAAGTCGGAATTCGCCAAAGCAAGAAACGTTTGAATCTGGTTAACTATAATTTTGTAATAAAAGAGAAAAAACAGAATTTCATATTGTATATTGAGAGTTATAGCCAAATTGAATTTTTCAAATAGATGTTATGGAATCGTTTATAAACCATAACGATTTATTTAAATAAATAAATTGAGTTTAAATCAATTTAATATTGGTTTAACTCGAGAATGAAATATCAGGTTTAAAATTCAAGATTTAATTTATTCTGGAGTTATATTAATTCAGTTTGAATATTTTATTTGTTAATTTTCAGTCAATTTATATGAAATTGAATTTTATGTTAAATCAATTTAATATCTTCTGTAAATGGTAAAATTAGACTGCAAAACACGTTTTAGTGTGTTCAGAGTAGTGGTAGAATTCTAGAAATGTCGTTTGTCGCGTTTAAATAGGAGTTCGAAATCAATGCGATAGTTTAATCAAATTTATAGTAGTTCAAAATAAAATAGGGTAGCCTAACAATATATATAACCAACGAAGTACATCCCTATTCCTTTCTAGTGAAGGTATTCTGAAGCCTACCCTAACATAGCTGGTCATTCTTTCAAAATCATACGTCTTGTTCCTTTCAAACCTTTTCTGCAAACCTATTCTTTAGTAGCTGCTTCGTTCGTTCAAATCACTGTTCTCTTCCATCTATATCAAGAAACCTACAGGCCTAAATTCCTAATGTCAATGCCTAAGCTAGTTGATGTCAAAGTTCTCCTTATCACTTTACCATTCACCTATAAATTGATCCCTTGCGTTCAATCACCTTTCCATTCCAAAATAAAGAAAACCCCTCATCTTTCGTTTTCCCTTCCACAACAATTCGAAAGCCTATTTCCTTTTCCAGTTTCTTTTCCAGTCAAAGCTAATCGAAATCACCGAGTATTAAAAAAATGAAATCGCGAACAGAAATTGCGTGTCCACCTGAAGGACGACGGTGGAATCACACGCATGTAGGGAGGAGAAAGGCGGCAGTTGCATGTTTGATCGAAGAGTTATAGAGGGGATGTCGATTGGTTTGAGGCGCTGAAATGTCAAGAGGATAGATGCGAGAAGTGTAACAACCCGTAAAATGCGAGCCAGTTTGAAATTTTTGTTTTGGCAATTTTATCGAATTTTGTTTATTTAAAATGAATTATTTTAAATAAAATCAACGAGAAATTTATTTTGAATGGAATTAGAACGTATATATTATATACGTCGTCGTTAGAATATAAATAATTATATATAATTATAAAAGGAATAGAAAATGGCGCGGTAGTTCGAAAATTCGATTTCTAATTTCAAATGAATATACAGAATTCAATATAAGTCAGAATTGAACGAAACAAGAAATATTTGAATCTGTATAACTATATCTTTGTAACGAAGTTAACAAACTGAGATTTCATCTTAGAAATGATAAGATATGTCCAGTTGAAAATTAGAAATAGTCGTTGTGGAATTTATATATATTTTTATATATATAAGGCCCTTAAAAATAGACATTTTGCAAACGACCTCGGATTTCGACGAAACCAGTTTTGTAAGGTCCGTGTTGTTAAGTTATTGCTAGATTCCAAATTTCATAATTTTTCGAATCAATATGTGAGCGTAGCAAAGGAAAACGCGTTTGACCAGTTTCAGTTGACTTTAATCGACTGGAAATTGGCCATTTTTCAAACGATCTCAGAATTCGACGAAACTAGTTTTGTTAGGACCGTATCGTCAATACGAAGCTAGAAAATATTTTTCTAGAATTTTTAGAGTTCGTATGTGGCCCCGGTAATTTGAAATGTACGTTTAAAATTCAATAAAGTGATTTAAATGAAAATTCAACAGAAATTGATTATAACGATCAAATCAGCTTGCGATACATAGCCCATTGTGTTCAGAATGGGGGTGAAACGCTATAGACGACAGGCGGTGGACCTCGTTTCGAGTTCGTTTGTAAAAGTCAACTTTTTAAATTAATTAAATAAATAATAATAAAAAAAAAAATATCCCCCCTTTAACCGTTGGCCCCCCCCCGTTCATTCCTCAGAAGCAAAACGAAAAAGAAAAAAAAAAAAAAAACAAAATCGAATCGGAATCGCTCCCCCCCCCTCAGCGCGAAGACCGTCGCCGCCCTCCTCCGTGCTAGCCGCGCCGCCCAAGGCGCCGCGCATCCCCCCCTCCACCGACGCAACAAAACCCCCTTCCCCCCCGTCAATCGAGGTGCGATGCGAAGGAACCCCCCCCCCCCCCCCCCCCCGCAACCGAATCGAGCAGCAGCCTCGCCCACCCTCGTTGGATCCGCCTCCGACCTGCAATGCCTCGACGAAGACCGCCCCTCCGATCTGCAAACCTCGACAGCCCCCCCCTAAGTAAGTTTTCGTTTTTTTTATTTATTATTAATATTTGATTACTGATTTTTATTTAAAGTTAAAAACTAATTTTTGTTTACAGTCAAAAACTGATTTTTATTTAAAGTTAAAAACTGATTTTTATTTAAAGTTAAAAACTGATTTTTATTTCAAGTTAAAAACTGATTTCTGTTTTATATTTAAAGGGAATTTTAAAACTGATTTAAAGGGAATTTTAAAACTGATTTAAAGGGAATTTTAAAACTGATTTAAAGGGAATTTTAAAACTGATTTTATTTTTAAAAGGTTTAAACTTTAAAATAGAAAAGGCGGAATCTTTATTGAATAGAAGTAATAAAAATATGATTTTTATATTTTTAAAGTGTTAAAAATATAATCTTTATAGGATAGAGGATATAAAAATATCATCTTTGTATGTGTAGCGAAATAAAAATCTGATTTTTATTTTATATACGTTGAGATAAAGTGGTAATTTTTATAAAGGTGAAAACTTTATTTTTATAAAGGCGAAAACTTTATTTTTATATATTGAACTTCAGAATAAAAATAGAATTTTTATATATTGAACTTCAGAATAAAAATAGAATTTTTATATATTGAACTTCAGAATAAAAATAGAATTTTTTTTATATATTGAACTTCGGAAAAAAAATTCGATTTTTATAAATTGAATAGCATAGTAAAAATTCAATTTTTACATATGTAGTGAAAGCGGACAACGAAGGTGACAAAAAGGCGGAACGACGAAGACTTCTGCAAATGAAGAGCCGTGGAGCTAGGATAGCTATATGTGAGAATTTCTCACCTTTCAAATTTATTTTCTAGTTATATATATATACTAGGATGCAGACGGTGTTTAGTAGCACCCGACACAACCGTCCACAGACCATGGACTTGTTTGTTTGGTTGCATAGATTAGAGATTGTTTGATTGAAATTGAATTGTGTGGTGAAATGGATTGATTTGATGATGTGTGAATGGCGTGGGCCTTCACTAGACCGGGGATAAGGCTAGGCCTTGTCCCGTTTCTAGTATCGTGCCGTTATGCCGCCGAAATTTTCTAAAATGTGTTAGAAAAATAAAAATATCATTTTATTTAAAGAATGAACTGAATAGAAATTCATATGTTGAAATAAAATGTTTTATCGTTAAAAATATAATTTTTAACGTGAATGCGAATAAATAAATTGTTCATTTACAAACCAGACGGTTTGTTTATGTACACTGATTTGACTGACATTGATTGGGTCGATAAATTTTACACATCGCCCAACTGCACAAATAAAATATTTGTTTGATTGTTTGAAACCCTACACGGGTGTTAGGATGAAATATGCAGTTCACTCATCCTGATTGATTAAATATGTCGATCGATTGATTGACAGGCTGTTATAAGCGTTGAATATCTATATTTGATGCTTATACGGTGTAGTGCACTTTGGTTGATGGTTGATTATTTTTCAATGCTATGATATACATGTGTTGTATGAAAATCCATATAATTAACTTTATATGGTAATTGATTGGGCCTCATTCCAATTTGAAAAATAAAGAATATTATAAAATAAAAGTTCATGTGTTGACAGTACTCATTCATTGAGATTGGTCATGTGTTGAACGAAATATTTTAATATTAAAATTTACATCTTTATCGATATAAAATAAAAGTTCATGTGTTGACAGTACTCATTCATTGAGATTGGTCATGTGTTGAACGAAATATTTTGATAATAACAACTATTTTGAAAATAGAAATTTATGAAGCCGTGTTGATTAGATTAACGCCATTTTGACGTGAACGATATTTATATCGATTTTAAACGATTTCGAAATGAATTGAATTGAAAACGATTTCGAAATGAATTGAATTGAAAACGAATTCAAATTGAATTGAAAACGATTTCGAAATGAATTGAATTGAAAACGAATTCAAATTGAATTGAAAACGATTTCGAAATGAATTGAATTGAAAACGAATTCAAATTGAATTGAAAACGATTTCGAAATGAATTGAATTGAAAACGATTTCGAAATGAATTGAAAACGAATTCAAATTGAATTGAAAGCAAATTGAAATGAATTCAAATTGAATTGAAATTTGAATTGAATAGAAATGAATTTTGAAATGAATTCAAAACTATTTATATAATTCGTTTTAAATAGAAATCGACGAAATATATATTATATATATTATATATATAATATAATGGCCTGAATAGAACGCGCCGCGCCGCGGCAGTTCGCGAATTTCGACCATTTATTTCAAACGGACATTACGGGAGATCCGACCGTCGGATTCTCCTAAAACCGGAACCGTTGGGTTCGTATCGAAAAGAGCTTTCTAATGAATGTTAGAAATTTGAAATCTAACGGTTGGATTTGGAGATACGTCCAAATCAAATTCGAAAAAGGTCGCTGTAAGTGCAGTTCGATGGCCGTTGTTGGAAATCGACTGTACGTGCCTTGATAAAATTATTAAAAATAGTAATAATTTGTGTAAAATCATAAGAAATGATTTGTGAAAGTTTGGGATGAAAAACTCCATATTTGAAAAGATAAAAATAGATTTTTATCGAAATGAACTAGTTTTGAATTAGAATTATAATTCTATTTATTTTTAAATAAATAAATTGAATTTGAAATGGTTTTGAAAATAACCAAAATTTCCAATGATTGCATTGGAGTGGATTTGAATCGAAATTGTCTTCGGAATATTTCGATGTTGGAATTCGTGATATTACAGGTGTTGTTATGGAAATTTGAAAGATATATATTTGTATCGTTATTTCCAATACGACATTTGTTAGTCGTAGAATTCGGTATTGAATATAAGCCGATATATTTTCTATTCAGAGCCTTGTATTGAATATCGAATGTGATTTGGGTTTGTCGTGAATGGTGTCTTCACTAACACTGTTCTTGAACCCAGTTGAGAAAAGATTAAATCTTTTTATTTAGATTTAATGAAGTTTACCAATTAAATAATATTTAATTGGAATTGAATTGATATTGATTTTTGGGTTTATCGTGAACAGTGTTTTTAAATAGCACTCGTTCTTTAACCCGATAATTAATGAATGAGATTTTGGGTTTATCGTGAACCGTTTTTTTAAATGACACTGATTCTTTAACCCAGTCGAAGATTAAAACTAAGTGGAGTTTTAATGAATCTTTAATTAGATTGAAATGATCGAAAATGGAGTATCACCAGTTTTGCTCCAGGCGATAGTTAAATCTTTAATTAGATTTGAACGTGAAATGGTAATTGAATTTACCGATAACACTGTGGTGTTAGATATGAAGTATTCTCAGTTTTACTTCATGGGATGAATAGGTTGGGATTGGGAAATTATAACAAATGATTACTTCGGTAAGGTTCGCTAATCCCGACTAGTTTGAATTGATATTCAAAAGTTGATTAAAGAATAAATTCAAGAATTTATCTTTGATAAAATTAATGGGAACCTTTCCCTATGAATGTGAAATTAGAAACTAACTGTCGGTTAGCTAAGTAGAATGGTTTTCTGGATATTGATCTGATGTTGGTTTCGGCCTTCGGGGTTAATATTTGGGGAATTATTCTCTTGATTAATTTACGGTTAGTGACTGATGGATTGGAATGAGGCGTATGTTGTGTTTGTGTAACACTTATTTAAAATATACGCGAGTTATTCGGAAAAGCCGGGTTTATCCCATTCTGAATAACTGATGCGACGATAAGTCGAAGATGAAGACGATGGTCGAAGACCAGAGGTCTTCACGTCGTTTGGGTGATAACTGATGATCTTGATTGGGCTGTACACCCAAGAAGATGGAAACAGTTAGTGATCGTCCAGACGTACTTGGAGATCGATGGATATGCGGGGTACTAGGTGCCTCCGGTTTCGTTCAGACCCAGAACGGACTTGTAAATGGACTGTGTGTCTGACATTGGATTTTAGTCCGTGTGATTGATCTCTATTAAATATATATCTGCTTGGCGGCGGAGAATTTATTCTCTTGCTTAACGCCCTTCTCTGAGACGTACGAGCTCAGGGGTTATATATTGATGGATATCAATCGCATGGAGTGAATTGCCTGTGTGGCATGCCTAAGTGGCAATTGATCGAGGCTTCTGTTGAAAAGCAAAGTCTTGTGGTGATGATCAAAGCACGGCCTTTGTGGCGTAGCTTTGTGTAACGTTTACCTCGCGTGTTTCACACCCGGTATGAACCAAAAACGGGAGACGGACGTCAGGGAGGGCATGCGTTTCTTTCTAGCTAGAAGTGGCGTCAGTGGTTTTACACGCCCTGACGAGTTTGACTTATGTGGTTGTTGCTGTTGCGAGGCGCCTCGGTTATATCGGTTTCGGCCGAATGCATTCTGGTCGGCTGACGGACCAGACTTACACCCCATAGGGTGGGGAGACGGATTGTTCAGGCATAATAATCCACTCCGTGTGGACCGGCCCTGAGGATCCAAGGGGCAGTTGCGGCTGTTCCTGAGGGGCGGGCTAGAGCGTCTCGAATCGGTTGAGGACTATCTTTTGCCTCGGTTCATAGATGGAAATCCAATTTCCAAATACGTGACATTTGCGGTTTTTATTTGTAAACCTATATATGGCGACATGATATATGGTACCCATGCCGCCTATGATTGATACTTATGATTTGAAGTTGTTTTATACTCTATGCACTTATAATAGTATCAAATGATTTGTTTTAAACGTATCAAGCATTCTTTGGCTGTTATAAGGGAAAACCCTATCCCCCGGCTTGCGTTTGCATTGTGTGATAGGACCTGGGTCTTATAACAGCTTCATTTTTCTTTATTTAGCATGGCGCTGTTTGTTTTAAGCACTGGTATTCTTGGGAGGAAACCCGTTCCGTGTTATACGGCGTGGTCCCTTGATTTACCTAATGATTTAAAATAAAGATTAACTGTTTTAGTTCTCACACCAGTCCCATGACTGACCTGGAGTTTATTGTTTTAACCTAAACTCTGGGTGCCCTTATTTTGACACGGGCAGCTAGTAGTTTTGGTTTTTGCAGATTTATATTCACAGGATCCTAGTTTACAGCTGGAACGATATCCGGAAAGCTTTGTATCCGTATATCTCATTCTAGTTGTGTATTGTATTATTTTTCCGCTGCTATGTATTTAAATGTAATTTAAATCTCTGATATTTCTGTGTAATATTCTTTTATACTCTGTATATTCTTGTAATCTGATGCATTGTTGTAATATACAGTGAAATGTTCTTCTGTATGCGTTCTGTTTTGTCGTGTTCTCAAACGATAGGGCGTTTCGAGCGGCCTGGATCGGTTTAGCGACTGGTTCGGACCGGGCGAAATTCCTTCTCGTCACACGTGGTATCAGAGCTTTGGTTTACAAAGCTAGAGAACAAGACACATTAGAAACATACGAAAGAATTCATCAGATATTGGATTAGCAATATCCAATGAGAATGACTCGTTAGAGATGGGATCAGTAATATCCTAGAACGAGCGTGAAGAGTATATTTTTGAAAATGAAAACAATTTTTGTTTTGAAAATTTAAATCGATTATTCGTATTTGATTATCTATTTATATTGATGTGGACAATCCAGTATATATTGATTTTGCGTATACGTCTGATCCACGTGTATTTGAAATTTTAATATACTGGATAGATATAGAGTCACATTCTAGACACCCGGGGATAATTCTGATGATGTGGCCACATCATCAGTATTTATATTCGTGTTTCGAAGGTGTGATTTCTATATATTTCCATTAGACTGGTGTGAGAACCAAAACTAATATAGTTAGAATACATTGTTGTGAATTGGCATCAAAAACATGATTTTTGTGTATGTATCAAAATTATGAATTTGAAACTCTAATTCACTAATTGATTGATGTTTGTGTTGTTTGTTTATTTGTTTGCAAATTTTGAACTATTATGCCTAATTGAATCAAATATTGAATTGTATTGGAAATTGGTCGCATCTGCTTGCATGTACATATACTTACATTGAACAGGTCATAGCAAGGAGGCTAGAGCCGAAGAATAAAATTTGTTTGCCCGACAAATTAGTACATGTTTACTACATAATTTCCTGTTTTGTTTGGGTGATGATGATTTTGTGAGCCTATTGGATAGCCGCTTGGCTTTTTCTTTTTCTTTTTGAGATCTGAAGGACCGGGGAAGCTATTTGAAATTCCCCGATGCTCCCGGTGCAGGGGAGGTTATGGCGAAATTTTTCAAAAATTTAGGGTGTTAGCCAAATTTTTGAAATTTTGAAAAATCTCAGAAACTAAAAAGTTAGAGAATGGAAGCCAGATCGAACATAGAGTTGATTAATCAAACCATTTTCGACTTTGTTCCTTTTCGGGGACGAAAAGTTTTAAGTGGGGGAGATTGTAACAACCCGTAAAATGCGAGCCAGTTTGAAATTTTTGTTTTGGCAATTTTATCGAATTTTGTTTATTTAAAATGAATTATTTTAAATAAAATCAACGAGAAATTTATTTTGAATGGAATTAGAACGTATATATTATACACGTCGTCGTTAGAATATAAATAATTATATATAATTATAAAAGGAATAGAAAATGGCGCGGTAGTTCGAAAATTCGATTTCTAATTTCAAATGAATATACAGAATTCAATATAAGTCAGAATTGAACGAAACAAGAAATATTTGAATCTGTATAACTATATCTTTGTAACGAAGTTAACAAACTGAGATTTCATCTTAGAAATGATAAGATATGTCCAGTTGAAAATTAGAAATAGTCGCTGTGGAATTTATATATATTTTTATATATATAAGGCCCTTAAAAATAGACATTTTGCAAACGACCTCGGATTTCGACGAAACCAGTTTTGTAAGGTCCGTGTTGTTAAGTTATTGCTAGATTCCAAATTTCATAATTTTTCGAATCAATATGTGAGCGTAGCAAAGGAAAACGCGTTTGACCAGTTTCAGTTGACTTTAATCGACTGGAAATTGGCCATTTTTCAAACGATCTCAGAATTCGACGAAACTAGTTTTGTTAGGACCGTATCGTCAATACGAAGCTAGAAAATATTTTTCTAGAATTTTTAGAGTTCGTATGTGGCCCCGGTAATTTGAAATGTACGTTTAAAATTCAATAAAGTGATTTAAATGAAAATTCAACAGAAATTGATTATAACGATCAAATCAGCTTGCGATACATAGCCCATTGTGTTCAGAATGGGGGTGAAACGCTATAGACGACAGGCGGTGGACCTCGTTTCGAGTTCGTTTGTAAAAGTCAACTTTTTAAATTAATTAAATAAAAAAAAATATATATATATATATCCCCCCTTTAACCGTTGCCCCCCCCCCCCCGTTCATTCCTCAGAAGCAAAACGAAAAAGAAAAAAAAAAAAAAAAAACAAAATCGAATCGGAATCGCTCCCCCCCCTCAGCGCGAAGACCGTCGCCGCCCTCCTCCATGCTAGCCGCGCCGCCCAAGGCGCCGCGCATCCCCCCCCTCCACCGACGCAACCAAACCCCCTTCCCCCCCGTCAATCGAGGTGCGATGCGAAGGAACCCCCCCCCCCCCCCCCCCCCCCCCCGCAACCGAATCGAGCAGCAGCCTCGCCCACCCTCGTTGGATCCGCCTCCGACCTGCAATGCCTCGACGAAGACCGCCCCTCCGATCTGCAAACCTCGACAGCCCCCCCCTAAGTAAGTTTTCGTTTTTTTTATTTATTATTAATATTTGATTACTGATTTTTATTTAAAGTTAAAAACTAATTTTTGTTTACAGTCAAAAACTGATTTTTATTTAAAGTTAAAAACTGATTTTTGTTTAAAGTTAAAAACTGATTTTTATTTCAAGTTAAAAACTGATTTCTGTTTTATATTTAAA
This sequence comes from Allium sativum, assembly GCA_030737875.1. Lineage (NCBI taxonomy): Eukaryota > Viridiplantae > Streptophyta > Magnoliopsida > Asparagales > Amaryllidaceae > Allium > Allium sativum. Next base: position 275,795,203 of record CM060920.1, on the reverse strand, counting down.
GGGAATTTTAAAACTGATTTAAAGGGAATTTTAAAACTGATTTAAAGGGAATTTTAAAACTGATTTTATTTTTAAAAGGTTTAAACTTTAAAATAGAAAAGGCGGAATCTTTATTGAATAGAAGTAATAAAAATATGATTTTTATATTTTTAAAGTGTTAAAAATATAATCTTTATAGGATAGAGGATATAAAAATATCATCTTTGTATGTGTAGCGAAATAAAAATCTGATTTTTATTTTATATACGTTGAGATAAAGTGGTAATTTTTATAAAGGTGAAAACTTTATTTTTATAAAGGCGAAAACTTTATTTTTATATATTGAACTTCAGAATAAAAATAGAATTTTTATATATTGAACTTCAGAATAAAAATAGAATTTTTATATATTGAACTTCAGAATAAAAATAGAATTTTTTTTATATATTGAACTTCGGAAAAAAAATTCGATTTTTATAAATTGAATAGCATAGTAAAAATTCAATTTTTACATATGTAGTGAAAGCGGACAACGAAGGTGACAAAAAGGCGGAACGACGAAGACTTCTGCAAATGAAGAGCCGTGGAGCTAGGATAGCTATATGTGAGAATTTCTCACCTTTCAAATTTATTTTCTAGTTATATATATATACTAGGATGCAGACGGTGTTTAGTAGCACCCGACACAACCGTCCACAGACCATGGACTTGTTTGTTTGGTTGCATAGATTAGAGATTGTTTGATTGAAATTGAATTGTGTGGTGAAATGGATTGATTTGATGATGTGTGAATGGCGTGGGCCTTCACTAGACCGGGGATAAGGCTAGGCCTTGTCCCGTTTCTAGTATCGTGCCGTTATGCCGCCGAAATTTTCTAAAATGTGTTAGAAAAATAAAAATATCATTTTATTTAAAGAATGAACTGAATAGAAATTCATATGTTGAAATAAAATGTTTTATCGTTAAAAATATAATTTTTAACGTGAATGCGAATAAATAAATTGTTCATTTACAAACCAGACGGTTTGTTTATGTACACTGATTTGACTGACATTGATTGGGTCGATAAATTTTACACATCGCCCAACTGCACAAATAAAATATTTGTTTGATTGTTTGAAACCCTACACGGGTGTTAGGATGAAATATGCAGTTCACTCATCCTGATTGATTAAATATGTCGATCGATTGATTGACAGGCTGTTATAAGCGTTGAATATCTATATTTGATGCTTATACGGTGTAGTGCACTTTGGTTGATGGTTGATTATTTTTCAATGCTATGATATACATGTGTTGTATGAAAATCCATATAATTAACTTTATATGGTAATTGATTGGGCCTCATTCCAATTTGAAAAATAAAGAATATTATAAAATAAAAGTTCATGTGTTGACAGTACTCATTCATTGAGATTGGTCATGTGTTGAACGAAATATTTTAATATTAAAATTTACATCTTTATCGATATAAAATAAAAGTTCATGTGTTGACAGTACTCATTCATTGAGATTGGTCATGTGTTGAACGAAATATTTTGATAATAACAACTATTTTGAAAATAGAAATTTATGAAGCCGTGTTGATTAGATTAACGCCATTTTGACGTGAACGATATTTATATCGATTTTAAACGATTTCGAAATGAATTGAATTGAAAACGATTTCGAAATGAATTGAATTGAAAACGAATTCAAATTGAATTGAAAACGATTTCGAAATGAATTGAATTGAAAACGAATTCAAATTGAATTGAAAACGATTTCGAAATGAATTGAATTGAAAACGATTTCGAAATGAATTGAAAACGAATTCAAATTGAATTGAAAGCAAATTGAAATGAATTCAAATTGAATTGAAATTTGAATTGAATAGAAATGAATTTTGAAACGAATTCAAAACTATTTATATAATTCGTTTTAAATAGAAATCGACGAAATATATATTATATATATTATATATATAATATAATGGCCTGAATAGAACGCGCCGCGCCGCGGCAGTTCGCGAATTTCGACCATTTATTTCAAACGGACATTACGGGAGATCCGACCGTCGGATTCTCCTAAAACCGGAACCGTTGGGTTCGTATCGAAAAGAGCTTTCTAATGAATGTTAGAAATTTGAAATCTAACGGTTGGATTTGGAGATACGTCCAAATCAAATTCGAAAAAGGTCGCTGTAAGTGCAGTTCGATGGCCGTTGTTGGAAATCGACTGTACGGGCCTTGATAAAATTATTAAAAATAGTAATAATTTGTGTAAAATCATAAGAAATGATTTGTGAAAGTTTGGGATGAAAAACTCCATATTTGAAAAGATAAAAATAGATTTTTATCGAAATGAACTAGTTTTGAACTAGAATTATAATTCTATTTATTTTTAAATAAATAAATTGAATTTGAAATGGTTTTGAAAATAACCAAAATTTCCAATGATTGCATTGGAGTGGATTTGAATCGAAATTGTCTTCGGAATATTTCGATGTTGGAATTCGTGATATTACAGGTGTTGTTATGGAAATTTGAAAGATATATATTTGTATCGTTATTTCCAATACGACATTTGTTAGTCGTAGAATTCGGTATTGAATATAAGCCGATATATTTTCTATTTAGAGCCTTGTATTGAATATCGAATGTGATTTGGGTTTGTCGTGAATGGTGTCTTCACTAACACTGTTCTTGAACCCAGTTGAGAAAAGATTAAATCTTTTTATTTAGATTTAATGAAGTTTACCAATTAAATAATATTTAATTGGAATTGAATTGATATTGATTTTTGGGTTTATCGTGAACAGTGTTTTTAAATAGCACTCGTTCTTTAACCCGATAATTAATGAATGAGATTTTGGGTTTATCGTGAACCGTGTTTTTAAATGACACTGATTCTTTAACCCAGTCGAAGATTAAAACTAAGTGGAGTTTTAATGAATCTTTAATTAGATTGAAATGATCGAAAATGGAGTATCACCAGTTTTGCTCCAGGCGATAGTTAAATCTTTAATTAGATTTGAACGTGAAATGGTAATTGAATTTACCGATAACACTGTGGTGTTAGATATGAAGTATTCTCAGTTTTACTTCATGGGATGAATAGGTTGGGATTGGGAAATTATAACAAATGATTACTTCGGTAAGGTTCGCTAATCCCGACTAGTTTGAATTGATATTCAAAAGTTGATTAAAGAATAAATTCAAGAATTTATCTTTGATAAAATTAATGGGAACCTTTCCCTATGAATGTGAAATTAGAAACTAACTGTCGGTTAGCTAAGTAGAATGGTTTTCTGGATATTGATCTGATGTTGGTTTCGGCCTTCGGGGTTAATATTTGGGGAATTATTCTCTTGATTAATTTACGGTTAGTGACTGATGGATTGGAATGAGGCGTATGTTGTGTTTGTGTAACACTTATTTAAAATATACGCGAGTTATTCGGAAAAGCCGGGTTTATCCCATTCTGAATAACTGATGCGACGATAAGTCGAAGATGAAGACGATGGTCGAAGACCGGAGGTCTTCACGTCGTTTGGGTGATAACTGATGATCTTGATTGGGCTGTACACCCAAGAAGATGGAAACAGTTAGTGATCGTCCAGACGTACTTGGAGATCGATGGATATGCGGGGTACTAGGTGCCTCCGGTTTCGTTCAGACCCAGAACGGACTTGTAAATGGACTGTGTGTCTGACATTGGATTTTAGTCCGTGTGATTGATCTCTATTAAATATATATCTGCTTGGCGGCGGAGAATTTATTCTCTTGCTTAACGCCCTTCTCTGAGACGTACGAGCTCAGGGGTTATATATTGATGGATATCAATCGCATGGAGTGAATTGCCTGTGTGGCATGCCTAAGTGGCAATTGATCGAGGCTTCTGTTGAAAAGCAAAGTCTTGTGGTGATGATCAAAGCACGGCCTTTGTGGCGTAGCTTTGTGTAACGTTTACCTCGCGTGTTTCACAACCGGTATGAACCAAAAACGGGAGACGGACGTCAGGGAGGGCATGCGTTTCTTTCTAGCTAGAAGTGGCGTCAGTGGTTTTACACGCCCTGACGAGTTTGAATTATGTGGTTGTTGCTGTTGCGAGGCGCCTCGGTTATATCGGTTTCGGCCGAATGCATTCTGGTCGGCTGACGTACCAGACTTACACCCCATAGGGTGGGGAGACGTATTGTTCAGGCATAATAATCCACTCCGTGTGGACCGGCCCTGAGGATCCAAGGGGCAGTTGCGGCTGTTCCTGAGGGGCGGGCTAGAGCGTCTCGAATCGGTTGAGGACTATCTTTTGCCTCGGTTCATAGATGGAAATCCAATTTCCAAATACGTGACATTTGCGGTTTTTATTTGTAAACCTATATATGGCGACATGATATATGGTACCCATGCCGCCTATGATTGATACTTATGATTTGAAGTTGTTTTATACTCTATGCACTTATAATAGTATCAAATGATTTGTTTTAAACGTATCAAGCATTCTTTGGCTGTTATAAGGGAAAACCCTATCCCCCGGCTTGCGTTTGCATTGTGTGATAGGACCTGGGTCTTATAACAGCTTCATTTTTCTTTATTTAGCATGGCGCTGTTTGTTTTAAGCACTGGTATTCTTGGGAGGAAACCCGTTCCGTGTTATACGGCGTGGTCCCTTGATTTACCTAATGATTTAAAATAAAGATTAACTGTTTTAGTTCTCACACCAGTCCCATGACTGACCTGGAGTTTATTGTTTTAACCTAAACTCTGGGTGCCCTTATTTTGACACGGGCAGCTAGTAGTTTTGGTTTTTGCAGATTTATATTCACAGGATCCTAGTTTACAGCTGGAACGATATCCGGAAAGCTTTGTATCCGTATATCTCATTCTAGTTGTGTATTGTATTATTTTTCCGCTGCTATGTATTTAAATGTAATTTAAATCTCTGATATTTCTGTGTAATATTCTTTTATACTCTGTATATTCTTGTAATCTGATGCATTGTTGTAATATACAGTGAAATGTTCTTCTGTATGCGTTCTGTTTTGTCGTGTTCTCAAACGATAGGGCGGTTCGAGCGGCCTGGATCGGTTTAGCGACTGGTTCGGACCGGGCGAAATTCCTTCTCGTCACAAGAAGACTGACGTTGGAGCAGGTATGGTCTTAGAAATTGCGATGATGTTCAATTCTGGGGATGTTGATTTAATGTGATGCAAAGGAAGAAGTTGCAGTGTTGGGTACTGTGAATTCGATCAATAATTTTGAGAAATGGAGTAAATTCAATCGGTTGACTGGGTGGTGTTTTGGAGTTTGAACTCTGATCTTATGGGCTGAACTAATGTTGTTGTAGAGGAAGTTCGGATCTGTTTATGTGCGGAATGAGTGGCTGGGAGTTTGGCAACTAAAAGAGGGTATGGTCTATGATTTTGGAGGAGTAGGAGTTCAAGTATACTGGAAATAAATTGAGGTGAGTTTGGGAATTTTTTGTGTCAGGTCTGTGTTAATTTTGGGGAGAGTTGGATAGTTTCAACACTGTTTGGGATTTGTAATAGTGACCAAATGGTGGAAGTGCAGTCTGACTAAAATGGAGAGGATGGTTTGGACAGTGTAGTGAGACAATGAAATATCATAACAGTTGTTTGTAGTGAGATTGATAGTTTGATGTAGTAGTTCAGTTGATTGAGAAGGGGAATGGGGATTGACTGCGAATTGTTTGGTGAAATGCCAAAGTGGTAAAGATGAGTTTTTAGAGAAGATTTCAGTAGACGTGAATCGATCATTGTTAATATGGTTTCATGGTCTGGTGAGGCAATAAGGTAAACGTTTTCTTCTACATTTAAAAAAATAGAATAAATAATTTATTTATGTTTGTCATTAGTTCAATTAATAATTATTTAACCGCTATTTAAATTAAATAATTATAGGTTGATAAATTCGTTGAGACGACTCATAAATGCGACAATATGGAAGTTAAACCGGGATATTCAGCAAAGGAAGAATCGAGGTGAGTCAAACTCACTCAATTAAATATTGGGAACTATTTTTAATAGTTCAAAATTTTATCTGATTGTTTGTTGAATGATAATTGATTGGTATAAAGTAATTATAGTATATATAATATTATATAATAATGTTGGTGATTGGATAATTCCAGCAGTACCATTAGCGGATGCCCGTAGTACCATTAGCGGATGATTTCCCTATGCGCCACCACAATATATGCGGATGACCTTCTATCCCGCGATATCCTACCTTGAAGCAGGATGGGTATTATTATTGTTGACTAACATCCGTGGATGCTAGAAAAACAGGTTGGAGGGATCCAACTGGTTTCCTCAACTTTTATTTATTTGTTTCCACATATATGCTGTTATATGACATGATTGATAACCTGTGATAGTATATGGCCTATTTGGATGAATATTAATCCTGGACCTAGTTTTTTTAATATTTTTGAATGTCAAAAATAATAAATGGATTTAAAACAGAATTTAAATATAAAAAAGCATAAAAAGGGAATTTTATTTTCAAATAGAATATTTATTTAGAAACCGAATTATAAATGGAATTGAACAGTAAAATTTTATTTTAACAAATAAAACAAGAAGTTGATTTTATAAGCAATGTTTATAAAGAAGTGAAATAATAATATTCATTATTATTATTAAAGAATTCAGGAAATATAATCTGGGTAAGAATTTGGAAGAAATATGGGAATTGAATTTTAAAATCAATATTTGAAATAGATTTGAATTTTCCAAACCGCAAATGGAAATTTTAAATAAGATATATATAACTCTATAATTAGAAGTTGTAAGTAGGATTTGAACTTGAAATGTCAATTATGAAATCAAGTCAATATGAATTTATACTAAGAGACATCATTCATGGGTGAGGTGAATAGGAGTTGAAGTAAATGGTTTGCTAGTATAATTTGTTAAAAGTAAGTTAGAAAGGGTTTTTGAAATTTATAAATTCAAACTGAATTTAAGTAGAACTAATTTGAATAATATAAGATAGATTTTATTAAAGAATCGTACACATGGTTTATAAATAGTAAATATTATCAGAATTTGCCAATAAGTTATATAAGATAATTTTAGAACAAAATGAATGGAATGAAGTTTATTGAAATAAAACTAGAATGAGTGGAATAAACCTATACAAATGTTTATAAAGATTTTTGGAATGAAAACTTAATATAGAACTTGGTTTATAAAGGTTTAAATGAAATGGAATCGGTTAATGGAAAATATATCGTTATAAGAAAAATCTTGTTTTAGTTTAGAAATAAATATTTAACAAATGTTTTACAAATCAAACCCATAAGGAAAAATCATATGAGGGTTGTAGCAATGTTTTGTAAATGTTATTTTCAAGTTAAATTTTTGAATGGTTATAAATTTGGAATAAGCATCTCAAATGGTAATTGATATTTGGAAATTCTATTTCGTTAGAAATTAAGAAATGAAGTTAATCGAAATTAGAAACGGACTGGAGATTAGTTGAGGTGGATGGTTTTCTGAGTATGGATCTGATGTTGGTTTCGGCCTTCGGGGTTGATACTTAGGGAATTATTATCTTACTAGTTTACGGTTAAAGACTAATGAACAAGATGAGAAGAACGTTATTAAAGTGTTTTAAAAATAAACGGGTTTGAATATTCTTATACTAATATAAGAAGAGGAATGAATGATTTAGATGTTGGGAAAATTGAGAAGTTTATTTAACGAATGATTAATTAAAGAGGTAATTATTGAATCAATAAATTCAATTTTCTTTTATGGATGAATGGTTGTTTTTATTTGATAGTTAAATAACTGACTATCAAATCTAGCCTAAAGCGATTGTTGGTACGGAAAGACCGAGATCGAATTTATATTCGAAAATCATTCCGACCAGCAAATACGTAAACGTTGAATATATCAGACGCTGATCGAAACGGAGCATTTGAAGACCGTAGATATTGATAAAATGGAAGAACTACTTAAAATCTCTGGTTTAGCGGCTAGAGATATACTATGGTTCTGTCGTGGTTGAAATTTACGGATTGCAAGGACTTCTCGCTACTGATATATAGGGTGATTCCTAGGATGCGGTAGGAGGGTGCTTTCGGTTTGCCCAGTCCCAGGGAAACTTGTATGGACGTATGTTTGACAAAGTATTTCAATAAGAGTCACATACGTTGATTTTCTTCAAACCATAGTCATTGGTGGAGAAGGGCACTTTTCTTAGCTTAACTACTAGAGTATTTTTGTGGAAGTTAATTAGTGATTTGGCGGATCTGACGATGTGGCATTCAAAGTGAATGGTGGCCAGATGTTCAAAAAAAAAAATAAAAAAAAAATAAACAAATAAAAAAAATTATGACCTCAGGCCTCATCAACCGGGAAATGACAAAAATCGGGCAGGCATCATGGCTATGTGAGTCGCACCTATTAGGGTTTATTGTCACCATCTAGAGAATATTCATATTTTTTACTTCTTTTCATTTCTGTATCTCCCGGGAAATGGTAGCTACGCAGCCGTAAGGTGACAATATATTCAATACACTCAAGAGAAATGAGTGGTCGATCATGTATGGGCCGGGTTGCAAGATGTTCTTGTTGAACCCAGTGTATTCTTCTCTAGAGATACACTATCGGCAGGTGGTTCCATACCTTGTCATAGTCGGAATCCAATCTCCAATAAGCGCCTATGGTTTTGATTGTATACTATATATGTAGAGCGTGAGATGCAAGCGTTCTGCTAGTTTCTATTTAATTGTATTTAGACACTATTATAATATCACAACAAGAAATTGATTTTAAAAATGTTTTGGCTTATCGTAAGGTAAAACATTCTGTATTTGTGTGTGGATTGGTCTTACGATTATCATTTTTATTTAAAAATGATTTCTAACTTAAAAATTAAGTTGGATGCTACCAATAATTTACTGGGTTTTTCTCACGCTGGTTCACCAGACTGACCTGTGCGTTTGTAATGCTCGGGTCAGCCGAAGTACAGGTTCAGGATAAGATGATACGAATTCCAGGAGACGAGCCGAAGGAGTTGAGACATATGACTCATATAAAGAAATTATTCCGCTATGTGTTGTGAATGTGGACATGTTATTATAACAATCGAGATGTGATGAATGTTTATTGTACTCTGGAAAATGTAAGTTTTGTTTCAAGTTTTTCAATAAAGACTTATTTCTATATTATACTTTATTCCGTTGTGATGTGAGACTGTGTATTGTTCTTCTTATTTATTATATTCTTAATTTTCTTTCTTTCTACGTTCTCATCCTTTTGTTTCTTTCTATTAGGTTTCTGGGATTCCGGTACTTAAATTCGGACACGAAATGTATTAGTGATTGAATTTGAGAGTCGAAATTTCCGAGTCGCTACCGTTGGTATCAGAGCAATGGTTAAGGAATAACATTTTCTTTGTGGTATAGCTTGATATAGATGGGGTTAGTAATACCCTAGATTGAGTTTGATTGTATATACGTATATATATGAGAGTATATTTGTAGATTCGAATTCGTAAAATGTTTTGTATTGTGTTATTCGATCGATTCAATTTTGAACTGGTGACTGACACAATATTGTTTTGTAAAGCGGGTAAATGAAATAATTTTGCCTAAATTTATTTTTGTATATAAAAGAAATAGTTTTCTAAAAGTGTTTTGGTATTGGATTGTTTGATTTGTTTGAATGAAATTCAAATACGATTATGGAATTGAAATGATTTAATATAACCAGAAGAAGAAGCAAATGTTTTTTTTTTGAATTAAAAACAGAACTTGAAATATAAATTGGAAGTTAAGGAAGAAAATTCCAGTTTAACGGATTGGGACATGACTGAAAGGTAAGTTAAATAGATATGGATTGAAATTGGAACCATATTAAACTAAAATGAATTTGGAAATGATTTTGAAATGAAAACTCTTGAAGCCAAGTTGAATACCAATAAATTTAATATCGATAATCTAAATGGAACTCGACACGTATAGTTTGAATGTGTCGAGTGCAGAAAGAAATAAATTGTTTCAAATCCACTTCAAATAGAAATGATCGAATATGACTTAAAATATTTTCCAACTGAGTTGGATTGAACCTTGAATTATGGTGTAAATGTAAAATGGACTCATATATTGCATATTTAACCGGGAACTTGAATTGTAAGGGAAACTTGACTTGTTTAACAAGCAAAAGTGTGTGTGTGTATAAATAGGAGCATGGATGTTTTAACTATCATTAGTTAAAAAAGAGGACAAATTAATGGATGGATTGGTAAATTAGAAGTAAGAAGCTAAAATTGTTTAGAGTTACAGGTGTATATAATTGAGCAGGTCATGAGATGGAAGCAAATATGTGAGAACATTATGAGATGCCCGACAAAAAGGTACATGTTTAATTTAATATGGGATTTTATGAGCCTATTTGGCAAGCTGCTTGGCTTTTTAATTTTCTTTTTGACTGGAGAGGGCCCAGAGAGGCATTTTGTAGTTGTACCGGTCAGCCCGTACAAAGGAGGTGCTGGCGAAATTTTTTGAAAATTTAGGGAGTTAAAAAAATTTCAAAAGTTTTGAAAATTTTCATTAACAAAAAGTTAGTGTTCAATTGGAAATTGAAGTTAAGGATTTTGAGTGAACTGATGAGTTGGTTATGTAGTAAGAATGTTGAGTGTCGAGTTGCATAAGTGGATTGTGGGAAGTGAATAAGATGTAGCACCTTTTCTACTTGATAATTTCGGGGACGAAATTCTTTTAAGGGGGAAGGAATGTAACATCCCGCATTTTTATCGATTTATACTTGAATATGTAAATTAGTCTATATATTGGATTAGTGAGATAAATGGAATTTTATATTAATTAAATGAAGATGAATGTATATATATACATATTAAATATAAACGAGCTCGTAATGGCACAGTAGTTCGTAATATTTAGTTTTGAACTTCAATTGCGTGTACAGGATCCGTTATAAGTCGGAATTCGCCGAAGCAAGAAACTGTTGAATCTGGTTTACTATAATTTTGTAATAAAATAGAAAAATCGGAATTTCATATTGTATATTGAGAGTTATGGCCAAATCGAATTTTTCAAATAGTCTCTATGGAATTGTTTATAAACCATAACGATTTACTTAAATAAATTGATTTTAAATCAATTTAATATTGGTTTAACTTGAGAATGAAATATCAGGTTTAAAATTCAAGATTTAATTTGTTTTGGAGTTATATTAATTCAGTTTGAATATTTTATTTGTTATTTTTTGGTCAATTTATATGAAATTGAATTTTATGTTAAATCAATTTGATATCATCTGTAGATGGTAAAATTAGACTGTGAAACACGTTTTAGTGTGTTCAGAGTAGTGGTAGAATTCTAGAAATGCCGTTTGTAGCGTTTAAATAGAAGTTTGAAATCAACACGTAGTTTAATCAAATTTTCAGCGGTTCAAAATAAAATAGGGTAGCCTAACAATAAATATAACCAACGAAGTACATCCCTATTCCTTTCAAGTGAAGTTATTCTGAAGCCTACCCTAACTTAGCTGCTCGTTCTTTCAAAGCCATACATCTTGTTCCTTTCAAACCTTTTCTGCAAACCTATTCTTTAGTAGCTGCTTCGTTCGTTCAAATCACCGTTCTCTTCCATCATACATCAAGAAACCTATAGGCCTAAATTCCTAATGTCAATGCCTTAGCTAGCTGATGTCGACGTTCTCCTTATCACTTTACCATTCACCTATAAATTGGTTCAATCATTCTTCCCATTCCAAACCAAAGAAAACCCTTGTCTCTCGTTTTCCCTTCCGCAACAATTCAAAAGCCTATTTCCTTTTCCAGTCAAAGCGAATCGAAATCACCGAGTATTAAAAAAAATGAAATGGCGAACAGACATTGCGAGTCCATCTAAAGGACGACGGCGGAATCATTCGCATGTAGGGAAGAGAAAGGCAATAGTTGCATGTTTGACCGGAGAGTTGAAGAGGGGACGTCGACTGGTTTTGTAATGACCTGCATTGGTAGAGGTATTATGATTAATTTATTTAATTATATCAATGGTGGTATAGTGAATTAACTGGTCGTGGAATTAAATAATGATGAATATTTAATTAGAATAATAAATAAATAATATATTTAATTGTAACGACCCGTATTTTCTGCCAATTTAATTGGATTATTTTAAATATTTTAATAATTTAAAATATTGGTTTGAGGTTGGATAATCGAATTTAACAATTATATTGTGAATATATTTAAAATAAATAATAAATATTATTTTAATTTCCAAAATATGGGAAATTGTCGAAATTGAAATATACTGTGATACGACAGTTTAAAGTGATCGAATATTGTTTATGGGGAAATATTAGTGACAATTCGTTTTGAAAACGACGACGAATATATATAGTTTATAATTTAATTAAATAACGAGCTGCAGCGGCGCGGCAGTTCGCGTTTTGGCGTTTTGAACTTAAGTTGGTCGTACCGGGTTCAAAATAAGTCGGATTTCCTCGAAACAAGAAACGTTGGGACCAGTTTGACAATATCTTCCCAACGGCAGAGGAAAATCCAGTTTTCGTCGTGTAGATTTTGTTTTATGTCCAAATCAAATTTTGGGAAAAGCAGCGTCAGAATTCCTTTTATATATATAGCGCTGCAGTTATATAAAATAATGGTTTTTAAATATTTTGAACATCGAATTGGCTTGGAATTCAACCCGGGATATTTTTCCTTGGTAATACATCAAATTCTGGTCGTGTATGGCCAACTGCAATATTTTAATAATATTATATTGAAGTACTTTAAAATTGGGTTATTTTATTCGAAATTGGCCAGTTCAAAAGGGACATTTTGCAAACGACCTCTGTTTTCGACGAAACAAATTTTGTTGGAACCGTAACAGTAAATTATTGCCAGATTTTCAAACGGCGCGTCAATCGGGGTTATTCTGTGAGCGTGGCAAAATAAAATGTAAAATAAATCGATCAAATTGAACGTGTACAAACGCTATTTGAGCATACGAGCACGGAATTCGACGAAACAAGTTTCGTTAGGACCGTATCGTCAAAATATACTACGTCGTTCCAGTCGCGTCTCGAACGGGGTTTGTATGTGAACGCAGCAACGAATAAACGATATTCGAAATAGCGATAGGTACGAAATAAAAATCGTTAGTCAGCGTCAGTCGTCAAATCAACTTAAACTATATTATTTTCCATCTATATAAACCCCCAAGCCAGCCATTTTCAGCCCATCTCCATCCTCTTCCATGTAATTTTGCAGAAAAGTCCACTTTTACAAATCTATTTATATCTACAAATCCGAGAAGAATTTGATAAGGGATCCTAAGCGAAAGTGATAGATCGGGAGGTTCTCTACCTATAGCAAAAATTTGGGGTCGTATCGCTGACTGTGGTGGCCGGATTTCGCAAGGAACGGCGAAGAATCAGTTTCGTTTTCAGCCCAAATTGGAGAGCTATGGTCGATTTCGTTGGACGAGACCTTAGGGGTTTCGAAGAGGGGAGATAGACCTTTCATTTGGCACTGGTCTCGAGGGCTCTGGTGGTCTGTGGTGGTCGGGGCGAAGCGATGAACGTTGGTGACGTTTTGGGTTCGGTTTTGCAAAGTGGCGGAGGGTTTTGGTGAGATTCCGGCGTTGATGATCAGAGTTGGGGTCGCGGACCAGGGGGGATGGGTGCTGGGTGGCGACGCCGTTCGAATGGAGGTGGTGGCGAAGCTTCTCATCGACGATGGGCGGAGAATTTTGAGGATGAACGGTTTTTGGGGAAACCCGATTTCACGACAGTGGGGGAGGAATTGGCGGCTGGCGTCGAGGGCGGTAGCCTCTGGAGGAGCGGCGCGTCGGACCATGGGGTTTGTTCGGATTCCGATGACCCACGGCGGTGGCAGGAGTGGTTTGATGGTGATGAGGTCAAAGGGGATTCAGGCGATCGGGTTTTACAAATTACAAAAGGGGAAACACGTTTTTGGGCAAACTGAGGATGACGTGGATTAGCCACTAATGACTGGTCAAAGGTAATTAAGTAAATTATTTAATTAAATTATTTATAGTTTAACTTATTTAATAATCGTATATATGTTTAAACTTAAATCGAGCGTATCTCACTCATACGTGAACGAAATCAGACGAAACTGGATCCGTTGGGATCGCAGGGACGAGCTCTACGCGATGGCACTAACTAGGAGTCAATCCGACACCGTTGAAAATTCAGCTATTTTTGAACAGTCGTCCCAAATTAAAAGCGACAAACGCATCAACCGTTGACCAGAATCAACTCTGGTGAGTTAATTCTCACACCTTCTGGAATACTGTGATGTGGTACAGTCACAGTAAAATATATTTTAAAGTTAACAGTTTGAATTGGCTGATTGGATGCGATGGATGCAAATTGGTTGATATTGTCTGATTGGTTGAAATTGTTTATTTATTTATTCGTCTATTTTATCAACTGACATCTGTGATGCAGGGAAGGACAGGGTGGAGGGATCCGACCGGATTCCTCAAATATTATATATATTGATTGTTTGTTTCATATCGTTGATGTATGAACGGATTGAACCCCATATGGTTGAAACCCTGTTTGAGTGTGATGGCTGAACAGATATTCCCCGTGTTGTGTTTATAATCAACCGATGGTGTTGATTTGGTAATTGGCAGTGAATGGCCTAAAATGTGTGTTTAGACGTCGGTTTTACCGTTCGGTGAAACGACGCAGTTTTAAAGTTATAAATTATTGGTCAAATAAAATATTTGTTGTTAAACAAATAAATGGTAACTTTAAATTAATAAAATTTATTTAATAAGTTTAAAAAAAAAAAAAAAAAAGGGAAATGACGAGTGAAATCAGTTAATAGTTAACTGAGATGTACGGTCGATAAATTCAATTGTTTTAAACTGAAGGTGAAAATCGAGTTACTTGGATTCTGAAGTATTCGTTAAATGAAATGAACATATGTTAAATATTAGTTAAATCTTAGATTAGCTATAAGTTAAAGAAATTATTAAATTGTTTAGTATGAGTATAGTTAATTATTTTTCAATGAGCTTTTGAAAGTGATAACGACTTTGTTCTTTGTTAATAATAAAGATATTATATCTAATATAGTAAATAACAAAGTTAATCAAAATTTTAATTAGCAATAATTAAAATGTGGGTTTTTAGATGACATTCAACTAAGCAAGGATTAAAGTGACGATGGAGTTGAATCAAAAAGGCGATAAGAGTTATGAGAAATTCACACTCCAAGTTCAAACGAGATTTGTAAGTAAAGCTTATAAGTAAATGTGAAAGTTGAGTAAGATTTTACTTAAGTTTTAAAATTAAGTAATGTGAATGTAAGGGGAAGTGAAATCCTTACGGGGAATAGATAAATTGATTGGTGTTATAAGTCGAAGTGTTAAAAGTATGGTTTAAGTTAAAAGTAGTATTTCATGGACATTTACTTAATCGAACGAATTAAGTAAGGAAGTGATATCGAAAGGAGATTTCAAATGAAAGAAACGATTCATAAAACCCCATTGGAAACAAGGTGGTAAATGAGATTTGAAATCAATAGGTAAGTGACGAACTGGTATTATTCTGAGATAAGAACGTTGTCGATCAAGGTATGAGAGGTAAATAGAATACCCCAACTTGAACGGCTTCATTTTTATCGGGGAATGGTATTTGTTTGAAACGAGTAAAAGATGCTGATATTGGGGTAATATTCCATACGAGAGTTGAACGCTAATGCGAGATTTGGAATATGTAGTGATATTGAAATATTAGTTCAAAGTAAAGAAGAATATTTGATTCTTAATTGTGTAATTTAACGTTCGATTTATCAAATCAGAAAAAGGGGAAATGTGATCTATACTATTAAGGATATACATGTATGTATATCGTGAGATGCTCGTGTATATAGAAATAAGAATATTGATTTCAATGTATATTGAACAGTTGTTATTCAGTTTAAATTGATCGAATATAGTAATTGAAATAAAGCTAGTCAAATATAGTTATTCAGGAAGAGTCGCCATTGTGTACGACTGCTAGCGTAATTCGCAGGGCTGCAGATAGCCTAAGGCGGTCGGATGTTTCCTGAAGGAATCAGGCGTAACCATTGTGATCGCTGCGATCTAGAGTCAAGCGAAGGGAGTGAGTCGAATATTAGATAATCAATAGAAGCAATCTAGTCAAGTTAGTCCAGTTGAGATAAATAAGCCGAGAGAGTCAAATTAGAGTTAATCGATCAAAATAAAGCAGTTAGAGTTAATCAAGAGGAAATAGGGTTTATACCATTGAGTATATACGTATGTGGATATCGTGAGTTGTTCGATTATAAGAAAAAGGGTAAAGGTTTTAAAGAAATATATCGATACTTCCAAAAGGGAATGGGAAGCGGGGTGTATACTTATATATATATGCTCGAAAGTGTTAAAATGATTTTTGTTAAATAAGAATAAATATAATGTTTCAATATATTGGAAGGTTCAAAGGTAAATTAACCATTTTGTTAATATATTGTAAAAGGCCAAGGCATTGCCAAGTACTGAATTAGAAAACTCATTGTGTCACACTATTGTATTTGATAGTTAAAACACCGACTATCAAACCAGACCAATACGTTTGTTGGTATGGAAAGACCGGGATCGAATTTACATTCGAAAACCATTCCGACCAACAAATACGTGAAGATATTTGAAGACGGTCGAGATGGAGCATTGAAGACCGTGGATCTTCATAAGCGGAGGAACTGCTAAGAATCTCTGGTTTAGCGGCCAGAGATAAACTGTGGTTCTGTCGTGGTTGGAATCCACGAGCGCAAGGACTTCTCGCTACTAATCCATGGGGTGATTCCTATATGAGATGCAGTAGGAGAGTACCTTCGGTTCATCCTGTTCCTGGATGACTTGTATGGACGGATGTCTGACAGAGTATTTCCAAAGGAATTACATGCGTTGATTTCTCCAAACGTACGATAGTTGACGGCGGAGAAATGGTTATTCTCTAGCCAGATAGCTAGAGTATGTTTGTGGACGTCAATCATGTGTGATCTGGCGGATCTGACGATGTGGCATTCAAAGTGAATGATGACCAGATGTTCTAGAGATAAAGTTCTAGCCTCAAGCCTCATCAACCGGGAAATGACGAAAATCGGGCAGGCAGCATGGCTATGTGGGTCGCTCCCATTAGGGTGTATGATCACCTATCTAGAGAAATTCCTATTGCTTCTTTATCTATTCGATGCTGACCCTATTCGGGTGGCGGTTGCTGATCCCAACCGTCGGTGATATACATTCGATACACTCAAGCGAAATGAGTGGTCGGTCATGTGAGGGCCGGGTTGCGAGACGTTCTTGTTGAACCCAGTGTATTCGCCTCTAGAGATACACGTGCGGAAGGTGGACCCATACCTTGTCAAGTTGGAATCCAATATCCAATAAGCGCTCGCGGCTTTTCGATTGTATACTATATATGTGGAGCGTGAGATGCAAGCGTTCCTCTAGATTATTATTTACTTGTATTTAGACATTATGATAATATCAGAGAAAGATATTGATTTCAAAAATGTTTTGGGTTATAGTAAGGTAAAAACCGTCCGTGTTTATGTGTGGACTGGTCTTACTATTATTCTTTGATTTCAGAAAGGATTTTGGCAAAGTTAAACAAGTGTGTGTTATGTGAATTTATCACTGATAGTATTCCAGACTGACCCGGTGTATTTTGTTTTAAATCAAATGTGCTCGGGTCAGACCGAGTATGTTCCAGGTTAGGTTTCGCTTGGAGTTTCAGGAGCTGGAAGCAGGCGGCTTCACCGCTAGCTATTCAAAGTTATTATTCCGCTGTGACTAATGTATGTGTACTCTGATGATTGGTATGTTTTATATAGTTCTTTGTGTAAAGAGATTTGATATTATATTTTATCTGTTCCGCTGTGAGATTCTGATGTGTTCCTCTTCTTTCTTCTATTCTAATACTTCTTTCTTTCTATCCTCACCCTCTAAATTCTTTCTCATGACAATCTGGGGGTTCGATACTTGGGTTTTTGGCAAGTGATACGGGTTTATGTATTGTTGTCGAGAACCCGATTGTCGTTCTTTTCCCCGGGTCGTTACAGTGGTATCAGAGCTATTGGTTTAATGATTAACCTTGGCTCTGTGGTGTGACTCAATAGAGATGGGGTTAGCAGTACCCTAGATTGAGTTTGAGTAGATATACGAGAGAGCGTATTTGTGATTTGATATAAAATTATTTTTAAAATTATTTTTGCCCGATTAATTTTATAATAAAATAAAAGTAAAAGTTATTATAGTATGGGCAATCATCTTGATTGGTTAATGTTGGTTGTATAATATGTATGTAGTGTATGGTTGATTGCTTGAATATAAACCTGAGGATGTATGGAATTGGTTCAAACAAATCTAAAATGAATTATTCGAATGAATCAATCCAGATAAATAAATTCGAATGGATAGATAAATAAAATAAAATAAAGGAAGTGATTATAAATAATTATAATCCCGTATGGATTGAATTGTGTGTATCATTGGCTGATGTGGATATTTGAACATAATCAACATGTGTTTAATGACTAATGGGTTTATTGAGTTGAGAACAGGTGCAGAAACCCGTTCAAGGGAGAAATTCTGGAGTTATTTGAATCCAGTTGAGTAAAGTTGCAAAATCAATTAAGCAGGCTCGAATAAAATATATCGCTTATCGTATACTAACGCTCGCCAAAAGGTACGCCTACGCAAATATGGGTTTTTGGTTTTTCTTTGGGGTTTTGAGTTTGAATTTTGGATTTTTCCGACCATGAGAGTCGATGTATACATATTTCTTGAACCTGCGATATTGCAGATGGTCCTCCGTACAGGGGAGACTCTGCCGAAATTTTTCTAAAATTCAAGGAGTTAGAAATTTTTTGGAAATTTTAGAGAAATCCTTTTATTTGAATTGAATTGGTTTTAAAACCAATAGGGTCAGTTTGAAAATAAATTCGAGTTTTAAATTTTATTATTTTTGAAAAGACAATAATAGATGACATTTCTTCTACTTAGCAATTTCGAGGACGAAATTATTTTAAGGGGGAAGGAATGTAACGACCCGTATTTTCTGCCAATTTAATTGGATTATTTTAAATATTTTAATAATTTAAAATATTGGTTTGAGGTTGGATAATCGAATTTAACAATTATATTGTGAATATATTTAAAATAAATAATAAATATTATTTTAATTTCCAAAATATGGGAAATTGTCGAAATTGAAATATACTGTGATACGACAGTTTAAAGTGATCGAATATTGTTTATGGGGAAATATTAGTGACAATTCGTTTTGAAAACGACGACGAATATATATAGTTTATAATTTAATTAAATAACGAGCTGCAGCGGCGCGGCAGTTCGCGTTTTGGCGTTTTGAACTTAAGTTGGTCGTACCGGGTTCAAAATAAGTCGGATTTCCTCGAAACAAGAAACGTTGGGACCAGTTTGACAATATCTTCCCAACGGCAGAGGAAAATCCAGTTTTCGTCGTGTAGATTTTGTTTTATGTCCAAATCAAATTTTGGGAAAAGCAGCGTCAGAATTCCTTTTATATATATAGCGCTGCAGTTATATAAAATAATGGTTTTTAAATATTTTGAACATCGAATTGGCTTGGAATTCAACCCGGGATATTTTTCCTTGGTAATACATCAAATTCTGGTCGTGTATGGCCAACTGCAATATTTTAATAATATTATATTGAAGTACTTTAAAATTGGGTTATTTTATTCGAAATTGGCCAGTTCAAAAGGGACATTTTGCAAACGACCTCTGTTTTCGACGAAACAAATTTTGTTGGAACCGTAACAGTAAATTATTGCCAGATTTTCAAACGGCGCGTCAATCGGGGTTATTCTGTGAGCGTGGCAAAATAAAATGTAAAATAAATCGATCAAATTGAACGTGTACAAACGCTATTTGAGCATACGAGCACGGAATTCGACGAAACAAGTTTCGTTAGGACCGTATCGTCAAAATATACTACGTCGTTCCAGTCGCGTCTCGAACGGGGTTTGTATGTGAACGCAGCAACGAATAAACGATATTCGAAATAGCGATAGGTACGAAATAAAAATCGTTAGTCAGCGTCAGTCGTCAAATCAACTTAAACTATATTATTTTCCATCTATATAAACCCCCAAGCCAGCCATTTTCAGCCCATCTCCATCCTCTTCCATGTAATTTTGCAGAAAAGTCCACTTTTACAAATCTATTTATATCTACAAATCCGAGAAGAATTTGATAAGGGATCCTAAGCGAAAGTGATAGATCGGGAGGTTCTCTACCTATAGCAAAAATTTGGGGTCGTATCGCTGACTGTGGTGGCCGGATTTCGCAAGGAACGGCGAAGAATCAGTTTCGTTTTCAGCCCAAATTGGAGAGCTATGGTCGATTTCGTTGGACGAGACCTTAGGGGTTTCGAAGAGGGGAGATAGACCTTTCATTTGGCACTG
Source organism: Allium sativum (assembly GCA_030737875.1). Lineage (NCBI taxonomy): Eukaryota > Viridiplantae > Streptophyta > Magnoliopsida > Asparagales > Amaryllidaceae > Allium > Allium sativum. The sequence continues at coordinate 275,774,735 of CM060920.1, read as the reverse complement.
GTCTCGAGGGCTCTGGTGGTCTGTGGTGGTCGGGGCGAAGCGATGAACGTTGGTGACGTTTTGGGTTCGGTTTTGCAAAGTGGCGGAGGGTTTTGGTGAGATTCCGGCGTTGATGATCAGAGTTGGGGTCGCGGACCAGGGGGGATGGGTGCTGGGTGGCGACGCCGTTCGAATGGAGGTGGTGGCGAAGCTTCTCATCGACGATGGGCGGAGAATTTTGAGGATGAACGGTTTTTGGGGAAACCCGATTTCACGACAGTGGGGGAGGAATTGGCGGCTGGCGTCGAGGGCGGTAGCCTCTGGAGGAGCGGCGCGTCGGACCATGGGGTTTGTTCGGATTCCGATGACCCACGGCGGTGGCAGGAGTGGTTTGATGGTGATGAGGTCAAAGGGGATTCAGGCGATCGGGTTTTACAAATTACAAAAGGGGAAACGCGTTTTTGGGCAAACTGAGGATGACGTGGATTAGCCACTAATGACTGGTCAAAGGTAATTAAGTAAATTATTTAATTAAATTATTTATAGTTTAACTTATTTAATAATCGTATATATGTTTAAACTTAAATCGAGCGTATCTCACTCATACGTGAACGAAATCAGACGAAACTGGATCCGTTGGGATCACAGGGACGAGCTCTACGCGATGGCACTAACTAGGAGTCAATCCGACACCGTTGAAAATTCAGCTATTTTTGAACAGTCGTCCCAAATTAAAAGCGACAAACGCATCAACCGTTGACCAGAATCAACTCTGGTGAGTTAATTCTCACACCTTCTGGAATACTGTGATGTGGTACAGTCACAGTAAAATATATTTTAAAGTTAACAGTTTGAATTGGCTGATTGGATGCGATGGATGCAAATTGGTTGATATTGTCTGATTGGTTGAAATTGTTTATTTATTTATTCGTCTATTTTATCAACTGACATCTGTGATGCAGGGAAGGACAGGGTGGAGGGATCCGACCGGATTCCTAAAATATTATATATATTGATTGTTTGTTTCATATCGTTGATGTATGAACGGATTGAACCCCATATGGTTGAAACCCTGTTTGAGTGTGATGGCTGAACAGATATTCCCCGTGTTGTGTTTATAATCAACCGATGGTGTTGATTTGGTAATTGGCAGTGAATGGCCTAAAATGTGTGTTTAGACGTCGGTTTTACCGTTCGGTGAAACGACGCAGTTTTAAAGTTATAAATTATTGGTCAAATAAAATATTTGTTGTTAAACAAATAAATGGTAACTTTAAATTAATAAAATTTATTTAATAAGTTTAAAAAAAAAAAAAAGGGAAATGACGAGTGAAATCAGTTAATAGTTAACTGAGATGTACGGTCGATAAATTCAATTGTTTTAAACTGAAGGTGAAAATCGAGTTACTTGGATTCTGAAGTATTCGTTAAATGAAATGAACATATGTTAAATATTAGTTAAATCTTAGATTAGCTATAAGTTAAAGAAATTATTAAATTGTTTAGTATGAGTATAGTTAATTATTTTTCAATGAGCTTTTGAAAGTGATAACGACTTTGTTCTTTGTTAATAATAAAGATATTATATCTAATATAGTAAATAACAAAGTTAATCAAAATTTTAATTAGCAATAATTAAAATGAGGGTTTTTAGTTGACATTCAACTAAGCAAGGATTAAAGTGACGATGGAGTTGAATCAAAAAGGCGATAAGAGTTATGAGAAATTCACACTCCAAGTTCAAACGAGATTTGTAAGTAAAGCTTATAAGTAAATGTGAAAGTTGAGTAAGATTTTACTTAAGTTTTAAAATTAAGTAATGTGAATGTAAGGGGAAGTGAAATCCTTACGGGGAATAGATAAATTGATTGGTGTTATAAGTCGAAGTGTTAAAAGTATGGTTTAAGTTAAAAGTAGTATTTCATGGACATTTACTTAATCGAACGAATTAAGTAAGGAAGTGATATCGAAAGGAGATTTCAAATGAAAGAAACGATTCATAAAACCCCATTGGAAACAAGGTGGTAAATGAGATTTGAAATCAATAGGTAAGTGACGAACTGGTATTATTATGAGATAAGAACGTTGTCGATCAAGGTATGAGAGGTAAATAGAATACCCCAACTTGAACGGCTTCATTTTTATCGGGGAATGGTATTTGTTTGAAACGAGTAAAAGATGCTGATATTGGGGTAATATTCCATACGAGAGTTGAACGCTAATGCGAGATTTGGAATATGTAGTGATATTGAAATATTAGTTCAAAGTAAAGAAGAATATTTGATTCTTAATTGTGTAATTTAACGTTCGATTTATCAAATCAGAAAAAGGGAAATGTGATCTATACTATTAAGGATATACATGTATGTATATCGTGAGATGCTCGTGTATATAGAAATAAGAATATTGATTTCAATGTATATTGAACAGTTGTTATTCAGTTTAAATTGATCGAATATAGTAATTGAAATAAAGCTAGTCAAATATAGTTATTCAGGAAGAGTCGCCATTGTGTACGACTGCTAGCGTAATTCGCAGGGCTGCAGATAGCCTAAGGCGGTCGGATGTTTCCTGAAGGAATCAGGCGTAACCATTGTGATCGCTGCGATTTAGAGTCAAGCGAAGGGAGTGAGTCGAATATTAGATAATCAATAGAAGCAATCTAGTCAAGTTAGTCCAGTTGAGATAAATAAGCCGAGAGAGTCAAATTAGAGTTAATCGATCAAAATAAAGCAGTTAGAGTTAATCAAGAGGAAATAGGGTTTATACCATTGAGTATATACGTATGTGGATATCGTGAGTTGTTCGATTATAAGAAAAAGGGTAAAGGTTTTAAAGAAATATATCGATACTTCCAAAAGGGAATGGGAAGCGGGGTGTATACTTATATATATATGCTCGAAAGTGTTAAAATGATTTTTGTTAAATAAGAATAAATATAATGTTTCAATATATTGGAAGGTTCAAAGGTAAATTAACCATTTTGTTAATATATTGTAAAAGGCCAAGGCATTGCCAAGTACTGAATTAGAAAACTCATTGTGTCACACTATTGTATTTGATAGTTAAAACACCGACTATCAAACCAGACCAATACGTTTGTTGGTATGGAAAGACCGGGATCGAATTTACATTCGAAAACCATTCCGACCAACAAATACGTGAAGATATTTGAAGACGGTCGAGATGGAGCATTGAAGACCGTGGATCTTCATAAGCGGAGGAACTGCTAAGAATCTCTGGTTTAGCGGCCAGAGATAAACTGTGGTTCTGTCGTGGTTGGAATCCACGAGCGCAAGGACTTCTCGCTACTAATCCATGGGGTGATTCCTATATGAGATGCAGTAGGAGAGTACCTTCGGTTCATCCTGTTCCTGGATGACTTGTATGGACGGATGTCTGACAGAGTATTTCCAAAGGAATTACATGCGTTGATTTCTCCAAACGTACGATAGTTGACGGCGGAGAAATGGTTATTCTCTAGCCAGATAGCTAGAGTATGTTTGTGGACGTCAATCATGTGTGATCTGGCGGATCTGACGATGTGGCATTCAAAGTGAATGATGACCAGATGTTCTAGAGATAAAGTTCTAGCCTCAAGCCTCATCAACCGGGAAATGACGAAAATCGGGCAGGCAGCATGGCTATGTGGGTCGCTCCCATTAGGGTGTATGATCACCTATCTAGAGAAATTCCTATTGCTTCTTTATCTATTCGATGCTGACCCTATTCGGGTGGCGGTTGCTGATTGCAACCGTCGGTGATATACATTCGATACACTCAAGCGAAATGAGTGGTCGGTCATGAGAGGGCCGGGTTGCGAGACGTTCTTGTTGAACCCAGTGTATTCGCCTCTAGAGATACACGTGCGGAAGGTGGACCCATACCTTGTCAAGTTGGAATCCAATATCCAATAAGCGCTCGCGGCTTTTCGATTGTATACTATATATGTGGAGCGTGAGATGCAAGCGTTCCTCTAGATTATTATTTACTTGTATTTAGACATTATGATAATATCAGAGAAAGATATTGATTTCAAAAATGTTTTGGGTTATAGTAAGGTAAAAACCGTCCGTGTTTATGTGTGGACTGGTCTTACTATTATTCTTTGATTTCAGAAAGGATTTTGGCAAAGTTAAACAAGTGTGTGTTATGTGAATTTATCACTGATAGTATTCCAGACTGACCCGGTGTATTTTGTTTTAAATCAAATGTGCTCGGGTCAGACCGAGTATGTTCCAGGTTAGGTTTCGCTTGGAGTTTCAGGAGCTGGAAGCAGGCGGCTTCACCGCTAGCTATTCAAAGTTATTATTCCGCTGTGACTAATGTATGTGTACTCTGATGATTGGTATGTTTTATATAGTTCTTTGTGTAAAGAGATTTGATATTATATTTTATCTGTTCCGCTGTGAGATTCTGATGTGTTCCTCTTCTTTCTTCTATTCTAATACTTCTTTCTTTCTATCCTCACCCTCTAAATTCTTTCTCATGACAATCTGGGGGTTCGATACTTGGGTTTTTGGCAAGTGATACGGGTTTATGTATTGTTGTCGAGAACCCGATTGTCGTTCTTTTCCCCGGGTCGTTACATTAATTCTGAAAAATCAGAATTTGTCGAAATGACGATATGGTGTGAACCGGATCATCTGTGATATTTAATTTAGCTTGGAATTGAATTTGAATGACGAATATATTCAATCGTTGACAGTTGAACATATATTTTATAATATAATTATAAACGAGCTCGAAATGACGCTGTAGTTCGTAAATTGGCGATTCGAACTTCAACTGAGTGCACATGATTCGTTTTAAGTCGGATTTCTGTGAAACAAGAAACGTGTGGTGCTGGTGGAGTATATCTTTCTAGTAGAAGAGAAAAATCGGGATTTCATCGTGTAGATTTTGATGTATGTCCAAATCAAATTCTGAAATAGTCGCTATAGAATCGTTTATCGACCATATCGGTTTATTCGATATAACTAGAGATCGGGTTTGAATTTAGACAAGGTTCTTTTGGGACATAACGATAATTTGATTTTTAGAATTTTACTGTAATTTTTAATTAATTAAATACGCAACTTTTTATTTGGAGTATTTTTGCACCCTGTAATCGACATTTTGAGATTTCACAATATGAGTCAACCTACCGATATTATTATATTTTTGGGACCTGGGTACATTGCTCGTCATAATGGTACTGTTAGTTCTGTCGTTATCAGTTCGCACGTGGCGAAATTTTCATGACAACTTAACTTCTCTAAGCCTAGTGTCATTTTCTCAACATGGTCAAATAGATGCCACGACCTTCATTTCTTACCAGCCGTAGGTTCTCGTTCCAAAACATGGAAAGAGGAAAACCAAGCAAACTAAAATACTTATAAATAACTCTCCACAAATTCCTCTAACCTAATTCATTTTACATTTCCTCTCAGAAAATCTGTAGCCGCCACCATACTTTTTCCCAAATGAGAAAATCCGATCATAAATAATCTATAAATCAATATCTTGCGTATCGGTGTCGCTGGGATCTTTGTCTTCGATTCCATATGTTTTTGTTGAGTTCGAACAAACCTTTGGGTTCGCGGTAAGTGACGTCGACCTGGGTTTAATGATGCGGTCGAGTTCAAGAGGGAGACGAGCGAGTTCGATTTGAAACTGAAGGCATGCGAACTGGCATCAGGGAAGTTGCAGACGCGCTGTAGTGGAGTGATTCGGTAAATGAAGAAGGAAGGCTGGGGGTTCGGATTTGTCTGGGAAAAGGAAATAACGAAAGGGAAATGGTCCGTTGTTTACTGGAAGGGGACGTGAAACAATGGTTGGAAGTAGGTTTATATACTACATGATTTTGGGTAGAAGGGGCACGTGTAGTGAAAGAGAAGGTCACGGTTCATTTGCAAACATCTGGGGAGAACCGTGAGTGCCAGGAAGGACTGCTAAAGGGTATTGGATGGTTCGGTGAAGTGCAAACTGGAAAGATGTGGGGTGGGGGAAAATGCACGGAGCAGCAGGTTGTTTAAAGAATAAGGGAATAACGTGTTTGTGGGTTTGTTTTTCACTGGAGTATATGGGTTTATCGGGGAGTGCGGTTCATAAGGGGATAACGCAGAAATAGGGAGCTAACGCTTTTCGGTGGAGTGATGGGTTTTAGCTGGAGAGGGAGTTCGGTGTATTTCAGGATTTAGGAAGAAGGACGTGTAAGGGAGGCGGGTTTATATTGTGAAGTGGGCTTTAGCAAGTAGATGGGCCGAGTTAAAAATGGTAAGGCCCGGTTTTCCAATAAATTTAGTACTTTGAATTTTTAATGAATGTATAAACTTTGAATGTTTATATCCGGCACATCCGTGATCAGAATTTCAAACTGCTTGTCACGTTGGATTAACACGGACGGGGGCTACAACATGAGATCAGTTTGAAATGATTCGAAGATTTTGGAAAAATATGACGAAAAATAATGTCAGAACAAAACTGCTAGATGGTTATCGTTATTAACGATGATTGTCCAATGTGAGTAAATCTCACTAACTCTGAACAGTTTATAAATTCATGTTGTATTTTTAGAACTGTTAGATATTGACTGATTGACTGTATGTTGACTGTTTGATTGAACTGCTAGTCAGTTAGTTGATTTCTATATTTAATTCTGTTTAACAGAATATATCATATGGAACTGAAAGTGATGTTATCTATATTGTTTAACATCTGTGATGCAGGGAAACAGGTTGGAGGAATCCGACTGGATTCCTCAACATTTATTTTACTGTTTTCATATATTATGATATGTGATGTGTTATATAATCTGTTATGGATTATGTGTGTTGGAATGATGTTGATCATTGTTATTCGATATTGTAAATATCATAAAAGACCCTGGGATGTAAAAAGAAGTATTTCAATGTATATTGAAATAAAGGAATTTTATAAAATCCTGATGTAAAAAGAAGTATTTCAATGTATATTGAAATAAAGGAATTTTATAAAATCACAGGATTTTATAAAAGGAATTATTTATAAAACGAACACGGTTTTATAAAAGGGATATTTATTTAGAAAATAAATAGAAATAGAAAAGGAATATTTGTAACGGTAAATAGAAGTTATAAATAGGATATATTTTTAACGGTAAGTAAACGTTATAAAAAGGAAATAGTTGTAACGGAAAACGTAGTTTGGTAAAAGAAGTTAATCGATGTTAGTTAATCGATTAGAGAATAAAGTTAAAAAGAAGTTAATCGATGTTAGTTAATCGATTAGTGTTAAAGTAAAAGAAGTTAATCGATGTTAGTTAATCGATTAGAGAATAAAGTTAAAAAGAAGTTAATCGATGTTAGTTAATCGATTAGTGTTAAAGTAAAAGAAGTTAATCGATGTTAGTTAATCGATTAGAGAATAAAGTTAAAAAGAAGTTAATCGATGTTAGTTAATCGATTAGTGTTAAAGTAAAAGAAGTTAATCGATGTTAGTTAATCGAATAGAGAATAGAAGCAAATGAGTTAATCGAATATAGTTATTCGAATAGAAGCAAATGAGTTAATCGAATATAGTTTATTCAAAGAAAGTAAAAGGAGTCATCGAATATAGTTATTCGAAATGAGTTAAGTGAAATGGGTAAATCAATAGCATTAGTCAAAATGAGTCAATCCAATAGTGTTAGTCCAATAGAGTTAATTGATAAGGGTTAATCGAATAGAGTTAATTGATAAGAGTCAATCGAATATAGTTATTCGAAGGAGGGTTAAGTAAGGAAGTTAGTAAAAGGAATAAAGTGAACTTTGCCAATTCCAAAGTTAGAAATGTTGTTCAGTTAAGGTCTGAGAGGTAGTTCTACCCCAACTTGATTGGCTTCGTTTTTAACTAAGGAATAGTTAAGGTTCGGTAGTAAAGGAAATGGTTTGGGTTGGCATCGCGATGGTTTGTTTAAACATCTGTCTAAGTCCAATGAAGAAGCTTTGGAAATGTTTTCCAAATAAGAAACCAGAAATGTTTTCTAATAAAGAAAACAAGGAAATGGAAATGTTTTCCATTGTTAATAACGTATATTTTCCAAATTAGAAAATAGGTAACATTGAATATAGGGAAACATGAGATAAGTAAATTTATGAAATAAAGAGATTTATGTTGAGTGATGTTTGATCGATATAATTTCCATTTGGAAATAATATCGTTGTTTGCATACTTGTTTTATTCGATAGTTAAATCACAGACTATCGAAGTTTTGACCATTTTAACGTTGTTAATATGGAGAGACCGGTTGGATTATTGTCCAAAGAACCACTCTGTATTGGCATAAGCGTTGTGAATCATATGCCAAAGGAAATTGAAGACGGAGTTATGCAAGGGCTATCCTGTTTACAGAATAGTGCCCTCGGTTCATCCTGTTCCTGGATGACTTGTATGGACGGATGTCTGACAGAGTATTTCCAGATGATCACGTATATTGATTTCTCCAACCGTACCAAGAGTGGAAGCGGAGAAGGAAACTTCTTTTAGCTAACACATAATGTATGGTTGAGGACGTCAATCGGTGATTTGATGGATTTGACAATGTGGCATTCAAAGTGAATCTGGTGTGATGATAAAGCGTAGCTTCTAGCCTCATCATCCGGTAAATGACAGAAATTGGGCAGGCAGCATGGCTAAGTCGGTCGCACCGAAGTAGGGTGTATAATCACCTGATCTAGAGTTTCATTTACTTCTAAAAATCTATTGTTGATGTTGTCCCATCAGGGAAACGGTTGCCGATCCCAACTGTTGGTTATATACATTCGATACACTCAAGCGAAATGAGTAGTCGGTCATGTGTGGCCGGGTTGCAAGATGTTCTTGTTGAACCCAGTGTATTCCTCTCTAGAGGTACATTAGCGAAAGGTGATTCCATACCTTGTCATAGTTGGAAATCCATTACCCAATATGTGCTTGTGGTTTTGATTGTATACTATATATGTAGAACGTGAGATGAAAGCGTTTCTGCTAGATGATTATATATATTGTGGTTGATAGACATTATTATAATATCAAAAGGTTTTTGATATAAAGCTAATTTGGATTCTCATAAAGGAAAAACCCGTTCCGTTATGCGGCGTGGTCTTATGAGATATCGTTTACTTGTTCAACTGTTTTTATCTGTTTTACTCACACCAGTCCCATGACTGACCTGGAGTTTATTTTGTTGTTTTCCCTAAACTCTTGGGTGCCTAAATTTGTATGGGCAGTCAAGTAGTCGGGATTTACAGATATAGTTGAAGAGATGGAGCAGGAGGCTTCAGGATCATATAGCTATAGTTATTTCCGCTGTGTTGTAAGTGCTGTACTTTGATAATGATGTGTATTCAAATACAGATGTATATTTCAAAGTTATGTTACGTATATTATATGTTATTCGTTCCGCTGTGAGATTCGTGTTACTCTGATGTTGTCTTCTTCTTCTTCTATTCTAAGTTTCTATCTTATCTTTCCTCACCCTCTAATTTCTTTCACTAATTACCAGGATTTTTCGATGTTTTGGTTATCGACATCGTGCTTATGTCGATAACCAAAGTCGCTCGAAATCCGGGTCGTTACAGTTGGTATCAGAGCTTAAGTTAAGAATTACTTGGCTTTGTGGCGTGACTCGGTAGAGATAGGGTTAGCAATACCCTAGACTGAGATTGAGTGTATATATACGAGTGAACGTATTTGTTATTAATATAATTTTTTTTTATATTGTGGAGATCCATTGGTTGAGTTGTTTGTGAATTCTGGTCTATCAGTTTGATCCACTGTATCGGTAGGGATTTTGTAAACACTTGAATACGATGAACCATCATGGTATGTTTTGAAAAGAGGGTAAATGAAAATAATTTTACCCAAAGTATATTTTGATATATATGGGATATATTGATTGTTATTATAATCGAGTAAGATTATAAGTAAAATGGTTATGTGAATAACCAATCAAAATTCATATAAGTAAAATACGTGAAATCAGATGAGTTAAAACTGAAATTTTAACCAGAAATTGAATAAGAATTCTGGAGAATTGGATAAGTGTTTGTAAATGAATTTGGTTTAAAAAAGGGAAATTTAAGATCCTGGGAGATTTTAAATTGTTTTACAAGCAGTGTGAATTATATTTTGAAATGAATTTCAAAGTGGAAATGTTTAGAAATGGTTTTATAGTATTGAACTCACTTCGATCGCTGGAAAATAGATTCTGATGATGACAGCTGCATCATCAGTATTCATTTTCGAGTGTAAGTGACGAATTACTACCAGAGATACTGTTTTGAATTTGTTTTGGGAAAGACAAGTTGTGTTGAATTTCAAAATGGGATTTAAAATATAGAATTTGAACTTTTAAATAGATTTGAAATATTAACTTGTTTAAAAGAAATAAAACGAGAAGTTCCTTTATAAACGAAGTTTATAAATGAAGTGAAAAGAATTATCATTGGATAATTCAGAAATAAAAATACAAGTGTGAAGTTGAAAGGGAAATCTATTTTCCAAAGGTAGAAATATCGATTTCAAATATAGGAATTGAAACCGAGACTTATTTAAAGGAATTTGAATAAGAAAATTCAAAGAGGAATTGAATATAGAAAATTCAAAGGGGATTTGAATATAGAAATTCAAATGAGATTTGAATAAAGAAGATTTAAATAATGGAAAATTGAATATAGAATTCATATAGAGTAATAATGAAATTTGAATATAGAATTCAAATAGTTTGAAATGGAATTTGAATATAGAATTCAAATAGAGTTGAAATGGGAATTGGAATATATAATTCAATGGAGTTTGAATATAGGATTTGAATATCGAAAGTGAAATGAAATTTGAATATAGAAATTCAAAGGGAGTTTGAATATATGAAATTCAATGGAATTGAAATAGAGTTTGAATATATCAATTCAGATATAGAATTTGAAAAGAGGAAATTCGAATATAGAAATCGAATAGAATTTGACATATGAGAAATCGAATAGAATTTGACATATGAAAAAAAATCGAATAGAATTTGAATAAGAGAAGTGACATAGAAATTGAATAAAGGATTTGAAAAGGAATTTGAATATTTGTAATTCAAATTGAATATAGAAATTTAAAGGAGTTTAAATATATGAAATTCAAATAGAATTTGAATTAGGAAAATTCAAATAGAAGTGAAAATGAAATTTGAATAAAGCAGATTCAAATAAAATTGAATTTGAAATTTGAATATAGATGATTCAAATAGAATTGAAATGAAATTCAAATATAGATTTTGAATAAGGAAATTGAAACGAAATTCAAATATAGAAATTGAATAGGATTAACTAAGTCGAGAGGAATTAGTTAATCGAGTTTTGAAGTTGAAGTTGAACTTTGAAAGGTGGATTGGATCTGTAAATGGATATTCGAAATCGAATATAGAACATAAAATTGAAATGGAATTCAATTAGTGGATAAACAAGTTAAACATATATTTGAACATATTATACTCAAATATGAAGGTGAAATGGGCAAACCAATAATTTGAAAATCACTTAACAAACTAAGTTAAAATGATTGGATTAAGTTGAAATGAATTAGAAATGTATGGATATACATGAGATATGTATGGATAAGGTATGAAGGTAATAGATAGAATGCTCGACGGAAAGGTATGTATTTAATTCATATGATTTTATGCGCCGAATCGGCTAGCCGCTTGGCTTTTCTTTTTCTTTTTGATTGGAAAAGGCCTGTGTGGCAGTTTGGGGATTTTCCCGATGCTCCTAGTACAAAGGAGGTTATGGCAAATTTTTCCGGGAATTTGAGAAGATAGAATGTTTTTAAGATAATTTGATAGTTAGAAATCAACGTATCGACATATATATAAGTCGATAAGTAAACGAACTTAGAAATAGAATAGTAAAATCAAAAAGGAAGACTAAGAATAAAATCTCGTAAGAATAGAAAGAGGAAGCGTATATGTGTTTCAAAGAGAATAAGTAGTTGTATGGTATTGATTATTCGAGTAAGTAGTCATATCTGTTTTGACGTTATAAATGTTATTCAGTCAAGGTCTGAGAGGTAGTTATACCCCAACTTGATTGATTTCATTATTAACAAATAAATGGTAAGATTTCAGGCTCGAAGATCAATGATGAATAAGAGTTAGTTGAATATAGTATTTGGATTGTCGTAACGATGTTTTACACAACATCCGTTTTAACCCAAATAAGTGTAACTTGGAAATAGATGTTAAATATTTCCTAAGTATAGAAATAAACGAGATCGGAAAAGAGATAAGAAATTGGAATATTTTCCAATTATAAATAATATATGTTTTCTAAGTTTAGAAAATAAAGGAAGGTGATATTCGGAAATGTTTTCCAAATAACATAAAAGGCCAATATGGTTATTGAAAATATTTGGTTAACAAATATTGATAAAGAAATAGAGAAGTGATTTAACTAATGGAATATTGATTATGGGCTCAGTTGAATTTCAAAAAGGGAAATTTGATTTTTGAAAAAGTAAACTGTTTAAAATTCCCAGGAAGAGACTGTTTGAATTAAGAACAAATTTAAATAGAAGTTTGCGAAAGTAAGCTGAGATTGAATTGAAACAGTTAAGTGAAAACTGAATGGAAATAGAACGATATCAGGAAAAATTTATTCTTGAATAAAATTGGATTGTCGAGATAAGAATCTGAAATGAAAATTGGATTGGGAAGTTAAGAGTTTGAAATCGAGAATGGAACTAGAATTTGAAATAAAATTCGACTTAGGATATAAGCGAATGGTTGTGTCGTGGATAAAAGCAGATGGGGATTTGAGTGGGATAACCCTTGTATCCGCTAAATTTAATAACAAGTGGAAAGGATACAATGATATGCCAACAAAAAGGTACAAGTTTATATTTCTATTGGATATAAGATTTATGAGCCGAATTGGCAAGCCGTTTGGCTGTTTGATTTTCTTTTGGGATGGAGATGCCCCAGAGAGGCGAGTTAGAATTTGACCGATTGACCAGTACAAAGGAAGTGCTGGCGAATTTTTTCGAAGAGTTAAGGCATTAGAAAATTTTCAGGATTTTTGAAAATTTTCGTTAATAAGAATGAATAAATAATTTAAATGAAATTAAATTGGTTCAGTTGAAAACTGAAGTTAAGGAGTGAACAAATATGTTCTAACCAGTCGATAGGGTCGTCCCCTACTTTTTAGCAATTTCGAGGACGAAATTATTTTAAGTGGGGAAGAATGTAATGACCCGCATTGGCAGAGGTATTATGATTAATTTATTTAATTATATCAATGGTGGTATAGTGAATTAACTGGTCGTGGAATTAAATAATGATGAATATTTAATTAGAATAATAATTAAATAATATATTTAATTCTGAAAAATCAGAATTTGTCGAAATGACGATATGGTGTGAACCGGATCATCTGTGATATTTAATTTAGCTTGGAATTGAATTTGAATGACGAATATATTCAATCGTTGACAGTTGAACATATAGTTTATAATATAATTATAAACGAGCTCGAAATGACGCTGCAGTTCGTAAATTGGCGATTCGAACTTCAACTGAGTGCATAGGATTCGTTTTAAGCCGGATTTCTGTGAAACAAGAAACGTGTGGAGCTGGTGGAGTATATCTTTCTAGTAGAAGAGAAAAATCGGGATTTCATCGTGTAGATTTTGATGTATGTCCAAATCAAATTCTGAAATTGTCGCTATAGAATCGTTTATCGACCATATCGGTTTATTCGATATAACTAGAGATCGGGTTTGAATTTAGACAAGGTTCTTTTGGGACATAACGATAATTTGATTTTTAGAATTTTACTGTAATTTTTAATTAATTAAATACGCAACTTTTTATATGGAGTATTTTTGCACCCTGTAATCGACATTTTGAGATTTCACAAAATGAGTCAACCTACCGATATTATTATATTTTTGGGACCCGGGTACATTGCTCGTCATAATGGTACTGTTAGTTCTGTCATTATCAGTTCGCACATGGCGAAATTTTCATGACAACTTAACTTCTCTAAGCCTAGTGTCATTTTCTCAACATGGTCAAATAGATGCCACGACCTTCATTTCTTCCTAGCCGTAGGTTCTCGTTCCAAAACGTGGAAAGAGGAAAACCAAGCAAACTAAAATACTTATAAATAACTCTCGACAAATTCCTCTAACCTAATTCATTTTACATTTCCTCTCAGAAAATCTGTAGCCGCCACCATACTTTTTCCCAAATGAGAAAATCCGATCATAAATAATCTATAAATCAATATCTTGCGTATCAGTGTCGCAGGGATCTTTGTCTTCGATTCCATATGTTTTTGCTGAGTTCGAACAAACCTTTGGGTTCGTGGTAAGTGACGTCGACCTGGGCTTAATGTTGCGGTCGAGTTCAAGAGGGAGACGAGCGAGTTCGATTTGAAACTGAAGGCATGCGAACTGGCATCAGGGAAGTTGCAGACGCGCTGTAGGGGAGTGATTCGGTAAATGAAGAAGGAAGGCTGGGGGTTCGGATTTGTCTGGGAACAGGAAATGACGAAAGGGAAATGGTCCGTTGTTTACTGGAAGGGGACGTGAAACAACGGTTGGAAGTAGGTTTATATACTGCATGATTTTGGGTAGAAGGGGCACGTGTATTGAAAGAGAAGGTCACGGTTCATTTGCAAACATCTGGGGAGAACCGTGAGTGCCAGGAAGGACTGCTAAAGGGTATTGGATGGTTCGGTGAAGTGCAAACTGGAAAGATGTGGGGTGGGGGAAAATGCACGGAGCAGCAGGTTGTTTAAAGAATAAGGGAATAACGTGTTTGTGGGTTTGTTTTTCACTGGAGTATATGGGTTTATCGGGGAGTGCGGTTCATAAGGGGATAACGCAGAAATAGGGAGCTAACGCTTTTCGGTGGAGTGATGGGTTTTAGCTGGAGAAGGAGTTCGGTGTATTTCAGGATTTAGGAAGAAGGACGTGTAAGGGAGGCGGGTTTATATTGTGAAGTGGGCTTTAGCAAGTAGATGGGCCGAGTTAAATATGGTAAGGCCCGGTTTTCCAATAAATTTAGTACTTTGAATTTTTAATGAATGTATAAACTTTGAATGTTAATATCCGGCACATCCGTGATCAGAATTTCAAACTGCTTGTCACGTTGGATTCACACGGACGGGGGCTACAACATGAGATCAGTTTGAAATGATTCGAAGATTTTGGAAAAATATGACGGAAAATAATGTCAGAACAAAACTGCTAGATGTTTATCGTTATTAACGATGATTGTCCAATGTGAGTAAATCTCACTAACTCTGAACAGTTTATAAATTCATGTTGTATTTTTAGAACTGTTAGATATTGGCTGATTGACTGTATGTCGACTGTTTGATTGAACTGCTAGTCAGTTAGTTGATTTCTATATTTAATTCTGTTTAACAGAATATATCATATGGAACTGAAAGTGATGTTATCTATATTGTTTAACATCTGTGATGCAGGGAAACAGGTTGGAGGAATCCGACTGGATTCCTCAACATTTATTTTACTGTTTTCGTATATTGTGATATATGATGTGTTATATAATCTGTTATGGATTATGTGTGTTGGAATGATGTTGATCATTGTTATTCGATATTGTAAATATCATAAAAGACCCTGGGATGTAAAAAGAAGTATTTCAATGTATATTGAAATAAAGGAATTTTATAAAATCACAGGATTTTATAAAAGGAATTATTTATAAAACGAACACGGTTTTATAAAAGGGATATTTATTTAGAAAATAAATAGAAATAGAAAAGGAATATTTGTAACGGTAAATAGAAGTTATAAATAGGATATATTTGTAACGGTAAGTAAACGTTATAAAAAGGAAATAGTTGTAACGGAAAACGTAGTTTAGTAAAAGAAGTTAATCGATGTTAGTTAATCGATTAGAGAATAAAGTTAAAAAGAAGTTAATCGATGTTAGTTAATCAATTAGTGTTAAAGTAAAAGAAGTTAATCAATGTTAGTTAATCGATTAGAGAATAAAGTTAAAAAGAAGTTAATCGATGTTAGTTAATCGATTAGTGTTAAAGTAAAAGAAGTTAATCGATGTTAGTTAATCGATTAGAGAATAAAGTTAAAAAGAAGTTAATCGATGTTAGTTAATCGATTAGTGTTAAAGTAAAAGAAGTTAATCGATGTTAGTTAATCGAATAGAGAATAGAAGCAAATGAGTTAATCGAATATAGTTATTCGAATAGAAGCAAATGAGTTAATCGAATATAGTTTATTCAAAGAAAGTAAAAGGAGTCATCGAATATAGTTATTCGAAAGGAGTTAAGTGAAATGGGTAAATCAATAACATTAGTCAAAATGAGTCAATCCAATAGTGTTAGTCCAATAGAGTTAATTGATAAGGGTTAATCGAATAGAGTTAATTGATAAGAGTCAATCGAATATAGTTATTCGAAGGAGGGTTAAGTAAGGAAGTTATTAAAAGGAATAAAGTGAACTTTGCCAATTCCAAAGTTAGAAATGTTGTTCAGTTAAGGTCTGAGAGGTAGTTCTACCCCAACTTGATTGGCTTCGTTTTTAACTAAGGAATAGTTAAGGTTCGGCAGTAAAGGAAATGGTTTGGGTTGGCATCGCGATGGTTTGTTTAAACATCTGTCTAAGTCCAATGAAGAAGCTTTGGAAATGTTTTCCAAATAAGAAACCAGAAATGTTTTCTAATAAAGAAAACAAGGAAATGGAAATGTTTTCCATTGTTAATAACGTATATTTTCCAAATTAGAAAATAGGTAACATTGAATATAGGGAAACATGAGATAAGTAAATTTATGAAATAAAGAGATTTATGTTGAGTGATGTTTGATCGATATAATTTCCATTTGGAAATAATATCGTTGTTTGCACACTTGTTTTATTCGATAGTTAAATCACAGACTATCGAAGTTTTGACCATTTTAACGTTGTTAATATGGAGAGACCGGTTGGATTATTGTCCAAAGAACCACTCTGTATTGGCATAAGCGTTGTGAATCATATGCCAAAGGAAATTGAAGACGGAGTTATGCAAGGGCTATCCTGTTTACAGAATAGTGCCTTCGGTTCATCCTGTTCCTGGATGACTTGTATGGACGGATGTCTGACAGAGTATTTCCAGATGATCACGTATATTGATTTCTCCAACCGTACCAAGAGTGGAAGCGGAGAAGGAAACTTCCTTTAGCTAACACATAATGTATGGTTGAGGACGTCAATCGGTGATTTGATGGATTTGACAATGTGGCATTCAAAGTGAATCTGGTGTGATGATAAAGCGTAGCTTCTAGCCTCATCATCCGGTAAATGACAGAAATCGGGCAGGCAGCATGGCTAAGTCGGTCGCACCGAAGTAGGGTGTATAATCACCTGATCTAGAGTTTCAT
Source organism: Allium sativum (assembly GCA_030737875.1). Lineage (NCBI taxonomy): Eukaryota > Viridiplantae > Streptophyta > Magnoliopsida > Asparagales > Amaryllidaceae > Allium > Allium sativum. The sequence continues at coordinate 275,757,378 of CM060920.1, read as the reverse complement.
TTACTTCTAAAAATCTATTGTTGATGCTGTCCCATCAGGGAAACGGTTGCTGATCCCAACTGTTGGTGATATACATTCGATACACTCAAGCGAAATGAGTGGTCGGTCATGTGTGGCCGGGTTGCAAGATGTTCTTGTTGAACCCAGTGTAATCCTCTCTAGAGGTACATTAGCGAAAGGTGATTCCATACCTTGTCATAGTTGGAAATCCATTACCCAATACGTGCTTGCGGTTTTGATTGTATACTATATATGTAGAACGTGAGATGAAAGCGTTTCTGCTAGATGATTATATATATTGTGGTTGATAGACATTATTATAATATCAAAAGGTTTTTGATATAAAGCTAATTTGGATTCTCATAAGGGAAAAACCCGTTCCGTTATGCGGCGTGGTCTTATGAGATATCGTTTACTTGTTCAACTGTTTTTAACTGTTTTACTCACACCAGTCCCATGACTGACCCGGAGTTTATTTTGTTGTTTTACCTAAACTCTTGGGTGCCTAAATTTGTATGGGCAGTCAAGTAGTCGGGATTTACAGATATAGTTGAAGAGCTGGAGCAGGAGGCTTCAGGTTCATATATCTATAGTTATTTCCGCTGTGTTGTAAGTGCTGTACTTTGATAATGATGTGTATTCAAATACAGATGTATATTTCAAAGTTATGTTACATATATTATATGTTATTCGTTCCGCTGTGAGATTCGTGTTACTCTGATGTTGTCTTCTTCTTCTTCTATTCTAAGTTTCTATGTTATCTTTCCTCACCCTCTAATTTCTTTCACTAATTACCAGGATTTTTCGATGTTTTGGTTATCGACATCGTGCTTATGTCGATAACCAAAGTCGCTCGAAATCCGGGTCATTACAGGTTTGAGGCGCCGAAATTTCAAGAGGACAGATGCGAGAAGACTGACATTGGAGCAGGTATGGTCTTCGAAATTGCGATGTGGTTCAAATTTAGGGATGTTGATTTAATGTGATGTGAAGGAAGAAGTCGCAGTGTTGGGTACTGAATTCAATCAATAATTTTTGATAAATGGAGTAAGTTCGATTGGTTCACTGGGTGGTGTTTTGGAGTTCGAACTCTGATCTTAAGGGCTGAACTAATGTTTTATGTAGAGGAAGTTCAGATCTGTTTATATGAGGAATGAGCGGTTGGGAGTTTGGAAATTGAATGAGAGTACGATCTATGATTTTGGAGGAGTAGGAGTTCAAGTATACTAGAAATAAATTGAGGTGAGTTTGGGGTTTTTTGTGTTATGTCTGTGTTAATTTTGGGGAGAGTTGGATAGTTTCAACACTGTATGGGATTTGCAGTAGTGAGCAAGTGGTGGAAGTGTCGTCTGACTAAAATGGAGAGGATGGTTTGGACAGTGAAGTGAGACAATGAAATGGCAAAGCAGTTGTTTGGAGTGAGATTGATAGTTTGAAGTAGTAGTTCAGTTGATTGAGAAGGGGAATGGGGATTGACTGCGAATTGTTTGGTGAAATGCCGAAGTGGTAAAGATGAGTTTTTAGAGCAGATTTCAGTGGACGTGAATCAGTCATTGTTAATATGGTTTCATGGTCTGGCGAGGCAATAAGGTAAACGTTTTTTTTCTAAATTTAAAGAAATAGAATAACTAATTTATTTATGTTTGTCACTAGTTTAAATTAAGAATTATTTAATCATTAATTAAATTAAATAATCATAGGTTGATAAATTCATTGAGACGACTCATAAATGCGACAATATGGAAGTTAAAACGGGATATTCAGCAAAGGAAGAATCGAGGTGAGTCAAACTCACTCAGTTAAATATTGGGAACTATTTTTAATAGTTCAAAATTTTATCTGATTGTTTGTTGAATGATAATTGATTGGTATAAAGTAATAATAGTATATATAATATTATATAATAATGTTGGTGATTGGTGATTGGATAATTCCCGCAGTACCATTAGCAGATGCCCGTAGTACATTAGCGGATGATTTCCCTATGTGCCCCCACAATATATGTGGATGACCTTCTATATTACGATATCCTGCCTTGAAGCAGGATGGGTATTATTATTGTTGACTAACATCCGTGGATGCTAGAAAAACAGGTTGGAGGGATCCAACTGGTTTCCTCAACTTTTATTTATTTGTTTCCACATATATGCTGTTATATGACATGATTGATAACCTATGATAGTATATGGCCTATTTGGATGAGTATTAATCCTGGACCTAGTTTTTTTTAATATTTTTGAATGTCAAAAATAATAAATGGATTTAAAACAGAATTTAAATATAAAAAGGCATAAAAAGGGAATTTTATTTTCAAATAGAATATTTATTTAGAAACCGAATTATAAATGGAATTGAACAGTAAAGTTTTATTTTAACAAATAAAACAAGAAGTTGATTTTATAAGCAATGTTTACAAAGAAGTGAAATAATAATATTCATTATTATTATTAAAGAATTCAGAAAATATAATCTGGGTAAGAATTTGGAAGAATTATGGGAATTGAATTTTAAAATCAATATTTGAAATAGATTTGAATTTTCCAAACCGCAAATGGAAATTTTAAATAAGATATATATAACTCTGTAATTAGAAGTTGTAAGTATTATTTGAACTTGAAATGTCAATTATGAAATCAAGTCAATATGAATTTATACTAAGAGACATCATTCATGGGTGAGGTGAATAGGGGTTGAAGTAAATGGTTTGCTAGTATAATTTGTTAAAAGTAAGTTAGAAAGGGTTTTTGAAATTTATAAATTCAAATTGAATTTAAGTAGAACTAATTTGAATAATATAAGATAGATTTTATTAAAGAATCGTACACATGGTTTATAAATAGTAAATATTATTAGAATTTGCCAATAAGTTATATAAGATAATTTTAGAACAAAAAGAATGGAATGAAGTTTATTGAAATAAAACTAGAATGAGTGGAATAAACCTATACAAATGTTTATAAAGATTTTTGGAATGAAAATTTAATATAGAACTTGGTTTATAAAGGTTTAAATGAAATGGAATCGGTTAATGGAAAATATATCGTTATAAGAAAAATCTTGTTTTAGTTTTGAATTAAATATTTAGCAAATGTTTTACATATCAAACCCGTAAGGAAAAATCGTATGAGGGTTGTAGCAATGTTTTGTAAATGTTATTTTCAAGTTAAATATTTGAATGGTTATAAATTTGGAATAAGCATCTCAAATGATAATTGATATTTGGAAATTCTACTTCGTTAGAAATTAAGAAATGAAGTTAATCGAAATTAGAAACGGACTGGAGATTAGTTGAGGTGGATGGTTTTCTGAGTATGGATCTGATGTTGGTTTCGGCCCTCGGGGTTGATACTTAGGGAATTATTATCTTACTATTTTACGGTTAAAGACTAATAAACAAGATGAGAAGAACGTTATTAAAGTGTTTTAAAAATAAACGGGTTTGAATATTCTTATACTAATATAAGAAGAGGAATGAATGATTTAAATGTTGGGAAAATTGAGAAGTTTATTTAATGAATGGTTAATTAAAGAGGTAATTATTGAATCAATAAATTCAATTTTCTTTTATGGATGAATGGTTGTTTTTATTTGATAGTTAAATAACTGACTATCAAATCTGGCCTAAAGCGATTGTTGGTACGGAAAGACCGGGATCGAATTTATTTTCGAAAATCATTTCGACCAGCAAATACGTAAACGTTGAATATATCAGACGCTTATCGAGACAGAGCATTTGAAGACCGTAGATTTTGATAGTTAAACTCACTTAGTTAAATCATTGGGAACTATTTTTAATAGTTCAAAATTTTATTTGATTGCTTGTTGAATGATAATTGATTGGTATAAAGTAATAATAGTATATATATAATATTATATAATAATATTGGTGATTGGAATTCCCACAATACCATTAGCGGATGCCCGTAGTACCATTAGTGGATGATTTCCCTATGCGCCCCCACAATATATGCGGATGACCTTCTATACCGCGATATCCTGCCTTGAAGCAGGATGGGTATTATTATTGTTGACAAACATCTGTGGATGCAGGAAAAACAGGTTGGAGGGATCCAGCTGGATTCCTCAACTTTTATTTATTTGTTTTCACATATATGCTGTTATATGAGATGATTTATAACCTGTGGTAGTATATGACCTATTTGGATGAGTATTAACCATGGACCTAGTTTTTTTAATATTTTTGAATATCAAAATTAATAAATGGATTTTAAACAGAATTTAAATATATAAAAGTATAAAAAGGGAATTTTATTTTCAAATAGAATGTTTATTTAGAAACCGAAATTATAAATGGATTTGAACAGTAAAGTTTTATTTTAACAAATAAAACAAGAAGTTGATTTTATAAGCAATGTTTATAAAGAAGTGAAATAATAATATTCATTATTATTATTAAAGAATTCAGGAAATATAATCTGAGTATGAATTTGGAAGATATATGGGAATTTAATTTTAAATCAATATTTGAAATAGATTTGAATTTTAATAATAAATAAAAATTAATTAATAGATAAATAAACATTAATTGAGAAAATATCGAATATTTCATAATTAGTTAAAAAAATATTAATAATCGATAGGCAACATTTGGGTTTTTAATAATTCCTAATTATAATTAATAACTATATTAATATTCAATATTTAAAAGATAAATTTTTTGATTTTTAAAAATAAATTTAAATAATTAGTGTTTATTTAAATAAATTATAAATTATAATTAATAATTAGAATTAGTAATTAATCCAGTTTAATAATTAAGAAGCAATATTTAATATTTAAAAAACTTGAATTTTAAAGTTTTTAGAAATAAATTGAAGAATATTTGATAATTAACACAAACAAGGCGCTATGGATATTCGAAAAACATTCGTTTGTTAGGTATCCATATATCCATTTTTATTTTCAAATTATATTTAATTTTTAAACTTTAAACAATTATAATTAAAATTAAATAATCAATAAATCGCTGTATATTTTAAGCCATTAGATATTAGTGCCAATCAACATCCTACCCTTCTTTGCACCAAACCCTAAATCTAATCACTATTCACCTCACCATTTAAGCAACCACCTCATTTTTGTTCACTCAGATCATCACCTAAACTAGAAGGGGAAACAAGAAAAAAATCTTGGATTTCCTCCCGTCAATCTGTCGGTAATCATCCAAACCTTTGATTCCTTGTCGAAATCACGACCTCTCCCTCTATCGCTAATCATCAGTTTCCCCTCATCCCCATGGCAATCTACAGTTTCGAAATTGGTTTTAATCTCGAGTACGAATCTTTCACTTAGGTGTAGTCCGAGAGGAAGTGAGGACTTTGGGTCCTATCTGTGTCCGTTATCGATTTACATAGGGTTCGTGATGAGCTCAAGTGTAGAACGAGAAGGGAAATGCGGTGAGCCAAGGATGGAGATCGGGTGCAACATGTTGGGTGCATAGAGGATGCTGTGGATTTTGCGGCCATGTCTGCTGCCATCGATCTGCGCATAGACGCTTGTAAGATCTTCTCATAAACTTAGAAAAGGAGTTTTCAAGGTCTTATTAAAATTTTACTTTATTTGTCAGGATTTTTTAATAGTTTGCAATGATGTTAGAAATATTTTTGGCCTATCATTATAGCTGGGATTGACTAGCAGAAGGATCAGTTTGTCCTAATTCCTATTTGACTTACCATCTATCATATAAGAATAAGCTAAGCCTGAAAGGTAACGTGTTGTAACACCCTGTATTTTCTGTTAACGTAATAATAACGAATTAATCAATACTTAATTTCAAATGTGTGAAATAAGGGAAACGGGTTATACCATTGCGCTCGTCTCGGAATTCTACTTGAGATAGAGTCCAAGTTTGCGTGAATTGGACTTCGTATGAAGAAGTTATGGCCTTCAGAAGTTCCAAAAATTCAAATAAATTCAAATAGCTCAAAACCAGGTTCAAAATTCAAAACAGAAGTCAGAAGCGGGCTGGGCGGGAAAATTCCCGCCTAGGACCCAGGTCGACCAGGGGGTCGATCCTAGCGTCGACCTCCCCCCTACAGGTCGACCTGGGGGTCGACCTGCCACTCCCGGCCAGATCTGAATTTCGACGACTGATGACTTGCTGTTAAGTCAATAGGGTTTCTGGATAGTTCTGATCTGGTCTGAATGGTTGTGATTAACTCTAGGTTCATCCGACGGCTCTAATTGAATTGAAATTTTATATAAACAACCTAATAGTCAACCTAAAATCACACAAAAATAATCTGGGAACTGTCATGCCGTCAATAGAGAACTTGGAGTAGCCGTCACCGCTTTCAATTCTAAGACAAGATAAAAGCCTACATCAAAATCAAATTAAAACTAATCTAATTCAATGATCTACATCAAAGGTGAGCATTTCAACTCCAGAATTCAGAGTCCAAAAATCAAGAATTCCTTTTAGTTTGTAAGTTGGTTATTACACAGATTTAAATGTTCTTTTAAATGAAATCATGACATGTTGTAACTCGAATATAGAATGATGCTTATGTATAAGATAAGTGAAGTTTGATTCTCATTTATCCAAAATTACCATTGCGATTGATTATGCCTACATATGTTGTGGTGATGAACACACCAAATTGTATGGTATTATTGGAATCTATTGGACGATGAACTTATTATGCCAACTTAGTGATGAACATGTCATGTTATAATTTGGTGGTTACTTGCAAGTTTATGATCTAACTCACATGCCTACATGTTTAGATCAACATTTATGTAAATTTAGAACTTTGTTAAGTTGAATCTATTTATGTTGCAAGTTGGATTTGTGGCCCTCTTATGTTTTAACACACATAAGTTATCATGCTAAGTTGTGATTTAAATATGTTTATAGAGGCTCTCTTATGTTTTAACAAACATAAGTTATCATGCTAAGTTGAGATTCAAATATGTGTATAGTAGCCTTCTTATGTTTTCACATACATAAGTTAATATGCTAAGTTGTGGTTTAAAATTGTGTTAATATGTTAAACCTCCATGTTAGATGTATATCACGTTTACATGATAATTAGATCCAACTTAGTCACAAGTTCACCCTTACCTGTTTAATTTAATTAGTGATGTTTGTATGCCAAGTTACACATGATAAGTCAAAAGTATGTTGTTGTATGCTTATTTCATGTCCCTTGTTTGTTACCCTTTTTGTTTATGGGTTTGGGCTAATTTACTAGCCCAACATTTTATGTAATTTATGCGAACTTACCACGGGGGTAGCGTTGGGAAAACACGAAAATTTAATGGCATAGATTTGTTCATGAAATGGTATATTTGGTATACCATTTATTGTGAGCATAATCAAGAGGATAATTACGAAATGATTAAATTAAGATTAATTTACATATAAATTTAGACATATGTGAATTTAGAAAAGACGAATATGCCTAACCCGAGGTTAGACTGAGTTGTGGTGTAAAACTGCCCGGAACCGACCGACATATCCAGTGACCACAACAAGACCTGTCTAATGTGGGTGGTTAGTGCATCAAGCCCAAAAAGGACCCGAGGTTAGACTGAGTTGTGGTGTAAAACTGCCCGGAATCGACCGACACATCCAGTGACCACAACAAGACCTGTCTAATGTGAGTGGTTGGTGCTTTATTGAATAAATTAAAGCTAAGTCAAGATTGGTAGGGTTAAGTCAATTAGGGAAACACTTAACCGATTCAACATGTTAACTAAACTGATGGGTGGGGTTAGGTAAACTTGGAAACTTAACCAAATAAACATGTTGATTAGAAAACCCTAGTAACGGGGACCCATTTCAGCAGTAACCCACATAGATGTATCATGGTACCCTGAACTAGGCAGGGTGGGGCACGATTACTAGGCTGATTATAAGCGGTCAAAACGTCGGCGGTTGGTGCGTCAGTGTAGGTTCCGACAGAGTACGGGTGTGCACGTACTCCGGAGTGGAAAAAGCAAGCACTGGGCATCAGTAGTATACACTATGCATCTTGAATCGTGTCGGGTTACCACCAGAGGGACTAATACACCCTATGGTGGGACCAGCACAGGTATCTACAGTAAAGCGGGGCCGAATGACACAGGATATGAATGCATGCGAGTAGGAGCCAATCATTAAGGGGATCGTTCGTTATGAACACGTGGGGCTGGTTGTACCAATGGTTAGTAGGTGCAGAGACTATAGTAATGGGTGCGATCACATGTTCATCTTATCTTATATTAGGGTATTGTCCTATGTTCCGTTATTACTGTCATGATCCCTTTCCTTGTTTAAACACTAGTAATCACTGAACTTACCAAACTTATTGTATGACCCGTTTTCTTTCGTCCTCTTTTCTTCATTTCCCCCCTCAGGTCCGCAGGGAGGGAATACTCCAGCTTAGTCAGACTCTTTGCAAGCTTCAAGAAAGTAGATGTATGATTGGGACTCTCTTACCTTGGCTGTGGCTTTTGGACACTACACTTGGGGATTTATGCAGTTTTATTTATGGTTTATGCTTCTTTATTAAATAATCAAGACAGAAATTATGATGTAATGTTTTGGAAGTTATTTTGAGACAATTTGCTGTAATGCTTTTGTATTGAACCACGTATGCAATAAATATATGATTTCCGCTGCTTATATTTATCTGTCTTGTAAATTTTTCTGTGTCTTGTACCTATAACCCTCCACCAAAGTTAAGGCATTCCCTTTGTGAGTGACCTTAACGGAGGTGGGTTTTTCACTTGGTATAGAGCAAACGTTTACTAGATAAGAAAAGAGTTTTTGAAAACTCTTTTCGAAAGAAATATAAAGAAGAATTTTACAAGGTAAAAGTGTTATTTTATTTTAAAGGCATAATCCCCCAAGGCTATATGCCCTATCTTTCTATCCTTTGTTTTGAATCTTTTCTTTTTCGTTTCAGCATGTCTGGGAATCTTAACCTTCCAGAGGGTGCGCTGATACCTGGTTGGTTCAGGAGGTACTTAGAGGCTAAGGCCAACGATACGGGCTCAACAGATATTCCTCCTCCTCCAGCTGCAGCGGTTCCTCCTCCTCGTGCAAATGCTTTCTCAAAGATTTGTAGAGACTTTAGAACCATGGGTGGAAAGTATTTCAAGGGAACTGAATCATTCATAGAAGCAAGAAACTGACTCAAAGAAACTGAGGATCTATTCGTTATCTTTGAGGTGGACGATAGGCAGAAGATACAGTTGGCTGTATGGTTACTCGAAGACGAAGCTTCCTATTGGTGGGAAGTCACTAACGCTGAAAGACCAGTTGAAACATGGATGGATTTCAGAATAAGGTTTGAGATGAAATTCCTCTCACAAGCTGAACGAAGTTTACAGCTAGAAAATTTCTTATCTCTTAAGCAAGGAAGTATGACGGTCAAGGAGTACGTCAACCAGTTCAATCAGCTGGCCCGATTTGGACTGGACATAGTGAATACTCCTCATAAGAAGGCTCTCCGTTTTGTCAAGGGATTGAATGAGCCACTTCACAGCTTGGCTATGACCCATGTACCTATGGGGGCTACTTACGAGAGGTTAGTGGACATGGCACTCTTACATGAGGAAGACAAGGGCAAAAAAGAGGCAAAAGTGGAAGTGCCTCAAGATAAGAAGGTGGAGGGGTCACAGAACAAGAAGGATGATTCAAAGAAAAGCGGGAAGAACAACAAACCCCGTGACAAGAGAAAGTGTAATTTCCGTGGCATTCCTGGACATATCGTCAAAGACTGCAGGAAGAAGAAAAGGAAGATGGGTGGTTGTTTCCACTGTGGTGAGCCAGGACACATGGCTAAGGACTACCCAAGAAAGCAAGGGCAGAGAGCTAGACCTTCGTCTAGAGGACAAGTTCACACTCTCACGGCACCTCCGCAAGAATGAGGTAGAAATATTTCTATCGAATGTTTAGTCTATCTTTTTGATCATCCTGTTCGTACACTATTTTATTCTGGCGCATCACACTCTTTTATGTCTACTGCTTTAGTTGAATCTATGCACCTAGACACTAGTATAGTAGAGGATCCCTTGGTTGTTTCAAATCCAATTGGGAGCTCAGCTTATTTGTCAATGGTTTGTTTGGATTTGAAAATTTCTATTCTAAGCGTTGGGTTTAGATGTAATGCCTTTGTTTTGGGCTTCACGGGCTATAGGTTCATTCTAGGCATGGACTGGCTATCCAGTAATGGTGCCGTCCTCAATTGTGAAAAGAGAGTGGTTAGACTCATGACTCGCCTCGGTAACACTCTCGAAATTACTTGTAATCCGATGAACTCTGTTATGCTTAGTTATCTAGAATCTCTTGATGCGTCTGTTGAGAACTTGCAGTCTGTAAAGGTAGTCCGTGAATACTCGGATGTGTTTGAAGAGGTAAAGGGCTTACCTCCGAAGCAGGAGATAGACTTCCGCATATACCTCGTTGACAATGCAAAACCCGTTGCTTTACCTGTTAGGCACATGGCTCCAAGGGAGCGGAAAGAGCTCAACAAGCAAGTTAAAGAGCTCCTAGAAAAGGGGTTTATAAGGAGGAGTATTTCTTAATAGGGTGCTCCAGTAGTGTTCGCAACTAAAGCGGATGGGTCACTTCGCCTGTGCATAAAAAATAGGGAGCTAAACAACCTGACAAAGAAGAATAGGCACCCACTCCCGAGAATAGATGATTTGTTCGATCAACTTGTAGGTGCATCGGTTTTCTCCCAATTAGATTTAGTTACCGGGTTTCATCAGCTAAGAGTGGCTGAAGATAGCATTGATAATACCGCGTTCAGAACTCCAGATGGTTACTTCGAGTGGCTTGTCATGCCTTTCGGCTTGACAAATGCTCCCGCTTACATCGTTGATTTAATGAGCAGGGTGTTATGAGAGTTCCTCAATAAGTATGTGGTGGTCTTCGTAGACGATATTTTGATCTTCTCAAAGAATGAGAAAGAGCATGCTCAACATCTAAAGGAAGTCATGGATACTCTCCGTGCACATCAGTTGAAAGCTAAATTCTCCAAATGCCATTTCTGGAGAGAAGTTAGGTTCCTTGTACACGTGGTGTCCAAAAAGAGGTTAGTAGTGGACCCCACGAAAGTGGTTGCTGTGCAAGACTGGAAGGTTCCACGAAACGCAACCGAAGTCCGAAGTTTCCTCGGGCTAGCAGGCTTCTATCGAAAATTCATCAAAGATTTTGTAAAAATCTCAGCTCCACTTACAAGGTTGACAAAGAAGAACCTAGCTTTCAATTGGGATTTGGATTGCGATATTGCTTTCCAACGATTAAAGAGGGCTCTGACAGCAGCCCCTAGTTCTGACATTGCCCGATGGAAGCAAGATGTTTACCGTATACACGGACGCCTTTGGTATGGGACTTGGTGTTGTCTTGATGCAAGAAGGGAAGGTAGTGGCTTATGGTGGAAGGCAGTTGAAAGTACATGAGAAAAACTACCTAACCCACGACCTAGAGTTGGCAGCCATCGTTTTTACGCTTAAGTCTTGGCGCCATTATCTCCTTAGTGAAAAATTTGAATTGTATACTGACCATAAATCATTGAAATACCTTTTATCGTAGAAAGATCTCAACTTGAGGCAGCAAAGATGGATGGAGTTTCTTGCCTCGTATGATTATGAGATTTCCTACACTCCTGGCAAGGGAAATGCAGTAGCAGATGCCTTGAGTAGAAAGAAACTGACCTTAAGCCCTCTCTTTGTAGAAAGGCAAAGCTTGGAGTACATAGTTAACTTTTACTTTAGGCACACCTCTGAATTTGTAACTGGCCTATTAGCAACATTGGAAGTGCGACCTACGCTGTTGGAATCAATAGGGGCCACACAACGTGAAGACCCTCGGCTAGTTGATATAATAGATAAGCTGATTAGGGGTGAGACTTCGAGTCACCTCAATAGTTACTCCATCGATGATAAGGGATGGTTGAGACGGGATGGAAGACTACGCGTCCCACAAGTAAGGGATTTGGTGAAGAAGGTCCTCGAAGAGGCACACCATTCCAAGTTGACCATACACCCCGGTGGAGACAAAATGTACAAAGACATAAAAAGGGTTTTCTTTTGGAGTGGCATGAAAAGAGATGTAGCTGAGTTCGTCTCCAAGTGCATGATATGTCAGCAGGTCAAGGAAGAACAGTAGAAGCCTGGAGGCTTGCTACATCCTCTAGAGGTCCTGCAGTGGAAATGGGATAGCATTTCAATGGACTTTGTTGATGGGTTGCCTAGGTCAAGGAGAGGCAATACCAGTATTTGGGTGATAGTGGACAGGCTCACAAAAACGCCCACTTTATACCTGTCAAGAGTAGAAGGACTGCCTCATCTCTAGCATCCATATATCTTAAAGAAGTAGTTCGACTCCATGGGATACCCTCAAGCATAGTGAGTGATTGAGACATTATCTTCACGAGCGAGTTTTGGAAGAGTTTACAAGAGGCTGTAGGCACACAGCTATGCTTAAGCACGGCCTATCACCCTCAAACTGATGGCCAGACGGAAAGAGTCAACATAGTATTAGAAGACCTCTTGAGACTATGCATTCTTGACTTCGGAGGTACATGGGAGGATCATTTACCTTTGGTGGAATTCTCTTACAACAATAGCTACCAAGCCACCATAAGCATGGCACCTTTCGAAGCTTTATATGGAAGACTGTTCCGGTCACCAACTTGCTGGTGGGAGTCCATAGACAAGCTCATACTTGGACCAGACATGATTAGAGAAACTTCATAGAAAGTGGAATTGATACGAAGAAGAATGAAGACTGCCCAAGATAGACAGAAGTCCTACGCAGACAAATGAAGAACTGACCTTGAGTTCGAAGTTGGAGACATGGTGTTTCTTAAAGTTTCTCCTTTGAGAAACGTCGTTCGCTTTGGATCCGTAGGAAAGTTAGCACCAAGATTTGTAGGGCCATTCCCTATCATCGAGAAGATTGAGAAGATGGCTTATAGGGTACAGCTGCCCAAAACATTGGATGGGGTTCATAATGTCTTTAATGTCTCTAACCTACGGAAGTGCTTACACGAGTCCGCGGAAGTGGTAGAACCAAGCATGCTAGAGGAAGTAGAAGTTGAACGAGAAGCAACTGTGAGGAGAGTTTCAACCCATATCTTGGGAACAGAATTCAAAAAGCTACGCAACCGTGAAGTTAAGCTCGTCAAAGTTCAGTGGAGCGATGACGAGGAAGACGCGACTTGGGAAACTGAGGACAGAATACGCGCAGCCTACCCTTTTCTTTTTGAGGGTACATCCTTGATCTCTTTTTCCTTAAGCTTATGCTCGTATCTATCTTTTTAGGTATATCTCCTCGATCCTATCCTTTATCCTTAGGTAGAAACCCATTTGGATGTAAACATGTAATTGAAACATGTTATGGTTGATGGTTTCAAGTCGTTGCAAGTGGTTGCTAGTGGTTGCTCGTGGATGCATATACACACATTAGGTATTAGATCGGCTCAGTCACTTCCATACTTCATATGCATATATGGATTGAAACTTGATGTGTTATCATATGGACGTTGCATTTGTATGAATGATTGTGCACTCATGTAGGAATTTTTGAGTAGGAAAAAATTGCATTCATAACGGACTCATGGCACTGACATAATTTGCATTAAGGAGGTCAACTGAAACAGTAGACCGCCTGATTTTGCATTAGATAAGGACATGTACACACACTATGCATATGATCATGAAGAATTAGAAATTTTTTAAGGACAATGGACGCTTGTGTTTGATGGTTGAGTAGATAGGTGATTGGATGGTAGGATATAGGTTCTTCTTGACTTGAAGATTTCGGGGATGAAATCATAAAAGGAGGGGAGAATGTAACACCCGTATTTTCTGTTAACATTATAGTAACGAATTAATCAATACTTAATTTCAAATGTGAGAATTAAGGGAAACGGGTTGCGTTCGTCTCGGAATTCCGCTTGAGATAGAGTCCGAGTTTGCGTGAATTGGACTCCGTATGAAGAAGTTATGGCCTTCAGAAGTTTCAAAAATTCAAATAAATTCAAACAGCTCAAAACCAAATTCAAAACAGAAGTCAGAAGCGGGCGGGGTGGGAAAATTCCCGCATAGGACCCAGGTCAACTAGGGGGTCGACCCTAGTGTCGACCTCCCCCCTACAGGTCGACCTGGGGGTCGACCTGCCCCCCCCCCCCGGCCAGATCTAAATTTCGACGACTGATGACTTACTGCTGAGTCATTAGGGTTTCTGGATAGTTATGATCTGGTCATAATGGTTGTGATTAACTCTAGGTTCATCCGATGGCTCTAATTGAATTGAAATTCTATATAAAAAACCTAATACTTAACCTAAAATCACACAAAAATAATCTTGGAACTGTCATGCCGTCAATAGAGAACTTGGAGTAACCGTCACCGCTTTCAATTCTAAGACAAGATAAAATCCTATATCAAAATCAAATTAAAACTAATCTAATTCAACGATCTACATCAAAGGCGAACATTTCAACTCCAGAATTCAGATTCCAGAAATCAAGAATTGCTTTTAGTTTGTAAGCTGGTTATTATGTAGATTTAAACGTTCTTTTAAATGAATTCATGACATGTTGTAACTCGAATATAGAATGATGCTTATGTATAAGATTAGTGAAGTTTGATTTTCATTTATCCAAAATTACCGTTGCGATTGATTATGCCTACATATGTTGTGGTGATGAACACACCAAATTGTATGGTATTATTGGAATCTATTGGACGATGAACTTATTATGCCAACTTAGTGATGAACATGTCATGTTATAATTTGGTGGTTACTTGCAAGTTTATGATCTAACTCACATGCCTACATGTTTAGATCAACATTTATGTAAATTTAGAACTTTGTTAAGTTGAATCTATTTATGTTGCAAGTTGGATTTGTGGCCCTCTTATGTTTTAACACACATAAGTTATCATGCTAAGTTGTGATTTAAATATGTTTATAGAGGCTCTCTTATGTTTTAACAAACATAAGTTATCATGCTAAGTTGAGATTCAAATATGTGTATAGTAGCTTTCTTATGTTTTCACATACATAAGTTAATATGCTAAGTTATGGCTTGAAATTGTGTTAATATGTTAAACCTCCATGTTAGACCTATATCAAGTTTACATGATAATTAGATCCAACTTAGTCACAAGTTCACCCTTACTTGTTTAGTTTAATTAGTGATGTTTCTATGCCAAGTTACACATGATAAGTCAAAAGTATGTTGTTGTATGCTTATTTCATGTCCCTTGTTTGTTACCCTTTTTGTTTATGGGTTTGGGCTAATTTACTAGCCCAACATTTTATGTAATTTATGCGAACTTACCATGGGGATAGTGTTGGGAAAACACGAAAATTTCATGGCATAGATTCGTTCATGAAATGGTATATTTGGTATACCATTTATTGTGAGCATAATCAAAAGGATGATTACGACATGATTAAATTAAGATTAATTTACATATAAAATTAGACATATATAGAAATATGTGAATTTAGAAAAGACGAATATGCCTAACCCGTGGTTAGACTGAGTTGTGGTGTAAAACTGCCCGAAACCGACCAGCACATCCGGTGACCATAACAAGACCTGTCTAATGTGGGTGGTTAGTGCATCAAGCCCAAAAAGGACCCGAGGTTAGACAGAGTTGTGGTGTAAAACTGCCCAGAACCGACCAACACATCTAGTGACCACAACAAGACCTGTCTAATGTGAGTGGTTGGTGCTTTAATGAATGAATTAAAGCTAATTCAAGATTGGTAGGGTTAATTCAATTAGGGAAACACTTAACCGACTCAACATGTTGACTAAACAGATGGGTGGGATTAGGTAAACATGGACACTTAACCAAATAAACATGTTGATTAGAAACCCTAGTAACGGGGACCCATTTCAGTAGTAACCCACATAGATGTATCATGGTACCCTGAACTAGGCAGGGTGGGGCACGATTATTGGGCTGATTATAAGCGGTCAAAACGTCGGCAGTTGGTGCGTCAGTGTAGGTTTCGACGGAGTACTGGCGTGCACGTACTTTGGAGTGGAAAAGGTAGGCACTGGGCATTAGTAGTATACACTGTGCATCTTGAATCATGTCGGGTTGCCACCAGAGGGACTGATACACCCCATGGTGAGACCAGCACAGGTATCTACAGTCAAGCGGGGTCGAATGACACAGGATATGAATGCATGCGAGTAAGAGCCAATCATTAAGGGGATCGTTCGTTATGAACACGTGGGGCTGGTTGTACCAATGGTTAGTAGGTGCAGAGACTATAGTAATGGGTGCGATCACATGTTCATCTTATCTTATATTAGGGTATTGTCCTATGATCCGTTATTACTGTCATGATCCCTTTCCTTGTTTAAATACTAGTAATCACTGAACTTACCAGACTTATTGTCTGAACCGTTTTCTTTTGCCCTCTTTTCTTCCGTTCCCCCCTCCCCCCCCCCCCCCCGGTCCGTAGGGAGGGAATACTCCAGCTTAGTCAGACTCTTTGCAAGCTTCAAGAAAGTGGATGTATGATTGGGACTCTCTTACCTTGGCTATGGCTTTTGGACACTACACTTGGGGATTTATGCAGTTTTATTTATGGTTTATGCTTCTTTATTAAATAATCAAGACATAAATTATGATGTAATGTTTTAGAAGTTATTTTGAGACAATTTGCTGTAATGCTTTTGTATTGAACCACGTATGCAATAAATGTTTGATTTCCGCTACTTATATTTATCTGTCTTGTAAATTTTTCTGTCTCTTGTACCTGTAACCCTCCACCAAAGTTAAGGCATTCCCTTTGTGAGTGACCTTAATGGAGGTGGGGTGTTTCACGTGTTGAGCACTAGTTTATGTGTCGGTGCGTGTGTGTGACTGGGTTTTTAGGAATTGCAGTTCAAAGAAAGCAACGAGAAGAGCTATCGTGTATACGGAAGTAATTTAAATTCCATAGAAAAAAAAGATGAATGTCGTCAAATAGCTCCTTTTTATATTGATTTTGACTTGAAACCCTTGTTTTGATAACCGGACCGGGTCAGCGGCCCAACCACGGTTAACCGTGGGCCGCCAAGCTCAACGGCCCAGAATCCAGTTAAGCCCTTGTTTCCATTGAACCGTGGTTCAACCTTGAAAATCCGGTCCAACCTCAGAATTTGGGTTTAACTGCATGTAAAGCCTTGCACAAAAACTCAATATATTTGCAGAAGCTGGCCCAAAATTCAAGCTAATGCGCCAGCTATGTTTAGTTTAGTAGCCGGGTATGTATTTATATATAGAATATGCAGCATGTATTTGATATTTCAAGGTATGGGACATATTTAGTGCTGCAGTTCAATTGTTTCTTCAAACCATTCATATTTGCAACTTGTTTTAATGAAAATTCATATGTGCACGGTTCTTACGGTTCGACCGTTCGAACCTTTAAAACCTCCGACCTTGGACTATCACGGTTCGATGTGCGGCACGGTTATGAAAACTATGCTTGAAACATTACCAGTTTGATTAGATGCCTATGAGAAACAGGCAGTCACCTTTAACAATTTGTACTCGAGTGTCCAGGCACTTTAATTGATCTATATTGATTCGAGCTTGAGTAATGGGTGTATTAGTATAATATTTAAGTTTCTTCTAGGTTAATATCAAATAGTACAGTATGTATGAATTGTCAAACCATTTTCCAATGTATGTGCATGTCGAACATCCAGGATATCAATAGAAGCAAAAAAAGATGATGCTATAAAGCATGCTTTTGTTGTGCGTTCTGCTGTATCATCCGGGAATTATATCCGGTTTTTCAGATTATACAAGTCTGCTCCTAACTTAAACACTTCCCTCATGGGTGAGTAAGATGGTATCAATCGTTAATATTAAATCATATGTATCCTTGCCTGTAAAATTTTCAAAATGAAGCTCATTAATTATGATTTTGCAGATCTGCATGTTGAGAAAATGAGATATGATGTTATTAAATGTATGTGCCAGTCATATCGCCCAACAATCCCTGTTTAATTCGTTTCTCATATTTTAGACTTTTCTGCCGAGTCACAAGCAATGGATGATGAAGAAAAGGATTCAAGTGGAATTAATGAATGCGACGAATGGCTAAAGGCTCATGGTGCAGTTCTTGTTGTTGACAATACTGGAGAGCTAAATGTAGACACCAAGGTAATATACTTTGTTATACTTAAGTTTAAGCCTGACTGATTCTGCCACTGTAGAAATTTATGATATAAATTCATCCACAAAGTAATTCAAAGACATGTTTTCGTTTTCCTTCTTTTTTGTACTACATATTTTGTCAATATCGTCCATTCATACTATGAGGCACATGATCATCTCAATGGTTTTTAAATACGATTAGTAAAAAAAGCTTGCTCTTGGATAAAAAGTTCTCGGTTAGACATGAACTGAAAAATGGGTGTGTGTGTGTGTGTGTGTGTGTATTATATAAGTTAGTGCAGTAGAATCTTTATGCATTATAATGTCACATTATCACCAATACATATGTCATGTTGTCGATAACTTTCACAATTAGCCCAGTTGCACAACTAGTACATGTTTACATATATGCTTTAGTTCTCATCTATTTATACTACATTTTACATTATATGCTTTGGTTAATTGCTAAATTATTATATTTACCTTCATTCAAACAGCCTTAGGAATGGAGAATAGAGATTTGGTTTTGGCTTCATAATAGAAACTGCGTTAATGTAGTTTTACAAGTTTTATTTGAAATTTGGACCAAATTACCAAACAGCCGCATTGTGAATTGGTGCCTCTAAAACGGCATCAGTTGAAAGTCTTTGTGGATCCACATTGTGAATTGGTGCCACTAAATATCTTGCAACATATTTACAAGAGTAAATATGTGATAAAATAGTAATTCATTCTTTTTTATTTGTTTCATGCTGAAGGCGCATTTGGTTTTGGAACATGCACCAAGCTTGAGTAAGTGTGTTGTTGAAGTATATAAGAGTGCTCCTTATTTGTTCAGAGTAATCAAGTACATTCTGATTGTTCTTAAATTCTAAGTATCTCAAATATGTTATCTTAGAAATAAATATAATTGCAGCATGATTTCCTTTAAAAAAATTAGTCAAATTTGTTTTTAATTGCATTTATATTCATCTTAAATTAATATTCACTACATTATGCTTTTGTATTTAGTTTTATTCCGTTGTGTAACATTAACATTTAGTTCGAATTCAATATTATATGTAGATATAGTATTGATATTTAGTTTTATTTCAATGTTTTATATTGATATTGCAGTCAGGTTTAGTGATATTGTTGTGCTTTCTATTCTAACTTTAAATGCAATCTGATGCTGTTTCAGGTTTTAATTTAAAACTAAAGCAGTATTATTATTTTTTTGCTTCAACCACTTTTTCGCTACATTTGTTTGGAGCAATTAGAGTAAAATATTGGCCATTTGCTTCCTACGTAGAACGGAAGCTACATGTGTAGACTTGTTTCATCTTCTTGATTTGCTTTGGTTATTGAACTGAAGTAACAGGAGGTGAATAGCTGAAGCAAAAAATATTATTTGCTTCGGTTACTTGTCCGATGCAACAAATTTTGGTCTGTTACGTCTTCTGCAGTTGCTTCGGTTCCAGAACAGAAGTAATGGGGGGTAAATAACTGAAGCAACTGACCTGTTTTGTAGTAGTGAAAGAAGTTATATAAGATAATTTTAGAACAAATAGAATGGAATGAAGTTTATTGAAATAAAACTAGAATGAGTGGAATAAATATATACAAATGTTTATAAAGATTTCTGGAATGAAGACTTAATATAGAACTTTGTTTACAAAGGTTTAAATGAAATGGAATTGGTTAATGGAAAATATATCATTATTAGAAAAATCTTGTTTTAGTTTAGAAATAAATTTTTAGCAAATGTTTTACAAATCAAATTCATAAGGAAATATCGTACGAGGGTTGTAGCAATGTTTTGTGAAGGTTATTTTCAATTAAATATTTGAATGATTATAAATTTGGGATAAGCATCTCAAATGGTAATTGATATTTGGAAATTCTATTTCGTTAGAAATTAAGAAATAAAGTTAGTCGAAATTAGAAACGGACTGGAGATTAGTTGAGGTGGATGTTTTTTTGAGTATCGATCTAATGTTGGTTTCGGCCTTCGGGGTTGATACTCAGGGAATTATTCTCTTACTAGTTTACGGTTAGAGACTAATGACCAAGATGAGAAGAACGTTATTAAAGTGTTTTGAAAATGAACGGGTTTGAATATTCTTATACTAATATAAGAAGAGGAATGAATATTTAGATGTTGGGAAAATTGGGAAGTTTAATTAACGAATGATTAATTAAAGAGGTAATTATTGAATCAATAAATTCAATTTTCTTTTATGAATGAATGGTTGTTTTTATTTGATAGTTAAATAACCGACTATCAAATCTGGCCTAAAGCGATTGTTGGTACGAAAAGACCGGTATCTAATTTATATTCGAAAATCATTCCGACCAGCAAATACGTAAACGTTGAATATATCAGACGCTGATCGAGAGGAGCATTTGAAGACCGTAGATTTTCATAAAATGGAAGAACTACTTAAAATCTCGTGTTTAGTGGCCAGAGATGTACTATGGTTCTGTCATGGTTGAAATTTATGGATTACAAGGACTTCTCGCTACTGATCTATAGGGTGATTCCTAGGATACGGTAGGGGGATGCCTTCGGTTTGTCCAGTCCTAGGGCAACTTTTATGGACGGATGTCTGACAGAGTATTTCCATAAGAGTCACGTACGTTGATTTGTTCAAACGTACCATAGTGGTTGGCGGAGAAAGGCACTTTTCTTAGCTTAACTACTAGAGTATTTTTATGGACATCAATTAGTGATTTAGAGGATCTAATGATGTGGCATTTAAAGTGAATGATGACCAGAAGTCCAAAAAGAATAAAAATTAGTAAACAAATAAATAAATTATGACCTCAAGCCTCATCAACCGGAAATGACAAAAATCGACCAAGAAACATGGCTATGTGGGTCGCACCTATTAGGGTGTATTATCACCATCTAGAGAATATTCATATTTATTACTTCTTTTCATTTCTGTATCTCCTGGGAAACGGTAGCTGCGCAGCCGTAAGGTGACAAAATATTCGATACACTCTAGAGAAATGAGTGGTCAGTCATGTGTGGACCGGGTTGCAAGACGTTCTTGTTTAACCCAGTGTATTCCTTTCTAGAGATACACTGTTGGCAGGTAGTTCCATACCTTGTCATAGTCGGAATCTAATTGTAACATCCCATATTTTCTGTGTATTTAATTTTCAAATTTTAAATAAATAAAATATAATAATATTGGATAAAAATCAAATTTTGTCGATTTTTAATGATGATGATTATTTGAATGGAGTATAAATAGATTTTAAATTAGTTTATACTTAAAATTGGTGCAATTTGAAATTTTATATTTTATTTATTTAATAAATTTGAGTTATTTAGTTTATAATGGAAATTCAAATTTAACTGGATAAATGGAGAATTCTAATTTGGGGAATAATAACTGAAATTCTAATTTAAGATTCAAATAATCGAATTAAGATTTAAAATGTGTGAAATAGATTTATAAAATTTATTTAAGTTATAATTTGGTTAAATTTGAATTTATAAATATTTAAAATTTAATTTTAAACAGTTAATCGAATAATTGAATATTTTATTTATCTAATTAACTGTGAAATTTAATGGTTTTGGCGACTGTCTCGGAATTCGATGAAACTGGCGCCATTAGATCCGGAACGGCGAATTAGTATAGGATATCAGTTTGCGTTACAATCCGACTTACCGTTTGACCGTACGAGAGGAAATGTGAATGAGATCTTTGTAAATGGATAATTGAGTGTTTATCATATTGGGCCTTCTAATATAGGTAAATAAAATTCCATATCTCCCTCATCAGCTCATTTTCACCATACGTTACTTTCCTCCTCCAAGAAAATTCTTTTAATGGCAGAAAATGATTTTTCAAAACCTAGAAAATAAAATACAAGCTAAAAATAAAATCTCTCCAAAACCTATCGTATTATATATCAGATCGAAGCTCTTGATGAGTAGAATCTAGATCTATAATTTGTTGTCGCATGCAGTGCTTCGTTTGGCCGGAATTCGATGGTAAAAGTTCTGATTTTCGAAACCTTAAGCATGAATTAGGGCTTTTTGATTTTAGCTTCAATCGAGGATTCAGGCTTCTGGGTATTGTTGAGGACGTCGATACGAGTTGGAGGAAGTTGGTCGGAGGTCCTATCATTGAGTGTGGTGGCCGTATTTGGTGGTTGAACGCTGAAACTAGCGTATTAGGGTTGGATGGCGCGGTCAATTGGGTGCGCTGGAGTTGATGCCGTGGCCATGGTTGGGTGCCTCTCGGTGCGAGCTTTCCATTGGTGGTGGTCGGAGGCCATCAGGGCATCGGAATTGGGAGCTAGAGTTGGTCAAAGTTCATGGTTTTGGGTTTATTTTCGTTGGTTTACTGTAGCCATAATAAGAAGGAGCGGGAAGAAGATGTGAGGGGGGCTGACGTGTCAAGGAATGGATTGGTGAGGAATCATTATTTAATTAATTTTATATGTTTAAATTCAAACAGTAAATCGCTGATAACTTTCTCGTTTTAACTCGGATTTGGACGCGGTTTGTTGCGTTGGGATCGTAGCAAAATTGCGGACGTTTTGGCGCTGGTTTGGTTGCATTTGGATACAGTGAAATTTTGGGCTTCTTTTTGATGTCTGATCCACTAAACACCCAAAGGTGAGTGATTTTCTCACTCACAACTGACTAATTTATTCCCATATTTTTGAATTAAATTATGAAATATATTTGGTTCCATGGTTGTGTTGATAAAAGATGTGTTGCTTAGGAAACTGACATGCAAGCGAGTTAATCTGAAATTTAGGCCAATAATTAGTTGTTTAATTTAATTAAATTACTAGTTGGGATTTCTGATCCTTGCAAACCTATAGAACATATTTATACTGATTAATTGGATGAATGGTTGTGATGGATGCCTTGGTTTGATTTCTGAATGGATATTGCTATGTTCTGTTGTTTAGTATATGAACGTGTGTGTTGTTTGGCGATAAATCCCATTTACCTTTGATGTTGCGGGCATCTAATAAACCCGGGATTATCGATTTAAATAAATTAAGCACACAGAGTGAAATGATAAATCTCTGTGACCCTGATTTGGATTGAAATGATAGATCTATCCCTGAATATCGAGAAATTAAATTTAAATCACTTGGCCATAGGGTAGCAAATTATATATGGACATCGGTTGGTTAAATGATTTAAATATTTGAAATTCTATTTGAAGGAAATCCATTTAAAGGAAATGTGGCGATTTCGATAAATTTTATTTTTCCTTTAAAGATCCGAATCTTGAATGTTATTCGAAATGATTAAGGAAATTTTACCAAAGTGAATTTGAAGTTGTAAAGATTCAAAATTTTATATGATTTGGGATTTTTAGGGATTTGGTGGACTCGAATTTAATAAATTCTTATTGAATTTAATACTGGAATTAAGGTAATCGAGAATACTCGGAATTGTTGTCAAACTTTATAAGAGTATGATTTTGCATCCTTGAATTTGTAAATGGGTTTGAAATGGGATTTGAAACAAGTCCTTTGAGCTAAGCAACTCCATTGAGACAGGAGTTTAGATTCAAGTACTGAAGTTCGGAAGAAAGAGTTAATTTTTAGTTAAGGAATTTTCTTATATATATATATATATATATATATATATATATTTACACCGTCTGATTACAAATAACTATCCTCTCTTCAAGAATTTATTTATTAACTTTTATCTATAACTATTTTATTTTAACAAAATTTTCTTACATTCTATTATTTAAGTTAATTAGTAAACTTTCAATTTACATATATATATAGTTTTTAAAATTTATCTTATCCTATTCTAACTATGATATTATATATATATATATATTCTTTTATATATAAGGTTTTCTTTATAAACATTAATCTCATAGTTATATCCTTTAAAATTTTCATTTCTTCCGAATGATAAGTGTTTGAATCAAAATTGTTGGTTTAAATGGAGTTGAGATAAGAATTCCTTCTATTTGAAGATGAACCGATTTAAATCGATTTTTATATGGATTTATAAATTATATTCTTCTTGAATAAATGGATCTCCTAAGAGATTTAAAATGAGTGGTTATGAAATATATATATTCGAGTTGAATATGAATGGATTTTTACATAAATCGATTTGAGATAATTATAATCTTGATATGAAGTATATTCTACCTGAATATGAATCGATTTGGTGAAATATTATATGATTATAATATAATGAAATGAATATATTCTAGTTAGAATATAAATTGGTTTGGAATGATTACGATACATTGATATGAAATTATATTCTATTTGAATATAAATTTGGTTCGAAACAGAATATGATATTTTGATATGAAACGAACCTTTGAGAAAATGTAAAAGAACCAACCGATGTGGAAAATGTAAGCGTTGGTTGTTAAGGAGACCGGAGTCGACATAAGGCATACTCTCTGTCAGTGTCGATACCACTTTAACAACTGTGAACGTTTTGACGTATCCAGAATGAGGTATGATGACTTGGTGGCGATTATTGGATCGAAGAAGATGAACGATGACGAAATAGCCCTGACCTTCGGGTCGGAATTGAAATGACTAAAACAGGAGCTATACCGTGACTAACTGAGGTAGCACCTTTGATCGGACACACTTCTTCGATACTATTTCTATGACTTTGATGATGATGATGATTTGGGCCCATTTATGACTTTGGGAGTGTGTTCCGAGGTGGGCGGTAGTGGCTGCTATGCGTTACCACCGGTCCGGGAGTGCAATTGGTAGAATCCTACCCTGGGCATTGCCTCGAATGCCTTGTCATATTATCCTTATCGAGCCCCATACGATTTTGATTTGTATCGTACCTATGGAGTGCCCTCTGATGCCATCGTTTACGGTGGGTTTACGGTACTGTATAGACTACGGTATTATAAACGGTGTAAGGGTAAAAATGTAATCCCGCTTACGCTATTTTCAGTATTTATACTTTACTGAATAGACACTATCATAATAGCGTATTATACTATCTATGTATTAGTTTAATGGATCCTTGAGAGATGGAAAAATCCCGTAACATCTCTTGAGTTACTGCACCCATAACACTGATATTATTTCGTATTTTGATTTAACTAATATGAGAATGATTTAGTGCTGATCCGAGTGTTTGTTGTGTTTTCTTTTTATGCAATACGCTCGGGTCAGCAGAAGTTGCAGTTAGCGAAGATGGCAATAGCTTGGAGGATGAAGACGAGGATTTGGTATATATATATATCAAGTATAAGTATTTCCGCTGTATTTATTTCCGCTGCTTATTATGTACATCCGTATGTATATGTAACTCTGATAATCATTGAATGTTATAACCACAGTATACATTTCAACTGCTTTTTAACTGCTATTTGTTTATTATATATTGCCCTTCCGCTGTGAGATTCTGTTATTGTCTTTCTCTCCTTTCCTTCTTTTCTTCTTTCCCAATAACTACCTGCATTTGCGATTTGTTTGGGTCGACATGTGTGGCTTATTGTCGATTTTAAACGGTCAAAAATTTGGGTCGTTACAGTTGGTATCAGAGCGATGGTTAGCGATAACCTTGGCTCTGTTTGGGAATTTACTCATTAGAGATAGGGTTAGAAATGCCCTAGAATGAGTTTGAGTGATATGAGAGAGCGTATTTGTATTTTGATATAAATTTGTTTATATTGTGCTGACTTGTTCTGTTGAATATTTATGGATTCTGGTCAATATATGGGACGCCATGGTATCGACAGGAATTTCTAAATAATCGAATAGGATGGAACGACACGATATGGTTTTGATTATATTTTAAATATATATATATATATATATATATATATATCAAATATATTATTGGTTCAAGTATATACATATATATATCTGTTTTAGTAGGCGGTGATATTAATTTATCACATGTTAAGGTTAATTAGACAATAAATCTAATAAGGAAAAAGGTAATGAATTCAAAAAAATATATATTTAGAAATGAAATGATACCTTAAGAATAATTGGGTGAGATTTAAATAGAAATGAACCTGAAACTTGATCCTGGGGTACTTTTGAAATAGTTGCCAAAGTGTGAAATAATATCGTGTTATAAGAAATAGTGCTGGAAGTGGTTTTCAAAGGATTTTGAACAAGATGAGTGTGTAATCCCTTCTCGGACATCAGAAATGCCTTCGGTAATGAGTGCACGCATTATCGACGTTTATTCTGAAGAGTCTAAGTGGGGGAGATATCACTCAATGATCATTATAATTGGGTTTGACAAAGGATTTTGGATTAAATTCCATATGGTATAACGTATACAAAAGTAATAGTATATGTTATTTAAGGGTTGAATTTAGATTAAACTAGAATTGAAATTTCTATGTTTTGTTATTTAAGATTTGGATTTAAAAATGTTATGACATGATTTTCTATAAAATAGTACAAGTATATATATTATTTTAAAAACCTAGCTTATAAACCTGGGATCTGGGTATTTAATTCCATCTCAACTAAAAATATTGATTCACGTACTAAGGGAACTCGGTTCTTTGGAATTTTAGATCTAGAAATCATGAAATAGATTTAAGTTTTTAGAGGAGAGCAGTGGTCGTTGAAGTGCTTAAGCAGGGCGATAATAAGGGATCGAAAATTTGCCGAGAAATATATATGTATATATATATGGTTTAAATAGAATGCGCCGCGCAGCGACCTTTCGCGAATTTCGACCATTGACTTTGAATGGACGTAGCGGGAGATCCAACCGTCGGATTCTCCTAAAACCGAAATTGTTGGGTTCGTATCAAAAAGGGCTTTCTAATGAATATGAGAGATTTGAAATCTAACGGTTAGATTTGGAAATATGTCTAAATCAAATTTGGAAAAGGTCGCTATGGCCGCAGTTCGGTGGCCATTATTGGAAACTGTCTGAAACATCGATTATAAAATTATTAAAAATATTAATAATTTGTGTAAAATCATAGTAAGTGATTTAGAAAGAGTTGGGATGGAAAATCCATACTTGAATAGAAAAAAAATATTTTATCGAAACAAACTTTAATATAATGTGAGATGAGAATAAGGGGAAATGGTTAAGGATGAATCAAAGAGCCAAAATAAGGAAAATGGGATGCAAATATAAATTGGCTTATTCAGAATAAATATCAGTTAAGCGAATCCTAATTTTAGAGTTAGAAATATTAAAATGAGATTTTTTTTTTTTTGAATAAAACTTAACCTGAATTGGATGGATTTAACAAAATGAAATCAATCTAGAAGGATTAAATAAGCCGATATAGAATTTATATATATTTGTGGATTAGGGAAGAAAAACGAATTTCAAAAATGAGAGAAATAGAAGCATTGTATAAACCATAACTGATCTTAACCCTTGATTTTTGGTCAACTAAATTTAACGACGCTCAGGTAGTGTGTTGGAGTAATAAGGGTAGTAATGAGAATTTGGATGGGTTGACCCATGTTAATGGGATAATGATTTCAGATAATCGAGTTAGTAAGAAGATTTAAGTGAACTAAGGTCTTAACTAGGATGTAATGCTCAGCATGAAATGGAAACTTAATAAGAAGAATATAGGAATAGGGAAAAATATCGAATATAAATCCGTTTCACGAGTAAGGAGGTAAATATCAACAGTAGAATGAATGAACAAGAACAAGTGAAATGGATGAGTTGCATATGAGCTTAATATAATATGAACAATAATGAAGAAAAACGAAATTGAGGTTATTGTAAAGAAAACAAATATGAATGTATTTAAGAAATAAAGGGAAACCCATATTTTTGAACATATTGGATCGACAACCATTTTAGATGGCTAAACTTGGCTTAAGTTTGGGATCGAAAGATTTAAACTTCAAGGAAAATAGATCGGTGTTATGCAAGAGTCTGAAATAGTCGATAAGCTGAAATTAAAACGACCATAACTTTTGATGAGATGATCGGAATTCGACGACTCTCGATTTTTTTGGAAACCTTAGAAACTGAACTAAAACTTTTGTTAATGGGGTCTTGTCTAATTTTCATGTTTATTAGGTTGAAATCTGAGGGTTAGTTGTAGTTCAGCGCGCAAAAAAATAAAAATCTGAAGCGCATACCCATATTGTTTTGACCATAACTCCCTAACGGAACGTCGGATTTTAATGTGCGAATACAATTCGGAAAGGCCTGAATGTAAACTAAAAATTTTCTTAACATGCTGAGTTAAATTCCGATGTCTAAGGGGTTAAAAACTGGGTTGAACAACTCAGACCTGCATTTTTCATTTTTCGGGCTGAGGTATTCGCCTTCACTAAAATAGACATAACTTTTGAACGGATTATCCGAATTCGACGAATCCGGACAATTCGGAAAGCTTGAAACAAATGCTACAACTTTTGCCTAGTATGTTTAGTCAAATTCCCTCATCTAAGGGGTGATAACCCTCAATTTGTTTGCTGGTCTGTTGTTAACATTTTGGTTTTATAGTTGAAATGGCCGATATATGTTGTGTAAGTTGTATACAATTGCTATATATTGTATATATGTTTGATTCTTATGTGTATGTGAGTATGTAGCAGGCGTAAGGAAGTCATACTACGCTTCGGAGCTCGCTAGAGCTAAACGCTAAATGCTAAGGAAAATAAAAAAATGCAAATAAACGCTAAGAAGGTACGTATTTGAGTCATATAGTTTTGTAGTTACATATATATAGTGTTTTCCCCAATTTTGGGATGCCTCATTGAATGATGAGATGTATATTTGAATTTTTATATATGTTGCGATTTTCCAGACCTCTCCGTACAAAGGAGATGCTGCCGAAATTTTCCGTGATTTCAGGAGTTAGAAAAATTTTGTGAGATTTTTCAATCGTATACTTATAAAAAAATATTTATAAAATAAGTTATAAATATGAAATTGAAAGTATGATTTGTTTAATACCTTATTTCGTTCTCTTTTCGAGGACGAAAAGATTTTAAGTGGGGGAGAATGTAACATCCCATATTTTCTGTGTATTTAATTTTCAAATTTTAAATAAATAAAATATAATAATATTGGATAAAAATCAAATTTTGTCGATTTTTAATGATGATGATTATTTGAATGGAGTATAAATAGATTTTAAATTAGTTTATACTTAAAATTGGTGCAATTTGAAATTTTATATTTTATTTATTTAATAAATTTGAGTTATTTAGTTTATAATGGAAATTCAAATTTAACTGGATAAATGGAGAATTCTAATTTGGGGAATAATAACTGAAATTCTAATTTAAGATTCAAATAATCGAATTAAGATTTAAAATGTGTGAAATAGATTTATAAAATTTATTTAAGTTATAATTTGGTTAAATTTGAATTTATAAATATTTAAAATTTAATTTTAAACAGTTAATCGAATAATTGAATATTTTATTTATCTAATTAACTGTGAAATTTAATGGTTTTGGCGACTGTCTCGGAATTCGATGAAACTGGCGCCATTAGATCCGGAACGGCGAATTAGTATAGGATTTCAGTTTGCGTTACAATCCGACTTACCGTTTGACCGTACGAGAGGAAATGTGAATGAGATCTTTGTAAATGGATAATTGAGTGTTTATCTATTGGGCCTTCTAATATAGGTAAATAAAATTCCATATCTCCCTCATCAGCTCATTTTCACCATACGTTACTTTCCACCTCCAAGAAAATTCTTTTAATGGCAGAAAATGATTTTTCAAAACCTAGAAAATAAAATACAAGCTAAAAATAAAATCTCTCCAAAACCTATCGTATTATATATCAGATCGAAGCTCTTGATGAGTAGAATCTAGATCTATAATTTGTTGTCGCATGCAGTGCTTCGTTTGGCCGGAATTCGATGGTCAAAGTTCTGATTTTCGGAACCTTAAGCATGAATTAGGGCTTTTTGATTTTAGCTTCAATCGAGGATTCAGGCTTCTGGGTATTGTTGAGGACGTCGATACGAGTTGGAGGAAGTTGGTCGGAGGTCCTATCATTGAGTGTGGTGGCCGTATTTGGTGGTTGAACGCTGAAACTAGCGTATTAGGGTTGGATGGCGTGGTCAATTGGGTGCGCTGGAGTTGATGCCGTGGCCATGGTTGGGTGCCTCTCGGTGCGAGCTTTCCATTGGTGGTGGTCGGAGGCCATCAGGGCGTCGGAATTGGGAGCTAGAGTTGGTCAAAGTTCATGGTTTTGGGTTTATTTTCGTTGGTTTACTGTAGCCATAATAAGAAGGAGCGGGAAGAAGATGTGAGGGGGGCTGACGTGTCAAGGAATGGATTGGTGAGGAATCATTATTTAATTAATTTTATATGTTTAAATTCAAACAGTAAATCGCTGATAACTTTCTCGTTTTAACTCGGATTTGGACGCGGTTTGTTGCGTTGGGATCGTAGCAAAATTGCGGACGTTTTGGCGCTGGTTTGGTTGCATTTCGATACAGTGAAATTTTGGGCTTCTTTTGGATGTCTGATCCACTAAACACCCAAAGGTGAGTGATTTTCTCACTCACAACTGACTAATTTATTCCCATATTTATTGAATTAAATTATGAAATATATTTGGTTCCATGGTTGTGTTGATAAAAGATGTGTTGCTTAGGAAACTGACATGCAAGCGAGTTAATCTGAAATTTAGGCCAATAATTAGTTGTTTAATTTAATTAAATTACTAGTTGGGATTTCTGATCCTTGCAAACCTATAGAACATATTTATAATGATTAATTGGATGAATGGTTGTGATGGATGCCTTGGTTTGATTTCTGAATGGATATTGCTATGTTCTGTTGTTTAGTATATGAACGTGTGTGTTGTTTGGCGATAAATCCCATTTACCTTTGATGTTGCGGGCATCTAATAAACCCGGGATTATCGATTTAAATAAATTAAGCACACAGAGTGAAATGATAAATCTCTGTGACCCTGATTTGGATTGAAATGATAGATCTATCCCTGAATATCGAGAAATTAAATTTAAATCACTTGGCCATAGGGTAGCAAATTATATATGGACATCGGTTGGTTAAATGATTTAAATATTTGAAATTCTATTTGAAGGAAATCCATTTAAAGGAAATGTGGCGATTTCGATAAATTTTATTTTTCCTTTAAAGATCCGAATCTTGAATGTTATTCGAAATGATTAAGGAAATTTTACCAAAGTGAATTTGAAGTTGTAAAGATTCAAAATTTTATATGATTTGGGATTTTTAGGGATTTGGTGGACTCGAATTTAATAAATTCTTATTGAATTTAATATTGGAATTAAGGTAATCGAGAATACTCGGAATTGTTGTCAAACTTTATAAGAGTATGATTTTGAATCCTTGAATTTGTAAATGGGTTTGAAATGGGATTTGAAACAAGTCCTTTGAGCTAAGCAACTCCATTGAGACAGGAGTTTAGATTCAAGTACTGAAGTTCGGAAGAAAGAGTTAATTTTTAGTTAAGGAATTTTCTTATATATATATATTTACACCGTCTGATTTCAAATAACTATCCTCTCTTCAAGAATTTATTTATTAACTTTTATCTATAACTATTTTATTTTAACAAAATTTTCTTACATTCTATTATTTAAGTTAATTAGTAAACTTTCAATTTACATATATATATATATAGTTTTTAAAATTTATCTTATCCTATTCTAACTATGATATTATATATATATATATATATATTCTTTTATATATAAGGTTTTCTTTATAAACATTAATCTCATAGTTATATCCTTTAAAATATTCATTTCTTCCGAATGATAAGTGTTTGAATCAAAATTGTTGGTTTAAATGGAGTTGAGATAAGAATTCCTTCTATTTGAAGATGAACCGATTTAAATCGATTTTTATATGGATTTATAAATTATATTCTTCTTGAATAAATGGATCTCCTAAGAGATTTAAAATGAGTGGTTATGAAATATATATATTCGAGTTGAATATGAATGGATTTTTACATAAATCGATTTGAGATAATTATAATCTTGATATGAAGTATATTCTACCTGAATATGAATCGATTTGGTGAAATATTATATGATTATAATATAATGAAATGAATATATTCTAGTTAGAATATAAATTGGTTTGGAATGATTACGATACGTTGATATGAAATTATATTCTATTTGAATATAAATTTGGTTCGAAACAGAATATGATATTTTGATATGAAACGAACCTTTGAGAAAATGTAAAAGAACCAACCGATGTGGAAAATGTAAGCGTTGGTTGTTAAAGAGACCGGAGTCGACATAAGGCATACTCTCTGTCAGTGTCGATACCACTTTAACAACTGTGAACGTTTTGACGTATCCAGAATGAGGTATGATGACTTGGTGGCGATTATTGGATCGAAGAAGATGAACGATGACGAAATAGCCCTGACCTTCGGGTCGGAATTGAAATGACTAAAACA
The DNA here is from genome assembly GCA_030737875.1 of Allium sativum. Lineage (NCBI taxonomy): Eukaryota > Viridiplantae > Streptophyta > Magnoliopsida > Asparagales > Amaryllidaceae > Allium > Allium sativum. The sequence continues at coordinate 275,724,863 of CM060920.1, read as the reverse complement.
GGAGCTATACCGTGACTAACTGAGGTAGCACCTTTGATCGGACACACTTCTTCGATACTATTTCTATGACTTTGATGATGATGATGATTTGGGACCATTTATGACTTTGGGAGTGTGTTCCGAGGTGGGCGGTAGTGGCTGCTATGCGTTACCACCGGTCCGGGAGTGCAATTGGTAGAATCCTACCCTGGGCATTGCCTCGAGTGCCTTGTCATATTATCCTTATCGAGCCCCATACGATTTTGATTTGTATCGTACCTATGGAGTGCCCTCTGATGCCATCGTTTACGGTGGGTTTACGGTACTGTATAGACTACGGTATTATAAACGGTGTAAGGGTAAAAATGTAATCCCGCTTACGCTATTTTCAGTATTTATACTTTACTGAATAGACACTATCATAATAGCGTATTATACTATCTATGTATTAGTTTAATGGATCCTTGAGAGATGGAAAAATCCCGTAACATCTCTTGAGTTACTGCACCCATAACACTGATATTATTTCGTATTTTGATTTAACTAATATGAGAATGATTTAGTGCTGATCCGAGTGTTTGTTGTGTTTTCTTTTTATGCAATACGCTCGGGTCAGCAGAAGTTGCAGTTAGCGAAGATGGCAATAGCTTGGAGGATGAAGACGAGGATTTGGTATATATATATCAAGTATAAGTATTTCCGCTGTATTTATTTCCGCTGCTTATTATGTACATCCGTATGTATATGTAACTCTGATAATCATTGAATGTTATAACCACAGTATACATTTCAACTGCTTTTTAACTGCTATTTGTTTATTATATGTTGCCCTTCCGCTGTGAGATTCTGTTATTGTCTTTCTCTCCTTTCCTTCTTTTCTTCTTTCCCAATAACTACCTGCATTTGCGATTTGTTTGGGTCGACATGTGTGGCTTATTGTCGATTTTAAACGGTCAAAAATTTGGGTCGTTACACTAATCTCCAATAAGCGCCAGTGGTTTTGATTGTATACTATATATGTAGAGCGTGAGATGCAAGCATTCTACTAGTTTCTATTTAATTGTATTTAGATACTATTATAATATCACAACAAGATATTGATTTCAAAAATGTTTTGAGTTATCGTAAGGTAAAAACCATCTGTGTTTATGTGTGGTTGGCCTTACGGTTATCCTTTTCTTTCGAAATAATGTCTACCTTAAAAATCAAGTTGGATGCTACCAATAATTTAGTGGGTTTTCTCATGATGGTTCACTAGACTGACCTGTGCGTTTGTAATGCTCGGATTAGCCCGAGTACAGGTTCAGGATAAGATGATACGAATTCCAGGAGACAATCCAGGGGAGTTCGGACATATGACTCAAATAAAGAAATTATTCTGCTATGTGTTGTGAATGAGGACAGACTATTATAACGGTCCAAATGTGATGAATGTCTATTGTACTCTGATAATGTAAGTATTGTTTCAAGTTTTTCAATAAAGACTTATTTCTGTATTATATTTTATTCCTTTGCGATGTGAGACTGTGTATTGTTCTTCTTCTTTCTTCTATTCTTAATTTTCTCTCTTTCTATATTCTCATCCTCTTATTTCTTTCTATTAGCTTTCTGGGATTTCGATACTTAAATTCGGCACGAGCTGTATTAGTGACTGAATTCGAGAGTCAAAATTTCCGGTTTGCTACACAAAGAAATAAAGGGACTTTAATATTTAAATCCAATCAGTTGCTTGCATTTGGCTGAATGCAAGGTTTATTTTGCATATTTGATTGTCTACAGGTTTATATGAAAATCGGTTTGTTTACCTACTAGTAAATGTAATTATCAAGTTACATTTGATCAGTAAAAGTTGGAAGAATACATTTAGCATGTGTATGTATTCTTCATTTCATAACTAAATGAATTGGTTGATTCTCAGAAATTAGGATTGTGGTTGAAATGATTGAAGTATGTTTAAATGTGTGTTATAATGGTAATTCATTTTGAAAGACACTTATATTGGTGGATTAAATCAACACAGTAGATTCTGAAACTAATCATATGTACACTGGCATTAAATATATATTTATATATAAAGAAAAAATAAACTGTTAGATAGATTGTGACACTAAGAGGACATATATGTGTATACAATGCAAGAAAATTGTGCATATATATGTATACTAGGAATGAGTCCTGAAATTAAGTAAATATGCTTGTATATATGCAAACCAATGCACGTGTATATATATGTATGCCATGATCAAATTGTCAAGTGATTATACAATTAAGTGAGATTATAAATGTATATACGAAAGTGTATGAATATATATATTTATGTAATCCAGTGAATAAATTGTTGGATAATAATGATGTTGACTAGATTTTATAAATTGATGTAAATGTTCAATATACCCATATAGGATTTATATGATTTTCTGTTAAAAGTATAAGTTAAATGATTTTCTGAGATAAGGATAAAAATATTTATCTTTATTTTGTTTTTCCTGAGAAAAAGATAAAACCATTTATCTTTTTTCTTTAAAAATTTGCTTAGACAGTTTACTACATTTGTGTTTGGTGTGATGAGCAAATGACCACTGGCTATATGATATTCTAGACAGTTTAACACATATATATATATATATAAGCATTGTTAAGTGAAAACACAACCCATGATATATATATATATATATATATATATGTTGTGTGGGCAGTTTTTAACATGTTGATAAATAACCGCTTATACTGTAATGAATTAGCAGTATGCACAGTATAAATACACTCATACCAGACATTTAGTCTGACCCCGGTTTGTTTTCTTTATGCACCTGGGGTGTCTTGTTTCAAAATGAGGCAGCCCTTGTATTTTTCAGGTAGGAGGCATGATTAAAGAGTTGGCAGAAAAAGGCTATAAGTTACAATGTTTATGCAAGTAAACTTTTAATTGTTTTGGTAGTGTTAAATGTATCCTAGAAACTGCATTTTTTTAAGCCGTGAAAATGTATGTTAATATGTTGATGTAAACTAATTTAAAGGTATACAAGTTGTATGTACCTATGCACCTTGTATAATTGTATGAATAGCAAAAATTTATAATACTATAATTCATAAGGAGTGGTTGTTTCGATAATCTGTGTTATGATGGAAATATGACACTATTGTAGCATTTTATGTATATGGGATACAAATATTCGAATTTCTTTGTCCGGTAGTGATGAGGAGATCATGCTATATAGAAAACATACAGATATGGTTTCTTAGGTGTAGCCAAAACCAATCTGTTAGACAAACATTTAAATGAGTTTTGTGAATGTGTTTTTTTGATGTTGAACATAAGTGTTGATTTAAAGAGGTGGCCATTCGATTCTTTTTAATGCAATTACCTGCCTTGTAAATGTAGACCGTGCTTAGTAACATTAATTACTTATATACTCCCTGATATAAAGTTTAGATTGTGTGAAGTCTGAATGAATTAACTCAGTTTCTATGCGATTTTGTTTTTGATGTATTGAGGTTGAAGACAATGCCACACCATATAATAAATATATGGTTGTGGCATTTGTTTGAAATGTCCAAAATGCATGGTTGGTTATACAAATAAATTATGCTGGAAAGCTATAAAGTGATGCTGAGTGTAATATACAAATATAAATGTATAAACAACAATAAGATAAAAACAATTATCTTTTTATTATATGTTTGCACTTTTGAATGAGTAAAGATGTTAGTGTAATTGACCAAGCTGGTGGAACATGTTTGATGATAATATACATACATTTGTGTATGTTTATAAATATTTATAATTTAAATGTATGCCAGTTTGCTAAAGTATGATTACTAGTAAAGTCATGTTAATTATATATTGCAAGAAACAGGTTATTTTAATCATGTTTAGGTTGTGTAGTGGTTAATTAATTTTAGTTAATCAAATGTCCTTTGGTATTAAATTGGACTCTAATATAAGTAAAGGAGATTTGTATATCATCATATATACAAGTTACAATTTTGAATTATGCCAGTATTTCTATATTGGGGTTGAAAGATCCTGGAGTTGAAGGGTAATAAGACGATAACTCTTGAGTAGAGGACTCAGGATTGTTGTAAATTTATTTTTTTATAAGCGAAAATTGTTTTGAAAATTCTGGGGTCTTGTAGTGGCCCGCAAATCCGTAATATCCGAGTTGACTACATACATCATGCATCCAACCCAAATATCACGAAAATACGAATCATTTTTTTAGAAGAAAAAGGTAGAAGAAGAACAGAAATAACAACACAGAATCTCACATCGCAGCGGAACAAAATATAATATATCATAACTTTTGAAATACAAAATTTCAACTGTATAACATACACTTATCAGAGTACAACACTTACAACACAGCTGAAAAAAACTCTATATAACTAACACTGAAGCCTCCTGCTCCAAGCTCCTTTAGATAGATCTGTAAAATCCTAAACTACTTGACTGCCCGTACAAATTTAGGCACCCAAGAGTTTAGGTAGAACAAAACAAAATAAACTCTGGGTCAGTCATGGGACTGGTATGAGTAAACAGTTTAAAATAGTTTTACGAAATTAAATGATATCTCATAAGACCACGCCATATAACACGGAACGGGTTTTTCCCTTGTGAGAATCCAAACACTTGACTTAACTTTCAAATCCTCTTTGAAAGAAACGGTAATCTTTATATCAAAACTCTTTTGATATTATAATAATGTCTAAATCAAGTAAATAACAATCTAGTGGAACGTTTGCATCTCACGTTCCACATAATAATATACAATCAAAACTGCAAGCACTTATTGGGTAATGAATTTCCAACTATGACAAGGTATGGAACCACCTGCCGCTGGTGTATCTCTAGAGGAGAATACACCGAGTTCAACAAGAACATCTTGTAACTCAGCCACACATGACCGATTACTCATTTCGCTTGAGTGTATCGAATGCATATCACCAACGGTTGGGATCAGCAACCGTTTCCCGAATGGGACAGCATCGAATAGAATAAGGAATTAAATGAAACTCTAGATAGGTGATGATACACCCTAATGGGAGCTAACCACATAGCCATGCTGCCTGCCCGATTTTTGTCATTTCCCGGTTGTTGAGACCTGAGGCTACGATTACTTCTCTCCTTGATAACACAATTACTTTGAATGCCTCATTATCAGATCCGTTAATCATTAATTGGTTTACACAAATATTCTGGATGTTATGCTAAGGGAATAAATCCGTTGCAACCAAATATATTTTTACAGACCAACCCATGCGATCATTGGAAATACTTTGTCAGACATTCGTCCATTTACGTTCGTTCTGGGTTTAAACGAAACCGAAGGCACAATTTCCATTAATAGAAAAAGCCCTTGCACTCTACTCTGTCTTCGATTATCTTCTATGATCTGATTCGCAATGCTACTGCCAATACAGAGTGGTTCTTTGGATAATAATCGAACCGGTCTCTCCATATTAACAACGATGGTCAAAACTTCGATAGTCTGTGATTTAACTATCGAATAAAAACAAGTGTTTCGATAGTCTATGATTTAACTATCGAAGAAAACAAGTGTTCATCCAAATATCAAACAATCACTTAGCCCTTAATTAATATTCCATTAATTAAATCACTTATCCATTTCTTTATCAGTATTTGTTAACCAAATATTTTCGATAATCATCTTGGCCTTTTACGTTAATTGGAAAACATTTCCATATATAGTCTTCTTTTATTTTTTGTACTTAGAAAATATCTTCTATTTATAATTGGAAAATATTCCAATTACTTATCTCTTTCCCGACCATTCATTTTTGGACTTAGGAAATATTTATAATCATATTTCCAAACTTTCACTTCTTCGGGTTAAAACGAATGTTGTGTAAAACATCGCTATGACAACCCAAAACACTGCATTCAACTAACTCTTATTCAAACATTCCTCTTCGAGACTGGATTTTTCTATTTATCGGTTAAAACGAAATCAATCAAGTTGGGGTATAACTACCTCTCAGACCTTGACTGAAAACATCCTTAACTTCAAAACGGACAAGACCACTTACCTCGAATAATTAACATCATATAAATCCAATCCTCCATTTCTAAAACACGTATACGCTTCTATTTCTATTTCCAGATTTATCGATTTCCTTTTTGTTTATAATATTCTATTTTCAAGTTCGTTTCCTTATCGAATTATATATATATCGATACGTTGATTTCTAACTATCAAATTATCTTAAAAATATTCTAACTCCTTAAATTCCCAAAAAAAATCGCCATAACCTCCTTTGTACTGGGAGCATCGGGAAAATCCCAAAACCGCCACACATGCCTCTCCATTCAAAAAGAAAATAAAAAACCAAGCGGCTTGCCGATACGGCGCATAAAACCTCATATTCAATTTAAATACATACCTTCTTGTCGAGCATTCTATTTATATCTCTTCTAACACTTCATTCCACACCTGTCTCATGTACATCCATACATTTCTAATTCATTTCAACTTAATACACTCGTTTTAACTCAACTCGTTAATTAATTCGTTAATTAACTCTTTTCCTTTTTTACTTGTATATTTGAATATAACATGTTTCAAATATATTTCAACTTACTCATAAACTAATTGAATTCCATTTTCCAACTCAGGTTCCATATTCGATTTGAATATACATTTACAATTTCAATTCACTTTTCAAGGTCTTATTTCGATTCAAGACTTTGATTAACTAGTTTCTCTTCTACTTAGTTAATTCTATTCAATAATCAAAAATATGATTATTGTTTCAGAAATCATTTCATTTATTTCACTTGGGTTCATATTTATTTTATAGCTCAAGCCTAGAATTTTCTAATGGTCATTCGGATTTTATTTACTTAAAATCCCTTTATTTATATAAATAAACCATTATGGTTTTTAAACGATTATGGCGCTACTTTTCTAGAAATTTGATTTCGACATAACTCAAGATCTTTAAGACGAAATCTAGATTTTTCTCTTCCATTAGAAAACTATTATTCAATCGGTCTCGATGATTCTTGTTTCAAAGAATTCCGACTTCAATTGAGTTCTGTATACACAATTGAAGTTCAAAACGCCAATTTACGAACTGCAGCGCTACGGCGAGTTCGCTTTAATTATATTTATTTATATAAACGTTTAAACTTCGTTTATAATAAATTCAACTCCATTCTGATATAATTTTAATATATATCAAATCCATTTTTCCTATTCAACATAATATTTGCGATCTTCTAAAATTGTCGATTTTCCCTAACTCGAATATAAATTTATTTATACTTCGATCTTCTATATTCAAATTCCATTTCAATTATATTTGAATTCTATATTCAAATTCCATTTGAATTCTGTTTGAATTCTATGTTCAAATTCCCATTTCAACTCTATTTGAATTTCCTATATTCAATTTCCATATTTAAAATTTCTTTATTCAAATTCCATTTCACTTTCTATATTCAAATTCTATAATTGAATTTCCTTTATATTTTCTATATTCAAATTCTATTGGAATTCCATTTGTATTTCTATATTCAAACTCCATTTGAATTTCTATATTCAATTTCTATTTGAATTTTCTTTATTCATTCTTGAACAAGTCTTGATTTCAATTTCTTTTGAAATTGATATTTCTACTTTTGGAAAATAGATTTCCCTTTTCAATTTCACACTTGTATTTTTATTTCTGAATTATCCAATGATAATTCTTTTCACTTCATTTATAAACTTCGTTTATAAAAGAACTACTTGTTTTTATTCTTTTAAAACAAGTTAATATTTTTATTCTATTCAAATTTCAAATTCTTTTTAAAAAAAATAGAATTTCCCCTTTTAACTCTGGAAATTTCCTTTTTTGATATTTTTAAAATATCAACATTTAAGCCCAGTGATATTTAAACACCACACAACCAATTATTTATTTCAGGTTTTCTAACACATCATATATGACAGTATATATGCAAAAAATAAACAAACAGATAATATATTTTTGAGGGATCCAGTTGGATCCCTCCTACATGTTTTCCTGCATCCACTGACGTTAGTCAACATAGTAATACCCATCCTGCTTCGAGGCAGGATATCGCGGTATGAAGGTCATCCACTAATATATATTTGTGGGGCGCATAGGGAAATCATCCTCTATGAAACTGCGGGCATCCGCTAATGAGACTGCGGGAACAATCCAATCATCAACCCAATATATATATAATAGTCAACCCTAAATAACTATTATATTTAAATTAACCAGAAAGCATTCAAACAAGCAACAACAATTATTTTTACCGAATAAAAATAATTCAAAATAAAAGGTGCGTGAGATTTACTCACCTTGTTTTTGTTTTCGTAATTTATTCCAGTCTAATTGCTTCAGTGTTAACCTCAAAGCTATGATTCCAACTCTGCTTGTCTTGCGTAATGTTTGACCCTATAACAATTAAAATTTCCCTTTATTTTATTTTTGGGTTCAATATTCATAATTAACTTTGTAACTACCCCATTTGATTTCAATAATTATAATTATTCAAGTTAATAATATATCTTAAATTTAGATTTTACTGTTGCTCAACTCTCCTACTTTGAAAATTCCCAGCAGCTCCTTCTTGAAGCAAACAAACTCCTCCATCTTGATCATAAACCAAAAATCCATCCCAGTTTCAACTTCCTGCTCGCATCATAACCCTCTTCTTCTCTATGAAATCGAACTGCCATTTTCTCTTTTGCAACATTGCCATTTTACTTCACCGGTTTTTTTTCTCCTTTTTTTTCTACAATTTCATATCATCACCACATCAACAGTTCTCACTGCAACAAAACTCCCTCCTTACCAAGTTCAAGAACCAAACCGCAAGCAACAAATAAAATCCCTCAACTAAACACGTCGATGACCTCTGCACAGCAGCTACAGTGCAAAACGCGACCAAAAATCACACTGAAACTCATCCGGTCTCCATTGACAGTTGCGCCTCTTCACGAGATCGCGACCTCGACGTCCTGTTCTATGCCTCAGCTAACATCCAAGGTCCGACACTCCCACATCGATGCAGTTGAACCGATACTGATCGCCAAGATCGAAAAGCCCTAGATCGATTTTCCCCAATCCCAACGACAGTGAGAACGTCGGAAATCCAAATCGTGGATTCAGCAGGAAGCTCTTGGTTTGAGGAGTTTAACAAATTAAGGATTATTGAATTCGGTTTAGGTTTAAATGGTGGTATCAGTTTCGTACTGGAAATGGAAATGAAATGGTGATAACCGATGGTTTTGGTTTCGATTTTGAATTAGTGGAAAACTAAGGGAAATGGCTGCGGTGATTTTATAAAGAGATTTTTGGATGGAAGAAAACCAAGTCGTGATTTTTACCATTAAACAGAGAGGGGCCACAGTTATGGTTTGTTGGCAGAAGGAATTCCACTAAATTTTATTTATTTATTTTAGTTTTTAATTTACCGATGTGATTAAAATTAATTAAATTATCCCACGGGATCCGAACTCTTTCTGAACCCAGCAACTGACATTCCTAGGGTTACACCACTATTCTGAACCTACTGGGATAGGTTTCATAGTCCAGTTTGATTGTCTTGAGATGATATTAATTTAAATCGATTTAAATTAAATTTCAAACCAATAAATTCTTGAATAATAAATTAATATTATTATTCTAACTCAAACAGAATTTCGTATTGATCATCTGAATTTTTTTGATTCAGTTTCAAATTTTAATTAAACTAGATTTGTTTTCGTATCACAGTTATTTAATATATTTGATATTAAATCGAAATCGATTATTAAATTAATAACTCAATATAAATATTCATTTACATTATCAACTCGATATTTAAATCCGTATTAAATATTTAAAATTAAACCATAAGAATCCGGGTCATTACAGGACTTCTCATTTGTGGGCTCAAAGTAGATTTTAGAGGAGTTAACGATTGCCCCGAACGTCTCTCTTATTGCCAGATGAGGCATAGCAAGCTACGAATGGATCGACGACTACCATTAGTGAAAATGATAATGTCGTTAGCAAAAGATAAAGAAGAGATAAGAGGACAACCCCTAGGGATACCTAACCTATGAATTTCCCCAGCAAACGTTTGAGAGTGCAATCCTCTAACGAAAAGCCTCGGCACCGATGACGAAAAGAGAAGGCGAAAGGGGGTCTCCCTGGCAAAGACCCCTCCCGGACCTGAAATAACCGGTGGTCGATCCTTTGATGAGAACGGAAAACCATCAGTTGGAGATAAGCCTCCATACAACATCGATAAGGGTTTCTGGACAGCCGAAAGCCCTAAGAACCTTGATGATGAAGAAACAAGACATATCGTCGTAAGCCTTTGCCATATCTAGCTTAACGACCACATTGGAGCCTCGTACCTTCTTGTCTATCTGAAAAATCAATTCCTGGGCTAAAAGGATGTTATCGGTGATCAAATGACCTTTTACCAAACCAGCCTGCGAGGAAGAGATGATCCGCTCAACAAACGGAGCTAACCTAGTGGTTAGAACCTTCGAGATGACCTTGTTTATGAAATTACACAAGCTGATCAGATGGAAATCCACGCAAGAGCTAGGATGATCACATTTAGTGATAAGGACCATGTTGGTGGAGGTCCTACCAGAAGGGAGATCTACATCGGAGAAGAAAGACGAATGGCGAGATAAAATTCTTCCTAAATAACCGGCCATGCACTCCTGTAAAAAGAACCCATTGAAACCATCTGGCCCACACGCACTGTAACAACCAGCAAATTCTGAACCAATTTAAAAATTTTATTTTAGAAATTTTAATGGAAATTTAATAGTTAAAATAATTTATTTTAAATAATAACAACGGAAAATTTATTTTAAATCGAAGTTAAAATGTATAATTTTATTCTAATTATAAAAGGAGTTAGAAATAGCGTGGTAGTTTGAAAATTTGAATTTGAACTTTGACGGACCGTACAGGATGCAAAATAAATCGAATTTTAGTGAAACCAGAAATTTTAGAATCTATTTAACAACATCTTTCCAACAAATCCGAAAAATTGAAATTTCATAGTGGGAATCAAAAGTTATGTCAAGTTTAAATTTCAGAATAGTTGCTATAGAATTTATATATATATTTTAATATTAAAAATAGCCATTTTTCAAACGACCTTCGTTTTCAACGAAACCACTTTTGTTGGAACCGGAATGTCAATTTATTGCTTGGTTTCAATTTTCATAATTTTTCGAATTAATATGTGAGCATGGCGAAAGAAAATGTGTTTTGTCAATTTTAGTCAAATCGAATCGACCAGAAATGGCCATTTTTCAGACGGTCTTGGAATTTGACAAAATTAGCCTTGTTAGAACCGTATCGTCAAAACATAGCTAGAAATATTTTTTCTGAAATTTTTAGAGTTCGTATGTGGCCCTAGTAAATTTAAATGTACGTTTAAATTAAATAAATAAATGATATATATATTAAATTAAAGATTTCAGGCCACAGACATTCGATTAGGCTCATGGGACCTAGTCTAGTAGATCCGGAATGGGGGTATTTTCCTATGAACATCTTTAGTTGGCTAGATTTGCAGTTCGTATAGAGTAACAGGCTTTTTCTGTGAATTTAATAATTAAATAAGATAAATATATTATAAATACCATCAAAATACACAAACCCTAATCCCCTAAGTAGAGCCGATGCCTGTTCAAAAACAATGGCTGATATCATTCAAAATTCAAACACTAAATTCCTCTAATCCAATCTGAATTAACTCCTGTTTCCAAATAAATATGGTAGAGTGATTCCTGAGCTTTAGCTCTATACGAAGATGATGAAGTCTCGTGACCAATTCTGCTCGGAATTGGTACTCAAAGTCGGCACCTTTACTGATGAATTGCGCGGTGGTGGGTGATGCGAGCTGCGTCATGTTGGTGGCGTGGAGGGTGTTGGACGATGGGCTTCGACCTGGTGCTAATGGATTTGGTTCTGGTGGTTCGTGTTGGCTCGTACGAGGAGGTAGAATGATGGTGGAATGGTTTCGGTTTTTACAGTATACGATAGAAGAAGAAGAGGATTAGCGGCCACGTTTTCTTTCCAATGTAATTAAAGGGTTTATTATTATTTAATTATTTAATTAATTAAATTAACCTTTGAACTCTCGTAACTTTTGCATATAAATTCAAAATTGAATGAAACAACTTGCGTTGGATTCACAACGGCGAACATTACACGATGAAGCAGTCCAGGTCTGAAACGAAGCACTTGGAAAATTCAGGAAATTTCAGATCTGAATTATTCAGAATCAAATCAATGTGAGATTTCTATTTTTGATAATTAATTAACATTTAATTATTTTCTTGTTAATTGAAATTGATGTATGAATTCAGATCTGTGTTTTTCTGTTCGTTGTTTGTGGTGAATTGTAATGTTCATGTTCTGTTAAATTAGATTGAAAATACCACTTTGGTTAGAAATGATGATTAGATTGAAAAAAAAATACATTCTTTGTTAGAAATGATGATTAGATTAAAAATAACATTCTTTATTAGAAACATGCTATGATAATAAAAATAACCTTTTTGTTAGAAGTATGTTATGATAATACAAGAAAATAACAATTTTGTTTAAAATATTACTCTAGTATAGAATGTTGCATTAGAGAATAAAATAACATTTTTTTATGAAATGTTGGTTAGAATAAAATAACATTTTTTGTCTAAAATGTTGGAATAAGAATAAAATGTCATTTTTGGTACATAATGTCATTAAGGTCATTTTATTTAAAATTGTCATCTTTGTAAGATTATTACATTGAAATAAATATTCCATTTTGTCAAGATTAATACATTGAAAAGGATTACATCAAAATAACATTTTTGGCAAACATGTCAGTGAAATAGAAGATTATATTTTAATGTAGTTAGTTTCAATAAAAAGATCAAACATTAAAGATTACATTTTTTTGGATAATATGTTCTAATCAAAAGATTGAAATTTAAAAGATTACTTTTGATGTAATATGTTTTTCATTAGGAAGAATAGTTTTAAAGTAACATTTTTGTTGTCATTTTATACGAAATAAAAAAAGTCATTTTTGCCAAAACATGTAAACCATGGAATTAAAAGTTGGATTTTTATTTGCATTCTCTGATGCAAATAAACATCATTTTTAAAAGTTGAATTTTTATTTGCATTATCTGATGCAAATAAACCATCGTATTAAAAGTTGAATTTGTATTTGCATTCTTTGATGCAAATAAACTATGAAATTAAAAGTTGCATATTTATTTGCATTCCTTGATGCAAATAAAATATTGAATTAAAAGTTGAATTTTATTTGCATTCCTTGATGCAAAAAAAATATTGAATTAGAAGTTGAATTTTTATTTGCAAATTTAGATGCAAGTAAAATATTGAATTAGAAGTTGCATTTTTATTTGCAAATTTAGATGCAAATAAAACATCGAATTAGAAGTTGCATTTTTATTTGCATTCTTTGGTGCAAATAAAACATGAAATTAAAAGTTTTATTTTTATTTGCATTCTTTGGTGCAAATAAATCATAAATTAAAATATTACATTTTTATTTGCATTTTAGATGCATATAAAAAGCATAGTTTAAGAAGTTACACTTTTATTGCATTTTAGATATAAATAAAAGAATAGGATTAAAAGCTTCATTTTTACTTTTAGATTATGACAAAAAGAATTCATCTTTGTTGTAACTTTGTAAATTGAATAAAATGTTTTTATTTTCATCATAGATTCAAATAAAAATATTAGAATTAAAAAGATATATTTTTAGTGTCATCTTAGCTTCAATAAAAAGAGTAAATAGATAGATAAGGTTTATTTGTCCTTTTGTTGCAATACAAAAAGATACAATTTTATCATTTAAACAGAATGAGACAAAATTATTTAATTTTACAAGGTTAAGACAAATGTATTCACTTTTTTCATTTTAGAGAAATGAGACAAAATTATTTAATTTTACAAGGTTAATACAAACGTATTCACTTTTGTCATTTTAGAGGAATGAGACAAAATTATTTAATTTTACAAGGTTAAGACAAATGTATTCATTTTTGTCATTTTAGGGGAATGAGACAAAATTATTTAATTTTACAAGGTTAAGACAAATATATTCACTTTTGTCATTTTAGAGGAATGAGACAAAATATTCATTTTTGTATCACTTAAAAAGAATGAAGCAAAAACATTCACCATTATCAATTTACAATAGTTGAAATCCATTTTGTCGCTCTTGTCAAACTACTAAAGATAAATCCATTTTGTCGCTTTTGTCAAAATTATCATAGTTAAAGAAATTGGTCACTTTTGTCAAACTATAATGGTTTAAACAAAACATTATCATTTTTGTCGCATTAGAGTTGACAAAACCAATATGTTACTTTCATTTGTTCCGTTGAATTAGAATCGTCGACCAAACAAACACATCACTTATATTTGTTTTGTTGAATTAGATATGTCAACAAAACAAAGTCATTATCTTTGTTGTTTTGTTGAAAAAGATTAGTTGTATCAAAATATACATTTTGTCAAAATATTCATTTTTGTCAAAATAGATTAGTTAAAGCAAACCATATATTTTTGTCAAAATATATACTTTTGTCAAGTTAAGACTAGTTGAATCAAAATATCCATTTTTGGACAAATAGCTTAGCTGAACCAAAATAATCATTTCTGTCAAAAATATTTACTTTTGTCAAAAATACAATAGTTGAAACAAAAATTACCTTTTGTTAATTAGATTTGAATTAAGAAAAAAATTACATTTTTGTTAAATGAAAGAGTTAAACACAAATAGTTTTTTTGTGAAATAGGTTTGTGTTACCATAGAAATATCCAATTTGATAAAATAGAATTGTCAGCAAAATGGAACTTCTTGTACATTTTGTTGAGATAGAATTTATATGCAAATATAATAATCATTTTTATTTGCATAACATACCATAGAATTTATATGCAATTATAAAAATCATTCTTATTTGCAAACTTACATTAGAATTTATATTCAATTATAAGAATCATATTCTTGGTTAAAACATACATAAGGATGTATAGATGAGTTAAAGTGACATTCTTATATGGTAATGTATACATTAGAATTTGTATGCACTTTTAAATAAATATTCTATGTGTTGGGTTATACATTGGAAACATATACAAATGGGATTATGTCTTTTATGTGTTTAAGTTAAGAATAATAACATTCAAATAAAGTATAGGGGAAATAATCTTTTATTTGGCATTAGCAATAATGCCATATAAATAAATTACAGTTTATTAGACATTGGCAATGTATAAAAAAATTATGCGAGTCAAATATATTTTATTTCGACATTAGGAAAAAAAAATATTATGTTTGTCCATCATTATCAACATGTTGGTAGTATAAAAAAATTGGTTAAATTCATTAACCAATTATTTATTTATATGTACTGTTGTTGGCTGAATACCCCACACGGGTATTGGGATGTTGATTGATATACGCTAGTCCCAATGTTTATTTGTATGTCAATCGATAGATTGATAGGCTGCGATGAGCGTTATTGTTTCCTTTTAATGCTCACACATTTGTGAACTTCACTCTGGATGTTGAATGGATGGTGTGATGATTATTCATCAATTGTTGTCATTTACATACGATGTATGAAATCCATATAACCGAAGTTATATGGTAAATGATTGAGTCGCTTCCCGATTCAGAATATCTTTTATATAAAGAATATTTTGAACAAAGAATTTCTTTCAAATGAAGAATATTTTTTTAAAAAAGATATTGAAATAAAGAAATTGGATTTTGGGTTGTCGTGGATGGTGTCTTAAATGACACTGTTCTTAAACCCCGTATGAAAGAATAAATCTTTTAACTAAGATTATTGGTGTTTCAAATTTTACTTATTAATTAGAATAAATTGATATGTGAATTGGGTTTACCGTGAACTATGTTTTTAAACGACATTTGTTCTTTAACCTAATTAATAGTGAAAGTATGATTTAAGATTTATAAATCTTTTTATTAAGATTTAAAAAGAAATTTTTCCAAAGCCAAGTTTTCCAATTTGATACATTAAATTGGAATTGAGTGGAAATTCGATTTGATAAATAATCGAGATAGGCTTCTGTAAAAGAAGACTATTACTATATATGGAATTTAAAAGGCTTTGGCGTTTTCCATTTATATTATTAGTCTGATACAGAAATTTATATCGATTATATATCGATTGATTTCTGTGAAAATTCGATATTTTGGAATATGATTTTGGGTTTATCATGAACAATGTTTTTAAATGATATTAATTCTTTAACCCAATTAAAGATAAGATTTATTTCTTAAATTGGAATAATCATAAAGTAATGATTTTGGATATTAAATTTGAATTGGAGTTTTAATAAATGTTTGGAAATAAGATTTAAGAATAAATCTAAAAGAATTTATCTTTGATAAAATTAATGGGAACCTTTCCCTAATAATATGAATATTTTATTTAAATAATATTCTGAATTGGAATGAGGCATTGGATGTGTCTTTACAACACCTGATTTTTAAATTATAAAAATATGCGAGTTATTCGGAAAGACCGGGTTTAACCCATTCTGAATGATTACTACGACGATTAAAAGTCGAAGATATTGAAGACGGTGATTGAAGACTGACAATCCTCACATCGAATGGACGACTACTGATGCCTGGCATTGGGTGCTCCCAGTAAATGGTTAATAGTGGTAGTTTGTCCGGACGTACTTGTTGACCGTTCGGATACGCGAGCACCTAGGTGATTCCGGATTCGTTCAGACCCAGAACGGACTTGTAAATGGTTGTGTGTCCGACATTGAATTTCATGCTGTGTAATTAAATTTATATCTATTAATATATACCTGTGGTGGCAGAGGAATTACTCTCTTGCTTAACACACTTCTTTGAGACGCACGAGCTCGAAGGTTATATATTGGTAGTTATCAATCACATGGTGTGATATGTCAATGTGACATGCCAAGATGCAATTGATCGAGGCTTTTGTTGAAAAGCAGAGCCTTGTGGATGATGATCAAAGCATAGCCTATTTAGACATAGCTTTGTGTGTTACGTTACCTTGCGAGCTTCACACCCCGGTAGAGTCAAAAACAGGACAAGGGAACGCAGGGAGTGCACACGTTTCTTTCTAGCTAGAAGTGGTGTTTGGGTTTTACACGGCCCGACATTTTTACTTATGTGGTTGATGGAATGAGGCGCCTCGGATTTTTATTGGTCGCCAGTGGCGAATTTGTAGGTCCAATAGGATCTGGGAGCATGTGTTCAGGCATAACTAATCCACTAAAGTATTTGTGGACCGGCACTGCTATATCCAAGGGTTCGCTAGCTTTCGAATCCTGAGACATTGCTAGAGTGTCTCGAATCGGTAAGGAGATCGTTCCTAGCCTTGACTCTAGATGGAAATCCAACTTCCAATACGACATCATGCTGTTTTGGTTGTAGAACTAGTATGGCGACATAGTATATGGTAGCTATGCCGTCTATGATTAATACATTATGATTGAAATGTTTTTGAAATATATATACACTAGTAATAATATCAAATCCGTTTTTATCGTATCAAGCATTTTGACCATTATAAGGTAAAACTCTGTCCTCCGGCTTGCGTTGCATTGTGTGATGGGACCTGAGTCTTATAATTGTTTCATTTTTCTAAAAAGCATTGCGTTGTTTTAACGATTTACTTTATTTATGCACTGGCAATCCAATGGAGTAAACCCGTTCCACGTTAGCGGCATGGTCCTGTGATTAGCCTTATTACTAATTAAGTTAAGTAAAGATTTCTCATACCGGTCCCATTACTGACCCGTAGTTTGTTTCACTTTGCAAACTCGGGTGCCCTCTTTTCCACACTGGCAGTCGAGTAACTTATTTTGCAGATATATTGAGCAGGATTCTAGATTGAAGCTTAGAGCTGTGTCCAGAGCATTGATAGTCTTCTGATGTGCAGTGTATTACATTTATTGTAATTTAATTTTCCGCTGTATTATTCATCCAATGTACTCTGATATTCTATGCTCTGATGTTACATTATTGTAATGATTATAAAAGTCTTCTGTTATCTGTCCTGATGTATTGTACTCCCAAAGTTAAAGTATTCGAAGATTTCCAACTTTTGGTTCAGACCTGTATGGTTTATGGTCGATTCAAAGGGTGGGGATCTTCGGGTCTTTACACGCACTGTCCTTACTTAGATAAAATACGCAAGCACGTATTTCTTCTTAGGAAGGAGGTGCGACCAGGTCGGAGCTGTCCGATGGGAGGACCAGAAAGGGAATGTAAGCGAGCAACGTCAGGTCGAAAACCGAGACAAAAGGAGAACCTAGGAATGACTAGAAAAAAGGACAGAATAGAATCTTTGACTTCATCCGAGGTAGAAGCCATAGAGAGATCAGGGTGCTGAATCTGGAGAATTGTGAGAAGATGTTTCTTTTTATGAATGGACAAGTGAAAAAACTTGGAGTTCGTATCTCCTTCAAAAACCCATTGGATCCTCTCCTTTTGGCGAAGATGGTCTTGCTCAATATGAAGCTATGAAGCGAAGAAGAGTTGGGCCAAAGCCCACGCCTCTTTGTTGGCAGCGGTGGGATCCTCATCAAAAGACGCCTCTGCTAGAACAAGAGTCTCATCGGCTGCCCGAACACGGTCAAAGATATTCTTGAAAACAATAACATTCCACGCCTTAAGGAAAGCCTTAAGACGCTTCAACTTATGAGAAAACGCCACACATGGGGGCCACTCAGAGGGAAGTTCCAGGAATCTTCCACGACACTAAGGAACGTATGGTAAGATCTCCGCATACTCTGAAACCTAAAGGAGGGCGGGCTAGAGAGAAAAGGGGAACAACTAAGAACAGGAGGAGCATGGTCGGAGAAGGTATGATGCAGATGGGAGATAGAGAAGGTGAAGTGTAGGTTGAACCACCCTTCAGAACTAAGCAAGGACTCTATCAAGCCAAGAGAGGATATGGTTTGGTCCGTCTTGGTTATTACACCAAGTAAAGGCCAAACCAACAAAAGAAACTTCATATAGACCCGAGACGATGATGAAGGCATTGAAATCTGCTACTGCCAAACAGTTAATGGAATTGCCTCCACATTTTTCTGCTTGGCAGACGACAACATTAAAGTCGCCACCCAAGAAGGAAACAGTTATGCCCAGGTCGCAGAGAGAGAATGTCAGACCAAAAAGCCTGTCTCTCTATCCTATCGTACTTAGCGTAAACCGCTGAGAACAAGAAAGATGAGGAGAACAAAGGAATCAAACAAGCCACCAAGAGTAGCTGATCTGAATTGAAGATAGGGCGGATGACAATGCATTTGGACCAAACGATCCATATCTTGTCGGACACGTTGGCTAAAACACCACCAAAACCAAGAACAAGAATAGAGTTGGTGATCGCCTCCTTTCCCACTAAAGGTTCCAAAAGCAGAACAAAATAGATAGAGTGCTTCTTAATAATGCGCTTGAGCCTAGCTACAAATGCTTCATTACTAATACCCCAAACATTCCAGAAAAGAAAGTTCGCCACAAAGAGCAAGGAAAACAAGAAGAGACACAACAAGAAGGCGACAAAGAACAAGCATACCGCACAGCTCAGACGAGATACGGAGTGTGTCGAGTAGATCTAATGATCTACTCGGATGTTGCAAAAGAGAATATGTGAATAGTGTGGAGGATGAGAGGAACTGGTCTAAGACAACGACGCAAGACGAGAAGGCGGCCTAACCAAAGTGTAACAACCCGAAAATCTGGGCCAGTTTAAAATTTTTATTTTGGCAATTTTAGCGAATTTTGATTATTTAAAATAGATTATTTTAAATAATATCGACGAGAAAATTTATTTTGAATAGAATTCGAACGTATATATTATACGCGTCGTCGTTGGAATATAAATAATTATATATAATTATAAATGGAATTGAAAATGGCGCGGTAGTTCGAAAATTCGATTTCTAATTTCAAATGAATATACAGAATTCAATATAAGTCAGAATTGAACGAAACAAGAAATATTTGAATCTGTATAACTATATCTTTGTAACGAAGTTAACAAACTGAGATTTCATCTTAGAAATGATAAGATATGTCCAGTTTAAAATTAGAAATAGTCGCTGTGGAATTTATATATATTTTTATATATATAAGGCCCTTAAAAATAGCAATTTTGCAAACGACCTCGGAATTCGACGAAACTAGTTTTGTTAGGACCGTATCGTCAATACGAAGCTAGAAAATATTTTTCTGGAATTTTTCTAGTTAGTATGTGACCCCGGTAATTTGAAATGTACGTTTAAAATTCAATACAGTGATTTAAAATGTAAAATTCAACGGAAACTGATTCAAACGATCGAATCAACTTGTGACACATATCCCATTGTGTTCGGAATAGGGGTAATTAGCTAGGAATGATAGTCGGTGAGTTTCGTTTGGAGTTTAAAATAAAAAGTTGCTTTTTTTGAAAATAAACGAAATTAAATATTATAATTTATATATAGCCCCCCTTATTTCTTTCCCTCTTCTCTCTCTTACTTTTCCCATCTGAAAAAAAAAGGGATCGATCTCTCAAATCGATGGCAGATCGCCATCGCTCCTCCACCGAAGACCACCGCGCCTCCACCGGAGAAGCCCCACCCCGTCGCCGCCTCCTCCCCATCGAACCCCCCCTTCCTCTGCTTCTCTCTCCTCCAACTGTTCGAAACCCCACCGCACCCCTCGCTCGCGAAGTTGAAGTCGCCCCTCTCGAAACCCGAAGCAGCGACGCCACCGCCAGCGCCTGAGCACCCGCGACCCTCCCCCCTGCATCGATCCGTGAACCCGAAGCGCACTCTCCCCCCCCCCCCTCTTCAGGCGACAGCAAAGGTCCGCGTTTTTATTTTTTTTATTTTTACTTTTAATTCGGTAAAATACTGTTTTTTTCTCTGGGATTAAATACTAATTTGATTAAAAGTAAAAACAGATTTTTTTTATATATATAAAAGTAAAAACTGCATTTTTTTTTTATAAAGATAAAAACTGCATTTTTATAAAAGAGAAAAAATGATTTTATTTTGAACTTTAAAATAGGAAAAAGGTTTAATCTTTTAGTAGAAAAAGATTTGAAAGCAAAAGTAAAAAATCATATTTTTATATGTTGAAAGCAAAAGTAAAAAATCATATTTTTATATGTTGAAAGCAAAAGTAAAAAATCATATTTTTATATGTTGAAAGCAAAAGTAAAAATCATATTTTTATATATTGAATAGGGAAGTAAAAATTCGATTTTTATATATTGAACATCGGAATAAAAATGTGATTTTTACATATGTAGTGAAAGCAGCAACGAAGGTGACAAAAAGGCGAAACGACGAAGACTTCTGCAAAAGAAGAGCCGTTGAGCTAGGATAGCTATATGTGAGAACTCCTCACCTTTCAATTTAATTTTTCTAGTTATATATATACTAGGATGCAGACGGTGCTTAGTAGCACCCGACACCCGTCATCCACAGACCATGGATGGCTTGTTTGTTAAATTGTTTGGTTGTGTAGTTAGTTATATGATTTGATTTGAATGTGGTTTGTGGTGTGAAAAATCGAATCGATAAATTGGTTAGGATTAGACGTGCGCCGTTATAAGGCGAAGGAGTAAGGCTAGGTTAGACTCTTGCTCCAAAAGTAGTGGTTTGCATAATAAAATTGATATGATTGATGTGTGAATGGCGTGGGCCTTCACTAGACCGGGGATAAGGCTAGGCCTTGTCCCGTTTCTAGTATCGTGCCGTTATGCCGCCGAAATTTTCTAAAATATGTTAGAAAAATAAAAATATCATTTTTATTGAATAAATGAATTGAATAGAAATTCATATGTTGGAATAAAATGTTTTATCGTTAAAAATATAATTTTTAACGTGAATGTGAATAAATAAATATTCATTTACAAACCAGACGGTTTGTTTATGTACACTTATTTGAATGACATTGATTGGGACGATAAATTTTACACATCGCCCAACTGCACAAATAAAATATTTGTTTGATTGTTTGAAACCCTACACGGGTGTTAGGATGAAATATGCAGTTCACTCATCCTGATTGATTAAATATGTCGATCGATTGATTGACAGGCTGTTATAAGCGTTATATCTCTATATTTGATGCTTATACAGTGTAGTGCACTTTGGTTGATGGTTGATTATTTTTCAATGCTATGATATTCATGTGTTGTATGAAAATCCATATAATGAACTTTATATGGTAATTGATTGGGCCTCATTCCAATTTGAAAAATAAAGAATATAAAAAAAATAAAAGTTCATGTGTTGACAGTACTCATCTATTGAGATTGGTCATGTGTTGAACGAAATATTTTAATATTAAAATTTACATCTTTATCAATATAAAATAAAGTTCATGTGTTGACAGTTTCATTCATTGAGATTGGTCATGTGTTGAACGAAATATTTTGATAATAACAACGATTTTGAAGAAGAAATATTTGAAATAGAATATTTGAAAATAGAAATTTGTGAAGCCGTGTTGGTTAGATTGACGCCATTTTGACGTAAGCGATATTTATATCGATTTATTCGTTTTCGAATAAAAATGAATTGAAAACGATTTCGAATCGAAATGAATTGAAAACGATTTCGAATAGAAATGAATTGAAAACGATTTCGAATTGAAATGAATTGAAAACGATTTCGAAATGAATTGAATTGAAAACGATTTCGAAATGAATTGAATTGAAAACGATTTCGAAATGAATTGAATTGAAAACGATTTCGAATAGAAATGAATTGAAAACGATTTCGAAATGAATTGAATTGAAAACGATTTCGAAATGAATTGAATTGAAAACGAATTCAAATTGAATTGAAAACGATTTCGAAATGAATTGAATTGAAAACGATTTCGAAATGAATTGAATTGAAAACGAATTGAAATGAATTCGAATTGAATTGAAATTTGAATTGAATAGAAATGAATTTTGAAACGAATTTATAAAGAAGAATTCAATTTTGATTTGAATTGAAAAGGAAGTTGAAATTGCTTTTGAAACGAATTTAAAACTATTTATATAATTCGTTTTAAATAGAAATCGACGAAGTATATATTATATATATTATATATATAATATAATGGCCTGAATAGAACGCGCCGCGCCGCGGCAGTTCGTGAATTTCGACCATTTATTTCAAACGGACATTGCGGGAGATCCGACCGTCGGATTCTCCTAAAACCGGAACCGTTGGGTTCGTATCGAAAAGAGCTTTCTAATGAATGTTAGAAATTTGAAATCTAACGGTTGGATTTGGAGATACGTCCAAATCAAATTCGAAAAAGGTCACTGTAAGTGCAGTTCGATGGCCGTTGATGGAAATCGACTGTACGGGCCTTGATAAAATTATAAAAAAAATAGTAATAATTTGTGTAAAATCATAAGAGATGATTTGTGAAAGTTTGGGATGAAAAACTCCATATTTGAAAAGATAAAAATAGATTTTTATCGAAATGAACTAGTTTTGAACTAGAATTATAATTCTATTTATTTTTAAATAAGTAAATTGAATTTGAAATGGTTTTGAAAATAACCAAAATTTCCAATGATTGCATTGGAGTGGATTTGAATCGAAATTGTCTTCGGAATATTTCGATGTTGGAATTCGTGATTTTACAGGTGTTGTTATGGAAATTTGAAAGATATATATTTGTATCGTTATTTCCAATACGACATTTGTTAGTCGTAGAATTCGATATTGAATATAAGCCGATATATTTTCTATTCAGAGCCTTGTATTGAATATCGAATGTGATTTGGGTTTGTCGTGAATGGTGTCTTCACTAACACTGTTCTTGAACCCAGTTGAGAAAAGATTAAATCTTTTTATTTAGATTTAATGAAGTGTACCAATTAAATGATATTTAATTGGAATTGAATTGGTATTGATTTTTGGGTTTATCGTGAACAGTGTTTTAAATAACACTTGTTCTTTAACCCGATAATTAATGGAATGTGATTTGGGTTTGTCGTGAATGGTGTCTTCACTAACACTGTTCTTGAACCCAGTTGAGAAAAGATTAAATCTTTTTATTTAGATTTAATGAAGTGTACCAATTAAATGATATTTAATTGGAATTGAATTGGTATTGATTTTTGGGTTTATCGTGAACAGTGTTTTAAATAACACTTGTTCTTTAACCCGATAATTAATGGAATGTGATTTTGGGTTTATCGTGAATCGTGTTTTTAAATGACACTGATTCTTTAACCCAGATAATGATTAAAACTAAGTGGAGTTTTAATGAATCTTTAATTAGATTGAAAAGATCGAGAATGGAGTATCACCAGTTTTGCTCCAGGCGATAGTTAAATCTTTAATTAGATTTGAACGTGAAATTTAGAAACTAACTGTCGGTTAGCCAAGCATAATGGTTTTCTGGATATTGATCTGATGTTGGTTTCGGCCTTCGGGGTTAATATTTGGGGAATTATTCTCTTGATTAATTTACGGTTAATGACTAATAAATTGGAATGAGGCGTATGTTGTGTTTGTGTAACACTTTTATAATATATACGCGAGTTATTCGGAAAGACCGGGTTTATCCCATTCTGAATAACTGATACGATGATAAGTCGAAGACGAAGACGATGGTCGAAGACCAGAGGTCTTCACGTCGTTTGGGTGATAACTGATGATCTTGATTGGGCTGTACACCAAAGAAGATGGAAACAGTTAGTGATCGTCCAGACGTACTTGGAGATCGATGGATATGCGGGGTACTAGGTGCCTCCGGTTTCGTTCAGACCCAGAACGGACTTGTAAATGGACTGTGTGTCTGACATCGGATTTCATTCTGTGTGACTGATATCGGTGGCATAGGATGGTTTGCCTGTGTGGCATGCTAAGATGCAAATGATCAAGGCTTCTGTTGAAAAGCAAAGTCTTGTGGTGATGATCAAAGCACGGCCTTTGTGGCGTAGCTTTGTGTAACGTTTACCTCGCGTGTTTCACACCAGGTATGAACCAAAAACGGGAGACGGACCTCAGGGAGGACTTGCGTTTCTTTCTAGCTAGAAGTGGCGTCAGTGGTTTTACACGCCCTGACGAGTTTGACTTATGTGGTTGTTGCTGTTGCGAGGCGCCTCGGTTATATCGGTTTCGGCCGATGCATTCTGGTCGGCTGACGGACCAGACTTACACCCCATAGGGTGGGGAAACGTAGTGTTCAGGCATTTTAATCCACATCGGTGGACCGGCCCTGACGATCCAAGGGCCCACCTGAGTCTGGGTCCTGAGGGGCGGGCTAGAGCGTCTCGAATCGATTGAGGACTATCTTTTGCCTCGGTTCATAGAAGGAAATCCAATTTCCAAATACGTGACTTTGCGGTTTTATTTGTAAACCTATATATGGCGACATGATATATGGTACCCATGCCGCCTATGATTGATACTTATGATTTGAAGTTGTTTATACACTATGCACTTATAATAGTATCAAATGATTTGTTTTAAACGTATCAAGCATTCTTTGGCTGTTATAAGGGAAAACCCTATCCCCCGGCTTGCGTTGCATTGTGTGATAGGACCTGGGTCTTATAACAGCTTCATTTTTCTTTATTTAGCATTGCGCTGTTGTTTTATGCACTGGTATTCTTGGGAGGAAACCCGTTCCGTGCTATACGGCGTGGTCCCTTGATTTACCTAACTTTAAAATAAAGAATTAATAACTGTTTTAGTTCTCACACCAGTCCCATGACTGACCTAGAGTTTATTGTTTTAACCTAAACTCTGGGTGCCCTTATTTTGACACGGGCAGCTAGTAGTTTCGGTTTTGCAGATTTATATTCACAGGATCCTGGTTTACAGCTGGAACGATATCCGGAAAGCTTTGTATCCGTATATCTACTTCTAGTTGTGTATTGTATTATTTTCCGCTGCTATGTATTTAAATGTAATTTAAATCTCTGATATTTCTGTGTAATATTCGTTTATACTCTGTATATTCTTGTAATCTGATGCATTGTGGTTATATACAATGAAACGTTCTTTTATATGCGTTCTGTTGTGGTTTGTTCTCGAACTATCCGACGCTTTCCTTTACGGGGAAGTTGCGGGTCTTTACAGGTGGTATCAGAGCTTTGGTTTACAAAGCTCAGAGAACAAGGCACATTAGAACCATACGAAAGAATTCATCAGATATTGGATTAGCAATATCCAATGGGAATGACTCGTTAGAGATAGGATCAGTAGTATCCTAGAACGAGTGTGAAGAGTATATTTTTGAAAATGAAAACAAATTTTGTTTTGAGAATCTAAATCAATCATTCGTATTTGATTATTTATTAGTATTGATTTGGACAGTTCAGTATATAAAGAATTTGCATATACGCCTTGCAAACGTATATTCAAAGTTTTAATATACTGGATAGATATAGAGTCACACTCTAGTCGCCCGGAGATGATTCTGATGATAGTCTAGACATCATCAGAATTGGTATTCGAGTTTCGAAGGTGTGATTTTCTATATATTTCCATTAGACTGGTGTGAGAACCAAAACTTATATATAGCTAGAATTCATTGTTGTGATTTGGCATCAAAATTTGATTTTGTATATGTATCAAAACTTTGAATTTGAAACTCTAAATCAACTAATTGATTGATGTTTGTGTTGTTGGTTTATTTGTTTGCTAATTTTGAACCATTATGCCTAACTGAATCAAATATTGAACTGTATTGAAAATTGGTTGCATTTGTTTGCATATACATATACTTACATTGAACAGGTTATAGCAAGGAGGCTAGAGCCAGAGAATAAAATTTGTTTGCACAAATAGGTACATGTTTACTACATAATTTCCTGTTTTGTTTGGGTGATGATGATTTTGTGAGCCTATTGGCTAGCCGCTTGGCTTTTTCTTTTTCTTTTTGAGATCTGAAGGACCGGGGAAGCTATTTGAAATTCCCCGATGCTCCCGGTGCAGGGGAGGTTATGGCGAAATTTTTCGAAAATTTAGGGTGTTAGCCAAATTTTTGAAGTTTTGAAAATTCTCAGAAACTAAAAAGTTGGAGAAAGGAAGCCAGATCGAACGTAGAGTTGATTAATCAAACCACTTTCGACTTTGTTCCTTTTCGGGGACGAAAAGTTTTAAGTGGGGGAGATTGTAACAACCCGAAAATCTGGGCCAGTTTAAAATTTTTATTTTGGCAATTTTAGCGAATTTTGATTATTTAAAATAGATTATTTTAAATAATATCGACGAGAAAATTTATTTTGAATAGAATTTGAACGTATATATTATACGCGTCGTCGTTGGAATATAAATAATTATATATAATTATAAATGGAATTGAAAATGGCGCGGTAGTTCGAAAATTCGATTTCTAATTTCAAATGAATATACAGAATTCAATATAAGTCAGAATTGAACGAAACAAGAAATATTTGAATCTGTATAACTATATCTTTGTAACGAAGTTAACAAACTGAGATTTCATCTTAGAAATGATAAGATATGTCCAGTTTAAAATTAGAAATAGTCGCTGTGGAATTTATATATATTTTTATATATATAAGGCCCTTAAAAATAGCAATTTTGCAAACGACCTCGGAATTCGACGAAACTAGTTTTGTTAGGACCGTATCGTCAATACGAAGCTAGAAAATATTTTTCTGGAATTTTTCTAGTTAGTATGTGACCCCGGTAATTTGAAATGTACGTTTAAAATTCAATACAGTGATTTAAAATGTAAAATTCAACGGAAACTGATTCAAACGATCGAATCAACTTGTGACACATATCCCATTGTGTTCGGAATAGGGGTAATTAGCTAGGGATGATAGTCGGTGAGTTTCGTTTGGAGTTTAAAATAAAAAGTTGCTTTTTTTGAAAATAAATGAAATTAAATATTATAATTTATATATAGCCCCCCCTTATTTCTTTCCCTCTTCTCTCTCTTACTTTTCCCATCTGAAAAAAAAAGGGATCGATCTCTCAAATCGATGGCAGATCGCCATCGCTCCTCCACCGAAGACCACCGCGCCTCCACCGGAGAAGCCCCACCCCGTCGCCGCCTCCTCCCCATCGAACCCCCCCTTCCTCTGCTTCTCTCTCCACCAACTGTTCGAAACCCCACCGCACCCCTCGCTCGCGAAGTTGAAGTCGCCCCTCTCGAAACCCGAAGCAGCGACGCCACCGCCAGCGCCTGAGCACCCGCGACCCTCCCCCCTGCATCGATCCGTGAACCCGAAGCGCACTCTCCCCCCCCCCCTCTTCAGGCGACAGCAAAGGTCCGCGTTTTTATTTTTTTTATTTTTACTTTTAATTCTGTAAAATACTGTTTTTTTCTCTGGGATTAAATACTAATTTGATTAAAAGTAAAAACAGATTTTTTTTATATATATAAAAGTAAAAACTGCATTTTTTTTTTATAAAGATAAAAACTGCATTTTTATAAAAGAGAAAAACTGATTTTATTTTGAACTTTAAAATAGGAAAAAGGTTTAATCTTTTAGTAGAAAAAGATTTGAAAGCAAAAGTAAAAAATCATATTTTTATATGTTGAAAGCAAAAGTAAAAAATCATATTTTTATATGTTGAAAGCAAAAGTAAAAAATCATATTTTTATATGTTGAAAGCAAAAGTAAAAATCATATTTTTATATATTGAATAGGGAAGTAAAAATTCGATTTTTATATATTGAACATCGGAATAAAAATGTGATTTTTACGTATGTAGTGAAAGCAGCAACGAAGGTGACAAAAAGGCGAAACGACGAAGACTTCTGCAAAAGAAGAGCCGTTGAGCTAGGATAGCTATATGTGAGAACTCCTCACCTTTCAATTTAATTTTTCTAGTTATATATATACTAGGATGCAGACGGTGCTTAGTAGCACCCGACACCCGTCATCCACAGACCATGGATGGCTTGTTTGTTAAATTGTTTGGTTGTGTAGTTAGTTATATGATTTGATTTGAATGTGGTTTGTGGTGTGAAAAATCGAATCGATAAATTGGTTAGGATTAGACGTGCGCCGTTATAAGGCGAAGGAGTAAGGCTAGGTTAGACTCTTACTCCAAAAGTAGTGGTTTGCATAATAAAATTGATATGATTGATGTGTGAATGGCGTGGGCCTTCACTAGACCGGGGATAAGGCTAGGCCTTGTCCCGTTTCTAGTATCGTGCCGTTATGCCGCCGAAATTTTCTAAAATATGTTAGAAAAATAAAAATATCATTTTTATTGAATAAATGAATTGAATAGAAATTCATATGTTGGAATAAAATGTTTTATCGTTAAAAATATAATTTTTAACGTGAATGTGAATAAATAAATATTCATTTACAAACCAGACGGTTTGTTTATGTACACTTATTTGAATGACATTGATTGGGACGATAAATTTTACACATCGCCCAACTGCACAAATAAAATATTTGTTTGATTGTTTGAAACCCTACACGGGTGTTAGGATGAAATATGCAGTTCACTCATCCTGATTGATTAAATATGTCGATCGATTGATTGACAGGCTGTTATAAGCGTTAGATCTCTATATTTGATGCTTATACAGTGTAGTGCACTTTGGTTGATGGTTGATTATTTTTCAATGCTATGATATTCATGTGTTGTATGAAAATCCATATAATGAACTTTATATGGTAATTGATTGGGCCTCATTCCAATTTGAAAAATAAAGAATATAAAAAAAATAAAAGTTCATGTGTTGACAGTACTCATCTATTGAGATTGGTCATGTGTTGAACGAAATATTTTAATATTAAAATTTACATCTTTATCAATATAAAATAAAGTTCATGTGTTGACAGTTTCATTCATTGAGATTGGTCATGTGTTGAACGAAATATTTTGATAATAACAACGATTTTGAAGAAGAAATATTTGAAATAGAATATTTGAAAATAGAAATTTGTGAAGCCGTGTTGGTTAGATTGACGCCATTTTGACGTAAGCGATATTTATATCGATTTATTCGTTTTCGAATAGAAATGAATTGAAAACGATTTCGAATCGAAATGAATTGAAAACGATTTCGAATAGAAATGAATTGAAAACGATTTCGAATAGAAATGAATTGAAAATGATTTCGAAATGAATTGAATTGAAAACGATTTCGAAATGAATTGAATTGAAAACGATTTCGAAATGAATTGAATTGAAAACGATTTCGAATAGAAATGAATTGAAAACGATTTCGAAATGAATTGAATTGAAAACGATTTCGAAATGAATTGAATTGAAAACGAATTCAAATTGAATTGAAAACGATTTCGAAATGAATTGAATTGAAAACGATTTCGAAATGAATTGAATTGAAAACGAATTGAAATGAATTCGAATTGAATTGAAATTTGAATTGAATAGAAATGAATTTTGAAACGAATTTATAAAGAAGAATTCAATTTTGATTTGAATTGAAAAGGAAGTTGAAATTGCTTTTGAAACGAATTTAAAACTATTTATATAATTCGTTTTAAATAGAAATCGACGAAGTATATATTATATATATTATATATATAATATAATGGCCTGAATAGAACGCGCCGCGCCGCGGCAGTTCGTGAATTTCGACCATTTATTTCAAACGGACATTGCGGGAGATCCGACCGTCGGATTCTCCTAAAACCGGAACCGTTGGGTTCGTATCGAAAAGAGCTTTCTAATGAATGTTAGAAATTTGAAATCTAACGGTTGGATTTGGAGATACGTCCAAATCAAATTCGAAAAAGGTCGCTGTAAGTGCAGTTCGATGGCCGTTGATGGAAATCGACTGTACGGGCCTTGATAAAATTATAAAAAAAATAGTAATAATTTGTGTAAAATCATAAGAGATGATTTGTGAAAGTTTGGGATGAAAAACTCCATATTTGAAAAGATAAAAATAGATTTTTATCGAAATGAACTAGTTTTGAACTAGAATTATAATTCTATTTATTTTTAAATAAGTAAATTGAATTTGAAATGGTTTTGAAAATAACCAAAATTTCCAATGATTGCATTGGAGTGGATTTGAATCGAAATTGTCTTCGGAATATTTCGATGTTGGAATTCGTGATATTACAGGTGTTGTTATGGAAATTTGAAAGATATATATTTGTATCGTTATTTCCAATACGACATTTGTTAGTCGTAGAATTCGATATTGAATATAAGCCGATATATTTTCTATTCAGAGCCTTGTATTGAATATCGAATGTGATTTGGGTTTGTCGTGAATGGTGTCTTCACTAACACTGTTCTTGAACCCAGTTGAGAAAAGATTAAATCTTTTTATTTAGATTTAATGAAGTGTACCAATTAAATGATATTTAATTGGAATTGAATTGGTATTGATTTTTGGGTTTATCATGAACAGTGTTTTAAATAACACTTGTTCTTTAACCCGATAATTAATGGAATGTGATTTGGGTTTGTCGTGAATGGTGTCTTCACTAACACTGTTCTTGAACCCAGTTGAGAAAAGATTAAATCTTTTTATTTAGATTTAATGAAGTGTACCAATTAAATGATATTTAATTGGAATTGAATTGGTATTGATTTTTGGGTTTATCGTGAACAGTGTTTTAAATAACACTTGTTCTTTAACCCGATAATTAATGGAATGTGATTTTGGGTTTATCGTGAATCGTGTTTTTAAATGACACTGATTCTTTAACCCAGATAATGATTAAAACTAAGTGGAGTTTTAATGAATCTTTAATTAGATTGAAAAGATCGAGAATGGAGTATCACCAGTTTTGCTCCAGGCGATAGTTAAATCTTTAATTAGATTTGAACGTGAAATTTAGAAACTAACTGTCGGTTAGCCAAGCAGAATGGTTTTCTGGATATTGATCTGATGTTGGTTTCGGCCTTCGGGGTTAATATTTGGGGAATTATTCTCTTGATTAATTTACGGTTAATGACTAATAAATTGGAATGAGGCGTATGTTGTGTTTGTGTAACATTTTTATAATATATACGCGAGTTATTCGGAAAGACCGGGTTTATCCCATTCTGAATAACTGATACGGCGATAAGTCGAAGACGAAGACGATGGTCGAAGACCAGAGGTCTTCACGTCGTTTGGGTGATAACTGATGATCTTGATTGGGCTGTACACCCAAGAAGATGGAAACAGTTAGTGATCGTCCAGACGTACTTGGAGATCGATGGATATGCGGGGTACTAGGTGCCTCCGGTTTCGTTCAGACCCAGAACGGACTTGTAAATGGACTGTGTGTCTGACATCGGATTTCATTCTGTGTGACTGATATCGGTGGCATAGGATGGTTTGCCTGTGTGGCATGCTAAGATGCAAATGATCAAGGCTTCTGTTGAAAAGCAAAGTCTTGTGGTGATGATCAAAGCACGGCCTTTGTGGCGTAGCTTTGTGTAACGTTTACCTCGCGTGTTTCACACCAGGTATGAACCAAAAATGGGAGACGGACCTCAGGGAGGACTTGCGTTTCTTTCTAGCTAGAAGTGGCGTCAGTGGTTTTACACGCCCTGACGAGTTTGACTTATGTGGTTGTTACTGTTGCGAGGCGCCTCGGTTATATCGGTTTCGGCCGATGCATTCTGGTCGGCTGACGGACCAGACTTACACCCCATAGGGTGGGGAAACGTAATGTTCAGGCATTTTAATCCACATCGGTGGACCGGCCCTGACGATCCAAGGGCCCACCTGAGTCTGGGTCCTGAGGGGCGGGCTAGAGCGTCTCGAATCGGTTGAGGACTATCTTTTGCCTCGGTTCATAGAAGGAAATCCAATTTCCAAATACGTGACTTTGCGGTTTTATTTGTAAACCTATATATGGCGACATGATATATGGTACCCATGCCGCCTATGATTGATACTTATGATTTGAAGTTGTTTATACACTATGCACTTATAATAGTATCAAATGATTTGTTTTAAACGTATCAAGCATTCTTTGGCTGTTATAAGGGAAAACCCTATCCCCTGGCTTGCGTTGCATTGTGTGATAGGACCTGGGTCTTATAACAGCTTCATTTTTCTTTATTTAGCATTGCGCTGTTGTTTTATGCACTGGTATTCTTGGGAGGAAACCCGTTCCGTGCTATACGGCGTGGTCCCTTGATTTACCTAACTTTAAAATAAAGAATTAATAACTGTTTTAGTTCTCACACCAGTCCCATGACTGACCTGGAGTTTATTGTTTTAACCTAAACTCTGGGTGCCCTTATTTTGACACGGGCAGCTAGTAGTTTCGGTTTTGCAGATTTATATTCACAGGATCCTGGTTTACAGCTGGAACGATATCCGGAAAGCTTTGTATCCGTATATCTACTTCTAGTTGTGTATTGTATTATTTTCCGCTGCTATGTATTTAAATGTAATTTAAATCTCTGATATTTCTGTGTAATATTCGTTTATACTCTGTATATTCTTGTAATCTGATGCATTGTGGTTATATACAATGAAACGTTCTTTTATATGCGTTCTGTTGTGGTTTGTTCTCGAACTATCCGACGCTTTCCTTTACGGGGAAGTTGCGGGTCTTTACACAAAGACTCAAAGGTAGCAACGGACCTCAGAGAGCGACTAGACTCGTTGACTGAAGCAGAAGCTCGGCCGAGAGAATGAGTAGGATAAGAATTCTTCGTAAGTCGAAGTAGACGATCATTAATGATCGCTATCTTGGACTTACTAAGAAGAGGAGGAGAACAAGAAGAAGGAATAGGAACCAAAATAACCGAAGAACGAGACACTATTGGGAAACAAGAACCAAAGGGACACAACTAGAGAAAAGACGCAAAAAAGACCATGAAAACATGTAGAGTTGCACGTAAAGGGCAACACCAATTGTTGTGCGACCTTTAACGAAGCTGATCTGTTATCATACAGACAGACCAATTGTTGTGCGAATTGAAAACAGGTTCAACCTATATGTACATTCAAAGCCAAAACATGTTCAACTCATATTGATTGCACAAGACATGAAGCAGGTATACAATGCCTAAAGTAAAAAATGTAACGACCCATAAATTTTGACAAATGAAATATGAGATTTACTAAGGTTTAACTATTAATATTCAAATTAATATTGATACTTGGGTTAAAAATCAAATATATTGTTTGAGTTTTAATTAAACTAATATTAAATGTAGAATTTAAATATATTATTTTGTGTATGGATCGAATTCAATGTTTAATTCAGAATGGTTGATTGGAAATCGAATATTGATTTTTGAATATTTGAATTGAATATTGGATTTAAAATTCGATTTGAAAAATAAAAATGGTTGAATTAAAAGTAGTTGTTATTAACGTTAAATAAATTAGGGTTTTTATTTGTTAAAATATATGAATAAATTGGCTTGGATATGTGTATATTTTTATCAATATAAAAAAATGAATTTAACCTTTCAAATTTGGAAACAAACGAAGTTGTTGTGTGAACAAATGAGATAAAATTGGTGGAATGATTAATAATTTAAAATTAAAATAATGTTATACAAACGATGTCAGTTGGAAAAAAAATTCAGAACATGAAGATGAAGTAGTACGTATAATTTTTATCGCGTTTGGATATTTCGTTAGTAGTACGAATTCAAAGCGGCACAGGGTAATTGGCGGTAGGGTTATTATTAAATTAAACCAAGTTTTAAACCTCCCTCAGTAAATATCTCTGCACATCTATATGCTGATCACGCCCCTACCTTAAAGGCTAGTAACACGACATTGTTCTTATCTCTAAATTTTTCATCTATAAAATATCGCTCCCTCTTCTATTCCTTTCAGCAAAAAAATTGTTTTCCCCAATTAAATGGCCGACGCCCTAAACCACCTTCCCCAAATCATGGCCTTTCTTCTTTAAACCAAAGCAGGGTTCCCTCAACCGATGCCACTCAAATAAGCTTCGCCGCTCCAACCATCAAGTTCGCACTAGAGAAATCAGAGCCGCTGGCGTTCGTTTTTTCGGATCTCGGCATCTCTAATGTCGCAGCTTTCAATATCAAAGCCCAGCGCTGCCTTGTCTAGGATTAACACGGCCGTACGGTGAGCATCTCACTCGCGATTAAAATTTGTTTCAAATAAATCATTTTAGTTTAAACTAAAAAATTATAGTTGACGGCCTTATTGGTTTAATGTGTTCCACTAGTTGCTTGCCTTGTGTCGATGCTTGGTTCCTATTATTTGTGCTTCTCGTTGAAACTGGGCATGGGGTCATATAACAATCGAAATCATAATTCATTTTTAGATGGTGACGGGAAATTTAGGACACTGTTTATTCATTGCCAATATTTGGTTTGTCCATTTTTGAAATACTTTGAAATCTAAACTTGACATTTCTTTGACGTCACCATGCTATGCTTTAAACATGTAACTATTATATATATATTGATAATAATCCTTGCATGACCCTATGTATACCCTTGCTAAGTTTAAAAGATCGGAACCCTGCATACCCATTGTATTTGCTTAACCGTTTGACATGTCCTAGATTACATACACAGGGTTTCGAAATTTCAAGTAATAGCTTAATAGTTAATATAATTCGTCCCATGTACATACTGTCTTACTTGCAATATTTCCATATTTGTCTTGGTTGTAATCTGATCATGATTCCTGCCATTGAACTAGTGTCTTGTAATCAGTGCACTATTGTTCTTTGTAAACATAAACGCATAATAAGCTTAGTTTTCAATACACAACATACACTCGACAGTCCGCATTAGCCAGTTGTAATATCTTGTTTGGACACTTTTTTTTTTACTTTTGTAAAGCTTGAACAGTAGCAGACTTTGTTGTTACTCTGCCTTCACCTTACTACCTGGATTGGAATCACTTGCCACATAGAATATTCTTGATGCAACAAATGTTGTTGTGCCACGCCTGTAGTATTTGTATGTCCTATACATGGTTGCTTTAAGACCTTAACATGTATGTATGCTGAACTATACATATGTCTGTCTGGTGTATACCATATCTTATCAAATTATGTTGTGTGGAAACCCAATTATTGTTGTCTATTTGTATTCCATCAGTTTGATTATATATCAATACAATGAAAACAAATATTTTTGTTTGCAAGTATACATGTATTAGTGTTGATATAGGCTTGCCAGATTATAACCAAAGAAAAACCTGAATTTTCTTGCTTTTAAAAATTAGCTTTTGGCTTGGTTAGGGTTAACTTATGTAACGGGGTTTGATTATTCTATGCCTTTAGAATTTCAAGTGATGTGTCATGAAGAGCATGATAAAATGCGACTTCCTACATAACTGTTAAGTTTCGGCTGTAGGTAAAATAGAATAAATTTACACATTACAGTTCACTTATATGTCTATATAGTAATGGTCTTACACAGGAATTCTATATAATTAAAGGATAATTTAATATGTACATCCATGTTTTGAATAGTGATGACAAAATTTATTATTAGCAACATATTCACTTTTGAGAAAACATTTAATATATGTATCAAGATTTAAAAGCTTAAATGGTATATTTTGTTTTGTGTTGATTTTCACCCCATACTTGAAACTTGATTCAACCCGGAACATGCACAGCTTGTGTAACATTTCCCTTTATTTACTACCCTATTGTCTTGCTTTGATTTTCAATATTAATATTTCGCTGGGTTGACTACTATATTTTCAGTTCCTATTGAATGTTGAAACATTTATTCACTGAAATTGCTTTTGCTGGAACATTTTTTTTAGCTGAAATGAATTTGCTAGAACCATTATTTACTAAAGGGACTTTGTTGAAAACATTTACTGAAAAGAAATTGATCACTTGGCTATGAATTTGTTTGGGTGGCATTCCTCTAACCCGATCCCTTTAGCATTTTGCGTATGCTGTTATATTTTAGAGACTTTGTTAGTTGATATTTGCTGTTATTTCGGGCCTGTACCCAAGACTAAACGGATTAAAGCATGACCATAGCAGCACCCTTATATTTTGGTGAATATATGTGTTTTCATGACCATAGCAACAACTTTATATTTATGTAAATACTGTATGCATTTAAAACAGTCCATACTACTATATGCATTTAAATGATCCATACTGTTGTATGCAATTAAAACAATGAACCACCACATATATATATTGTTTGATAGAATGATACATGGGAAATTTTCAGTGTTATGTGAACTGTCAACACATATTATTACATTTGCAAAGGATGTCCTATTAGCACCATTCTTGAAAATTTTAAATATACTAATTTATTGGTCCTACTTAACCACCTGAAGTTGTTGTCTTGTTATGTTACTTTGTATGTAATCAAGGGTGGGTCTTATAAAATCTATATGCATTGCCTTTTATTTTGTCTCACGCTATCTGGTTTTGGCATTTCTCATGATAGGTGAATTATGACCAAATTTGGTTACTATTTCAATTTAAATATGGATAGGTGTGTCATACAGTAATAACCCCCTTTGATATTCCCAGTTGGAATGCGTTTGTCTCACAATTTGTCCAAATATATGCTGCTTGTATATATTGACTCATTCGGTCATGCATCCCATGCCTTGTATTAAATTCTTGAACCCTGTCCATTATTTCTGAAGCTTGTATTCTTGCCTTATGCACTTGAGTTAAAGGTGCAATACGCACGCTTCTTGGATTGAGCCTTGTAACTGCAAAATTTTGGCTAGTTGATTGGTACTTTATTTTGCAATCATATTTGCTGAGTCTGGGATGCTGAGGCAGTACACGTATGTGTATACACGCACGTGTATGGATCGCTTATGTTACCGCCTACATTCGTTTCGGACGTTGAGGCGGCGTACACATGTATATTATATACACATGTACATTCGCAAACATCCAATATTGTTCGTTCCCAGAAATAGATAGAACTAATATGAATAGATATCAAAACTATTTATTTTATCGATGATAGGAGTAACAACTTTATTTCTGTTTATATTGAAGTTAATTTATTTGAACAAATGATTAATCCTGACTCGAGTGTTTTTTTGCATGGGACGCTCGAGTTAGACCTTGAGCGTACAAATTTTAAATATTTCAGCTTAGGATTCAAAGATTGGTGAAGCTGGGGTTCCGAAGACTGTGCACTCTGAAGTTGTAAACAGTAAAATTTTCTTTTGTATTCAAACTGTGTTTTCATTGCGCTGTATAGAAAATCTTTGTATCAAAAATTCTGATTATATATAAAAGTTATTTTTTCAATATTGTGTTATTTATTTTATTTTGCGTCTTCAGTGTTGATTCTGTTTTTAAACTCAGTAAGCTAAATAACGATCCGTCGTTTTGGAACGTTTTAAGTTAGTTTAATTACCAGTTTGAAGCGGTCAAAATGGTGGGACGTTACAAGTGGTATCAGAGCTTTGGTTTATTCAAAGCTTAGCTTATTGGGTTTAAAAACGGATCTTGGAGAAAAAAGGGTTTTGAAATATAAAATTTTGAACGTACGATAATTTTAAAATTGATTTTGAAACAAAAATATAATTTGGAAATATTATTTTAAAATTAATACAACAGAAACAAAAATTTATTTTTGAAAGTTGAAATTATGTTCGAAATCCCCAGTCTTTAGAAGTCTTCGAATCCAGGTTTGCGCGAATTATTCTTCGATAAGATCTCCTTAGATTTGAAACTAGAATCCATCATCGAATGGTATCTAAGGAAGATAAGTATAAAAGAATCAATGAAACAATTGTGTGTTCTAGCAATAAAAGACGTCTAAAATTTATTGAAGATGAGAATCCCGATAGAAATGTAAATGGAAAAGAGAAATTTGAAATGGTTTCAAAAATGAAGCAATGAATTTATTTTGGTATTTGGAATAAAAATAAATGAAAATAAAATCGGAAAAGGGTATAATTGAAATTTGATTGTGTCAAATTGTATTACGAATTTATTTAAATTATTCAGAATTTGGCAACATGATTTATTAATAATGTATATCGAATACAAGAATTCGATAGTGAAGTATAACATGTTAATTAATTAACAAGAAGTGAACTGTAAACGAGAACTGTAAATGAAGCGATATGTGAATAAAGATTGTGAATAGAGTTGAATTGATATTTAAACGAAATCAAATTTAATTTGATATGACGAGTTCAGATTTTGATAAAAGGAATAATATTTACTTTTAGAAGTAAATAACAGTTAAAAGCAAAAAAAATTGCAAAACAAAACTGAGGACAAAGGAAATGAAGTTGACAAGTACGATGGGATTATTCTAAAGTTCAGAATATAAATCAGATGAGATTTTTCCGAAGATTTAGAATATATTATCGAATAAGGAATTATTCGGGAAGTGGTTTAGCATGGGAATCGATTTTGATATATTATTTACTTTCCATTTTAATCAAAATTTTAATAAAATATTAATTAATTGTTTATGTATTTAAATTAATGAATAATTTAAAACTAAATATTTTGAAAGTGTGGATTATACTAAAAGAAAGAAATTCTTAACTTGAAATCGGAAATTACAAGGATGAATGTTTTGTTCGTATTCAAAGTGTGGATTTTATCTTTTTCAAAGTTAATAATGTTTTTCAGTTAAGGTCTGAGAGGTAAACTTGATTCACTTCATTGTTAACTAAGAAATGAATAAGGTTCGATAGCAAGAATCGGTTAAGTGAAGTGAGCTAATGAGTGTTAACATTAAGTGGGAATAACGATGTTTATGTAATATCCGTTTAAATCCAAATAACGAATGTAGAAATGTTTTCCTCGAGAATAAAGTGTATTTTCTATAGGAAATAAAGATTTGTGAATGTTTGGAAATGTGTTCCAAAGTAATAAGTGATTTTCTATAAGTATGACAATTGGAAATGTTTTTCAAAAGATTGTGAGAGACTAAGGGGTTTGGATAAATCAAAATGACAAGAACTGAAGAACAAAGAACCGCACGTCGAGAAAGAACGACGGCAGAACGTAAGGAAAGTAGATTTGTAAACTGAATTTGGGAGTTGCGTAAGAATTGATTTGATAAGAAAAAAAAGAGTTTAGGAATTTAGTAACTGACTGGAGATTAGTCAAGTTGAATGATTTCCTGAGTACTGATCTAATGTTAGTTTCGGCCTTCGGGGTTGATACTTAGGTGGTTGTTCACTTGCTAATTCACGTTCGAAGGATGTGAATGTGAAAGAGTGATAAGGCATGAACGAGAATTTGTTATTGAAATGAAAATCCCAAGGAGGTGAGAGCTTAAAGATTGGAATTAAGCAATGAATTTAATTATTGGAGAATTGGAAGAAAATCGGTTTATAGCAATGGATTTATAAATCCGAGTTTGAAATTTTTGGATTGATCAAGAGATCATAACTAAAAATTTGAAATTTGAATGGAATTTTAAGGATATTCGAATCTGGATATGGGATATAGAAATTTCCGAAACTTATATGAAAGTATATAAGAATATAGCGAATTCAAAAATCATTTGAAAGGTAATGAATTGAGATAAAGCTTATATAGCAGAATTTATATGAGAATGAGGTGTTTGCAAACATGTTTTGAAAAGAAAATATTATGTAAGTTGACATAAGTATGATTTATGAGAAATATGAAATAAAGTACTATATATACGTAGTATTATATGTTTTCAAAATCAAGATAAGGAATGTTCCTTCCTTCTCTATGAACTTCGAGCTTAGTTAAGATATGCTGCTGGTGGTAGTAGGTTGTCCGGACATAAAACTCATGAGTTGTCGTTGAGTATGACTGCTAGTGCTATTTGCAGGGCTGCAGATAACCTACGGAGGTCGGATGTTTCCTGAGGGAATCCAGCGTAGCCATTGTGATCGCTGCGATCTAGAGTCGTTGAATTCGACCATGTAGCAAAATTCACAGGGTTGTAGATAGCCTACGGCGGATGGATGTTTCTTGGGGGAACCAAGCGTAATCATTGTGATTGCTGCGATCTACATTCGAATTATAAGGGCGTAATCTGCAGAGCTGTGAAAGCTTACGGGTATGGATGTTTCCTGGGGGACCCAAGCGTAACTGTTGTGTAACTGCGGTCCACACGATATATATACAAGTGAAAGAGGTGTAACCACTAGAGTTACTAAAGGTAGAATGGAGCCACCCAGTTAATGCAGCAATTTGCCTTCATGACTTAATTGGTCCTCATGACCTGAGTTAATTTGATGATTTGATTTTGTGATCCTGAAAGAGAGCAATCAATGCTCAATGACCTCAGATTTTCTTTTGACTCTTAAATACCTTCTGTTAATCTGTTCACGACGAAATTCACAGGGAAGTGATTTCCTACGGATACGGATGTTTTCTGGGGGACCCAGACGAAACCATTGTGTATCTACGATTCATGAAAAATCAACATATCAATATCACATTGGTACTTTCCGTATTTGTTTCTTTAAAAAGAATTTTTGAAATATTTTTCACTTGTGAGTTGAAGCAAGGATATTTAGTACTTAGAGATTTTAGTCATGCGACTGGCCAGCGTATGACTAACATCTATAAGAATGACAATAGACTTGCCACATTTCAAGTTATATAGTATTTTCAAATGGATAAATTGAGATAAAAATATACCTAATTAAATAAATTAAGAAAGAGGATTTCGAAAGTAATTTCAAGCCTATAGCTTTGAAATAATAATACAAATATTTTTGCATCAATTTTGGGTTATGTATAAAAATTGTAAAAGATTTCGAATTTTAAGAAATTCTCAAGTTTACAATTTACAAATTGTCAACTTGAAGAGGAGATGTTATTTATACTCTTCAATGAGTGTTGGGAAAGATTTAATGGATTGAACGTGAGGAGATTGGGTTGAGGGTTACTAAGCCTAGACCCATTACAGTTGCAACTACAAATAAGTAACATTGACAAATGAAGTTTATAATGAAATTTGGAAAGTTTGAGATGCAGAAATCCAACTTATGTAGAAATTGGAATTTATAATGAGATGGGGTTTGAAAATAAATTATATGACTTTGAATTTGTTAGTAGATTAGATAGAATGAGAAATTGGGAGATATCTCAAAATAATTTGAGACAGGAATTAGTCTAAGAAAAAGTGAATGTAGTTTAAAAAGCAGGGAAATCATGTTTGATCAAAATTGATCTCCAACTACAAGAAAGGAAATTTGATTTTTCGAGTTAATTGAATGTGACGGAAAAACAAAAAGGATCGGTGGCTAAATGTCGATATTTAAATTAGTTGTGGGAAAATTTCATACAAATATGAAAATTTGAAGTATACATTGGTATAATTAATGATCTGTTCTTTTCGAGGACGAAAAGTTTCAAAGGGGAAAAGAATGTAACGACCCAGAAATTTTGACAACTGGAATATGAGATTTACTAAGGTTTAACTATTAATAATCAAGTTTATATTGATACCTGGGTTTAAAATCAAATATATTGTTTGAGTTTGAATTAAACTAATATTTAATGTAGAATTTAAAAATATATTATTTTTTGTATGGATTGAATTCAATGTTTAATTCAGAATGGTTGATTGTAAATCGAATATTGATTTTTGAATATTTGAATTGAATATCGGATTTAAAATTCGATTCGAAAAATAAAAATGGTTGAATTAAAAGTAGATGTTATTAACGTTAAATAAATTGGGGTTTTTATTTGTTAAAATATATGAATAAATTGGCTCGGATATGTGTATATTTGTGTCAATAAAAAAAAAGAATTTAACCTTTCAAATTTGGAAACAAACGAAGTTGTTGTGTGAACAAATGAGATAAAATCGGTGGAACGATTAATAATTTAAAATTAAAATAATGTTATACAAACAATGTCAGTTGGTAAAATAAATTCAGAACACGAAGATGAAGTAGTACATATAATTTTTATCGCGTTTGGATATTTCGTTAGCAATACGAATTCAAAGCGGTAAAGGGTAATTCGCAATAGGGTTATTATTAAATTCAACCAAGTTTTAAACCTCTCTCAGTAAATATCTCTGCACATCTATACGCTGATCACGCCCCTACCCTAAAGGCTAGTAACACGACATTATTCTTATCTCTAAATTTTTCATCTATAAAATATCGCTCCCTCTTCTATTCCTTTCAGCAAAAAAAAATCGTTTTCCCCAATTCACAACATACACTCGCCAGTCCGCATTAGCCAGTTGTAATATCTTGTTTGGACACTTATTTTTTACTTTTGTAAAGCTTGAACAGTAGCAGACTTTGTTGTTACTCGGCCTTCACCTTGCTACCTGGATTGGAATCACTTGCCACAAAGAATATTTTTGATGCAACAAATGTTGTTGTGCCATTCCTGTAGTATTTGTATGTCCTATACGTGGTTGCTTTAAGACCATAACATGTATGTATGTTGATCTATACATATGTCTGTCTGGTGTATACCGTATTTTATCAAATTATGTTGTGTGGAAACCCAGTTATTGCTGTCTATATGTATTCCGGCAGTTTGATTATATATCAATACAATGAAAAAAAAAAATTGTTTGCAAATATACATGTATTAGTGTCGATATAGGCTTGCCAGATGATAACCAAAGAAAAACCTGAATTTTCTTGCTTTTAAAAATTAGCTTTTGGCTTGGTTTTGGTTAACTTATGTAACGGGGTTTGATTATTCTATACCTTTAGAATTTCAAGTGTTGTGTCATGAAGAGCATGATAAAACGTGACTTCTTATATAACTGTTAAATTTCAGCTGTAGGTAAATGAGAATAAATTTACACATTACAATTCACTTATATGTCTATATAGTAATGGTCTTACACAGGAATTCTATATAATTAAAGGATAATTTAATATGTACATCCTTGTTTTGAATAGTGATGACAGAATTTATTATTAGCAACATGTTCACTTTTGAGAAAACATTTAATATATGTATCAAGGTTTAAAAGCTTAAATGGTATATTTTGTTTTGTGTTGATTTTCACCCCATACTTGAAACTTGATTCAACCCGGAACATGCATTTCTTGTGTAACATTTCCCTTTATTTACTACCCAATTGACTTGCTTTGATTTTCAATATTAATATTTTGTTGGGTTAACTACTATATTTTCAGTTCCTATTGAAT
Source organism: Allium sativum (assembly GCA_030737875.1). NCBI lineage: Eukaryota > Viridiplantae > Streptophyta > Magnoliopsida > Asparagales > Amaryllidaceae > Allium > Allium sativum. The sequence goes on along the minus strand of CM060920.1, from coordinate 275,680,852 downwards.
GCTGAAACATTTATTCACTGAAATTGATTTTGTTGGAACAATTTTTTTTAGCTGAAATGAATTTGCTAGAACCATTATTTACTGAAGGGACTTTGCTAAAAACATTTAATAAAAAGAATTTGATCACTTGGCTATGAATTTGTTTGGGTGGCATTCCTCTAACCTGATCCCCTCAGCATTTTGCATATACTGTCGTATTTTAGAGACTTTGTTAGTTGATATGTGCTTTTATTTCGGGCCTGTACCCAAGACTAAACGGATTAAAGCATGACCATAGCAGCACCCTTATATTTTGGTGAATATGTGTGTTTTCATGACCATAGCAACACCTTTATATTTATGTAAATAATGTATGCATTTAAAACAGTCCATACTACTATATGCATTTAAATGATCCATACTGCTGTATACAATTAAAACAATGAACCATCGCATATTTATACTGTTTGATAGAATGAAACATGGGAAATTTTTAGTGTTGTGTAAAATGTCAACACATATGATTACATTTGCAAAGGATATCCTGTTTGCACCATTCTTGAAAATTTTAAATATACCAATTTATTGGTCCTACTTAACCACCTGAACTAGCTGTCTTGTTATGTTACTTTGTATGTAATCAAGGGTGGGTCTTATAAAATCTGTATGTATTGCCTTTTGTTTTGTCTCACCCTATCTGGTTCGGCATTGCTCATAATAGGTGAGTTATGACCAAATTTGGTTACTATTTCAGTTTAAATATGGATAGGTGTGTCATAAAGTAATAAACCCCTTTGATATTCCCTATTGGAATGCGTTTGTCTCACAATTTGTCCAAATATATTTTGCCTATATATATTTACTCATTCGGCCATGCATCCCATGCCTTGTATTAAATTCATGAACCCTGTCCATTATTTCTTAAGCTTGTATTCTTGCCTTATGCACTTGATTTGAAGGTGCAGTATGCACGCTTCTTGGATTGAGCCTTGTAACTGTAAAATTTTGGTTAGTTGATTGATACTCGCTTTTGCAAGCATATTTGCTGAGTCTAGGATGCTGAGGCAGTACACGTGTGTGTATAGATGCTGAGGCAGTACACGTGTGTGTGTATTAACTTCAATATAAACACTCGAGTCAGGATTAACTTCAATCCATTTTCGCACTACTAGCCTGTGTTATTTTTGGCAAACTGAATATCGAAAATCAATTCACAAAATTCACAGAGGGACAAGAAAGAAACCAGATACATCTTATCTACCACACAAGTATTTTTGGCAGTAAAATTTGTTCATGTTCGAAATGTTCCCAGAATTTTACGTGTAATGATAATATTGGCTAGAAATTCATTCAAATATTTCTGGGAATGAACAGGTGATCCACGACAATAAAAATCATACTAAATGTTTCCAGTACCAGTTGTGTAATCATGCATGTCAAAGCCAAGAAAAAAAAGGGAAATCTCATGAAAATCTCGCAACAAATCAACCAAGTAATCGTAGAAATCAGAGACGTATATGGGTTTGAAAGCCCTATTTAAGCACTTAGTTCATCAATGGCAATTTGATCGGAAAAAAAAGCAACAATATGAAATCTCAAAGAAAAATCAAAACCAGAAATTACTCACAAAGTTTCTATCGCAAGAAGGACCAAATAAATCAATGAACATGCAACAAATATTCAAGCTTCAGACCAGAGCATCCATTTCTGAAACTGCGATTCGATTTGGAAGAAAAACCCAAATTTAATAGGGTTGGTCACCATTGACTTAAGCAAAGGAGGAAGCTCATGGTTTAAATTTTAAAAGGGGTCTCGACCATTCTCATTTTAGAAAGGGTTTTATTTTGTTTTACTTTGAATTATTTTTTTATTTTGTTTTGTAAACCATTCAATTTGTTTTCTAATTTTTCTGTAAAACTAATGATTTTCTGGTTATAGGATTTATAGCTAGGCTTTACGAGTTACAAGGTTAGTAATTTGGGAAAAAACTGATTTTTGGGGTTAAAAATCAGTACAGGGTTTTGAGCGTAGGATTAGAGCAGTTGTGAGCGAGTGTCTTGAGTTTACATGGATTTTATAAGCGTAGAGATTATTTTAATTCTAGTAAAAAAAAACCTTGGGGAATGCAGCCATAGGCAGGGTTTGTCGAAGCTAGGTAAAGCCTGTGTTATTTACTTTCTTCATTTATTTTCTCAATTGCAATCTATGTTGTGATATTTTTTAACATCTCGTAAAAATTCAATAAACCATGTTCACCCCTGTAGGGTTAATCTAGATCCAACACTATTACTCTGATGTTCATGATTCATTTCATCTTATACTGTCTTGACTATTTTATATTAGTCTTATATTGATAATATATTTTGTTCCATGCACTGCAGGTTTTGGGAATTCTTTTCTTACTTCAACCTTGATGATTGACATGCATTAGCCATACATCACCGCATCGCACTATTTGGATGTTGGTAATGTAGGGAAGTCATCACATAAGAACGGTAAGGTAGATGATTTCTTTACCTTCTCAGTGAAAGCACCAGAATGTTGATGTCCAAAAGTGGGCAACTATGGATGAGTATTTATTTCAATTAATCGACCGAACTGATTTTACCATTCTTTACCAAATTGCATTAACCATCGAATTTGATTAATCGAACATTCGTTTAACCGATCGATGTTAACCGACCAAATTACGGTTAACCATATAACATGTGTCGGTTAATCGTTAACCTAAAAGACACATGCATATACCTAGAAATAGTGACACACACGTAAATCACACACACAAACGAACACACACACATACACACACACACACACATACATACATATATATTATGACCGATAACATATACACACATAAATATACATATTGTAAGACTGATAACATGAATATTATCATTACCATTTCTTGCAACCTATATATATATACATATATATTATGTATAATATATATATATATATTAGTAATATAGGAATTATGATGATCTAATATATACATATATACACACATATACATATATACTAATATATACACATATAATTATGATGATCTAATATATACACATACTTTTTGTTTGAAAACTGGTTCGGTTTTATTATCTACGAAAAAACAATACAATGGTAAGGTTAGCATACTAACTGTTACAAACAAAAACAGGAAATACAAGAAAATTTAAACCTAAGAACATAAGGTTCGGCCCATGATGAGGTCGTTATCCCATTGTAGGGTGCAACTCACTGCACCACACCCGAGCCAAGAGCTCCACTTGTGCATGATCATTAATTTAACATAATCACCCATAACAAAGCTACCAAGATACACTTGATCCAAATAGCACCAAATACCACTTGATAAATAACTAAAAATGGTTAAAATATTGCTTTTCTAGTATCTTGAAACATATATAGAGATTAAACGTGAAAATCACTATGAAACTGCTTGGGATCTGCTGTAGAAAACTTCAATAGAATGTAGAAAAGTGGGTCTAGAGATCTGAAACTGGTATTCATGTAAAAAAGTCACTGATCAAAACTTCAATCATCCTTGTCAAAACATAAATGGGATGATTTCAAAGAGGATTAATGAAGCTGATCATTGATATTGCAAAATAACCCAAGCTGCCAATACTAATTTCTGGTTGAACGAATTTGCATCTGTTGCCGAGCAAAATTGTTTGTTGTTTGGTATCGCCAATCATCTTGACTTCAAAATTGAATGCATAATCACATTTTAAAACTTCCCAGTAACAAGTCTTATTGGAAACAGAACTAGCTGGATTGCCAATTCCAACAACTTGATGAACTCGATTATGATCAAAACAGTACCCATTTGAAGAAAAAACCAACACCAGTATACATCATGCATTGTCTATATAAAGGTGCTTAATCTAATAAATATATGTATTGATGACATAATCATCTATAATATACCAGAAAATCTGAATGCCAAATTCTTAATAACCTCTGTACTCCATAAATCTTGAACAAGTCGTTGGGTATAATACCTGAACATCAAGGTGCTTATTCCATAAACAATGGGATGAAAATCACGAATAGCCCAAATAAACAACTCTGCTCCATCAACTATCATCAGTTGATTAAATATGAAAATCAGATCACACTTCAGAAACAATCAGAATCTAATTCCTAATCCTTATTAAACCAAGGTAGATTTAAATCCAAAACTGAAGAGCTAAAAACATCAGATAATAGATCGATGCAAAACACAATAAATCGCAGACAAAGAAGAAAGTCATATCGCATCTTGGCCCAATAATGAACCACATAAACCACTTATAATATTCATCCCAATCTAAACACTCCTCAGATACACATAAATCGAAACAACAAAAGTAGCAAAATCTAATATACGAAGGAATCAGTTAGGAGAAATATATACACATACATATATACTAATATATAAATATAAATACATTAGTAATATATACACGTATATACATATGTACTAGACGCAGCTAGTTTATGAGCTTACGAATGGTTTCTTCCGTTTTCTCTTGTTTCTTACTGATTTCGTACCTCTTTAGCTCGTAGGTTTATTTTACTCTCTCTTTTGAGCTGCTGCTTCTTTTCCTATTCCGTTTTTTCTACCTAAGGTTTGCTTATGAGCCAATACGAATGGTTCTTCGTGCTATAGAGCTCGTTTCTTCGGAAATGCCCCTTTCTTTGGGTTTTATTGTAGAGGCGCTCTCGTCAACATTGTTGGATCCACCAAGTGTGGCAATTGTTGGTGATAAAGATATCCCCATCTGGGTTTAGGACTTAAAATCTTTTGAGTTCTTCTCGCGCAAAATATACATTATTGTTGACGGTTGTTTTCTCGAGATAACTCTTTCATCAGCTCCCTCCTATTACTGTAGTTGTTCGCTGGTCTGGTCGCAATTCTAATTTGCCGATTGGATCACTCTTTGTTGGGCTTCAAGGCTCTTTTTCTGGCTATGGGGATTTCACCACCACATTTAAGCCGACATTAGTTTTTCTGAGGCTTCTTCCTTTGTTGGCCGAAAGCCTTTAATGGCGTTTATGGTTGGTTTGTGGCGTTTTGACTTGCGATGGTTTGGGTATCAGTAAGTTGGCGGAGCCGCTTGGAGAAGGGGAAGTAACGCCCACTATCCACTTCCTTCCGTGTCGATTGCCTCGCATTTGTGACGACCCCAAAACCCGTACTGACGGTGTTAAGGGTAATCTTTGGAATATAACACATAAATAGATAATAGTAGAACAGAAGTAAATAAATACACCAGATAATGAACAATAATACACTAGATAAACATAATCATCAGAGTTACACAGCATACAGGATCATACTTAGTACAAATACAGTTCAGCTATACATAAATGTCTACAGCGGAAAACAAACATAATATGTACAATAGGAGCTGAACAGCATAAAAAGAGATAAGTGATAGAATCCATCTTCAGCTCCAGCTATCCAGAAAAACCTGCTGAAACCTGAATACAAGGCTGCCCGTGTAGAAAAAGGGGCACCCGAGTTTGCAAGTGAAACAAATTACGAGTCAGTCATGGGACTGGTATGAGAAATCTACATAACACATTTACAATATGGCTAATCACAGGACCACGCCACTTTCGTGGAACGGGTTTACTCCATTGGATTGCCAGTGCTTTAAAACAAATAATTCTTTTAAACATCGCAATGCTTTTTATAAAAATGAAGCCATTATAAGACTCAGTTCCCATCACATAATGCAACGCAAACTGGAGGATAGAGTTTTACCTTATAATGGCCAAAATATGCTTGATACGAATAAAAAAAGGAATTCTTAATCAGACTCCAACTGTAAAATAGTAAGAGAACGATTCCATAGGTATTAACCCCGAAGGCCGAAACCAACATCAGACCAATACCCAGGAAACCACCCATCTTAGCTCGTTTCCAGTTAGTTTCTAATTTTCTAAAACAATCATAAATATCAATCATAGACGGCATTAATGCCCCATTCCACTATGTTGCCATATATAGGTATACAATCAAAACCGCACGATGTCGTATTTGGAAATAGGATTTCCGTCATGAACCAAGGCAAAAGATAGTCCTTATCAAATTAGAGACCCTCTAGCCTGAGCCTCAGGATCAGAACGCATCAACCCTTTGGATCGTCAGGGCCAGTCCACCGATGTGGATTATTATGCCTGAACACTACGTTTCCCCGCCCTTTGGGGCGTAAATGAGCCAACGAGTGACTCCATCGGTCCCGGATCGACCGATATAACCGAGGCGCCTCGCAACAGAAACAACCACATAGGTGAAAATAATATAAATGTCAGCCAGTTTAAGCACCGACACCACCTCTAGCTAGAAAGAAACGCAGGCCCTCCCTGATGTCCTCTCCCGTGTCTGGTTCATACCGGGGTGTGAGGTTCGCGAATTCACGTTATACACAAAGCTACGCCACACAGGCGGTGCTTTGATCATCAACCACAAGACTTTGCTTTTCAACAGAAGCCCTATCACTGCATCTTAGCATGACACATAGGCAATTCACACCGTATAACTGATGGTTATCAATCACACAGAATGTATTCCAATGTCAGACACACAGTCCATTTGCAAGTCCGTTCTGGGTCTGAACGAAACCGGAGGCACTATATACCTCGCATACCCATCGATTTCCACGTTCGTCTGGATGATCACCACTCGTTATCCATATTTCGGGATGTCTCCCAATCAGGACATCAGTTACCATCCAAACGAGGTGAAGATCTCTGGTCTTCGACCACCGTCTTCATCTTCGATTTCTTATCGTCGATTCAGTTATTCAGAATGGTATAAACCCGATCTTTCTGAGCAACTCGCGTATATAATCAACAAGTGCTACACAAACACACATACGCTTCATTCTAATTCATTAGTCACTAACTGTCAATTAGTAAGAGAACGATTTCCCAAATATTAACCCCGAAGGCCGAAACCAACATCAGATCAAAATCCAGGAAACCATTCGACTTAGCCAACCTTCAGTTAGTTTCAAAATTTCATATCCATATCGTTTATAATATTTTATAATGATTTATCGCTATTTTTATTTATTTTAAAATAGTCAATTTATTCAAACGACGCTTCGGGCCATAACGCGGCCGTGGCGCTGTTTTTCTTCAGATTTGATTTACACATATCTGAAAATATAACCGTTGGATCTTCACAAAATTTACATCATTAGAAAGATCTTTTCAAATCGAATCCAACGGTTCCAGTTTTGGGAAAATCAGACGATCGGATCTCCCGGTTCACTCGTTTGCAGTTTCGATTTCAAAATACGAACTGCAGCGTCGTTATTCGATTTAGTTTAATTATATATATATATATATATATATATATATATAATCGATTCTGGCGCTGTTTTTTTTTTAGATTTGAATTAAACATTCCAGACAATCCAACCATTGGATCTTTACAAAGTTGGTGTCGTTGGGAAGATATTTCCAAAGCGAAACCAACGGTTTCGGTTTCGGGAAAATCCGATGGTCGGATCTCCCGCACTAATCGTTTGAAATCACGGTTTCAAAACATGAACTACAGCTTCGTTATTCGATTTATTTTAATTATATTTATATATATATATATAAATATAATCGATTCTTCGATTTCAAAACCATATTCATTTCATATCTTTTATAAAAATGATATTTTTATCAAACTAACTTCTATTTCGACACTTCACTATTTTTAACAATTCATGTATATAATTAAAATATGATTTTTATTGTTAAACAATTTATTTCAAAACACGACTATTTTATATAGTTCATATAGATGGTAAAAACATGATTTTTATTATAAAACAATTTCTTTCAATACACGGCTATTTTATATAGTTCATATAGATGATAAAAATATGAATTTTATTATAAAACAATTTATTTCAAAGCACGAATACCATTCAACACATGAATTTCCATTCAACGAATGAATTTCTATTCAACACATGAAGGTTTTCTATAGTTTATATATATAGATAAAAAGGTGATTTTTATATTTAAAACACGAATACCATTCAACACATTAATTTCTATTCAACGAATGAATTTCTATTCAACACATGAAGGTTTTCTATAGTTTATATATATAGATAAAATGGTGATTTTTATATTTAAAACACGAATACCATTCAACACATGAATTTCTATTCAACGAATGAATTTCTATTCAACACATGAAGGTTTTCTATAGTTTATATATATAGATAAAAAGGTGATTTTTATATTTAAAACACGAATACCATTCAACACATGAATTTCTATTCAACGAATGAATTTCTATTCAACACATGAAGGTTTTCTATTGTTTATATATATAGATAAAAAGGTGATTTTTATAGCAAAACAATTTATTTCAAAACATGAATGTCGTTCAATAGATGAATTTATTTATTCAACACACAAATATAGTTTCAACACAAGAATTTAATTCTAACACATGATTATTATTCAAAATTTCGGTAGCATAACGGCAGGGTAGTTAAAACTGGGGCCGTCCCTAGTATGGCTCCTCGCTCTACCTTAAAGCCTCGCAGCTTTTGACAATGGGGATTTCATGCATCTAGTTCGCACGCAGGCGGCATGTATATATTTTTTTCATTTCCACAAACTAATCCTATGTGGTTTCAACCAAATAATTCTCAACCACAAATGGGTATTTTTCAACCACAATCTATCAATTTCAAACACAAACAATTCTAATCAACCATTCGTAATCAACCAATTTTCACACCAATCACAATCAATAAATATCGTCCATGGTTTGTGGACGAGGGGCGTGTGTATATATATATATATATATATATATAAGTATTTCACTTCTATTTCAACACATATATAACTTTTACAACGCATATATAACTTATACATCGAACGTACAACGCTTATACATGAGGTGTACAATGCTTATACAAGTCATACATCAACTATATAATTTATACATCGTCGTTTTCCATATCGTTTATAAATTAGAAATCTCACTTTGGGTTCCACTCCACCAAAAATAGCAGAAGGCTCAGAAAAATATGCGGTCTCTTCTAGAATGTAGAAGACGTCCACACGAGTCCACTGTCTCTTGTTTCACTGAATTTCATCAACAAACGAAAAAGATATGATTTTTACAGTGAAATCAAAAACGGTAGCACTTTAAACTGCTATAATATAGTTTAAAATTAAATAGGCCGTATACCTCCTTGAAGCTTCAAAACTAGGTTATCGTTTTTCGTTCAATCCGTGCAACTATATGACGATCGGCCTGTGCCACGATGTCCGCCTTGGAGAGGCACGCCTGGAGAGGTAGGTGGGGTCCAGCTCACGGATGCCCTGGTGGAGGAAAAGGGCTCGAAACGGCGGGAGTTCAGGGGCCTCAAACTTGAGCAAAACGCGACAATAATCGATGGAGCGTACATGGATTTAAAGAGGAGATCCAGATCTTCAAAAAGCTCCAAAGGGGCACCTGATTTTACTGAGTAGATTTGAAGAAACAGAGGAGGGAAGGAATCGACGTGTTTCCGTCGTTCAGCAGGGGGGTCGAGGAAGAAATAGTGGGGAGAGAGAAAATGAAGGCCAATAGGATTTATTTTATTTTATTTATATATTTAAAAATCCAAAAATACCCCCCAACGCCTACGAACTCCAATCCAAACCCAACGACTGTTGTCTGTAGCTAAATACCCCCATTCCGAACACAATGGGATATGTTCCATAGGCCCATTCAAATGTTTCAGCTAGTTTTCATTCAAATCAAAATATAAAACATTCAATATTTAATTTGAACATACATTTCAATTTTCCAGGGCCACATACTGATTCTAAAAATTCCCGAAAAATAAATCTAACTATATTTTGATGATACGGTCCCAACAAAACTAGTTTCGTCGAATTCTGAGACCGTTTGAAAAATGGCCCATTTCTGGTCGATCCAATTTAAATGTAATTGGCCAAAACACGTTTTCCTTTACCACGCTCACATATTAACTTAAAAAATTATGAAATTTTAAACTTAGCAATAATTTGACATCCCGGATCCAACAAAAGTGGTTTCGTCGAATTCTGAGGTCGTTTGCAATATGGTCATTTTATGGTCGGCCCAATTTAATAGAAATCGACCAAACACATTTTCCTTTGCTACGCTCACATACTAGCTTCAAAAATTATGAAATTTGAAACTTAGCAATAGTTTAACATCCCAGATCCAACAAAAGTGGTTTCGTCGAATTCCGAGGTCGTTTGCAAAATGGCCATTTTCACGGGCTATATATATTATATAGCGACCTTTCTGAAAATTCATTTGGCCATAACTTTTTCTTCCCTCTATGAAACTTCGATTTTTCAGATTTGTTAGAAATATATTCACTAACAGATTTAAATATTTTTGGTTTCACTCAAATCCGTTTTGTTTCGCACCCGGTACAGTTAGTCAAAGTTTGAATTCAAATGTTGAAACTACCACGCCATTTCAGACCTTGTTTATAATTCAAATTAATTATTTTCATTTTCAACATCGATTCAAAAGTAATTTTCATCGATATTATTAAAAATATTTATTTTAAATATTTAAAATCCACTAAAATAGCCAATTTAAATTTTTTAAATTGGTTCAGATTTTCTGGGTCGTTACACCATTTTTCTTTGTTAGTCGACGGTCCTATCGGTAAGAGTTGTGGGTCCTCCTTCGAATCAACTTCAACATTGATGGCATAAGAAAAAGGCTCCAAAGGAGACAAGGACTTCATCCGGCTTGTCGGTAGTGGCTGTTGAGCCAGGCTTTGGGCGTGCACTTTGTATTGAACCCGTTTGGTTGGTCAATAGCGTCGATGCTTTGGTAAAGGAGTCTTTGTTGGATGAGTTGGCAGTTTCTTGGAGTTTATCTACTACTATTTATGGCGATGACCTGTCTGGGATTATGCCTAAGGCTTCACCTTTTGGTGTGGCTAATGCTTGTGAGGTTAGGAGAAGCTCTGTCTCGTTAACTGTGGATGGTATGTTGTTTGTGCCTGGTTCTTCGTGTTCGGTCAACTTGGACTTTATGGGCTTGGCGGTGGCTGATTTGGTGGTCCTTGGGGCTCGGTAGCGTTTAGTTTCAGGAGGTTATACTTTGATGTTGCTCTTTCGAGCCAGGTACGTCCCTCTTGTCTCATTTCCTTCGCTGGTTCTGGTGGTTCAGCTGTGGCTTTCCCTTCTTTTATGTGTTTCCAGCGTTTGTTAACTTTTTTTACCTATATGTGGTGATGCCTTTGCGCCTTCACCTACTCCTTTCCTTTTCGGTTCTTTGGGGCTCTATAATGTGTGGCTTTTGCCTTGGTTGTTTGGGTTGGTTTTGCCATGCCTTACTGATTCTGCGTATATTAGTTGTTCGGCTATTGCTTTTTGGATTGGGTTTTTTGGGCATGAGATTGTTTGTTTGGCTTGCGTTCACTTCGGATTGTTTTCCTATGGATCCGGTCGTCAACCCTCAGCTTGCGTGGTGTTTTCGTTTGTTGCATTCACCTGTCGCTGGCATATAGAATTGGACATATCAGGCTGGTTTTGTCGGTCTTTAGGTTGGTAGGTGCATCGAGTCACAACGAAGCCTATCTCGTGTCACTGGTGATTCAGGTATTTTAGGTTTGATTTGCCCGCTTTTACGATTTTGGTCGACGGTTAAAGGTTTTGGCTTTACGGTTGTGCAGTCTCCCAGTTGTTGTTGTATAGCAGGTCCTGAGTTGGTTCACTGTATGGCATACCAGAGAGATTGCCTCTCAATTCTGATTTGACCTTATGTAGCCTGTCGGTTCTTCATTCTGAGATCTTTACCTCTTATACGGGTCTGTCAATCTCATGATAGCTCGGATTTGGTAAAGCTCACACAGTTATATGTGTTGCATCCTATGAGCAACCCCACATTGTTACCATCGGTTTTTCTGCATACCTATCATGCCCTACTCAACCCAAAAATTGTCCGAGTTCTTCTGCCTCGACTTCTTTCCCCCTGCTTAGTAAGGACGAGATAGTGATCATTAACGCTCGTCTATCTCGACTTACTAAGAACTCGTGTATGTCACAGACTTATGTTTCACGATCTGTCTCGTCTTCGTCTTTCTCTCCTCCCTCCTCGCATCATAGACCGAGAGCATCTCCTTGCACTCCCCGCACTATCCACACACGCTCTACGGCGACGTCTGAGTAGATCGTTAGATCTAGTCGGCATAAGCTTTATCTAATCTGATCTTTTTTTCTCTGCTCTGTTTCTTCTTTCCTTTCTGGGAAATTCACCTCTTTGTTTTTTCTATCACATTCTTCTTTTCTCCTGATGGAGAATTTCTTGTTCTGGAACATTCATGGTATTAGGATTGATGTGTCTTTATCTAGGCTCAAATGCATTGTTAAGAAGCACAACGTTTGTCTAGTGGTACTTCTGGAGTCATTCATGGATCCGGACGAAGTCACTAAGTGAGTTCTCTCCATTGGCTACGGTGGGGCCTTAGCCAATGTTTCTGACAAGATTGGGATCCTTTGGTCCAAAAGTGTCATGGTCCGTCATGTCTTTGACTCTTCACAGCTTCTCTCTGTGGCTTATACTTCTCCTTGCTTTCCTTCTTCCTTTCTCTTCTCTGCGGTTTACGCAAAATGTGATCGGATTGAGTGACTGGTCCTTTAGTCGGACATACTCTCGCTCACCGGTCTGGATAATGGGGTCTCAGTCTTAGGAAACGACTTTAATGTTGCCACCTGTCTGGCAGAGTAATAGGGTGGCGCCTCTATTACTAGGGAGGTAGTAGCGGGTTTCAATTGGTTCAGCGTCATCTCTGGGCTGGGGGATGTTTCTTTTGTCGAGTCATCTTTTACCTGCTGTAACAACAAGTAAGTGCCTAACCAAATTCTCTCAAGATTTGACTGAGTTTTCGGATCGGAAGGCTGATTCAATCTTCCGTTCTCTTTCTCTGTTTCTCATCTACATAGTACTTTCTTGGATCATGCTCCGATGATTCGGCATTGCTCTGCCTTCACCTTTTCCAGTCATCTTCTTTTCAGTTCCAATATATGTGGAGATCTCACCACATGTTTCATCAAGTTGTGTTTGATTCTTAGAATCCTCTATTCCAGGGCTCTCACTTTGTTGTGTTCTCTCTTAAGCTGGAATGTCTCAAGGCTTGCCATAAGGCTTGGAACGAGCAGGTTTTCAAGAATATTTTTGATCGTGTCAGGGAAGCTGAAGAGATTCTCATCTTAGTAAAAGTCTTTTTCGATGAGGATCCTTCTTCTACTAACAAGGAGGCATGGGCGCTATCCCAGCTCGCCTTCTCCTCAGAGCTTCGTATTGAGAACAACTTCCTTCGCCGAAAGGTAAGGATCAAGGGTCGTCGAAGGTGATATGAACTCCAAATTCTTTCATTCCTCTATTTGTAAGAAAAATAACATCCTCTCCATTCATCATATTCAGCACCCTGATCTCTTTCTGGCTTCCTCTCCCAAGGAGGTTATAGAGATGATTTTGTCTCATTTTTAGTCCTTCCTAGGTGCTCCGTCGGTGTTTGTATCTGATCTGTCCCTTTTAGCTTTCATCCCTAGGTTAATCTTATCGTCTAATAACATTGACCTTGCCGCTTCTCCTTCCTTCGAAAAAATCCAGGCTTGCATCTTTGCTCTCAACAAGGACAATGTGTATGGGCCTGATGGTTTTAATGGAGTGTTTTTCAGGAGTGTTTGGCTGATCATTCAGGCAGATTTCTGTCTAGCCATCCGTTTCTTCTTCTCTGAAAGAGATATCCCTAAGAGGTGGACTTCCACCAATTTGGTCCTTATTCCCAAATGCGAAAATCCTCGCTCGCACTACACCATATATGCTAATTAGGCTATGTTTTTAGCCGTATCAAAAACATGTAGGCACGGTAAATAGCCGTATAAAAAAATGGCATGTTAAATTTTTAGATACGGCTCAAAATCATATCCCAATGTGATAACATTCGGCTATTGGCCGTATCTAAAGAATAAGTAGATACGGCTATAAACTGTATCTTATATGTGTGTGTGTACATATATATATATATATATATATATATATATAAGTAGAAACTGCAGCACATATTATTTGTAACACAAAGCATATATAACACAGGATACACTAATTCACAATTGTAGCAGTAAATGAAACAATTGCATGAAATATTTCATTACATTACAATATATAATGATACATGCTATTTGATTACATTGTACACACTGTTTCATTACATTAAAGAAGATACATAATATTACATTACAATAAAGAAGATACGTACTGTTTCATGATTACATTACAATAAAGAAGGTAAACTTCAGCGATCAACCACTCTTCGCTTTTCAACTTCGGCGATCGACCACTTCGATCCTTCAAGATGAACATCCTCCAAAACAGACAAAAGATCATAAACCAGCCAAGGACCCTCAGAAAACAATACCAAGATAATCTCAAACCAAACAAGAACCACCGGTAGAACCAAGCTTATTAACTTCATCCAAAAGCCAGGAACTAAAACTCAAAGTAGAGAAAACCGACTACTAAATCCATGCTTATTAGCTTCATCCAAATCCATGCTTATTAGCTTCATCCAAATGATAGAGGCTACTGCACACACATGTTATAATAGTCAGGGGAGAATACAGGAATATATATGAGAAAGGGCAACAACAATCATCCATAAAAAAGTTATATATTGATATACAAAATTTTGTTTCATTTTTTCATACCAAAAACCAAAAAGTTACTTCATATAATTTTTCATCTACAATTATTCCCGTCGAGATTTCATAGATTGAAATCTTTGCATAATGGCTTTATTTTCAATTTCTTTGAAAATATCCTTCTCAAAATATGTAACCAAACAAGCCTTAAGCCAATCGTCTTCCATACGACTACGCAGTCGATTCTTGATAATTTTCATAGCAGAGAAAGCTCTTTCAACAGTTGCAGTTGCTACAGGTAAAGTCAATGCCAAGACAATGAGTTTGTACACAAATGGGTAAATTATATGTCTTTTTCTTTCAACCATTTTCTTTGCAAGAGTAGCTATGTCTTTAATCGCCAAAAATTCATCATCTAAACGCATATCCATAATATAAGTTTCAAGTTGATTCTCAAGTACCACAATATCATACATAGAAAAATCTTTCGGACAAAATTGAGCAAATTTAAGCAACTTTGGAATGTTGATAGCAGAAAATGAATCGATTGGATTAAGACTTCCCTGCACAAAAGCAACTCGCTATTTTTCTCTGTAAACCGATTGTTTAGTTCCGAAAGTTGCAAATCTATGATGGTGTTGCAAACGTCGACTCGTATGTGATGTAAATTTGTAATTTTTTCAGCTCTCCGTCTTGAACGTTTATGAGCTACATACTCATCATCCATATTAGGTACAATCCATTCAAAGAACAAAATAATGACACTTCCTCTAACAAAAATGACTGGTTACATGAGCACAAAGCAACTTGGTTCAAGGCAGCAAGTCATAAATGGAAAACCAGTTTTACGCCTTTACTCACACGCAGTGTGACACACATGATACACCAAACAAATTGACTAAATCTCAACCTATAAATTGCATTCTATTTTCATTCATGCATCCATCACCGACATTTCTACTCAATTACAAAAATTTCCCAATATCAATTACCAAATACATACAACTCAGTCAACAGAACTAGCATGCTTTAGTTCTCAAAACATACCACATGATTTTTTTTGGCACAAGCCAGGAATGACACATGCACTTCAGATCAATAAGGATCAGTGTACATGGTGCAATAATACACACAAATAAGCATGATAGCACAAGTAAAAGTGTATGAATTCAAGGTAGACAAATATAGCACAAGTAAATGATAGCAAATACACTGCAGCACTATAAAACTGGGGATAATACCCAATTTAAACATAATAGCTGCATAAATTCTAGGTAGACAAGCACATGTAACTCTCCATCATTCATATTTTTGAACTAAGGCATGGAAGTTCAAATTAAACCCAATTTAAACCCAATTCGAATTCAAATTAAACCTTACTCATATTTAAATTTAACCGTGATCTAGTACTCACCTCCAGTGGTGACGAGAAGGATGGATAGCGGTGGACTGAGGCTTCGCCGGTCAGTTGAAGGCGGTGCGATCTGATGATAACTCATGGACTGTAGTGGATGGCTTATTGACAAAGGAAGTCGGTCGAGTACCAAAACCCTAATTTGGGTATTTGGTGGTCACCTTTGCAAAATAAAAAGAGGGATAATTCGGACGAAAGTTTTGATGTGGCAAAACTCGATTATTCCAGAATGGAGCTATGGAGGGAAAAATTTGATATGCATTTCATACGGTCCAAAGCTGTATCAAATGAACTGATACGGGGCTTCGTCGATGGACGGACAGATTAAGGGTGTTTGGGGTGGTGTGGATCGCCAAATGTAGTTTGATACGGTTTTGAGCACTATCAAATTAATTTGGCTTATAGCTGAATTGTATATCTGCATCCCTGTGTTCCAAATTGGCTGATATGGTGTAGTGTCGTGTGCAACTTTTCGCCCAATCATTTTGTGTAACTTCTCTTACAAGGTTATCTCCAAGGTGCTAACTTCTCGTCTAATGCCTTTTCTGGAACGTATTATGTCTTCTTCTCATGCTGAATTCTTTAAAGGACGCTTAATTATTGACAATGTCCTCTTAGCCCAGGAGCTGGTTTCCCAGATTGATCGCAAGATCAGGGGCTTTTACATAGTCATCTAGCTTGACAAGGCTAAAACTTACAACCGTATGTCATGGTTCGTTGTCATCAAGGTGCCGAGGGCTTTCGGTTTTTTGGAATCCCTTATCGATCTTCTTTGGAGGCTCATCCCAACTATTGGTTCTTCATTCTAATCAAAGGATTGGCCTACGGATTTTTTAAGTCGGGAAGGGGCTACGTCAGGGATGTTAGAGTTTATGCCCTACTGGTAATCCATTTGATGTGATTAA
Organism: Allium sativum; assembly: GCA_030737875.1. NCBI lineage: Eukaryota > Viridiplantae > Streptophyta > Magnoliopsida > Asparagales > Amaryllidaceae > Allium > Allium sativum. The sequence continues at coordinate 275,663,896 of CM060920.1, read as the reverse complement.
TAACATTGTTGATGTTAATGTTTTATTTGGAATAAAAATATTCTGTTATGTTATATTTACTGCGTAATATAAATATTAACACAATAAAAGTCCTTAGAATAACAATACAGAATTATATTATTCAAGTAAGTGACTTGAACTTGAGATTATATAATATATCAAGTATTATAATTCTTAAAAGTCCCTGGTCAAGTTTTATTGTTTATAAAGGACAACAATAAAAAATCGAGACTAGTATGTTGATTGACTGATGATCACATCTCATTGATCATTAATATACTTGATATTAATGTCAAGACATAAATACGTGTTGGAGAGTATTGTATTGGGATGACCTATCATGAGAAAACTACATGGAATATAATTAACAGTATCATAAGTTATTCTCATAGTGACAGTGATGTAATGGTCCTCAGATCTGAAATCATTATAATTTTATTGGAGGATATTTGTGTTTTGATATCATCAAAGTTACTTGTAACAGAGTAGACGATAAAGGTGATTATTGGATACATCTCGAGTCGAATGAAAATTATGAATGATCTAGATGGAATTTAACCCTACGATATAATTTTAATGATATCCATGGGCCTCTTGATTGAGTGATGCTATGAAATGCATGGTCGTGCTCAAATATTGATTTGTTTCATATAGTCTACTCATCGATCAAGATAAAAGTATTAAATTATAAATAGGATGATACGATCCATGTCTCGAGTTTAATCCTAGATATATTAGTTAAAAGGATTATATTACATTGAGACTGTAACGACCCGGAAAATCTGAACCAATTTAAAAATTTTAATTTGGCTATTTTAGTGAATTTTAAATATTTAGAATAAATATTTTAGATAACAAGGAGGTAAAAAGTAGTTTGAATCGATGTTTGAAATTGAAAATAATTAATTTGAATTATAAACAAGGCCTGAAATGGCGCGGTAATTTCAAAATTTGAATTCAAACTTTGACTGACTGTACTGGGTGCAATATAAAACGGATTTGAGTGAAACCAAAAACATTTAAATCTGTTAGTGAATATCTTTCTAACGAATCTGAAAAATCGAAGTTTCATAGTAGGAAGCAAAAGTTATGGCCAAATGAATTTTCAGAAAGGTTGCTATGGAATTTATATAGCCCGTGAAAATGACCATTTTGCAAACGACCTCGGAATTCGATGAAACCACTTTTGTTGGATCCGGGATGTTAAGTTATTGCTAGGTTTCAAATTTCATAATTTTTGAAGCTAGTATGTGAGCGTGGCAAAAGAAAATGTGTTTGGTCGATTTCTATTAAATTGGATCGACCAGAAATGGGTCATTTTTCAAACAGTCTCAGAATTCGACGAAACTAGTTTTGTTGGGACCGTATCGTCAAAACATAGCTAGATTTATTTTTCGGGAATTTTTCGAATCAGTTTGTGGCCGCGGCAAATTGAAATGTACGTTCAAATCGAATATTGAATGTTTTATATTTTAATTTGAATGAAAACTGACTGAAATAGTTGAATGGGCCTTCGAAACATAGCCCATTGTGTTCGAAATGGGGGTAAAACTCTAGGGACGATAGTCGTTGGGTCTGGATTGGGATTCGTGAGTGAAAGAGGGTATTTTCGAAATTTAAAAATATATAAATAAATAAATAAATCTCATTCGTCCACCTCAACTCTCTCTCTCCCCGACGAGCGAATAACCGACGGAAACCCTCTTCCTCCTTCTCTCCTCGATCACGCCCAAACCACACAACAAAACCGCATGCTCCTTTGGAAGATTTTGAAGATCCCAGTCTCCTCTTTAAATCCATACCACTTCCGCCCTTTATCGTCGAGTGTTGTCTAAGATCCGCCGCTCTGATGTGTCGGCGTTGAATGCCGGTTTCCTCCTCGATACTCAGTTCGAGTTCAACGAGGGGGGGTCCAAGGGCGCGCCTTTCGAGGCTCTACAACGGGGTACAACCCGATTTCTTTCAAGTGCTTCGGATTTCACGTTAAAGCCAAACCTAGTTTTGAATCAAAATAGAAAGGTACGGCTGTTTTTATTTTAAAATATTTAATAGCAGTTTAAAGCGCTACCGTTTTTGATTTCACTGTAAAAATCATATCTTTTTCGTTTCTTGACGAAATTCAGTGAAACAAGGGACAGTGGACTCGTGTGGACGTCTTCTACATTCTAGAAGAGACCGCATATTTTTCTGAGCCTTCTGCTATTTTTGGTGGAGTGGAACCCAATGTGAGATTTATAATTTATAAACGATATGGAAAATGACGATGTATAAATTATATAGTTGATGTATGACTTGTATAAGCGTTGTACACCTCATGTATAAGCGTTGTATAGGTTGTACGTTAGATGTATAAGTTATATATGCGTTGTAAAAATTATATATGTGTTGAAATAGAAGTGAAATGCTTATATATATATATATATATATATATATATATATATATATATATATATATATATACGCCCCTCGTCCACAAACCATGGACGATATTTATTGGTTGTGATTGGTGTGAAAATTGGTTGATAGCGAATGGTTGATTAGAATTGTTTGTGGTTGAAATTTATTGATAGTGGTTGAAAAATACCCGTTTGTGGTTGAAAATTATTTGGTTGAAACCACATAGGATTATTTTGTGGAAATGAAAAAAAAATATACATGCCGCCTGCGTGCGAACTAGATGCATGAAATCCCCATTGTCAAAAGCTGCGAAGCTTTAAGGTAGAGCGAGGAGCCGTACTAGGGACGGCCCCGGTTTTAACTACCCTGTTGTTATGCTGCCGAAATTTTGAATAATATTCATGTGTTAGAATTATTTTCATGTGTTGAAACTATATTCGTGTGTTGAATAGAAATTCATGTGTTGAATGGTATTCGTGTTTTAAATATAAAAATCACCTTTTTATCTATATATATAAACTATAGAAAACCTTCATGTGTTGAATTGAAATTCATTCGTTGAATAGAAATTCATGTGTTGAATGCTATTCATGTTTTAAATATAAAAATCACCTTTTTATCTATATATATAAACTATAGAAAACCTTCATGTGTTGAATTGAAATCCATTCGTTGAATAGAAATTCATGTGTTGAATGGTATTCTTTTTTTAAATATAAAAATCACCTTTTTATCTATATATATATATATATAAAAACTATATAAAACCTTCATGTGTTGAATAGAAATTCATGTGTTGAATGGTATTCGTGTTTTAAATATAAAAATCACCTTTTTATCTATATATATAAACTATAGAAAACCTTCATGTGCTGAATTGAAATTCATTCGTTGAGTAGAAATTCATGTGTTGAATGGTATTCGTGTTTTAAATATAAAAATCACCTTTTTATCTATATATAAAAACTATAGAAAACCTTCATGTGTTGAATTGAAATTCATTCGTTGAATAGAAATTCATGTGTTGAATAGGATTCGTGTTTTAAATATAAAAATCACTTTTTTATCTATATATATAAACTATAGAAAACCTTCATGTGTTGAATAGAAATTCATTCGTTGAATGGAAATTCATGTGTTGAATGGTATTCGTGTTTTGAAATAAATTGTTTTATAATAAAAATCATATTTTTATTATCTATATGAACTATATAAAATAGCCGTGTTTTGAAAGAAATTGTTTTATAATAAAAATCCTATTTTTACCATCTGTATGAACTATATACAATAGTCGTGTTTTGAAATAAATGGTTTTACAATAAAAACCACATTTTTATTATATACATGAATTGTTAAGAATAGTGAAGTGTTGAAATAAATGTCTGTTAGATAAAAATATCATTTTTATCAAATGTATGAAAAGAATATGGTTTTGAAATTGAAAAATCGATTATATATATATATATATATATAATTAAAATAAATCGAATAACGAAGCTGCAGTTTGTGTTTTGAAACCGTGATTTCAAACGATTAGTGCGGGAGATCCGGCCATCGGATTTTCCCGAAACCAAAACCGGTGGGTTCGCTCTGGAAATATATTTCCAACGACACCAACTTTGCAAAGATCCTACGGTTGGATTGTCTGGAATGTTTAATTCAAATCTGAAGAAAAACAGCGCCAGAGTTGATTATATTTATATATATATAAATATAAATATAATTAAAATAAATCGAATAACGACGCTGCAGTTCGTATTTTGAAATCAAAACTTCAAACGATTTTACTGGGAGATCCGACCGTCGGATTTTCCCAAAACTGGAACCGTTGGATTCATTTTGAAAAGATCTTTCTAATGATGTAAATTTTGTTAAGATCCAACGGTTAGATTTCCAGATATGAGTAAATCAAATCTGAAGAAAAACATCGCCACGGCCGCGTTATGGCTCGAAGCGTCGTTTGAATAAATTGGCTATTTTAAAATAAATAAAAATAACAATAAATCATTATAAAATATTATAAACGATATGGATGTGAAATCTAGAAACTAACTGAAGGTTGGCTAAGTCGAATGGTTTCCTAGATTTTGATCTAATGTTGGTTTCGGCCTTCGGGGTTAATATTTGGGAAATCGTTCTCTTACTGATTGACGGTTAGTGACTAATGAATTGAAATAAGGCGTATGTTGTGTTTGTGTAGCACTTGTTTATTATATACGCGAGTTGCTCAGAAAGGCCGGGTTTATCCCATTCTGAATAACTGAATCGACGATAAGAAATCGAAGATGAAGACGATGGTCGATGACCGGAGATCTTCACCTCGTTTGGATGGTAACTGATGTCCTGATTGGGAGGCATCCCGAAATATGGATAATGAGTGGTGATCATCCAAACGTACGTGGAAATCGATGGGTTTGCGAGGTATATAGTGCCTCCGGTTTCGTTCAGACCTAGAACGGACTTGCAAATGGGCTGTGCGTCTGACATTGGAATTCATTCTGTGTGATTGATAGCCATCAGTTACATGGCGTGAATTGCTTGTGTGGCATGCTAAGATGATGTGATCAGGGCTTCTGTTGAAAAGCAAAGTCTTGTGGTTGATGATCAAAGCACCGCATGTGTGGCATAGATTTGTGTATAATGTGAATTCGCAAGCCTCACACCCCGGTATGAACCAGAAACAGGAGGAGGACCTCAGGAAGGACATGCGTTTCTTTCTAGCTAGAGGTGGTGTCAGTTCTTAAACTGGCTGACATTTATATTATTTTCACCTATGTGGTTGTTGCGGTTGCGAGGCGCCTCGGATATATCGGTCGATCCGGGTCCGATGGAGTCATTCGATGGCTCGTTTACGCCCCAAAGGGCGGGGAAACGCAGTGTTCAGGAATTTTTAATCCACATCGATGGACCGGCCCTGTCGCTCCAAGGGGCACTTGCGGCTGTTCCTGAGGCTCGGGCTAGGCAGTCTCGAATTCAGTAAGGACTATCTTTTGCCTTGGTTCATGACGGAAATCCAATTTCCAAATACGTGATTGTGCGGTTTTGATTGTATATATATGTGGCGACATGATATATGGTACCCATGCCGTCTATGATTGATATTTATGGTTGTGTATGAAATTAGAAACTAACTGTAAACGAGATAAGATGGATGGTTTCCTGGGTATTGGTCTGATGTTGGTTTCGGCCTTCGGGGTTAATACCTATGGGATCGTTCTCTTACTATTTTACGATTGGTGTAACACCCCGTAATTCTGTAACACTAAGATTCACAAATCAGGGTATAATTAATTTTTCGAAGAAGAATTAAGGGAAACGGGCTAAGCCATTGCGTTCATCTCGGAAAAATACGCGAAATAGAGTCTGAATTTTCGAAAATCGGAGTCCGTATGACCAAGATACGGCCCGTCAAAGTTTTCAGAAAATTCCAAGTTCAAAACAGTTTAAAAACTAGAGCCAAATTCGAATTCAAACGCACAGGGGGCAGGCGGGAAAATTCCCGCCCAGGTCAAGTCGACAGGGGTGTCGACTGCGCAGTCGACACCCCCCTCCCCCATGTCGACTGCCCAGTCGACATGGGTGTCGACCTGCCCGCTTTTTCCAGCTTTCTGCACCTGGTTCGTTCTGCTGTATTTGGTCACGTTTTCTGACCAGGTTCGTCCATCTAACACTATATAAACAGCCCTGGTCTTCTTCTCTATTCACAATTCTTTTCTACCATTATGCTGCAAAGATTCCTGCTAGACATGGCTTCTCCCCCTCCTCTAAAATATATAAATAAAATAATATATATAAAATAAACCAAGACGAGGAAATGCTGCTAAAAGATTTTCAAGAAGAGGTTCAAGTCAAGCTAGGATTCAAGAGGAGGTTCAAACGACTTCAACGACTGTTTTTCTACGAATCTTAGCAACGCCATCTTTCTGTTCTAATCTAATCTCCGTAAGTCAGTTATTTTTAGATTTGAACGTTTTGTTTTTATTCGTGACATGAAATTAAAGGGATAAAAGACTATGCCTAATCTTTCTACTTGAATCAGTGCTTGTACCTTTGGACCTAATTAAGAACTGTTGTGATTCGATGACCAATAAGACTGTGACGGTGAAACTATGGACTTTGGAACCATATGCCTTGGAACTATGAACATAAGCCTTTGATTTTGGGACATAAAACATTGCCTATGACTATGAATATTTCCTATGACTATGAACGTTGCCTATGACTATGAACATCGCCTAAGACTGTGATTCATTGAACTGTGAGGATTATTGCCTATGAACATTTCCTATGACTATGAATGTTGCCTATGACTATGAACATCGCTTATGACTGTGATTCATTGAACTGTGAGGATTATCCCCTATGACTATGGATATAAGATTATTATTTATGCCCATGACATTGTAGTTACAAAACCATGTTGTTTAACAAACTGACATTATTTTGGATCTAGGCCTGACTTTCTATTCAGTTTATTCTTGGTTATCTTTGGTTTTAGACCTTGGGAATTTACCTATTAAGTTAGGTCTACCCATGTCCTTGAACCTCTATCTCTATTCTGTCTATTCTTGGTTTTAGACGTTGGGAATTTACCTATTGAGTTAGATCTACCCATGTTCTTGAACTGACGTCGTTATTCAACCCTTTTTATGCCAGTTATTATGTCTATCTTTTGCATAGCATCTTTGGTTCATTCCCTATTTTCTGCGAATCTAGATTTATCTATAATCTAGATTGAATCACGATTATACGAAAGGTGGGAATGCGATTTGGGGCAAAATATGAAATTTACTAAAACATAGTTACAAACTTGGAAATTGGCATAGATTGGGAACATGTATTATGGCATGTTCATAGAAATGCAAATGGGATAAATTTGATAGGAATTACAGGATTGTGTAATTTGAATCTAGTATTGACATGTAAATCTAGCATTTACATGAATTGTGAACTAGAGTAATAAGTCTAGTTTGACGTGAATTAGAATGTTAAATCAGAATTGTATTAGCTAATTTGGCTCAATAAGTATATTGGTATAAACTATAAACTAGAATATAAAATCTAGTTTTAGCATGAACTGTAAATGAGGATGTTAGATCTAAATTGTTATGAACTGTAGGTTAGGCAAATCAAGATTTGGGCCTAGAATATAAGTCTATTAGTGACAAATGAATATGATATAGGCCAAATTTGTTTAAAAAGGGGAAATGGGCTTTTAAAATAAATTGTTAACAATTTATAAAAGAAAGGTATTTTGATGACATCCCTTTTAATAACACATACACTAGAAAGTTCTAGGGTGACAGAGAGGATAGTGTCTAGGCTTGAGTTTGGAAAATACAAGTTTCCTGCTCTCCCTGGCTATCCCTAACTGATCCGATGGACGGGATGGTTACTTTCAAAACCTGATTTGAAAATTAATCAAAACCCTTTGAACTAGAAAACACGAATAGGCCTAACCCGAGGTTAGACTGAGTTGCGATGTAAACCTGCCCGGAACCAACCGGCACATCCAGTAATCGCAACAATATATGTCTAATGTGAGTGGTCGTGGCTTTAATTTATTTAGTTAAAGCTAGAACAAGAATGCTAGGGTTAAGTTAACTAAGACACTTAACCAACTCAACATGATAACAAGACTGGTAGGTGGGGTTAGGTTCATACAGTTAAGCTAGAATGCGAGGGTTAAGTCCATAGGAACACTTAACCAACTTAAGAAAAGTTAAGCTAGAACGGAGGGCTAAGTCTACAGGGACACTTAACCAAACTCATGGTAACAAGACAAGATTTGTAGTGGTTAAGTAACTAAGAAAACACTTAGCCAAATTAACATGTTAACTAGTCTAGAAAGTGGGGTTAAGTAAAGTTAATACACTTAGCCAAATTAACATGTTAACTAGACTAGAGGTTGGGGTTAAGTAAGATTTAATACACTTAGCCAATTTGATATGTTAGCTAGGCTAGACCATAGGGTTAAGTAAACTTGAACACTTAACCATCAGATTTTGATAAAGGAATAAGGTTAAGTTAAAAAGGAACACTGGAACAATACAGGGTGAATGGGTAAGGATAAGTAATAAGAAATACTTAACCAATATAACTTGGTTTGTGATGGGGTTAAGTCAACATGAATTACTGATAACACTTAACCAGTTTGACAGGATAAATGAAGAGGGTTAAGTCGGCTTGAATTGACTAATGACACTTAACCAATCCAAATTGGCGGGAAAGTGAACTAAGTAGTAAACCTTAGTTAAGAAAACAACGATTCTGTAAACTAAGTGGTAAATCTTAGTTAGTAAAACTAAGTAGTAATTCTTAGTATAACACGGGAAGGAGCGAATGTCAGTCTGAGTAAAAAGAAGGCTCTAACGAATTGGGTTACGAAGCCCGAGGCTTCGAGGGGACGTAAGGGTACTCTTGGTATCCCTCTGTGGGGCTGCATACGATTCTCCTGGGCTCACAGAGGTTAAGGTCTGCGTAGAAGAACCAGGAGTATGCCTTGGTTGCAATACATGGCAACCTAAAGACCAGGCTGGACCAGCGTGATTCGGCGAGAAGACGGTAGCCCTGTGATAGCAACTCGTCGTCTACCATCCATCTTCAGTCAATCGAGATATGTGAAGCGGAAAGGTGGAGAACTCCAAAAGACCATATACTTGCTATCTAGTTATGGTTGCGGATGGCCATAGGATAGTGGGGCACCGGGGGCCGGCGTATAGTTCTCATTTTACAAGGTGTGCCTTTCATTAGTTGAGGGAGGGGTCAAGTGGGACCATAGCCACTGAAATAAAAACAGACCTTAGCATCTGCATCGGCAGATATCTGAAAGCTCCCGACCGAGTTCTGTATTCCTTGATTTGCCCTGTCACAGGACTCGGACCGCACATTACAGGACATGTGCATCTAGACAAGCGATAACGATTCGCGATACATGCGTGGGGAAGTATAGGAACATATACCACTCTAGGTAGTGTGTCCTAGACTTGGGGGCATCGTTCGACAGGTAGCGTAATCCCTAGTTGGACTAGGTGGCATAAACCCTGAACTCGAAAAACGTTCAGCAGATAGCGTAAAACTCTAGTTAAATCTAGAAAGCACTTGATAGAAAACCCTAGATTTAATATAGGTAATAAATAATGAATGTATGCCGGAAGGCAATGGAAAATACAGGGATTGGGATCACGTTACCGTTACTAGGGGGACACTAGATAGGTGGTGCAGAGATATAGAAATAAGTATAACAAGGAAATAGCGAAGCGACGAAGTATTAGAGCGAAGCGGCGAAAGTATTAAAGCGTATCCAGTTTATCTTATCTTAGCATATCTTGTGATTACCTTGTCTAATCTTGTTGACCCTATCGTCATGGCGTAATCTTGTATTCAGTTAATTCATGTCGTTTTGTTGTTCCATGTTCATATGCTAGAAGTTACTGAACTTACTCAGGCTTTATGTCTGACTCTGTTTTCCTTTCGTCTTCTTTCCTTCCATTTCCCCCTCCCCCAGGTAGTAAAGGAGGGAATAGTATAGCTCAGGTTAAGTTGGACTGTCACTCTTCCCCAGCTTGAAGATTTGTCGAAGTTTGCTTGGATTCTCTTTCAGATGCTATGGCTGGCTCTTGCTAAATTTGGGGAATATATATGTATTTTCATGCTTCTTTATTTTGTAAGACAGATGATACTCTGATATTTTAAAGAAATCATTGTACAAACTATTTATCAATAAAGCAAAGTTTTATTCTCCGCTGTTTAATTTTTGTCTGTCTTGTAATTTTTCTGCATCTTTTACCCCAAATGCTCCACAGAACTTAGTGCATTCCCTTTGTGAGTGACACTAATGGACGTGGGGTGTTACACGTGGTATCAGAGCTGAAGGTTACCGGATCAGATAAAAGATTTGAAAAATTATTTTCCAAAACGGTTTTTAAAGAAGCATTTTCAAAAGAAAAGTTTTGTTTTAAAGGCATATTCCCCAAAGCCACACGCACTATCTTCTCTTCCTCTGTTTAAATTCTTGTCTCCTTCTTTCTTGAGTCTCTGGGGCTCCTGGCTTTCTGGGAGGTAACCTCATCGAAGGGCAAAGTAGTGCCCGACTTCCATCTATGACCATAGTTGTTTCACTTACGGCCAGTCTTCTTTCAAGCTTATAGGGTTTTCTGGACGATGGAGGCAGTCTTCAAGAGATTTGTCAACATGGTTACACACGGAAGGAGATGAGGAGTTTGGCTAAGGAGCATAACCCTAGGATGAGGAATTCATGGATGTAGATTTAGCTCACGAAGGAAGAAGAAATTATAAAACCTAAGACAAGAGGAAGTATCTTTACTAGGGTATGATAGGGCATAGAATTAAGGACAAGGGCAAGAACGAGGAACAAAATTTTCAGAAGGGCAAGTACATACTTTCACCACCAAGCACACCTAGGAGAAAGGAAGTAAAGTTCTGTTGGAAGAGTTTAGTTTTCTGTCCGTACTCTTTCGGTTTTAGCGCTTCGCAATTGTTCATACCCACTTCCATAGCTGAGTCTCTGCACCATAGCACTTGTATAGTAAAAGGATCCCACTAGAGTCTCAAATCCAATTGGTGGTCTGACCAGTTTATTTTTGGTTAGTAGGGGATTTGAGAATAGCTATCGAGTTTGCTTATATCATCTCACGTAGATCATCTAAATTCGAAGGAGGTATTCCTTGGGTGCTTGTCTGATATAGGTTCAGGCCTTTGGGGCTTGTACTTGAGAAATGTCAAGTTCAACTAGGATGGTTGGCGTGAAGGATGAATAGTTGTGGCAGGTACTCTAAAAAGCACATAGTAACCTTTCGACCCCTATAGTTATGGCATGGCGGATAAGAGGGAGACCACTAATCATCTTAGTACATATACTTAGTACCGGGATTGACGTCTGTTTATTTTGAATTGGAGGTCAGAAACTTCACAATCGTGAAGTTAAATTAGTTAAGATACAGTGGAGTAAAGCTCAAGAAGGCTAGATACTAGCGTCATACCCTTTTTCTTAAGGGTGCATCCTTGATTTCTTTGTGTAGGAGCTTTACGCATAATTGTTTCTCTCTTTCCAAAGTATATCACCTAGGTCATATCTTCGATCTTTAGGTAGAAGCCAATGGATGTAAACATGTGTTTGAAACATGTTATGGTTGGTGGTTGCAAGTGGTTGCTAATGGTTGCTTGTGAATGCATATGCATACGTATTAGGCACCAGATCAGTTCGTACGCTTTCATATTGCATTTACAGGAATGTATTTGTTTGTAAGTTGAGCCTGATATGTTATCATATGGATGTTGCATATGGATGAATGGCTATGCACACATGTAGTATTTACATAACTAGGGATGCTTGCATACATGATTGGACGCATAGCACTGACATGATTTGCATTAAGGAGGTCAACTGAATCAGTAGACCGCCTGATTTTGCATTAGATATAGACATATACACACACTATGCATATAAACATGAAAGCATTAGAAAACTTTTAAGGACAATGGATGCCTTTGATTGAATGGTTGAGTAGATGGGTGATTGGATGGTAGGACACATTCTTCCTAACTTGAAGATTTCGGGGACGAAATCCTTTTAAGTGGGGGAGAATGTAACACCCCGTAATTCTGTAACACTAAGATTCACAAATCAGGGTATAGTTAATTTTTAGAAGAATAATTAAGGGAAACGGGCTAAGCCATTGCGTTCGTCTCGGAAAAATACGCGAAATAGAGTCCGAATTTTCGAAAATCGGAGTCCGTATGACCAAGATATGGCCCGTCAAAGTTTTCAGAAAATTCCAAGTTCAAAACAGTTTAAAGACTAGAACCAAATTCGAATTCAAACGCACAGGGGGCAGGCGGGAAAATTCCCGCCCATGTCAAGTCGACAGGGGTGTCGACTACGCAGTCGACACCCCCCCCCCCCCCATGTCGACTGCCCAGTCGACATGGGTGTCGACCTGCCCGCTTTTTCCAACTTTCTGCACCTGGTTCGTTCTGCTGTATTTGGTCACGTTTTCTGACCAGGTTCGTCCTCCTAACACTATATAAACAGCCTTAGTCTTCTTCTCTATTCACAATTCTTTTCTACCATTATGCTGCAAAGATTCTTGCTAAACATGGCTTCTCCCCCTCCTATAAAATATATAAATAAAATAATATATATAAAATAAACCAAGACGAGAAAATGCTGCTAAAAGATTTTCAAGAAGAGGTTCAAGTCAAGCTAGGATTCAAGAGGAGGTTCAAAAGACTTCAACGACTGTTTTTCTACGAATCTTAGCAACGCCATCTTTCTGTTCTAATCTAATCACTGTAAGTCGGTTATTTTTAGATTTGAACATTTTGTTTTTATTCGTGACATGAAATTAAAGGGATAAAAGACTATGCCTAATATTTCTACTTGAATCAGTGCTTGTACCTTTAGACCTAATTAAGAACTGTTGTGATTCGATGACCAATAAGACTGTAACGGTGAAACTATGGACTTTGGAACCATATGCCTTGGAACTATGAACCTAAGCCTTTGATTTTGGGACATAAAACATTGCCTATGACTATGAATATTTCCTATGACTATGAACGTTGCCTATGACTATGAACATCGCCTAAGACTGTGATTCATTGAACTGTGAGGATTATTGCCTATGACTATGAACATTTCCTATGACTATGAACGTTTCCTATGACTATGAACATCGCCTATGACTGTGATTCATTGAACTGTGAGGATTATCGCCTGTGACTATGGATATAAGATTATTATTTATGCCCATGACATTGTAGTTACAAAACCATGTTGTTTAACAAACTGACATTATTTTGGATCTAGGCCTGACTTTCTATTCAGTTTATTCTTGGTTATCTTTGGTTTTAGACCTTGGGAATTTACCTATTAAGTTAGGTCTACCCATGTCCTTGAACATCTGTCTCTATTCTGTCTATTCTAGGTTTTAGACCTTGGGAATTTACCTATTTAGTTAGGTCTACCCATGTTCTTGAACCGACGTCGTTATTCAACCCTTTTTATGCCAGTTATTATGTCTATCTTTTGCATAGCATCTTTGGTTCATTCCCTATTTTCTGCGAATCTAGATTTATCTATAATCTAGATTGAATCACGATTATACGAACGGTGGGAATGCGATTTGGGGCAAAATATGAAATTTACTAAAACATAGTTACAAACTTGGAAATTGGCATAAATTGGGAACATGTATTATGGCATGTTCATAGAAATGCAAATGGGATAAATTTGTTAGGAATTACAGGATTGTGTAATTTGAATCTAGTATTGACATGTAAATCTAGCATTTACATGAATTGTGAACTAGAGTAACGTGAATTAGAATGTTAAATCAGAATTGGATTAGCTAATTTGGCTCAATAAGTATATTGGCATAAACTATAAACTAGAATATAAAATCTAGTTTTAGCATGAACTGTATATGAGAATGTTAGATCTAAATTGCTATGAACTGTAGGTTAGGCAAATCAAGATTTGGGCCTAGAATATAAGTCTATTAGTGACAAATGAATATGATATAGGCCAAATTTGTTTAAAAAGGGGAAATCGGCTTTTAAAATAAATTGTTAACAATTTATAAAAGAAAGGTATTTTGATGACATCCCTTTTAATAACACATACACCAGAAAGTTTTAGGGTGACAGAGAGGATAGCGTCTAGGCTTGAGTTTGGAAAATACAAGTTTCCTGCTCTCCCTGGCTATCCCTAACTGATCCGACGGACGGGATGGTTACTTTCAAAACCTGATTTGAAAATTAATCAAAACCCTTTGAACTAGAAAACACGAATAGGCCTAACCCGAGGTTAGACTGAGTTGCGATGTAAACCTGCCCGGAACCAACCGGCACATCCAGTAATCGCAACAATATCTATCTAATGTGAGTGGTCGTGGCTTTAATTTATTTAGTTAAAGGTAGAACAAGAATGCTAGGGTTAAGTTAACTAAGACACTTAACCAACTCAACATGATAACAAGACTGGTAGGTGGGGTTAGGTTCATACAGTTAAGCTAGAATGCGAGGGTTAAGTCCATAGGAACACTTAACCAACTTAAGCAAAGTTAAGCTAGAACGGAGGGCTAAGTCTACAGGGACACTTAACCAAACTCATGGTAACAAGACAAGATTTGTAGAGGTTAAGTAACTAAGAAAACACTTAGCCAAATTAACATGTTAACTAGTCTAGAAAGTGGGGTTAAGTAAAGTTAATACACTTAGCCAAATTAACAAGTTAACTAGACTAGAGGTTGGGGTTAAGTAAGATTTAATACACTTAGCCAATTTGATATGTTAGCTGGGCTAGATCATAGGGTTAAGTAAACTTGAACACTTAACCATCAGATTTTGATAAAGGAATAAGGTTAAGTTAAAAAGGAACACTGGAACAATACAGGGTGAATGGGTAAGGATAAATAATAAGAAATACTTAACCAATATAACTTGGTTTGTGGTGGGGTTAAGTCAACAAGAATTGCTGATAACACTTAACCAGTTTGACAGGATAAATGAAGAGGGTTAAGTCGGCTTGAATTGACTAATGACACTTAACCAATCCAAATTGGCGGGAAAGGGAACTAAGTAGTAAACCTTAGTTAAGAAAACAACGATTATGTAAACTAAGTGGTAAATCTTAGTTAGTAAAACTAAGTAGTAATTCTTAGCATAATACGGGAAGGAGCGAATGTCCGTCTGAGTAAAAAGAAGGCTCCAACGAATTGGGTTACTGTAAAAACCCGTAACTTCCCCGGTGAGGAAAGCGCGGATAGTTCGAGAACAAGCCACAGAATAACGCAGACGGAAGAACATTTCATTGTATATTACAACAATGCATCAGATTTCAAGAATATACAGAGTATAAATGAATATTACACAGAAATATCAGAGATTAAATTACATTTAAATACATAGCAGCGGAAAATAATACAATACACAACTAGAAGAGATATACGGATACAAAGCTTTTCGGATATCGTTCCAGCTGTAAACCAGGATCCTGTGAATATAAATCTGCAAAACCAAAACTACTAGCTGCCCGTGTCAAAATGGGGGCGCCCAGAGTTTAGGTCAAAACAATAAACTCCAGGTCAGTCATGGGACTGGTGTGAGAACTAAAACAGTTATTAATCTTTATTTGTAAGTTCGGTAAATCAAGGGACCACACCGTATAACACGGAACGGGTTTCCTCCCAAGAATACCAGTGCATAAAACAACAGCGCAATGCTAAATAAAGAAAAATGAAGCTATTATAAGACCCAGGTCCTATCACACAATGCAACGCAAGCCGGGGGATAGGGTTTTTACCTTATAATAGCCAAGAATGCTTGATACGTTTAAAAGAAATCATTTGATACTATTATAAGTGTATAGTGTATAAAACAACTTCAAATCATAAGTATCAATCATAGGCGGCATGAATGCCCCATACCACTATGTCGCCATATATAGGTTATACAATCAAAATCGCAAAGTCACGTATTTGGAAATTGGGTTTCCATCTATGAACCGAGGCCAGGGATCGTCCTCTATCGATTCGAGACTCTCTAGCCCGAGCCTCAGGCAAGTACTCAGTTAAGCCTTGGAGCGACATGGCCGGTCCATCGATGTGGATTAAAATGCCTGAACACTACGTTTCCCCGCCCTTTGGGGCATAAATGAGCCAACGAATGGCTCCATCGGACCCGGATCGTCCGATCTAACCGAGGCGCCTCGCAACAGCAACAACCACACAGGTGAAAAGTATATAAATGTCAGGGCTGGTAGGTCACTGACACCACCCTAGCTAGAAAGAAACGCATGCCCTCCCTGAGGTCCTCTCTCATTTTTGGTTCACAACCGGGGTGCGAGGCTCGCGAATTCACGTTACACAAAGCTGTGCCACACAGGATGTGCTTTGATCATCACCACAAGATTTTACTTTTCAACAGAAGCCTCGATCCGTTGCATCTTAGCATGCCACATAGGCAAACCACTCTATGCAACCGATATCAGTCACACAGAATGAAATCCAATGTCAGACAAACAGTCCATTTAAAAGTTCGTTCTGGGCCTGAATGAAACCGGAGGCACTTTCCTCGCATATCCATCGATCTCCAAGCACATCTGGACGACCACCGACTGATTCCCTCATCTTGGGTGTACAGACCAATCAAGATCATCAGTAATCACCCAAACGATGTGAAGACTTCCGGTCATCAACCACCGTCTTCATCTTTGACTTATCGTCATATCAGTTATTCAGAATGGGATAAACCCGGTCTTTCCGAATAACTCGCATATATTTTAAATAAGTGTTACACAAACACAACATACGACTCATTCCAATTCATCAGTCACTAACCGTAAATTAACAAGAGAATAATTCCCCAAGTATTAACCCCGAAGGCCGAAACCAACATCAGATCAATATCCAGAAAACCATTCTGCTTGGCTAACCGACAGTTAGTTTCTAAATTTCACATTCATAGGGAAAGGTTCCCATTAATTTTATCCAAGATAAATTCTTAAATTTATTCTTTAATCTACTTTTGAATATCAATTCAAACTAGTCGGGATTAACGAACTTTACCGAAGTAATTATTTGTTTTAATTTCCCAATCCCAACCTATTCATCCCATGAAGTAAAACTGGTAATACTTCATATCTAACACTACGGTGTTATCGGTAAATTCAATTACCATTTCACGTTCAAATCTAATTAAAGATTTAACTATCGCCTGGAGCAAAACTGGTGATACTCCATTCTCGATCATTTTAATCTAATTAAAGATTCATTAAAACTCCACTTAGTTTTAATCTTTGACTGGGTTAAAGAATCAGTGTCATTTAAAACACGGTTCACGGTAAACCCAAAATCACCTTCCATTAATTATCGGGTTAAAGAACAAGTGTTATTTAAAACACTGTTCACGATAAATCCAAAAATAATACTAATTCGATTCCAATAAAATATTATTTAATTGGTACACTTCATTAAATCTAAATAAAAAGATTTAATCTTTTCTCAATTGGGTTCAAGAACAGTGTTAATGAAGACACCATTCACGACAAACCCAAATCACATTTGATATTAAATACAAGGCTCTGAATAGAAAATATATCGGCTTATATTCAATATCAAATTATACGACTAACAATTGTCGTATTGGGAATAACGATATATATATATATATATATATATATATATATCTTTCAAATTCCCATAACAATATCTGTATCATCACGAAATCCAACATCGAAATATTCCGAAGACAATTTCGATTCAAATCCATTCCAATTCAAATATTGGAAATTCTGGTTATTTTCAAAACCATTTCAAATCCAATTTATTTATTTAAAAATAAATAGAATTATAATTCTAGTTCAAAACTAGTTCATTTCGATAAAAATCTATTTTTATCTTTTCAAATATGGAGTTTTTCATCCCAAATCTTTCTAAATTATTTCTTATGATTTTACACAAATTATTACTACTTTTAATAATTTTATTAAGGCCCGTACAGTCGATTTCCAACAACGGCCATCGAACTGCATTTACAGCGACCTTTTTCAAATTTGATTTGGACATAATTCCAAATCCAACCGTTAGATTTCTAATTTCCAATATTCGTTAGAAAGCTCTTTTCGATACGAACCCAATGGTCCCGGTTTTAGGAGAATCCGATGGTCGGATCTCCCGTAATATACGTTCGAAGTCAATGGTCGAAATTCGCGAACTGCCGCGGCGCGGCGCGTTCTATTCAGGTCATTATACTATATATATAATATATATTATATATACTTCGTCGATTTCAATTCAAAACGTGCTTCATTAATCGTTTTAAATTCATTTTCAAAACGGTTTCAACTCCATATTCAATTTCAAATCAAAATTGAATATTTCAATTTAAATTCATTTTAAATTGATTTCAATTCAAATTGATTTCTAATTCAATTTCAGTTCGTTTTCAATTCAATTCAATTTCAATTCGAATTCATTTCTATTCATTTCGATATATCAGATTTTGAAATCATTTTCGATATTCATTATAGAATGAATAAAATCGATATAAATATCGTTCACGTCAAAATGGCGTCAATCTAATCAACACGGCTTCATATATTCCTATTTTCAAATATTCTATTTTAAATATTTCCTTTCAAATATTTCTATTTCAAATATTCTATTTCAAAACTGGAATGAGGCCCAATCAATTACCATATAATGTTAATTATATAGATTTTCTACAACACATGTATATATCAACAACGATGAATAATCAACCATCATCCAAAGTGCATTCTACACTGTATAAGCATCAAATATAAATATTCAACGCTTATAACAGTCTGTCAATCAATCAATCGACATACAACTAAACAATCGGGATTAGTGTACGTCAAATATCATCCCAATACCCGTGTGGGGTTTCAAGCAATCAAACACAGATTTTTATTTGTGCAGTTGGGCGATGTGTAAAATTTATCGTCCCAATCAATGTCCTTCAAATAGGTGTACATAAACAAACTGTCCGGTTTGTAAATGAATAATTATTTGTTCACATTCACGTTAAAAATTATATTTTTAACGATCAAACTATTTTATTCAACCTATGAATATTCTATTCGGTTCATTTATTAAATAAAATGTTATCTTTATTTTTCTAACTTATTTTTAGAAAATTTCGGCGGCATAACGGCACGATACTAGAAACGGGACAAGGCCTAGCCTTATCCCCGGTCTAGTGAAGGCCCACGCCATTCACACATCAATCAAATCAATTTCATTTCACCAAACAATTCAATTCAAACCAAATAATCTAACCAACTACACAACCAAACAATTAAACAAACAAGCCATCCATGGTCTGTGGATGACTGGTGTCGGGTGCTACTAAACACCGTCTGCATCCTAGTATATATATATAACTAGAAAAAGAAGTTTAGAGTGAGAAGTTCTCACAGAATAGCTAATCCAACGCCACGACTCTTCTTATGCAGAAATCTTCGTCGTTTCATCTTTCATCACTTTCTTTGCCCGTATCCTCTACAGATATAAAAATCACATTTTTACTTCGTTATTCAATATATAAAAATCAAATTTTTACTTCGCTATTCAATATATAAAAATTGAATTTTTACTTCGCTATTCAATATATAAAAATCGAATTTTTACTTCGCTATTCAATATATAAAAATCGAATTTTTACTTCGCTATTCAATATATAAAAATCAAATTTTTACTTCACTATTCAATATATAAAAATCGAATTTTTACTTCGCTATTCAATATATAAAAATCGAATTTTTACTTCGCTATTCAATATATAAAAATCGAATTTTTACTTTATAAAAATTCGATCTTGCTACATCAAAAAAAATCGTACTTTCCCCATGCTAATATACATATAAAAATCGAATTTTTATTTGTTAAAAATCGTATCTTTTATATGTTAAAAATATCGCCTTTCATACTTTAAACATTCGAACTTTCTATTTTATAAAAATTATATTTTTATATTTCACATATGATAAAAATCATATTTTTAATTGTCTACTAATATCAAAATCATATTTTTATCTCTAACGAACTAGTTACCTTATAAATAACCAACCTAGACAATTAAATAAACCAAAATAGAAATAAAATAAACTTACATTGTATCGGATTTTTTCAGGGGGGGGGGGGTCTTCGGTCGGCAGCAGGAGGAAGGGGGGCGTGTCGCGGTCTCGGCAGAGGAGGAGGGGGGTGTGTCGCGGTCGAGGCAGCAGAGGAGGGGGGGCGTGTCGCGGTCTCCGCAGAGGATGGGGGGCGTTTCGCGGTCGAGGCAGAGGAGGAGGGGGGGGTGTGTCGCGCGGTGGCGTAGGGGGGGGTCGTGCGGTGGCGCGCCGCCTGGGGGGAGGGGGTCAGCGGTAGTTTAGGTTTTTTTTTCCTTTTTACTTTCTGATTTGAACGATGTGGAAGAGAGGTTTTAGGGGGGGGTTAAGTGATAAAAGTTTTATATTATAATATTTTATTTATTTTATTTTTCAAAAAGCAACTTTTTATTTTGACCTCGAAACCGAACCCACCGCCTTTCGTCCATAGCTAATTACCCCCATTCCGAACACGATGGGATATATATCGTAAGCTGATTCGATCATTTCGATTAGTTTTCGTCAAAATCAAAATATAACTCTATATATTGAATTTGAACGCGCATTTCAATTTACCGGGGTCACATACTAACAAGAAAAATTCCAGAAAAATATTTTCTAGCTTCGTATTGACGATACGGTCCTAACAAAACTAGTTTCGTCGAATTCCGAGACCGTTGGAAAAATGGCCATTTTCCAGTCAATTAAAATCAACTAAAACTGGTCAAACGCGTTTTCCTTTGCCACGCTCACATATTGATTCGAAAAATTATGAAATTTGGAATCTAGTAATAACTTGACATCACGGATCCAACAAAAGTGGTTTCGTCGAAATCCGAGGTCGTTTGCAAAATTTCCATTTTTAAGGGCCTGAATTCCATAGCGACTATTCAGAAAATTCATTTGGACATATCTTTTGATTCCCACTATGAAATTTCAATTTATTGGATTCGTTGGAAAGATATCATCAATTAGATCCTGATGTTTTTGGTTTCACTAAAATCCGGATTGTTTTGCACCCGGTACATTCAATTGAAGTTTGAAATCGAATTATCGAACTACCGCGCCATTTTCAATTCTATTTATAATTATATATAATTATTTATATTCTAACGACGACGTATATAATATATACATCGAATTCAATTCAAAATAAATTCCTCGTCGATATTATTTAAAATAATCTATTTTAAATGTTCAAAATTCACTAAAATTGCCAAAATAAAAAATTTAAACTAGCCCAAATTTTCGGGTTGTTACAGTTACGAAGCCCGAGGCTTCGAGGGGACGTGAGGGTACTCTTGGTATCCCTCTGCGGGGCTGCAGATGATTCTCCTGGGCTCACAGAGGTTAAGGTCTGCGTAGAAGAACCAGGAGTATGCCTTGGTTGCAATACATGCACTACTACAAAAGTGGGCATATTTGACACTATTCTTCTGTGGCCGTAGATCAAAAAAGCATTGCCGTAGGCCCTTTTTTCAAATAGGCAACACCAGGGGGGCATGGCATCTGTGGCCGTTGCATTAGCCGTCTAATGCAACGCTTTTGTCCATCTACGGCCACGGAAAGAAAGTGTTGCCTTAAGTAGAACTTTTGCCCTATTGCAACAGCATATCCATGTAATGCAACAATATACACCGTTGCCTTAAGTAGAAGCCAGACCCTGGCTTCCAGCTCATGATAGTGGGGTCCGCATTGACTTTCCACGTCAGCTGTCAACGTGGCACATGCCACGTCAGCTCACCGAGTCAGCTGCACATGTGTCACATGCCACGTCAGCTATCCACGTGGCGCCACGTAAGCTGTGGGGCCCACGTGCCGTACCATTGTGGAATTAATAATGTTAAACTTAATGCAACACCACAACACAGTCTAATGCAACACCACATCACAGTCTAATGCAACACCATAGCACAGTCTAACGCAACACCACAAAAATCAATTGCGACACCAGGAAAAAATCAACTGCAGCTGTAATACAACCCTGTAATTACAGATTCTGCAGTACATATATTCAATCCAAAACATTGTACCACATTCATACATATATACCAAATTATTCATACAACAATTCCTCCCAAAACATTCATCACCACAGTCAGACCAACCAATTATATATACCAACTCACAAGTATCATCACCAACACATTCCACAAGTACTGCCATCACCAAAACATACCACAAGTACTGTCATCACAAACACATACCACAAGTGCCATCATTTAAAAGAACAATCCGAATATATCACAAGTGCTAACACATACCATCCAAATACTTCAGTCAGTTGCCGGGGTTGAAGGAGTACAATTGTCAGCATCTTCATCACTTGTTGTGGTGACACAAAGGTCTCCGACATCTAAATTTAGATCTGGATTGGCTTCACCTAGCTTTTTTAACACCCACGACACGTTCTCTTTAACTTTTCTATTCACCTTTTCCTCCAAGTCCGCCTCCAACTCTTGCCTTATTTTTTTGTCAACTCTTGGACATAGCTGTCCAAAGAACCAGGATTTGGAGACTTTTCAGCCAATTTGCCTCGCCTTCCTACAAGCCAGTTACGCGTGTGCCTCTTCCCACCAGAAACCAGTGCATCTACCTCAGCAATGTTTCCAGCATCCACCATTGCTTGCACCTTCGCCTACAAAATGAAAACCAGGCAAGCATATAGATAAATAGGCAGCTGGCAGGAATGAATTTATTAACAGAACTGGTTCTCTTTCAAACTAACTATATATGTGTTCGATTTAATATGCAGCTCCAACAAACATACAATGTGCCAATTATACTGACACAAGTATTGCTATTTCAGTATCTAATTATATATGTACTCACGTATTTGGCCTTCAGTTCATCCGTGTTAGTCTTGTAACTTCGACCCGGTTCTCGTTTATAAGTTTCTAGATAAACCAAGGCAGCGGATGGGGAGGCTTTTTCTGGGTCCTTCTTTCTCTGTCAAGTATTAGGATTACCAATAATTCAATGATATAACAAATTAGAATTATCATGTGGTCAATTCAACTCAATCACAATAAAAAATAACTTAAGTTCAGAAAAACACATACTATCTTTTCTTTGGCTACTGCATGAGTTTCGAGTAAGACCATATGAATCTTTTTCCTCTTGGTACCAACAACACTTAAAAAGGACCACTGTGAAAGCTCCCCAATAATCAAGCTCAAAAATTTCTTCGATTGATCCGTAGTAATTGACATCACCCACTATTGGGTTTTGGTCTTTCGAACTTGCAAAGCTGGTGGTTTTGGCAGTCAAAAATACACCACTATTTTGTGTAGTACATTGAGAATCTCTAAATTTTGTGTGGAATCTATATCCATTTACTATATAACCGGTAAACTTCCTAGCTACTCGATTAGGACCTAATGCAAACACCTCTACATCTGTTGAAATCTTGTCCTTTTTCAGAACCTCTTCTTTAAGCCAATTCCAAAACTCTTCGAAATGTTCTCGTTCCCTCTTGTATCATCTTCTATTTGCAAGACCATCCACAAAAGCTCGATGAACCCTAAATAATAATTACAGTCAAAAAACTACGAAATGCAGATGTTAATTTATAGTTAAGGAAAATGATATAGGAACTTAAGAACTTACTCAATCAAACTCTCAATTTCTTTATTACCGGAATTGAACAGAACATAGCGATGCGTTGCCTTCCAAACTGCATCTTTCAAATTGAACATCTTTCCATCTTTATTCTTCTTTGTTCAAATATGATATTCCAAATCTGTTTGACATCTTCCAAAATCAATTGACGTGTTTTCTGTTCCTCCATCAACGCTTAAAAATCTTGAACAGAAGGTCACACACTCTTCTGCCAAGTAACCTTCTGCAATCGAACCTTCCGGTCTGTTTCTATTTCGCACATAAGATTTCAACTTTCCTAGATATCGCTCAATCAGATGCTAGACCCAATCTAACATTACGATTTTCTGATGAAAAATCAGGATAGCGAGCATCCATCATCTTCCATGCCACACCATCAGCCGGATGTCTTAATTTTCCATCTTCTTTTCGTTCCACTTGGTGCCATCTCATAAGCTTGGAAAATTCTTTGCACATAAACATCCTTTGTAACCTTGGTCTTAAAGGAAAGTACCTCATAACATTTGCCAACACTTTGAGAATCGACTTTGGTGGATCATTATTATCAACGATGTCTTCCTTTTCTTTTACAGCCCATCTCGAAAAACCACAAATGTCACAAGCCTCTTTATCTTTATTCATTGCCCAATATAACATGCAATGGTTTGGGCAGGCATGTATTTTATGGTAATTAAGACCTAAATCCTTAATGACATTCTTTGCAGCGTAGGAAGACAAAGGAAGTTGGGCATCAGGAAAGGCTTCTTTTATAAGCTTTAGTAATTCCCCAAACACAGACTCGTTAATTCCATAAGCACACTTTAAATGATAAAGCCTGATCAAGAAACTTAGTCGAGAAAATTTAGTGCAGCCAGAATATAACGGTTTTTTTCCTTCTTTAACATGCCGATAAAATTTCTCGGCCTCTGGATTTGGTTCTACTACAATGTCCTTGGGATTTTGACCAAATTTGTAACCCGCACACTTGAACATCACATCTAAATTATCCTCAAAATCCATCTCCGTTGCACAATCCATATGGTCATCAACACCTATTAATTTTGTCTGTGAAACTTCACAAATCCACCCGGTATGTAATGGAGAAGGGCCATTAAAAATAAGATGATCGTATATGACATTTTCACAATACCAATTAAGTTCTGTACATTTTTTGCAGGGGCACTTCATCTCATCACCTACTTTATAAATGGGAAATGCATTTCTTAGAAAAGCTGTTACCCCTCTTACATATTCTGCGCTCGATCTCAGAAGTCCTATCCATATGTAATACTCACTATCCATTGCCACAATCTAACCACGGCTTAGTAAGACTAAATTTGATACCCCTAAGAGTTTCAAGACACGAACAAGGGCTACCCTGTAATGTTAGACTAAATTAGAAATAAAAACAAAACAAGTTAATAATTTACAAATATACATAATCAGTGTGATGATACAAGGACGATTGTTTTGATATGAATTATCACTGACTTTTGGAACTGAGTTACCAAGAGAATACGTACATAAAACAAGCAACTAAGGATACTGAACACAAATGCATAACATTACATGATTGCACCAAAACAAAACAGTACAGATACAAAGACTATACATGTGATACATAGACGATACAGTTGTATCTAATACAAAGAACGATGCAATAATTTAATTTTGTCGTCTAATGTTTAGCCCTTGAAGCTGGTCGTTAAGTCTACTAACATCAGTTCGAAAACCAATAACATGATTTTGCAGCGTTGTAAGTTGATGTTGTATCTCATTTGCATACTCAGCGGCTCGACTTGGAAACTGTTGGTCAATCCACTGCCAGAAGGTACACCCTGTGGGATAAACCCGACATCTAAAATAACGACGCCCAATGTTGAATCCAATCGAAATAACATCTTCTGCAACGGCATACCCACAATGACACATTATGATTGGTGAGTCAGCATGTTGTTCGTTAACCACTTGGTTGTTTTGGTGCTAACGATGCAAACGACTATGCCGTCGCATCGCCCTTTCTTCACGTCGTTCTTCTTCTCGCCGTTGTCTTCTGAGTTCTTCTTGCTCTAGTTCATACTCAAGTAAATCATCGTAGTGCCTTTCTTGCATCTCTATATAAAAATCAATAGGAGTTTCTGGTGATGATGGGTTTGACAGTCCTAGATCACCCATGCCCAGGGTATCTTCGTAGTCATACGATGTAGGAAGAGATATAGGCATTATTTAACTACAAACAGAAATAGACATTTGAACATTCATATTGGATTTCTTTTATCCTCTAAATTTTGTTAACACCTTTGGAAATAGGCATTATTTACCAATACATCAATGGTTTGGCAAACATAAAAATACAGAACTTGCACAATTTCAACACATGCGAACATATAAATACAATACTTCAAGTATAAAAACCCTAATTTAAGGTAATCGGTATACCCTAATCACCCAGAGACTTTGAACGCAGATCAAAATAAGTTAGAGATGAATTCAACTAAATAAAACCTAAATGATGAAGCCCTAACTACCTGTAATTGTCCTAAACGATCCAAATTGGAGGTGTAAAGTTCGTAAAATAGGAGCAATCAAAGGTTTATAGTTTGTAACCTGAGGAAGAGTATCAATCGGAGGCGTTCTTGGACGGATTTCGTGGAGAGAGAAACAGACAGAAGGAGGAGTACCGGAGAAATTTGTTTTGGGGGGAAGTATTTCGTGAATGGGGAAACTATCGCGCCAAATTTTCACTAAGCTGTAGCAAGGATCAGCTTGAACCGTTGGATTAATCAACATCTACGGTTATTTATTTGTTTAAACTGATAACGCGGATCGCTGACCTGACATGTATTTATGTAATGCAACACTTTGAACTGGTGTTGCAAGGATCGGCAAGAACCGTTGGATTAATCAACATCTACGGTTATTTATTTGTTTAAACTGATAACGCGGATCGCTGACCAGGCATGTATTTATGTAATGCAACACTTTGAACTGGTGTTGCAAGTCACAGCACAAGAATTTCAACCGCAACACTGTGTTCACATCTAATGCAACAACAAATGAATGTTGTTGCAGAAGATCAAAGAATGCATAGCTTTCGCCACACTTTTCATGCAACACACACAAATTAGTGTCGAATATGCCCACTTTTGTAGTAGTGATGGCAACCTAAAGACCAGGATGGACCAGCGTGATTCGGCGAGAAGACGGTAGCCCTGTGATAGCAACTCGTCGTCTACCATCCATCTTGAGTCAATCGAGATACGTGAAGCGGAAAGGCGGAGAACTCCAAAAGACCATATACTTGCTATCTAGTTATGGTTGCGGATGGCCATAGGATAGTGGGGCACCGGGGGCCGGCGTATAGTTCTCATTTTACAAGGTGTGCCTTTCATTAGTTGAGGGAGGAGTCAAGTGGGACCATAGCCACTGAAATAAAAACAGACCTTAGCATCTGCATCGGCAGATATCTGAAAGCTTCCGACTGAGTTCTGTATTCCTTGATTTGCCCTGTCACAGGACTCGGACCGCACATTACAGGACATGTGCATCTAGACAAGCGATAATGATTCGCGATACATGCGTGGGGAAGTATAGGAACATATACCACTCTAGGTAGTGTGTCCTAGACTTGGGGGCATCGTTCGACAGGTAGCGTAATCCCTAGTTGGACTAGGTGGCATAAACCCTAAACTCGAAAAACGTTCAGCAGATAGCGTAAAACTCTAGTTAAATCTAGAAAGCACTTGATAGAAAACCCTAGATTTGATCTAGGTAATAAATAATGAATGTATGCCGGAAGGCAATGGAAAATACAGGGATTGGGATCACGTTATCTTTACTAGTTGGGACACTAGATAGGTGGTGCAGAGATATAGAAATCAGTATAACAAGGAAATAGCGAAGCGACGAAGTATTAGAGCGAAGTGGAGAAAGTATTAAAGCGTATCCAGTTTATCTTATCTTAGCATATCTTGTGATTACCTTGTCTAATCTTGTTGACCCTATCATCATGGCGTAATCTTGTATTCAGTTAATTCATGTCGTTTTGTTGTTCCATGTTCATATGCTAGAAGTTACTGAACTTACTCAAGCTTTATGTCTGACTCTGTTTTCCTTTCGTCTTCTTTCCTTCCGTTACCCCCCCCCCCAGGTAGTAAAGGAGGGAATAGTATAGCTCATGTTAAGTTGGACTGTCACTCTTCCCCAGCTTGAAGATTTGTCGAAGTTTGCTTGGATTCTCTTTCAGATGCTATGGCTGGCTCTTGCTAAATTTGGGGAATATAGATGTATTTTCATGCTTCTTTATTTTGTAAGACAGATGATACTCTGATATTGTAAAGAAATCATTGTACAAACTATTTATCAATAAAGCAAAGTTTTATTCTCCGCTGTTTAATTTTTGTCTGTCTTGTAATTTGTCTGCAACTTTTACCCTAAATGCTCCACAGAACTTAGTGCATTCCCTTTGTGAGTGACACTAACGGACGTGGGGTGTTATAGTTGGAGTCTGATTATCAAATGATTTGTTTTGCTTGTATCAAGCATATTTTGGTCGATATAAGGTAAAACTCTATCCTCCGGTTTGCGTTGCATTGTGTGGTTGGACTTGAGTCTTATATCGGCTTCATTTTTATAAAAAGCATTGCGATGTTTAAAAGATTTAATTGTTTTAAAGCACCGGCAATCCAATGGAGTAAACCCGTTCCGCGAAAGTGGCGTGGTCCTGTGATTAGCCAAATTATATAATGTGTTAAGTAGATTTCTCATACCAGTCCCATGACTGACTCGTAGTTTGTTTCACTTGCAAACTCGGTTACCCCTTTTGCTACACGGGCAGCCTTGTATTTAGGTTTCATCTGGCTCTTTCTGGATAGCTGGAGCTGAAGATGGATTCTATCATTTATCTCTTTTTATGCTGTTCAGCTCCTATTGTACATATTATGTTTGTTTTCCGCTGTAGACATTTATGTATAGCTGAACTGTATCTGTACTAAGTATGATCCTGTATACTGTGTAACTCTGATGATTATTGTTTATCCAGTATATCATTTGTTCATTATCTGATGTATTTATTTATTTCTGTTCTACTATTATCTGTTTCTGTGTTATATTCCAAAGATTACCCTTAACACCGTAGTATGGGTTTTGGGGTCGTCACAACGTGGTATCAGAGCTTTGGTTAAGCTTAGTTCTGGAATATAACATATTAACGAACTCGTCAGAAATAGAACCAGTAGTGTTCTAAGACGGGTAACTCATTACAGATAGGATCAGTAATATCCTAGTATGAGTAAAGCAGAATGAAATACACCCCAGTAGACACATTTACATTCAAGTATTTGTCTCGATATTTTGAAATATCTTTTCTGTTGACCTGACACTTTGTCTGCAATTTGCAGACGTACTAGAAAATGAGTGCGAGAAACAGAAGAAGTAGTACTGACCCGGATATAGAAGCTCTATATATGAAATATAGAAATCTGGGTCGAAAACCGTTCTCGGGCGAAGAATCTATTATGAAAACACAAGCTTGGATTCGTTCGGCTGAGAAAATCTTTGAAGGATTAAAGCTGATAGATGACCAGAAAAGATTACTGGCCTCCTTGGCACTCAAAGACGAAGCTTTGTTCTGGTGGAAGTCTATGAAGAGGGTCATTTCTTTATATGTTAGCCGATGCCCTACTTGCCAGCTAGTCAAAAGCGACCAACAGAAACTTGTTGGATTGTTGCAACCGCTGGACGTTCCAGGTTGGAAGTGGGAACATATTTCCATGGATTTCATAGATGGTTTGCTCAGAACCAGAAAAGGAAATGACAGTATTTGGGTGATCGTAGATCGTTTCACGAAGACCGCCCATTTCATACCTGTCAAATCGAATAGAACTGCTCAGAGTCTGGCGCAGGTATATTTCAAGGAAATTGTTAGATTGCACGGAGTTCCCATGAGCATCGTTAGTGATCGTGAGCCGATATGAATTAATTAGTATATTTTTGAAAAGTTCAAAATAAATTTATTGATGTTTGTGTTGTGTCATAGTGGATTTGATTAATTAAATTATTAGAACGATAGTTAATTTAATCAATAAGAGGATGAATGGTAGAATTTATTCGATTAAATCACACATTGAACTAATTAGAAAATAGATAGAAATATATACATATGCATTATATATGTTTGAACAGGTAAATGGATTAGCTGTTGAGTAAAGAAATTATTTGCGTGCCCGACAAATAGGTAAACCTTAAAGAGTTGGATGCGCGATTTTATTATTATATCAACTCCTGTGAGTGCCATTGGATGCGGAGTGCTAGTTGTTCTGTGTGTAATAATAAACATCGCCATAGGATAGTAACAATTAATTTTGAACTACATTACATGGCATACTTCTTGAAGATAGGCATACTTCATCATATACCACATAAGCATTTGGAGCTTGTGTGACGAGGTGGAAGATTTACCATACGAGCGAGAGGCTTGTATGGCGATGACTATATTTTGCAGGTTGAACTGATGATTGATATGACCATATAAAATTGTAACGATAAATTGCCAGATTAATAAAAACACCACACGGGTCTGGAGTTGACAATAATCACATATCTCTAGTTATTAGATACGGCACATGGATTATTTATTTCCCACATGGGAGGAGGTGACGATAATTTATTCTCTGGAGCAATTAAAATACACACTCCCTCAGGCTTTGACAGGGTGACGAGAATTTATTCTCTGGAGTTATTATCAATACACGCTCCCCTATAAACACCAGAATATATCACTATAAATATGTGTATGCTTTATAGGATTTATTGGGTACCTAATACGGCCCAACAAATTTCCAAACCCCTCCCCGTACAAAGGAGGTTATGGCGAAATTTTTCGAAAATTCCGGGTGTTAGCCAAATTTTTGAAGAATTTGAAAATTCTCAGAAACTGAAGAGTTGGAGAATGGAAGCCAGACTAAACGTAGAGTTGATTAATCAAACCACTTTCGACTTTGTTCCTTTTCGGGGACGAAAAGTTTTTAAGTGGGGGAGATTGTAACGACCCGGAAAATCTGAACCAATTTAAAAGTTTTAAATTTGCTATTTTAGTGAATTTTAAATATTTAAAATAAATATTTTAGATAACAAGGAGGTAAAAAGTAGTTTAAATTGATGTTTGAAATTGAAAATAATTAATTTGAATTATAAACAAGGCCTGAAATGGCGCGGTAATTTCAAAATTTGAATTCAAACTTTGACTGACTTTATTGGGTGCAAAACAAAACGGATTTGAGTGAAACCAAAAATATTTAAATCTGTTAGTGAATATCTTTCTAACGAATCTGAAAAATCGAAGTTTTATAGTAGGAAGCAAAAGTTATGGCCAAATGAATTTTCAGAAAGGTCGCTATGGAATTTATATAGCCCGTGAAAATGGCCATTTTGCAAACGACCTCGGAATTCGACGAAACCACTATTGTTGGATCCGGGATGTTAAGTTATTGCTAGGTTTCAAATTTCATAATTTTTGAAGCTAGTATGTGAGCGTGGCAAAAGAAAATGTGTTTGGTCGATTTCTATTAAATTGGATCGACCAGAAATGGGTCATTTTTCAAACAGTCCCAGAATTCGACGAAACTAGTTGTTTTGGGACCGTATCGTCAAAACATAGCTAGATTTATTTTTTGGGAATTTTTCGAATCAGTTTGTGGCCCCGACAAATTGAAATGTACGTTCAAATCGAATATTGAATGTTTTATATTTTAATTTGAATGAAAACTGACTGAAACAGTCGAATGGGCCTTCAAAACATAGCCCATTGTGTTCGGAATGGGGGTAAAACTCTAGGGACGATAGTCGTTGTGTCTGGATTGGGATTCGTGAGTGAAAGAAGGTATTTCTGGAATTTAAAAATATATAAAAAAATAAAAAAATCTCATTCGTCCACCTCAACTCTCTCTCTCTCTCCCCGACGAGCGAATAACCGGCGGAAAACCTCTTCCACTACTACAAAACAGGCCTGTTGCATCGTCACTGTTGCATCAGTTGTATAAACAACTGATGCAAATAGCATTACTTGAGTCAGTTCCCTATTACCTCGTGAAGCAATTGTCATAGGTAAAGCAGTTAAAGGGTTGAAAATGTAATTAGCATCAGTTGTGAACCATTTTTGAAGCAAATAATCTAAAGCAAGTGTTTTTACTTGCATCACATACGTTAACAACTGATGCATTTATATTAATTTGCATCAGTTTCTTAAATTTGAAGCAAATATAATGAAGTAAAATACATGTTAAATTAAAAAATGTACAACCACGTCACTTAGATTAAAATTTACAATAATTAATATTAAATAATTTATATTCAGCTAGAATTGAGAAGTAATAAGTAATAACCAATAAATAATAGTTGAAAAACTAAAAGTAAACATGTAAATTATAGTTAACAAAGTGGAAATAAATAATACTTTATATATAATAATTTTTTTATTGGTAATTATTAATTTTTTGTTAATATTTTTTTATTACAGTTATAAATTATTAATTGTTAATACATTAGCACTAATTTAGATATGATAATTACTAGTTAATATTACTATTAATAAGCAATAATATACATAACAATTAAAATTTAGAAATTAATATTCATTTACAATTAAGAAATTAATACTCAATTACATTTTATTTATTTATTGTATTTTAATATTTAAGATTTAATATTAATATTCAATTTACTATTTGATATATACATTTAACAAGTGATCATTACTAATTATTGCTCATAATAGATTATAAATAATATACACATAAAAATTACTATTTAATTACTAATATTTAATGATGAGAAGAAGCGGTAATATTATTTAATTACTTTTGGTGTATTGGAAACGTAAACGCAGCCGTTCCATACGTAGCCAATATCTAAATCTTGGAAGAAAGAGATTGCAATACCATTGGTTCAAACCAGTCAAACGGATAACTACAGCTATTAAGTCCGAGCCATCGATTTTGATGGAATCCAACGCGTTACATTAGCAATCCGCACCCTCCTATCTGCTCGTTCTCCATTTTCTCCCTAAATATTCCGTTTCTCCCAAGCCGTGTAAAACTTCCCCCAAATCAAAAAGGAAATCCCTAATTTTAATTCAAAAATGGAGACCGACGGCAAAATGATCGAAGGGGCCAGAGGTAGAAACCGAGGAAGAAGATCGTCATCAGGTCAGTCAAAGCCAGAGCTTTAGTCCAACTGAGGAAGAAGTTCGTTCATCATCGCCAGATTCAAAATCCCATCAACGCATCAACCCTAATTCGATTTGATGGCTTCTCTACCATCGAAGTCAAATGGAAGTGTCGCTGCTATTGCCTTCCTGCCTGATTGCAGGTTACGATCCAAATTACTACTCATACTACTATTTAAATTGAAATAATACTACATGAGCAGGCAACTATTTTTCTGCAAAATTTGATGGTTGCAAGTACTTTTGATTACGTATTTTCTGAAGTGGTTGAGGAAAACCGTACGA
This sequence comes from Allium sativum, assembly GCA_030737875.1. Classification (NCBI taxonomy): domain Eukaryota; kingdom Viridiplantae; phylum Streptophyta; class Magnoliopsida; order Asparagales; family Amaryllidaceae; genus Allium; species Allium sativum. The sequence goes on along the minus strand of CM060920.1, from coordinate 275,630,753 downwards.
CTTTTCTTGTGTGATTTAGCTTTTTCATCATCTGGAGATTAGAATATACGGCTTGTCTGCTACCTTTCACTATTTAGCTATCATTTTTCTTATTAACATGTAGGTCGTTAAATTCCTGTTATAATGGAAAGAACATCATTTTCATTTTTTAATATTGAATAGAAAGTAGTAGCAGATATGGGTGCCTAAACTTTGCATAATATATGAGGAGTTGCAGTATAGTAAAAGATTTGGGTTGTTCGAATTGTATGGACTAGTATGTTCAGTCAAAGAGATAACAGCTGATTTTGGTGTTTTCTAAGTGATGCTCAATAGAAGCTTCCTAACATTATTAAAAAACATGCAAAATAGATGCTTCCTAACTGATGCTACCAGATGAATTTAAATAGCATAAATTGTGTTAGTTAACCGAATCTTTTGGTGTTTTCTGAGTGTTTTTTTTCTCACCTTAGGAAATGCTGAAACTGGGGCATCTGATGTTGAACTCTATCCCTTATAATTATTATCCACGAGTAAACACATGCTGTTTAGCTCTCAAGTATTACATGTCTGAATTTGATGTTGTTTAATTAATTTTGAATTGTATAATAAGTTGTTTGTGTTGCACAATATATTTACCGGAAATTTTATGTTACAAATGAACGTTTGCTTCATCATGTAAATAAACAAATGTTTATTGTTAGAATATGTTATCTAATATGAAGTTATTAGAAAACTTTAATTTGACGTACTGAAATGCACATGTGTTGCATGTTTGAAATATCCCATAGCTGTTTAATTTACATTGTAATAAATCATGTAAGATGCTTGCATTACACAATGAACAAATTTTCCTTATAAGTTAGTGTTTGTGTCGCCCGCTGTATTAAAGTTCATTTATTTCTGGGTTGATATAAGGGTTACATTGAGTTTTCCCCATACATGTATCACCATGTATTCATGCAGCACTGACTATTAAAAGCTGCAATAATGAATTAATACTATGCTTTTTTTGTTTCATTTTAAACTAACTATTATATTATTTTGTAATATTGCCAGTGTCCACAGCAATCTGAAGCAACGGATTGTGTATATTATGTGATGAGGTATATGCTTGACATAATACACTACACCAAATAAGTAAATTAGAAACACTTGATATTTTAAATGGAAATGGTTTTCTGATGTTGCCACAACTGCAACGGCTATCCAGTGTTTCATGGCTTAACAAAGTGTTCTAGTATTATTACCATTATTATTTAAATTAAATAAATCTCAATTATTCTGGCTTAAAAACGAATCATCCCCATCCTAACCCAAATAAAATAAAAAGCGTTCTCGATCCAAAAATCGGCCGCGTTCTCAAGATCCAAAAATCGTCCGTGTTCTCAAAATCCAAAAATCGGCCGCGTTCTCAAAATCCTAAAATCGGACGCGTTCACAAAGTTGTTATGTAGGCAAACCTTCGCTAGAAGCTCCAATACCAGTATGCTTAAAGTATTAAGTAGTTTGTGTTTCAAAATTAAGCTGCATTCTTGACTGAAATATTGAGTAATCCATGTTTATTATGTTTATATATCTTTAAATATTCAACATTCTCTTTTAAACTTTTTATAAAAGCATTTATACATTAAAAATAAGGATATCAAACAATGTCATTGCAGATAGGGTTGGCAATTAGAACCGAGAACCGAAAATCTGAACCGAACCGACCCGAAAAGACCCGAACCCGAACCCGAACCCGAACCGAACCCGATGGGTCTCGGGTCAGGTCTAGATGTTGAAAAATACCATCAAGACCCGATCAAATCCGACCCGCATAGACCCGACCCGAAAGACCCGAAATAGTTACCTCCTTCTATTAGTTTTAACGACAAACTGATATAGATCCAGCAAATGAAAAATGCTAGTCCAACGCATCAAGCAAGGAAGTCTGCAGTCATTAGGTTCTCATATAAAAGAGAATCATGGGAAGCGAAAGTTGATGATGATCATGAATTCGGTATGTCAATATATATTCATCATCATTATTCTGTCATAATTGTATGTTTAAAATTGAATTTAAAATAAATTAGTTATTTATTTTAAATAACTATATGTTCTATAAAATTAGTCATTTATATGTTTAATTATATGTCATAATTATATATTCATCATCATCATCATTATGAAGTAGTTATTCTCTAATTTTAAGCTAGCAATACAGATGTATCTAAGATTGTAGACTGTCCATCTAATTCTCCTTTTTTGAGGAAATTAATTAGGTGTTTGCAGATGCAAAAATGTGGATAGTGGCTTTATGTATTGTAGATGATATGCTTTCAGCTGGTCTGGTCCCTAACACAGTTATATGGTCATCTTTGATGAGAGCTTGTGCCAAGACGGTATACTTGATCATACTGTTCAGATGTTTGACAAAATGTTTGTGTCTGGTTGTAAGCCTAACACACACTGCTGCAACATTCTTTTGGATGCTTGTGTGAAATCATGCCAATCTGGTAGAGCATTCCATTTGCATCAAACATGGAAATCAGACGGCATTAAGATTTTTGATAAGACTAACGGTTAGTATTGATAGTGGTAAGTGCAACTTATATGCTACATTATATAAAGATACGAAACCCTACCTGCTGATATTATCTGCTTCTTGATCTTGCAAATATTGAATTTTAGCTTAGAAGTTTTATTCGTTAAAATATTGGTGAAATTTCGACTACATATTGTTGATATTTATTTCATAACTTCAGAAAGAAGTGAGATGATCCCTTTTACACCAATGGTTGCTACATTTAATATTCTAACCCTCCTATATAACCAACAAAGAACTCAACATATATCCACAGACCTGAACGAAGCAAGCAAACAAACAATGGAAACTTCATCTTCTTTCATAGCATCATTACTCATTCTCTCATCCATAATTTCACTGTCACATGCAGGCAATGTTGCCGTATACTGGGGTCAAAACGACAATGAAGGCACCCTTGCCAAAACATGCACAACCAGAAGCTACGCCTACGTCATAGTCTCCTTCATTATCACTTTCAGCAATGGCCAAACCCCAGTGCTCAATCTGGCCGGTTATTGCAACCCAAACTCAAATGGATGCACCGGATTGTCCTCAGTGATCCAGTGTCAGTCCATGAATATCGAGGTTCTCATTTCCCTTGGTGGTGGTGTAGGAAGCTACTCCTTATCTTCCACTTCCGATGTACAAAACGTTGCAAATTATCTATGTAATAGCTATTTAGGAGGTAGTGTATAAATTGTTGAACGTCGAGATCAGTTTTATATAGTGTGTGTATTTATGATTTTATAATTTATAGGTACATCATCTTCTAGACCTATGGGACAAGCTGCTGTGGATGGAGTGGATTTCGACATAGAGCATGGTGGTGCCGGTCACTATGATGAACTTGCCCAATTCCTAACTCAGTATGGGAAAAAAGTGCACCTAACTGCAGCCCTACAATGCCCATTTCCTGATGCACAGCTGAGACCAAAGATGGAATTTTGCCTCACTATATGGAAGTACACATAATGTACTAACTTGGTTTTATGTACTTTACAGGTATGCATCTATTGGTCGGTGAATGTGTCTCTCTTGTTTGAGATCTTCCCACGTCAGGTTATAATGCAAGACAGTGACAATATATAACGTGAGAGTTTATTTTGGGATCTGCACACATCAGGTTTGTCAGGCCTTAAAATATATTTGTCAAACTAGAAACAAACTTGATTTTAGAATTATCTCGCTAATGTTTCTATTGATTTATAATCCTAAAGGTGCCAAATTACATTTTTGCATGAGCATGCGCTGTATGATTTAATTGGTGCTTTAACTTGGTTCAAATCATTCTAATCCACTCTGTGTGTGTGAATGCATGTGCACGTATTTAAGTAATTTTTTTTGATGTATTTTATAATTAAGATGAGAAGGGAATGGTGCAAAAATATTAGCAAAGCGATTTAGTTTAAAATCTTTCCCTATCGAGCATCATGAATTTCCTCATAGCTTTGTTTTATGCTACATTGAAGTAATCATTTAAGGAGATTCTTCCATTGCAGTCAATTCTCTGACCGCCATTAAGCCAGATAGTTTAGATGTAAAATAATTGGTAGTTTGAGGCAGGATAATTTTGGAATGTTTCTATTCACATCACAAACTAACTATTACATTATTTTGTAATATTGTCGGTGTCCGCAACAATTTGAAGCAACGGATTGTGTATATTATGTGATGAGGTATGTGCATGATATGGTAAAACACTACAATCAAAGCATCAATTTACAAAAGGTATTTCTTTAATTTGTTTCATTCGCCTAGCTAGTTATTATATGTTATTTACATGCGTTTTAAAACAAAACTCTTATAAATTGCAGGACTTTGCACAACGTGGTTCTTATGATTGACAAGAGATAGACGAAGTTCGGGATTGCTTAGCGACTTATATCATGCATAGTTGGATGTAGTTATGAGTCTTTTGACTTTAGTTTTATGATTAGAGTATGTATTTTTTTTGGTTGTACGCATGAACTATGTTGATTTATAATACAATTATATTGATTGTTTCATCAGATTCGTGGTATTAATGCATCTGTAGAATTTTAAATTATATTAATTAATATTGCTTCAGGTTTAAAATTTTGAAATAGTGGATTTTTTTTTTGTTACTTCACTTAATTTGCATCAGTTGTAATGGCGTAGGCAACTGATGCAATAAACTAAAATTTATAACAAATGTCATTTTTGCATCTGTTCATTAGCATCAGTTGTTTAAAAACTTTGATGCAATAGACCAAGGCTTCGAAAGCAAATGTAGACATTTTCATCTGCTTTATAGCATCAGTTGTATTAAATAACTGATGCAAGTGATCGTCATTTGCATCAGTTCTTTAACTGATGCAACAGAAATTTGTCTGTTGCATCATCTTCACTTGTATCAGTTCAACAACTGATGCAACAGAGGGTTAACAACTGATGCAAATGACCCGTTTTGTAGTAGTGTTCCTCCTTCTCTCCTCGATCACGCCCAAACCACAGAACAAAACCGCATGCTCCTTTGGAAGATTTTGAAGATCCCACTCTCCTCTTGAAATCCATACCACTTCCGCCCTTTTTCGTCGAGTGTTGTCTGAGATCTGCCGCTCTGAAGTGTCGGCGTTCAACGCCAGTTTCCTCCTCGATACCCAGTTCGAGTTCAACGAGGGGGGGTCCACGGGCGCGCCTTTCAAGGCTCTACAACGGGGTACAACCCGATTTCGTTCAAGTGCTTCGGATTTCACGTTAAAGCCAAACCTAGTTTTGAATCAAAATAGAAAGGCACGGCTGTTTTTATTTTAAACTATTTAATAGCAGTTTAAAGCGCTACCGTTTTTGATTTCACTGTAAAAATCATATCTTTTTCGTTTCTTGACGAAATTCAATGAAATAAGGGACATTGGACTCGTGTGGATGTCTTCTACATTCTGGAAGAGACCGCATATTTTTCTGAGCCTTCTGCTATTTTTGGTGGAGTGGAACCCAATGTGAGATTTCTAATTTATAAACGATATGGAAAACGACGATGTATAAATTATATAGTTGATGTATGACTTGTATAAGCGTTGTACACCTCATGTATAAGCGTTGTATAGGTTATATGTTCGATGTATAAGTTATATATGCGTTGTAAAAATTATATATGTGTTGAAATAGAAGTGAAATGCTTATATATACATATAAATATAAATATATATATATATATACACGCCCCTCGTCCACAAACCATGGACGATATTTATTGGTTGTGATTGGTGTGAAAATTGGTTGATAGCGAGTGGTTGATTAGAATTGTTTGTGGTTGAAATTGATTGATAGTGGTTGAAAAATACCCATTTGTGGTTGAAAATTATTTGGTTGAAACCACATAGGATTAGTTTGTGGAAATGAAAAAAAAAATATACATGCCGCCTGCGTGCGAACTAGATGCATGAAATCCCCATTCTCAAAAGCTGCGAGGCTTTAAGGTAGAGCGAGGAGCCGTACTAGGGACGTCCACGGTTTTAACTATCCTGCCGTTATGATGCCGAAATTTTGAATAATACTCATGTGTTAGAATTATTTTCATGTGTTGAAACTATATTCGTGTGTTGAATAGAAATTCATGTGTTGAATGTTATTCGTGTTTTAAATATAAAAATCACCTTTTTATCTATATATATAAACTATAGAAAACCTTCATGTGTTGAATTGAAATTCATTCGTTGAATATAAATTCATGTGTTGAATGGTATTCGTGTTTTAAATATAAAAATCACCTTTTTATCTATATACATATAAACTATAGAAAACCTTCATGTGTTGAATTGAAATTCATTCGTTGAATTGAAATTCATGTGTTGAATGGTATTCGTGTTTTAAATATAAAAATCACCTTTTTATCTATATATATAAACTATAGAAAACCTTCATGTGTTGAATTGAAATTCATTCGTTGAATAGAAATTCATGTGTTGAATGGTATTCGTGTTTTAAATATAAAAATCACCTTTTTATCTATATATATAAACTATAGAAAACCTTCATGTGTTGAATTGAAATTCATTCGTTGAATAGAAATTCATATGTTGAATGGTATTCGTGTTTTAAATATAAAAATCACCTTTTTATCTATATATATAAACTATAGAAAACCTTCATGTGTTGAATTGAAATTCATTCGTTGAATAGAAATTCATGTGTTGAACGGTATTCATGTTTTAAATATAAAAATCACTTTTTTATCTATATATATAAACTATAGAAAACCTTCATTTGTTGAATAGAAATTCATTCGTTGAATGGAAATTCATGTGTTGAATGGTATTCGTGTTTTGAAATAAATTGTTTTATAATAAAAATCATATTTTTATCATCTATATGAACTATATAAAATAGCCGTGTTTTGAAAGAAATTGTTTTATAATAAAAATCCTATTTTTACCATCTGTATGAACTATATACAATAGTCGTGTTTTGAAATAAATGGTTTTACAATAAAAATCACATTTTTATTATATACATGAATTGTTAAGAATAGTGAAGTGTTGAAATAAATGTCTGTTAGATAAAAATATCATTTTTATCAAATGTATGAAAAGAATATGGATTTGAAATCGAAAAATCGATTATATATATATATAATTAAAATAAATCGAATAACGAAGCTGCAGTTCGTGTTTTGAAACCGTGATTTCAAACGATTAGTGCGGGAGATCCGACCATCGGATTTTCCCGAAACCAAAACCGTTGGGTTCGCTTTGGAAATATCTTTCCAACGACACCAACTTTGCAAAGATCCAACGGTTGGATTGTCTGGAATGTTTAATTCAAATCTGAAGAAAAATAGCGCCAGAGTCGATTATATTTATATATATAAAAATATAATTAAAATAAATCGAATAACGACTCTGCAGTTCGTATTTTGAAATCGAAACTTCAAACGATTGTACCGGGAGATCCGACCGTCGGATTTTCCCAAAACTGGAACCGTTGGATTCGTTTTGAAAAGATCTTTCTAATGATGTAAATTTTGTGAAGATCCAACGGTAATATTTTCAGATATGTGTAAATCAAATCTGAAGAAAAACAGCGCCACGGCCGCGTTATGGCCCGAAGCGTCGTTTGAATAAACTGGCTATTTTAAAATAAATAAAAATAGCGATAAATCGTTATAAAATATTATAAACGATATGGATGTGATATTTAGAAACTAACTGAAGGTTGGCTAAGTCGAATGGTTTCCTGGATTTTGATCTGATGTTGGTTTCGGCCTTCGGGGTTAATATTTGGGAAATCGTTCTCTTACTAATTGACGGTTAGTGACTAATGAATTGAAATAAGGCGTATGTTGTGTTTTTGTAGCACTTGTTTATTATATACGCGAGTTGCTCAGAAAGGCCGAGTTTATCCCATTCTGAACTGAATCGACGATAAGAAATCGAAGATGAAGACGATGGTCGAAGACCGGAGATCTTCACCTCGTTTGGATGGTAACTGATGTCCTGATTGGGAGGCATCCTGAAATATGGATAATGAGTGGTGATCGTCCAGACTTACGTGGAAATCGATGGGTTTGCGAGGTATATAGTGCCTCAGGCTTCGTTCAGACCCAGAACGGACTTGCAAATGGGTTGTGTGTTTGACATTGGAATTCATTCTGTGTGATTGATAGCCATCAGTTACATGGCGTGAATTGTCTGTGTGGCATGCTAAGATGTTGTGATCAGGGCTTCTGTTGAAAAGCAAAGTCTTGTGGTTGGTGATCAAAGCACCGCCTGTGTGGCGTAGCTTTATGTATAACGTGAATTCGCGAGCCTCACTCCCCGGTATGAACCAGAAACAGGAGGAGGACCTCGGGGAGGACATGCGTTTCTTCCTAGCTAGAGGTGGTGTCAGTGCTTAAACTGGCTGACATTTATATTATTTTCACCTATGTGGTTGTTGCGGTTGCGAGGCGCCTCGGATATATCGGTCGATTCGGGACCGATGGAGTCATTCGTTGGCTCGTTTATACCCCAAAGGGCGGGGAAACGCAGTGTTCAGGAATTTTTAATCCACATCGGTGGACCGGCCCTGTCGCTCCAAGGGGCAGTTGCGGCTGTTCCTGAGTCTCGGACTAGGCAGTCTCGAATTCGGTAAGGACTATCTTTTGCCTTGGTTCATGATGGAAATCCAATTTCCAAATACGTGATTGTGCGGATTTGATTGTATATGTATACGGCGACATGATATATGGTACCCATGCCGTCTATGATTGATATTTATGATTGTGTATGAAATTAGAAACTAACTGTAAACGAGATAAGATGGATGGTTTCCTGGGTATTGGTCTGATGTTGGTTTCGGCCTTCGGGGGTAATACCTATGGGATCGTTCTCTTACTATTTTACAGTTGGAGTCTGTTTATCAAATGATTTGTTTTGCTCGTATCAAGCATATTTTGGTCGATATAAGGTAAAATTCTATCCTCCGGTTTGCGTTGCATTGTGTGATGGGACATGAGTCTTATATCGACTTCATTTTTATAAAAAGCATTGCGATGTTTAAAATATTTAATTGTTTTAAAGCACTGGCAATCCAATGGAGTAAACCCGTTCCGCGAAAGTGGCGTGGTCCTGTAATTAGCCAAATTATATAATGTGTTAAGTAGATTTCTCATACCAGTCCCATGACTGACTCGTAGTTTGTTTCACTTGCAAACTCGGGTGCCCCTTTTGCTACACGGGCAGCTTTGTATTCAGGTTTCATCTGGCTCTTTCTGGATAGCTGGAGCTTAAGATGGATTCTATCATTTATCTCTTTTTATGCTGTTTAGCTCCTATTGTACATATTATGTTTGTTTTCCGCTGTAGACATTTATGTATAGCTGAACTATATCTGTACTAAGTATGATCCTGTATACTGTGTAACTCTGATGATTATTGTTTATCCAGTGTATCATTTGTTCATTATCTGATGTATTTATTTATTTATGTTCTGCTATTATCTGTTTCTGTGTTATATTCCAAAGATTACCCTTAACACCGTAGTACGGGTTTTGGGGTCGTCACAGAGACACTAGTCACGAAAAGGTGGTAATGAATCTTTAATATTATTATAACTTGGGTAGCAGTGATATAATGCCAGATAACAATCTCTGTTTATGTAACAACTCAGAATTTCTGAACTAATTTAAAACTTTTATTTTAGTTATTTTAATGGGTTTTGAATATTTAAAATGATTTATTTTAAATAATAACGATTTAAAATTTATTTAAATCGAAGTTAGAATGAATAAATAAATTTTAGTTATAAAACAAGCCTGAAATGGCGTGTTAGTTTGAAAATTCGATTTCTGATTTCAATTGAATGTATAAGATTAAAAATAAATCGAATTCCAACAAAACAAGAAACATTAGAATTTGTTTAACTATATATTTCTAATGAATGTAAGAAACTGTGATTTCACTTTATAAATTGTAAGTTATGTCCAGTTTGAAATTTAGAATAGTCGTTATGGAATTTATATATTTTAATACAATATATAGCCCTTAAAAATAGTCATTTTGCAAACGACCTCCGTTTTCAATGAAACCACTTTTGTTTGTCCGGAGTGTCAAATTATTGCTAGATTCCAAATTTCACAGTTTTTGGAATTAACATATGAGCGTGATGAATTTAAATATGTTTGGTAATATCAGTTTGAATTTAATCGACTGGAAAATGGCCGTTTTTAAAATAGTCTCCAAATTTGACAAAATTAGTTTTGTTAGGACCGTATTATCAAAACAAAGCTAGATTTATTTTTCTATAATTTTTGGAGTCAGTATGTGGCCCTGGTAAATTAAAATGTACGTTGAACTCAATATTAAACGGTATATTAATTTATATTTATATTTTAATGAAAACTGATTGGAACAGTCGAATTGGCATACGAATCATATTCCATTGTTTCCGAAATAGGGGTATTTGGTTAGGGGCAATAGTCGTTAGGATTTGTTTGGAGTTCGTGGCATTAAACAATAACAAAAAAAATATTATTATTATAATATATATATACACACACACATGGTCAAGGGGGGTCAAGCCCTAAATTTTATCTAATGCGGTCAACCATTTCCTGGAGCCGCACAAAACAAAACCCGATTATATGCATCTCCCTAATTTCTCCAACGATTTTCTACAAATCGGCTGATCCATTCCAAAGATTTATAAACCGGAAAATCTTCAACTATGCGAGATCTTGGTTCTAAACGGCTATGATTAGTTTTAGTGGAACGAGTTGGAAGAATTTTGACTCAAAAGGGGTTGCGTTCGAACTGTTTTAGGGAAGAGCAAGGGGGACCGAACTCCAAAGCATCGTCGGCGTGGGGAGAGAGGGCCAAGGCGCACGTGGTAGCGGTAGTTGATCGAAGTCCGGTAGCACAGTTGAGGAGCAATGGCGGATTTTGTTAGTCGAGCACGGTTCGATGTATTCAGGCAATTACGAAGGGGAAGGGGTAATTAAGAAATGGATTAATGGATAATTAAATTAATTAATTAATTAATTAATTATTAAAGTGATAAATGTTTAAAATATTGTAACTCTTTCATACGCTGTCTAAATCCGACGATTCAAAATGCGTTGAACTCGTCTCGAAAAACTCTACGCAATGGAACAAACTAGATCAGAAACGGAGCAAATCAGAATTTGAGGTGGATTTAAATCAAACAGAAATTCAGAAATAAAGGATGACGGAGTAGAAACAAAAGTGAGAATTCTCTCACCGATTTTTTTTACAGTTACTTAATTTATTTTATAACTGTAAATATATAGAAATTGCCAGTATAGATTTTTATCTGTTGTATGGAGTTCAACACTCGGATTTGCACAAATCACATAAATTGGAAGTGATGTATGGATATTACCGAAACTCGGATTTTATACTCCACGAATAGCCACTTATGGCGCCGTAAATGGCATTTGGTAGTTGAGCATTTATTCATATGGATGATGTGGTGAATTGATGTGTTATGATTGTGACTGTGATTTTGAAATGTTTGATACGTTAGAAAAATAAATATAAAATTTTTGTGATAAATAAAATGGACAAAAAGTATTCATTAGTATATTAAACAGTGAAAATTGTTTAGTTAGAAAAAAAAGTAATTCAGATCAAATTAGAATTGGTTAAATTTATTAACCAATAATTTACTTAAATTGATCGTTGTGGGTTAAAACCCCACATGGGTATTGGGATGATATTTGACATACACTAACCCAAATATTTAATTGTTTGTCAATCGATGGGTTGACAAACTATGATGAGCGTTATTTATTTATTTTAATGCTTATACGGTAGTTGAATTCACTCTGGATGTGTTTGAATTGTTAATGATTATTTATCATTATTGTTGAATACATGCGATGTATGAAATCCATATAACTGAAATTATATGGTAATTAATTGAGTTGCTTTCCGATTCAGAATATAACGAATATTTTAAAACAATATTCAATAAAGAATCAAAATAAGATTTTGATGTCCGATTTTGGATGGACACAAAAATATATAAAAATATGAAGCTGGGTTAAGAATTGAAACGCCATTTTAACCCGAATGGGTTTATCGATCGATTTTATTCATTTTAAAATAATACCGAAGATAAATGATTTCAAAATCAGATATTTTGAAAATAATACCATTTTAATATTTTAATGATATTGAATATTCTATTTTAATTTAAATTTGAAAATGAAGTTGGAATTGTTTTAAAATGAATTTGTAAACGATTTATAAAATACGTTTTAAATGGAAATCGATGATATATATATATTATATATTTAAATGGCCTGAATAGAACGCGCCGCTTTTCAGATCTGGTACGATTTGCCTTGCTCCTCCAAATCCACCCCATTTCCTCTTCATCTCAGCTTAAATTCTAGAAACCCCTACTGGTTAACGCTTCCTGTCACGCGTGGTGGCCCGATTTGTACTCCAGATCTGGTTTCGGCTTGCTTTGCCTTGGAGTGTCTGGTTCATCACGGTGTGTTGTTGTTACGTCAACATCTTACCCCAATGAAGCTTTCGCGACATTTCGCCTTCTACTTCCAGGTTTGTTACTGATCAACTAGGTTCCTTTTTGTACCCACACATGGACTATTTTTACAGCAAACGTCTATATGGAAACTTTGCATTGTCTCTTGCTCAGTGAGCTTCTTTGTAACAGCCTGGTTGTCAAGTGGTGTCTGTTGGTTCGACTGTTGTGGCTTTGATTTTGATGTGAAGGTGATTTCGACTTGTTGTTCTAGTTTGTAAGTCGGTGTTGTTTTTGGGTTTCATAGTTGAGTTTTCTTTAACGCGGTTGGTTGGAGTTTTCGTTGCTAATTCTGTGAGCATGGCATCTCCCATGTTTCTCGCTAGCTCTGTCTCTTTGTAGTAGCTTTGGGGTGCTGGTTCAGTTTGTCACTCCATCTACTTTGGCAAATATGGAATCTCTTGCTCGAACTTGTCTGTTTGGATTGATGATCTTTTCTCCTTCCAATGGCAGCTGCAATTGGAAATACTTGCTTGCGATACCTTTCTGCTACTATAAATGTGATTTGTCTGCGTCATCTCTAAACATGGAGCAGCCTGCTGCCGCTTTTGTCAGTTTACGTTTACATTGTGCTACTGAGGGCTTGTATACTTTGTATTATTTGATTGGTATTGTTGTAAACGTATGTAACTCTCTACTACGTGTAGAATGTATCTAGATAGTAGTCTAGGAAAAATTATGTAGTCTAGTAAATTAGCTAGCTCCGGTGCTTTTAGCCTGTCTAGGAGAGTGGACGGAACACTTTAAACTCCGTAAGCGGTGGACGGTCTACCTTAATAACCGATTAGCTGACTGCGAACTACAGTCACCTGTACCATATTGTATTAGTCATAATAAAAGAGTGTTACGAAACACTATAAAAACCGATCGGCTATGCCAAAAAAATAGAACGCGCCGCCGTCGCTTGCAGCGACCGTTCACGAATTTCGACCATTAACTTAAAATTGATGTAATGGGAGATTCGACCGTCAAATTCTCCTAAAACCGGAACCGTTGGATTCGTATCGAAAAGAGCTTTCCAATGAATATAAGAGATTTGAAATCTAATGGTTAGATTTGGAAATATGTCCAAATCAAATTCAGAAAAGGTTGCTATGGATGCAGTTCGGTGGCCATTATTGGAAACCGACTATAAAGGCCTTAATAAAATTATTAAAAATAGGGAAAAATTGTGTAACACCCCACTTCCATTAATGTCACTCACAAAGGAATGCATTAACATCCATGGAGGTTAATAGTGAATATAGAACAGAAGAACTACAACAAGACAGATAATTAGCAGTACTTGGAAATCTAAAAAAAAAACTTCATTTTATTGCAGCGGAAATTAAATATGTTTATTACATCACAAAATCATTGAACAGGGTCAAGTACATTATCCATCTTGATAAAAACAAAATACATAATCCCATTATACAAATAGCCATGAAAAAGATAACAAGCTGGACTTTACTTCAACGATCCAAGCTTTCCAAGAGAGATAAAGCAATCCAATCAAATTCCATTAGAGCTGGGTCCAACCTGAGGACCTGGAGGGGGAAAAGGATAGAAATGGAGGGGGATCAGACATAAAGTCAGGCGAGTATGATAATTCTAACAATACTATTATCAAAATAACTGGACTAAGGCATAAGCTGGAAGACAAGTTAATGTCGATGAACTATTAGGTGTGGCATAACAGACAAAGGAAATGAGATAAACCAAGATAACGTTAAAGATAATGGTAAAGGCACACCTAATTACTAATGAATAATTACTACACTGCACCACGCCCGTCCACTAACACTAACGTTAATGGCGCTTCCTAATTACTATACTCTACCGTACTGTACCGTACCGTACTGTACTAGCACTAACTGCACCCCTACTAGTCACTCTTGGAATTTGATCCCCCTTGGCTAAATAGAATGATGATAGCTTCGTGTACTACTAGATGTACCCACTATCCCCCATGTTTGACTGTATATCTCTAGTTGCTATCATAGGTACCCAACGTGTACCTATCCCCACTAGACGTACCTCCTTAATAATGGTAATTCCACGTACTCCTAGCTGACGTCATAGGTGTCGTCTGCTACTATCTCCACTAGGTGTACCCCCTTGATAACTGATTAATAATGGTAGCTTCGTTTACCCCTAGCTGACTACATAGGTGCCGTCTGCTCCTATCTCCACTAGGTGTACCTACTACCCTACCCCATTCGATCGGCTCCCTAACTCGTAGATACCCGTGCTGGCCCCACAGTGGGGTGTATCACTCCCCTAAAGTGGCAACCTAATACAACTGAGAATGCACGGCTTATACCTACACGATGCAACAACGTCTTACCTACCAGCCCGGGTCCATACACGCATATGAAACCCGTTGGACTTGCGTTGCGATCGCTCCCCGTTTTGGCCTCTTATAGTCAAGCCCAGTATGCGTGTCCCGTCCTCGACTTGGGTCGAGCCCACAAAGATACGTTTTGGGATACTGGTTGAAATGGGCCCCCACTATTTGCCACAAGCATTCCACCTAAGCTTGTCCCCATTAATCCATCCCACTTAACCCACTTAGTCATGTTTATTTACATGTGTGTTTGGTTAAGTCTAATCGTATTTCAAATGCCTCTAAAGGCAACCACTAGATTCCTCATGCCACCCAAGGCACCCACTTAACCCCCATGTCCCACCTTACATGATTATCTGGTTAAGTATTTCTTAATTTATTAAGGCCATAACCTCATAAAGACCTCTCACATTAGACTGGCATTTATGGCTGCTGGATTTGCCGGGCGGGTCCGGGCAGTCTTACACCATAAAAGAGTCTAACCTCGTGTCTTTACAACTGTTATGCTTCAGTTTGGGCCTAGGACCTCTCACATTGGGCCGACATTTGTGACTACTGGATTTTCCGGGCGGGTCCGGGCAGGTTTACGTCACAAACGGGTCCAACCTCGTGTCCTAAGCATTGATTATTATTAATAATCCACTTTCCCCAATTTTAATAATTCCTTATTTGAATTATTAATTAATTCCAATTTTAAATAATGTCCATAATTGACTCAATTATGGCCATCCATTCATGGTATGCAAAATCATACAAAATTGCACCCAATTTATTAATTCCTAATATTACCCCTACCCCACGTTTGAACGTTTATTCGCAAAATGTATGCTAGACTCGATTAGTCTAACTCATAGCATAAAAGAAAATATTCACAACAACAACATATATATGTGACTAAATAAATCATAACAAGGGGTGAAACTTGCATACATCCAAAATTACAACTTGCATAAGATTATACATGTCATGGATCTAAGGGTGTCAACTTATTCATAATTCACATAATATGATCTTAATCAAATTTCATAAACTTGCATAGGAACATGTGTGAATCAACATCGTCTAACTTAACAATATGGGTTTATATGGGTACACCTAACTCAATAAGCAAATTCCCATAATCAAAATTCATTTAATAATAGATTCATGTATATGGGTACACCTAACTTAATAGGCAAATTCCCATATTCAAGATCCAATTAGATTGTAGATTCATGTATATGGGTACACCTAACTCAATAGGCAAATTCCCATAATCAAGATCTATTTAATATAAAAAAACATGAACTTTAAACATGATCCTATTAGCATAAATAATAACATCATGATTTTACAACTTGTATGATTCAACACAACTTAACATGACATCATTATCATGTAACATAAGTATTTCAACATATGTGATAATATGAGATCTACAGCATATATAAGATTTACAACATAGCATAGCATAATTTGCAACATAGCATGACATGATTTACAACATAGCATAGCATAATTTACAACATAGCATAATTTACAACATAGCATAGCATAATAGCATTACAACATCTGACATAGCATATCATGATTTACAACATACTTACAATCACATAACAACATGTATATATGATAACATAATGAGATCCACAACATAATTTACAAATACATAACAATTCATATCACTTTCTTGTGATCCATTCATAACGTAATCGAATTATTTTATAATAACATTGTGAGAATCATCATACTCACAATTTATAGAAGAGAAATTGAAAGAGCTTTTGATTTGATTTGAGTAGATTTAGTTTGTAGTTTAGGTCTTCTTCTTCTTTAGTTTGTGACGGCTACGCTGAACTCCATGGCAACGGCATGTCGGTAGCTCTCCAATTTTTCAAGTGATTTAGGGTTAGAGTCTACCCACTTATTTATAGATGTTAGGATGCATTTAGGCCATTAGATTCACCCTAGAATAGATTAGAGCCATTAGATTTCGTCCAGCCTTCAAAACACAGCCCGAAAACCCAACCAGATGCACCCAGGTCACCTGGGCTCGACCAGGGAGGTCGACTCCCAGGTCGACCCTAGGTTCGACTCCCCAGTCGACCTGGGGGGGGGGGGGGGAGGTCGACTCCCCAGTCGACCCCCAGGTCGACCCCCTGGGTCTGGCGGGATTTTTCCCGCCACTTCTGAAAATTGAAAATTTTGTTTTTAAATCTGAATTTAAATTTCTGAAAACTTCTTTGGGCCTTATCTGGGTCATACGGACTCCGATTTTCGAAAACTCAGACTCTATTTCACGTATTTTTCCGAGACGAACACAATGGCGCAGCCCGTTACCCAATATTCTTATATTTGAAATTAATTATTCTTTCATTTGTGAATATTAGCATTAACTGTTTTACGGGGTGTTACATTCTCCCCTCCTTAAATGATTTTGACCCCGAAATCTTCTAGTCAAGAAGATTGTTTAACCTAACATCCAATCAACCATCTACTCAATCATCAAACACTGGCATCCACTGTCCTTATAGACTTCTAATGCTTTTATGTTTAAATGCATAGTGTGTGTATATGTCCGTATCTAATGCAAAATCAGGCGGTCCACTGATTCAGTTGACCTCCTTGATGCAATTCATGATAGTGCCATGCATCCATTATGTATGCAAAAGATCCTAGTTGCTTACATACTACTTCTATATGCGTGCACATCCATCCAACCGAATGCAGCATCTATATGATGGTACAACCATTATACATCCATTATACTAAATACATTCATTTATGCAATATGCAATATGTAGTGACTGAGCCGATCTAGTGCCTAAGGTGTGTGTATATATGCATCCACGAGCAACCACTAGCAAACACTTGCATCCATTTTGCATCCATCATACATAACATGTCTCAAACATATGTTTCAACCATAGGATTATCCTAACTAAAGGTCAAAGATACTAATGAGAGGACATACTAAAGATAAGATAAGATAAGCTAAGCGATAAAGGAGAAATTAAAAGACATACCCTCAAAAAGAAAAGGGTACAACGAACGCATCTTCTCTTCTGTCTCCCAAGTAGCGTTGCTCTCATCATCTCCCCATTGCACTTTAACTAGTATGACCTCTCGATTCCTCAACTTTTTGATCTCCGACCCAAGAATGCATGTAGGAGCTCGTCTAATTGGTGCATCACGCTCTATTTCCACCTCTTTAAGCAAGCTCGGCTCTACCACCTCCGCGGTCTTGTGCAAACACTTTCTCAAATGTGATACATGGAATACGTCGTGTATCCACTAAGTTTCTCAGGCAACTCCACCCTATACGCCATCTTCCCAATCCTGTCTTTTATAGGAAACGGCCCTACAAACCTTGGCGCTAATTTCCCAACGGACCCAAAGCGAACAACATTCCGTAACGGAGATACTTTGATAAAAACCATGTCCCCAATGTCAAACTCAAGATCTGTCCTCCTCTTATCAGCATACGATTTCTACCTATCTTGTGCTGCTTTCATCCTCCTTCGAATCAAATCAATCTTCTCCGAGGTTTCCCTAACCATATCGGGCCCAAGTAGGATTTTATCGGTAGATTCCCACCAACATGTAGGTGAACGGCAAGGCCTTCCATAAAGAGCTTTGAAAGGTGCCATGCCAATACTAGACTGAAAGCTATTATTATATGCGAATTCTACCAACGGAAGGTGCTCTTCCCATGTACCCCCAAAGTCTAGGATACAAAGCCTTAAAAGATCCTCTAGAATACGATTCACCCTCTCGGTCTGGCCGTCCGTCTGAGGATGATATGCGGTGCTCAAACATAGCTGAGTCCCTACCGCCTCTTGTAAACTCTCCCAAAATTCGCTAGTGAAGATGGGATCACGGTCGCTTACTATACTAGAAGGAATACCGTGCAAACGAACTATCTCTTTAATGTGTACAGAAGCCAACCACGGAGCAGTCCTCTTACGGGAAAAAAATGGGCGCTCTTAGTAAGTCTATATACTATAACCCAAATCCCCGTATTACCCTTCCTTGATCTTGGTAACCCATCAACAAAATCCATTGAGACGCTTTCCCATTTCCATAGTGGAACTTCCAATGGGAAAGCAACCCACCGGGTTTCTTTTGTTCCGCTTTTACTCGTTGGCACACCAAGCATCTAGCGACGTACTCGGCCACATCCTTTTTCATACCGGCCCAAAAGAAAACCCGCTTCATATCTTTGTACATCTTGTCTTCGCCGGGGTGAATGGTCATCTTTGAGCGATGAGCATCATCAAGAATGGCCTTCCTCAAGTCTTCGTCTTGTGGTACACAAAGTTTATTATCCCTTTGTAACCAACCCTTATCATCTAGGGTATACCAACGAAGATGGCTAGACGACTCCCCTCCTTTGAGCTTTTCTACTATCTCAACCAACTGTGGGTCGTCTTGCTGTGCCTCACCAACTCGTCCTAGAAGTGTAGGTCTAACCTCCAAGGATGCTAGCAAACCAGGTACAAGGTCAACGGAAGGTCTAACGTCAATAGGTAGAGATAAACTCTAAACTACTTTGCTTGACAACAAAGGGCTCCATGTCAACTTGTTCCTACACAAAGCATCCGCCACAGCGTTGCCCTTGTCAGGGGTATATGTTATCTCGAAATCGTAGGACGCCAAGAACTCCCTTCACCCTAACATATCTCCCTTCCCTAGAGACCTCATGCCCTAAATTCCTCACTTCCTCCCTCCAAAAATGGTATCTTAGGGAACCTAGCTCTAAGCTGGTGCACTTGTAGGGTCTCCAAACTTTCCCCTAAGATGTAGGGCATGCTCTTCTCTGCTTCTAGAGAAAACCAGGATATTATCCCATGTAAAATCGTCACAACTATCCATCTCTCACGCAGACCATCCTAGTCGAATTCGACATCCCCCAAGTGCAAGCCCCAAAGGCCTAAACCAATATCAGACAAACACCCAAGGAATACCTCCTTCGATTTCTGACGACCTACGTGAGATGATACTAGTAAGATGGTCAACCAATTGAGCACTTGACCGACTCTGGCCGTCCTTGCCAGTCTTGCTGCAAAACTACTGCTGATTACATAACGGCTTTGCTTAACCTATTGAGCACATACGAAAACTTATTTCACGCCTATGGGTAGACCCCGCACTTTATCAACGACGTCTCCATACTCACGGACCACACAACAGATTCCTAATCATCGTTAGATGCGTCAGAAGATTCTAGGCAGCTAAGCATCACAGAACCCCTAGGGTCGCAAGAAATATGAGGGTTTTTCTACAACAAATCAAAAGTCTAACTACCCTCCTTTCACAATATAGGATGGCACCATGCCTGGCTAGCCAATCCACCTCTAGAACCAAACTATAGCTCGTGAAACCAAGGACAAAGGCATTGCATTCAAACTCAACGCCCAAGACAAACACTCCCAAATCCCTACAAATCATAGAAAGATGAGCCGAACCACAAATAGGATTTGAGACTACTAAGGGATCAGTAACAAGACTAGTATCTAGGTGTAGTGTTTCAACTAATGATATAGAAATAAACGAATGCGATGCGCCCGAATCGAATAAGGTACGGACAGGGTGATCAAACAGAAAAACTAAGCTTTCAACAGAAATGGTTCTACCTCGTTCTTGCAGCGGTGGGACCGCGAGAGCCTGAACTTTTCCCCTTGCCTGCCCTGGTGCCATAAGAGCCTGCACCTGTCCTCCCGAGGTAGCTCCTGCCCTCTGCCCCTTCTTTGGGCAGTCCTTCACTAGATGTCCCGCTTCACCACAATGAAAACAGCCAGTCTTCTTTTTCTTTCGGCAACCCTTGCTAAGATGACCTGGTGTCCCACAGTTAAAGCATTTCTTCTTTCCCTTGCCATGGTTGCCTTTTCCACCTTTATTTTGATTCCCTTTCTTCTCGGGTGCCTTAGCATTAGCGCCTTTCTCCTCGTGCACGAGTGCCATGTCTACTAGCTTCTCAAAGGTGGCCCCCATAGGGATATGGGTCATAGCCAACCCTTGCAACGGTTCATTCAATCCATTAACGAATCTCAAAGCCTTCTTCTCCACATTCTCCATTCGTGACCTCCCACAAAGATGAGGTTTCTTCCTTTGTTAACCTAACAGCTATTTGAACCTTCCTCCCATTGTCCGTCTTAAAGGTACCAACAAGCCCTCCACCTCCTTGGACTAACTTCTAGCCCAACTAACGTCTAAGTCCCTTGAAGTGGGGTTTCTTTTTTTCGTCCTTCGTATGGAAGTCCCTAATTATCTTAGAAAAAGCATCTATACGCGGAGGGGGAAATTCAAAAAGAGAAAGAGGAAGAGATTCAGAACGAAGAATCGAAGGAAAGATATATGGCTCTTGGGGATTATGTTTTTAAAATAAACCCTCCTTTCAAAAATACTCTCCAAAACATATTTTTGAAAGTATTCTTTATAAAAATGCTTTTTGAAAAATAATTTTTCAAAATATTTTATCTGTTCTGGTAACTTGGCTCTGATACCACGTGTAACACCCCACTTCCATTAATGTCACTCACAAAGGAATGCATTAACTTCCATGGAGGTTAATAGTGAATATAGAACAGAAGAACTACAATAAGACAGATAATTAGCAGTACTTGGAAATCTAAAAAAAAAACTTCATTTTATTGCAGCGGAAATTAAATATGTTTATTACATCACAAAATCATTGAACAGGGTCAAGTACATTATCCATCTTGATAAAAACAAAATACATAATCCCATTATACAAATAGCCATGAAAAAGATAACAAGCTAGACTTTACTTCAACGATCCAAGCTTTCCAAGAGAGATAAAGCAATCCAATCAAATTCCATTAGAGCTGGGTCCAACCTGAGGACCTGGAGGGGGAAAAGGATAGAAATGGAGGGGGGGTCAGACATAAAGTCTGGCGAGTATGGTAATTCTAACAATACTATTATCAAAATAACTGGACTAAGGCATAAGCTGGAAGACAAGTAAATGTCTATGAACTATTAGGTGTGGCATAACAAACAAAGGAAATGAGATAAACCAAGATAACCTTAAACATAATGGTAAAGGCACACCTAATTACTAATGAATAATTACTACACTGCACCACGCCCGTCCACTAACACTAACGTTAATGGCGCTTCCTAATTACTATACTCTACCGTACTGTACCGTACCGTACTGTACTAGCACTAACTGCACACCTACTAGCCACTCTTGGAATTTGATCCCCCTTGGCTAAATAGAATGATGATAGCTTCGTGTACTACTAGATGTACCCACTATCCCCCATGTTTGACTGTATATCTCTAGTTGCTATCATAGGTACCCAACGTGTACCTATCCCCACTAGACGTACCTCCTTAATAATGGTAATTCCACGTACTCCTAGCTGACGTCATAGGTGCTGTCTGCTCCTATCTCCACTAGGTGTACCCCCTTGATAACTGATTAATAATGGTAGCTTCATTTACCCTTAGCTGACTACATAGGTGCCGTCTGCTCCTATCTCCACTAGGTGTACCTACTACCCTACCCCATTTGATCGGCTCCCTAACTCGTAGATACCCGTGCTGGCCCCACAGTGGGGTGTATCACTCCCCTAAAGTGCCAACCTGATACAACTGAGAATGCACGACTTATACCTACACGATGCAATAACGTCTTACCTACCAGCCCGGGTCCACACACGCATATGAACTCGTTGGACTTGCGTTACGACCGCTCCCCGTTTTGGCCTCTTATAGTCAAGCCCAGTATGCGTGTCCCGTCCTCGACTTGGGTCGAGCCCACAAAGATACGTTTTGGGATACTGGTTGAAATGGGCCCCCACTATTTGCCACAAGCATTCCACCTAAGCTTGTCCCCATTAATCCATCCCACTTAACCCTCTTAGTCATGTTTATTTACATGTGTGTTTGGTTAAGTCTAATCGTATTTCAAATGCCTCTAAAGGCAACCACTAGATTCCTCATGCCACCCAAGGCACCTACTTAACCCCCATGTCCCACCTTACATGATTATCTGGTTAAGTATTTCTTAATTTATTAAGGCCATAACCTCATAAAGACCTCTCACATTAGACTGGCATTTATGGCTGCTGGATTTGCCGGGCGGGTCCGGGCAGTCTTACACCATAAAAGAGTCTAACCTCGTGTCTTTACAACTGTTATGCTTCAGTTTGGGCCTAGGACCTCTCACATTGGGCCGACATTTGTTACAACTGGATTTGCCGGGCGTGTCCGGGCAGGTTTACGTCACAAACGGGTCCAACCTCGTGTCCTAAGCATTGATTATTATTAATAATCCACTTTCCCCAATTTTAATAATTCCGTATTTGAATTATTAATTGATTCCAATTTTAAATAATGTCCATAATTGACTCAATTATGGCCATCCATTCATGGTATGCAAAATCATACAAAATTGCACCCAATTTATTAATTCCTAATATTACCCCTACCCCACGTTTGAACGTTTATTCGCAAAATGTATGCTAGACTCGATTAGTCTAACTCATAGCATAAAAGAAAATATTCACAACAACAACATATATATGTGACTAAATAAATCATAACAAGGGGTGAAACTTGCATACATCCAAAATTACAACTTGCATAAGATTATACATGTCATGGATCTAAGGGTGTCAACTTATTCATAATTCACATAATATGATCTTAATCAAATTTCATAAACTTGCATAGGAACATGTGTGAATCAACATCGTCTAACTTAACAATATGGATTTATATGGGTACACCTAACTCAATAGGCAAATTCCCATAATCAAAATTCATTTAATAATAGATTCATGTATATGGGTACACCTAACTTAATAGGCAAATTCCCATATTCAAGATCCAATTAGATTGTAGATTCATGTATATGGGTACACCTAACTCAATAGGCAAATTCCCATAATCAAGATCTATTTAATATAAAAAACATGAACTTTAAACATGATCCAATTCGCATAAATAATAACATCATGATTTTACAACTTGTATGATTCAACACAACTTAACATGACATCATTATCATGTAACATAAGTATTTCAACATATGTGATAATATGAGATCTACAACATATATAAGATT
Source organism: Allium sativum (assembly GCA_030737875.1). Lineage (NCBI taxonomy): Eukaryota > Viridiplantae > Streptophyta > Magnoliopsida > Asparagales > Amaryllidaceae > Allium > Allium sativum. Next base: position 275,606,786 of record CM060920.1, on the reverse strand, counting down.
TACAACATAGCATAGCATAATTTGCAACATAGCATGACATGATTTACAACATAGCATAGCATAATTTACAACGTAGCATAGCATAATAGCATTACAACATATGACATAGCATATCATGATTTACAACATACTTACAATCACATAACAACATGTATATATGATAACATAATGAGATCCACAACATAATTTACAAATACATAACAATTCATATCACTTTCTTGTGATCCATTCATAACGTAATCGAATTATTTTATAATAACATTGTGAGAATCATCATACTCACAATTTAAAGAAGAGAAATAGAAAGAGCTTTTGATTTGATTTGAGTAGATTTAGTTTGTAGTTTAGGTCTTCTTCTTTTTTAGTTTGTGACGGCTACGCTAAACTCCATGGCAACGGCATGTCGGTAGCTCTCCAATTTTTCAAGTGATTTAGGGTTAGAGTCTACCCACTTATTTATAGATGTTAGGATGCATTTAGGCCATTAGATTTACCCTAGAATAGATTAGAGCTATTAGATTTCGTCCAGCCTTCAAAACACAGCCCGAAAACCCAACCAGATGCACCTAGGTCACCTAGGCTCGACCAGGGAGGTTGACTCCCAGGTCGACCCTAGGGTCGACTCCTCAGTCGACCTGGGGGGGGAGGTCGACTCCCCAGTCGACCCCCAGGTCGACCCCCTGGGTCTGGCGGGATTTTTCCCGCCACTTCTGAAAATTGAAAATTTTGTTTTTAAATCTGAATTTAAATTTCTGAAAACTTCTTTGGGCCTTATCTGGGTCATACGGACTCCGATTTTCGAAAACTCGGACTCTATTTCGCGTATTTTTCCGAGACGAACACAATGGCGCAGACCGTTTCCCAATATTCTTATATTTGAAATTAATTATTCTTTCATTTTTGAATATTAGCATTAACTGTTTTACGGGGTGTTACAAATTGTGTAAAATAATAATAAATGATTTTGGATAAAAAATTCCAAGTTTGAAAAGATAAAATTATATTTTCATCGAAATGAACTAGTTATTAACTAGAATAATAATCTATTGTTTTTAAATAAATAAACTGGATTTGAAAAAGAGGTTTTAGAATAACCAAAATTTTCCAATGAATGAACTGGAAATAATCTTCGGAATATTTCATTATTGGATTCCGTGATTATACGGATATTATTGAGGAATTTGGAAGATATTGATATCATTTTTCCCAATACGATATCCGTTAGTTTCAGAATTTGATATTGAATATAAGCCGATATTATTTTCTATTCAGTGCCTTGTATTTAATATCAAATTGGATTTTGGGTTTGTCATTAATGATGTCTTCAATAACACTGTTCTGAAACCCAGTTGAGAAAAGAATAAATCTTTTAATTAAGATTTGGAGAAGTCTACCAATTAATTAATATTTAATTGGAATTGAAATAAAAGTTGATTGTGGGTTTATCATGAACTATGTTTTAAATGACATTTGTTCTTTAACCCAATTAACAGTGAAAATATGATTTGGAATTTATAAATCGTTTTATTAAGATTTAATGGAAATTTTCCAAAGTAAAGTTTTCCAATTTAATATATTAAATTGGGACTGAATGGAATTCGATTTGGTAATAATCGAGATGAGCTTCTGTAAAAGAAGACCGTTACTATTTATGGAATTTAGAAGGCCTTGCCACTATTCCATTTATAGTATTGATTTGATACGGAAATTTATATCGATTATATATTGATTTGTTTTCCGTGAAGATTCCATTGTTAATGGAAGTTGATTTAGGTTTATCGTGAAATGTGTTTTAAATGACATTTGTTCTTTAACCCAGTTAAAAGACAAGATTAATTTCTTAAAATTGAATAATCATAAAGTAATGATTTTTGAGATTAAAACTGAACTAGAGTTTTAATGAATCTTTAAGTAGATTAAAATGAGAAGGGGATAATTAAATTTATCGAATTCATGAAATGATCGAGGAGTACCACCAGTTTTACTCCAGACGGTAGTTAAATCTTTAATTAGATTTGAACGTGAAATGGTAATTAAATTTTCCAATAACACCGTGAGTGTTAGATATAGTACAACCAGTTTTGGTCTGCGGGATGGATAGGTTGGGATTGGGTTAAAATAAATAAATGATTACTTTGGTAAGGTTCGCTAATCCCGACTAGTTGATAAACCTTAATTTGGTTTAAAATTGATAAAGGATAAAACCAAATATTTTGAATTGATATCAAAAGGAAGATTAATGAATAAATATAAAGGATTTTATCTTTGATAAAATTAATGGAAACCTTTCCCTAAAAATGTGAATATTTGAATAAAAGAATATTCTGAATTGGAATGAGGCGTATGATGTGTTTTTATAGCACTTGATTATTGATTATAAAATACGCGAGTTATTCGGAAAGACCGGGTTTATCCCATTTTGAATAACTGATACGATGACTAAAAGTCGATGATGAAGACAGTGGTTGAAGACCGGAGATATTCACATTGTTTGGATGATTACTGATGTCTTGATTGGGTTGTACACCCAAGATAAGGTAATAAGTAGTGATCGTCCAGACGTACATGGAGATCGACCGGATATGCGAGGACCTCTCTCCTGTATTGGACATATAGGACGAGAAATAAGGTGCCTCTGGTTTTGTTCAGACCATGAACGGACTTGTAAATGGATGGTGTGTCTGACATTATATTCCTTTATGTTGTACTCGTTGATCTCTGCTAAATATATATATATATGTTTGGTGGCGGAGAATTTATTCTCTTGCTTAACACCCTTCTCTAAGGCGTATGAGCTTAGAGGTTATATATTGGTAGAAATCAGTGGTATGGTATGGGTTGATAATGTGACAAATTAAGATGCAAATGATCAAGGATTCTTGTTGAAAAGCATATTCTTGTGGTTGATGATCAAAGCACAGCTTTAATTCGCAGAGCTTTGTGTATTGCGTTAATTCGCGAGCCTCACACCCGGTATGAGTCAAAAATGGGATAGTGACTGTTGGGAGAACTTGCATTTCTTTCTAGCTAGAAGTGGTGTCATGGTATGGAGCCCAGACATTTTTACTTATGTGGATGATTAATTGAGAGGCGCCTCGGATATAGAGCTATATGCTCATAGGGTCGACGTACTAACCTGTTTGGAGGTCCGATAGGATCGGGAAACATATTGTTCAGAAATAATTAATCCACTAAAGTAAGTGTGGACCGGCACTTCCGTTCCAAGGGCTCGCCAGCGTCCGAGCCCTGAGACATGTGCTAGAGTGTCTTGAATCAGTGAGGAGACATCCCTTATCTCGAATCATAGATGGAAATCCAGTTTCCAATATGACATTTTTCGGTTTTAGTCGTAAAACTAGTATGGCGACATGATATTTGGTACCCATGTCGTCTATGATTCATACATTTATATTTGAAGTTGTTTTGACACTATGCACTTATAGTAATATCAAAATAATTTGTTTGAAACCTACCAAGCATGTTTGGCTATTATAAGGGAAAACTCTATCCTTCGACTTGCATTGCATTGTATGATGGGATCTGAGTCTTATAATAGCTTCATTTTCCAAAAAGCATTCCGTTTTTTATTTTAAACTAATATTCATGTGAAGTAAATCCATTCCGTGACATAGACGTGGTCCCATGATTTCCCAACTTTTAAAAGTAAAGATTTAATAACTGTTTTATTTCTCACACCAGTCCCATGACCGACTCAGAGTTTATTGTTTTAACTTAAACTCTAGGTCCCCCTATTTTCCACACGAGCAGCTAGTAGTTTTGGTTTTCGCAGATATTTCTTTTCCCAGCATCCTGGATTATAGCTGGAGCCATATTCAGAAAGCTTTGTATCCGTGTATTTCTTTCAGTTGTGTTAGTTGATGTATTTCCCGTTATACATTGTATTTATACATTTAAATTTCCACTACTTTGTGTTTTAATGTCTGATATTATTTCATTTTCCATTGTGTAATATTTATTCATACTCTGATTTATTCTTGTGCTCTTATGTAAATTGTTGTAGTAGCAATGAAATGTTCTATTGTTTGTGTCTGATGCTTTGTATTCTCAAAGCAATCTGTTGTTTTCCGTCTCTTCGGAGATCGGGGAATTTCGAGTCATTATAGTTTATGATTTTAAACATGATTTAAATTCATTGCCAACGTTGTAATAACCTATAGGGTCACACATAAGAAAGCTTGAAAAGAATGAGAACCATTCACAACAACTGGGATCAAGTATTGACTTTTCTTTGGTTTTGAATTGGTAAGAGGGTTTTATGGTCTAACCTTTTTTGAGAATTTTTGGTTACCACATAAGAAAATGAAGGCCGATGGTTTTCATTTTATTCATTTGTTTTTTTAGAAAACAAAACTGAAAAATTCGAAATTTAAGAAAACCCTAAAACCCCTAAATTGGCTAGCACCTGCCATCCTTCTTCACGATTATGTTCGACATCTTCGAGATCAAGCGTTCGTGGACTTCTATAGAGGCTCGCTGCTTTGGGTGCTCAGATTCAAATCAACCAATACCCAAATGGATTACGTAAGAAGGATGATGCTTTAGCAAGGTATAACTCTCGATTTACAGATTATCGTATAAATCCAGTTGTAATTTGGTTGAAATTTCATTTATTAGACATGAATTTGAACCATAATTTCCTTCGATGGTATCAGAGTTAGGGTTCATGTTAATTTGTATATTGAATACGATTAGGATTTCGATCTATTCGTTTTATATCAAAACCGACAGTATTATGAACACAATTGCTAGAATAATTTAACATAAATCCAGTCAGAGATGAAATTGTTTTACTAGAAATGTTTTGTATATGATACGAAAAATAAATGGAATTGTGGAATAAATTAGTTGTTTTATTTTGGTTTAAAATGTTTAAACCATCGTTTGTTAATTCAATATGAAATAATTTTAAGCGTAAACCCAGATTTAATATTGCTATAAATCTGAGATGGATTATAAATTGATATATATGATATTAATTTTAACCAAGACTCAGATCTTATTTATCATAATAGATGACATGAAACATATATATATATATATATATAGTTTAAGCAAATGCCTTTGTATGCTTTATCAAACATATTTAGATACAATTTTAGTATAATCTATATATAAACAGTACTTATACTATTTTACTAGTATCCAAAATCTATTATATTAATATTTGTTTCTGACTTGGAAAATCTGATTTGTTAGGAAGAATTACTTAAACAATTTTTTAACTTTTGTTGATTTAATAAGATTAATCACAATCATAATAAAAATAGATGTGCTTGTGATCAGAAGGAACAAACTTGATTGTTTATCACATGATTGAATATGAGATTCATTATTGACTTCCTTTTGATTTTGCAAGTTTGTGATACTGGTCATAAACACATGATGGCCTTCAGGTCACTGTATATATATATATATATATATATATATATATCCTAGTTTTGATCTATTTATACAAAGCAAAGTCTTTTGTAAAGAATAACTTCTAAGATATTTGATAGATTATGATGTAACATACTACATGTATCCACTGCATTATGTAGCAACCCATGATTTATCTTAAGAATTTTCATTAAAGAATGTCTGAATTAAAACAAGTTGATAATAATTTTGACTTATTAATATTAAGATAAATCGATTCATTGAATATAGTTTTGTGAAAACTAACATAATCTAGATCCTTGTTGTAGGATATCATATATATGCATAATGTATGTGATAAGATGCATGATCTTAAAATCTTTATTCTAGGTTAATTAATAGATACTAGAAATAGTATTTGTTTACATTAGCATATTTCAGAATTATAATTTTCCTCCTATATTGTATATACTTAAATGCAATTTTTTTTACATACATGTTATTGGATACTTTATGGATGAAAGTTACTAGTCTGCCTGGACGTGTGTGTATATATATATATATATATATATATATATATGTGTGTGTGTATGTGTGTTCACAATAATATCTTATTGTTTTTGCAGATACACGTATGAGCTTGCATATTATAGAAACAATAATTAGGAGTAGAATAAGTGTTATTTTATTCTTAAACTTGCAACCTAAATAATATTTATACATTTAACACACGGACTTACTGTATTGGATGTTGATGTGCATATGAATTACCAGATCTAAACTTTAAAACTCTGAATCAAAACTGCTTGATACCTATATGTATATGGTAATATTAGCATAAAGACACCTATATGAAAAGGGATTTCATAATTAATTTTGTTTTGGATAGATGCAAAGTAAGACACCTCCTGTAAGTGTATATCTACTATAAATATGTTTAGATAATGATTTTTAGATATGTATAGACATAAATATATACTAGTTGATTAATAGGTGATAAATGAAGATGGTATTAATATAGTTTCCACTCTCTTTCAAAATGTTTGAATCTGGAAGGGTTTAGTTGTGTATAACACCTGTTATTTTACCTGCTGTATACCATATAAAATCAATTATCACCTGTTTTTCAGTTTTGACTCATTTTATTTAGGAATCAAAAACCCAAATCATATGACTAACAAAATCGTTACGCTTTTCTTTGGATTTGATTCTAAGAAATCAGTGTGAAAACTGAATATATTTAAACCATCGATATAAATATGGTTTAGATAAAAACCTATATGATTTAATCTTGAACATTAAATGTTGGTTGTATGTTCATTAAACACATCTATTACTAAAATATTTTTTTAGTGTTTAATTTTTTGAATTCATTATGGACACTGAGTCGAACATCTTGATAGTATAATGATTGACATAGAAATGTGTTTATTTTATGCTCTTATATCTTATCTTTTGTATATAAATAAATATTACTTGGGTATTGTTTTGTTACTTTTACAGATATTCCAACCCAGCCCGCATGCAACCAGAAAAGTAAAGAAATGGAGATCAAATTGGTATATATTTACATTTTGAAGAATTGTAGATGAAGATCTCACATCTAGTTGCTGTTGGACAAGAAAATGATTGGTAGAAAGACCAAGAATTTCTAAAATCAAGGGAAGCCTGTCAAAGAACCAAGTGGAAAAGAAGAAAGGCCAAAAATTTAATAGATTTAACTAAGGCCCATTTGAAACTCTCATTGTAAACTCTTTTGTGAATTCCCTAAGGCCCATCTATCATTGTATTAGGGTTAGGGTTAGGGTTTGGCTATCTATCCTATAAATACCCTTGTAATGTCATTGTAGCCACCATCTCATTTCTGTATTCCATTACTCTAATAAAAATTCTTCTTCTTTTATTTTCTAGTATTTTTTTAGCAACTAGTGTCATCTACCCGATTAGATTCGGTAGAGTACTAGTTGTATTTTACATTTGTTTCATTAGTGATTAGTCGTTTGATTAGTTTCAACGACAATCCTAATTTTATTTTTTTGTTGTTATTCTTATTCTGCACTTTTATTTTCTGCATTGTTGTTCTTGTTTTGCAATTTACTTTCTTTAGTGATTAATCGTTGATTAGATTCAACGATAATCCTAAGTTCGCAATTTCAATTTGTTTTATTTCAACAAAATCTCCAGGCTTCGTCTAACTCGCCCAAGAGATTAGATAAATAATTTGATTTTAATCTACCTCCCTGCGTTCGACCTGTATGCTACACACCTGTGCGCTTGCAGTAATTTATTTTAAATGTCGCGCTTTTCTATTCCATAGGAAAGCGACGATCAAGTTTTTGGCGCCGTTGCCGGGGAGGCAACAATTAAATTTTATTATTTATTTAATTTCCGATTCGTATTAGTTTTATTTTTGTTTTATTTTTTCTCCTTTTGTTGTCTTGTATATATAAAAAAAATCTTCATTGGTTAGATTTGGTATTGTTCAATAATACCATAATCTTCCTAGTCAAGAAGAAAAAAAATATAATTTCTTTCCATTCTTTTGTTCACTTTCTTTCTTCTTTTTTGTACCTTAATTTCTTCTTTTCCAAGTTTCAAATAAAAGAAAAAGAAAAAAAATTCCTTTCCAGTTTTCTTTTATATTTAATTCCCCTTTTGCTTTGAATTTCTTTCCCTTTCGCCCTACTTACTTCTATCTCGTACAGCCTTCCCTCACAATATAGCTTCTATTCACCATCCACCTTGACAATCTCTGGCCATTCTAACAGACCATCTTCTCACGCAAATTTCCAAACTAAATACCCACACCGAAAACCAATCATCATTCTCCAACCAGAATTGAATTTCCACGCATCCTGAACAATCAAAAAAAAAAAATACAAGTTTCCTTCTTCTATTTTCCCTTCTCTCTCAACAAACTTCCGCAAACCAACACCTCATCTCTGTCTTACATCTCTTCACCGTTTCATAGTTCCACTTCGAACAGCTCCAACAACATCTCGGCCATCATCATTCGATCAGACCCTTCCACGATTCAACTCCTGAGACCACACAACTCCAATATCCAATTCGCAAGCTCAGAAAACCATACCCGATTCGAAGAAAAACCCAATACCCAGCGTGAATCCTACCCTTGCAAAAACCGCACCTCTACACCTAAATCATCATCACATATGAAACCCCAGACTCCCCCTTCGAACATCCATCCTCAAAACAATCCAATCATCTCAGACCATTCACGCCAATCTCCTACAGAAGCTTCCTTCAACACCACTGCTTGACACTCACTACAATTCCTACCCAAAGCAAAACATTCACCGAACAACCAAAGTGGCACGAATACATCCCCTTTCAGCAAAGCTCATCTCCCACAAATCATCACCTTCCCCTTAATGCGAATTTCACCTTCAGACTCAACTACAATTCGTATGCAAATCTCCTGCTACAAACCAATTCCGATTAACTTTTCAACCACCGATCAATTCTCCATTACAGATCACCCCCTCCGAAGACCACTTTCTCACTGCCACAAACCCACAAAAAAATCACCTTCACCTCCTCTCGCAACATACAACTTTCACCTCTGAAAAAACGCCCCTGCGTCATCGGTCTCCTTGGCAAAACAGCACTGCAGACTCCATACAAACCCGCAACCACCTACTCAATAAACCTTCAAAAAACTAGATTCGAACACCTCAACAGACCTGAACTTCAGCGCAGCCCCTATCTTTTTCCAAATCGAAGCCAATCATCAGCGTTGAACTTGAAGCCCTACATCGTCTAGAACCGCAGAAACGATCAAACAAAATTCGCAATCCATGGAACAGATGTCCAATTCGAAGACCCGATTCGAAAAAGAGAAAAAAATCCTATTACCGTGATTTGTTTCTGGACGAGAAAAAGGGAATTTTTGTTTAGTTTCTTTTTTTGATTTTGACTGGATTTATATCGTGGGTCTTCCACTTTTTGGGCAATATATTTGGACGACCTGTTGCCTTCTATATATTGTATTATTTTTCTTTTTTTTTGGGAAGTCTGGTTGCCATTTTTTGTTGGAGTGCGTTCATTGGGTCTAACCTTAGTTGAATTGTTGAGCCAGTCCTTCTTTTGTTTTTAGTATTAGTTATTTTTTTCTTGTATTGTTACTTTAGGCTTAGTTTTTCTTGTTCTATTTTGTTTTATTTCATTTTTTTTAAAGCCAGTTTTTACAGTTGAGTTTTTCTTGTTCTATTTTGTTTGCTTCATTTTTTTTATTCTTTTCCAAAAAAAAAAAGAAAAAAAAGAAACAAGGGCCTAGGCAAAAACAGTCAAGAAAAGCAAACAAAGAAATCAGAGGTCAAGCGATTTCAAATAGTGGAGTTTAAATTGTTGGCATTACTCAAATTTTCTAGATGGACTGCCATACCCCACAGTAATATTTTCTGAACTCTACAGGTGCTCTGCTGCAAATAAAAAATATATAGACATTGCTTGTAAAAAAATTCTGCAGGGGCAGCGGCTTGCTTGTACAATTTTTTTCAATTCTACTATTATTTTCTGACTATTATTCTGTTATTATTCTGTGACTGTTCTGTGATTGAATTTTCTATATCTGTTTGTGAGGAACGAATTTCCCATAACTAGAATCATCAATCGTTTTTCAATTATAAAGCTTGATTTGATTTGCAAAATAATATAATTGAAAAGTGGTGCTTTGTGAAGTTGACTGTCTCATATAATTGGATCGCGGATATATAGTAGTTCAATTTATTGAACTATTAGCAAAAGTGGTTGCATACTACCCATAAAACATTGGTTGTATCCCATAGTATTTATACTATACGTGAACGACCATAAGACCCTCTTCCCCCTTCTAATTGAGTCAGTTAATTAATAGAGCGCAACTAAGTATTTTATACTATTTTGAAGTGAGAATAATTTCTGTCTTACCGTGACTTCTTTAAAATGTCTGATTCAAAAAAATCATTGAGAGATATGTGGGATAATAATTGGAGTAGACGTCCTCTTGAAGAGTATGATTTTGAATTACAACTCATAAAGCAAGATTTTTCAAAATTTCGCGAGCCAAATGTCAACAATTTTCAAAATGACCCACATTTTCAATGTTATGATCGAAATGGCGACTTCAATTCAAACTTCAATAATTTCGATTATGAGCCACATCCTCATCAAAATAGCTTTGAATCCCAATATAGCTTTGATCCACATCAATATGGGGTCGAAAACCAAAATTTTCAAAATTATAGCTCATATCAACATCATGAAAATAACCAAAATTGCAATTTTCACTCGAATTTTAACAGTTTTGGTTATGAATATAATTTCTATGATCAAAATGATTTCCAATATCACTGTCATTTTTCTGAAAATTCAAACAACCACCACATTGGAAATAATTTTTATTGTGAAATTGATGTGGACTATAATTTTGAAAATCAAGAAATCCAAAACGAGAGCTCTCAAATCAACGATTCTGAAGAATATCACCTTAACATTCTTAGAGAGAGGGTAGAAAAGCAAGATAGACAGCTTGGCGAAAAAGATAGACAGCTTGATGAACTTCTTTGTTTAATGACGTGTTTTAAAGAACAACTCGAGCAACAAAATCAAATTCAATGCGATGAATCAGGAAATAATCCATTCTTTGCTGACATTGAAAATTTTCAAATTACAACTTTGGAAATTGAAAATGACGATCTAAATGAAGTTGTTCACAATTCAGCAAATGATTTAGACTTCAATTCTTTTCAAGAAAAAGATTTAAGCTCAGATTTTGACCTTCCTCTTTCAGGCTGTGAGAACATTGAAATTTTTGAAATTGAACAGAGTAAAAATGTTGAATTTTTCAATTCAAATTTGGAAAAGGATTTTAATGAACATGATTTTTTTGGATTGTATGAGGATGAGTTGCCAAATGAGGACAAAATAGAATCAAGCCACCAATCCAAATTTGAAAATTTTGATTTTGAGGTTTCAAATGAGCCTGAAATTGTCAGTGTCGAAAATACGTTGTCAATGAATAAAATTGAGAATTGTGATCACATACTCTTGAACAACACTCAAAACTCAAATTTCACTGAATTTATACGCGATCACAAATTCTTGAAAAATTACACTGATAAATTTGTGGAACACATGAATCATCTTGGAAACGCTATTTCGGTGGGAAAACTTTGGGTTAGGATGACCTTGGATGTTTATCTGTTGGACTACAAATCTAGGTATAAAGATGAAATGACTTTCAAAAATCTTTGCTTACTAGAAAACATGCCTAGACATAGTGGGAATGGGATTCATTGGGCTAGAATCAAGTATGGGGGGAAAAGTTGGTGGAATTCTTTGCATCGCATGCATCGTAAACACATATATCATTGTACATATGATCCATTCTTACATATAGTTAGACTGCATTTCATTTTACAAATCATTTTACATCTTATTCACCTTTGGGTACGATCTTTCAAATTTAGGAAACGTTCACAGTGCGGACACTGTATAGTTCTAGTGTGGGGGGAGTCTGCATTGCATTCTTTTGATTTTTCTCTAATTTTTCTCTTTCTTTTCATGTAGGACCATCATGCATTTAGATCATACTAACATGCCATTTTTTTTTTTTGAAACATGACTCATTTTAGTTTGATACAACAAAATAAGTTAACAATTATTAGTCAGTTGATAGTATTTTTTTCTCTCAACTTAGATCGAATAAGAAATATAATGAAAAGTTTAATTTTGAGGGATAATAGTGTAACTGGTACATAGGAAGATTCTTAGGTGATGGCCATGAAATTTATTCTATATTGTAGACTTTGTTTAAATAAGTGGAGGACTTAAAATACTTATATTGGCTTTTCGAATCTTTAAAACTAAGTTGTGTTAAGTTGAATTCGCGTAACTCTCTTTTGTGCTTATAATTCCAATAATAATAATAGTAATCCAAGGGTATCCAACATTGCTTGTATATCAAGCGTTGTTGTGCAAACCCGCCAAGCTCTATCCGACACGTTGTTGACAAAGTCAGCGTTGGAATATCTTGGTCTCATTTTATGAGATTGGACACCTAAGGATTACCGACACGTTGTTGACAAAGTCAAAGTTGGCCTGCACAATCCGCCAAGCTCTTTACCCACTCTCCGTTTGTCCGCGAGGCAGTGCATGGGTGGTAAACATTGGTCTTCTAAGTTAGGTTTATGTACTTAATCATAAATTTTAAAATTTTATAGAATAAAGAATAAGCGATGATGCCCAAGCACTTCTTGACCTTATTGATTTGACTAGCCATACATGAGAAAATAATAATACCACTTTGCAAACTGTGCCAAGCAAACTAAGAATCTATTTCATGGCTGCACTATGTTATCGACCGAACTAACTGGCCAAACTGGAATTTAACATTTGAAAACTTGATTTATATTGAAAATTTGTGACAAGTTGAGGTATCTAAAATAAAATCAACTGACTAGAAATTTTTAATTTAATTTGTTGTACCACTTTCCTAAAAAAAAGTCTTGTTTTCATTTTTTGTTTTTATTTTGCATACGTCTATTGCATTCATGTAGTTTCATTAGAATCATAGTATACTGCATTTGGATTTTGTGGGTAGTATCCGCTGAAAACCCTCACGAGACACCACTCGTCCTACTAGGGACACCTAGAGGTTTAACGGCTTGTTGCATACGCTCAATGCAATCGTGTTTCCTACGAAAGTGTGACCTATCTAGTTTAGTTTTTCATTTCTTGTTTTACTCGAGGACGAGTAAAAGATAAGTGTGGGGGTATTTGATTAGCACAGAAATGTGTTTATTTTTATGCTTATATCTTATCTTTATTATATATAAATAAATGCTACTTTGGGTATTTTGTGTGTTTTTACAGGTCATTGATTAATTGTCTCCTTCATTAAATAAAAGACCACTGATAAGAAAAAGAAGCTACTTTCCCATCTCAACAAGTTTTCAATCACAAAGGAAGCCGTGGCACATTGGTTAAGGCATGGAAATCTGTACAGAAAGACCTGGGTTCGATTCCCATCAAACTCTCTTTTTGCTGAAGAATGGAACGCGTTCACACTGCCTCCCTTGCTTTGAAGAATTTATGGATTAGTGATTTATAGTGTATATATATATTCATATGTATGAATATATGATATACACTAATAAATATTTCAAGAATTGGAAGTATTCTTCATAGATAAATCAAAGGGAATCTTTCATTTTTTACTCTCCATAAAGATGAAGATTTGATTAGATAGATGCCAATCAATTTACCAATCAACTTCAAATCTCTTGGAAAATGCCAATCAATTTGCCACATGACCAATCAAAAGAGGAAAGCTGCATGGAATATTTCAAGTTTATCTTATCTCTTTTATTTGTGAATATATTATTTTCAAGAGGTTGAGTCATGGCCCATTAGAGGATTAGGGTTTTTCAGTTCACCTATATAAGCACATGTATACCCATTGTAACGGTCATCTCCATTTTTCTGTATTCTCTTCTCCATTAATAAAAGTTATTCTTCTTTTTTACTATTTCTGCATTTTTCTTTCTTAGCAATCGGTGTTGTCTTCACAATTAGTTTTGGAAGAGCACCAATTGTATTTTACATTTTTTGTTAGTGATTAGTCGTTTGATTAGTTTCAATGACAATCCTAATTTACTTTTTGTTGTTCTTCTTTTCCTGCAATTTTACTTTCTGCATTTTATTTATGTTTTGCATTTTAATTTCCAATTGATAGTTGTGATTTGATCGTCGGTTCAATTAGATTTGTTCTGAATTGGATCGCAGTTTCAATTTTTATTTTTTTTCAAAAACCAACCTCGAAAATCATCTAACTCTCCCAAGAGATTAAATAAATAATTTGATTTTAATCTACCTCCATGTGTTCGAACTGTATGCTACACACCTGTACGATTGTAGAATTTAATTTTAATATCGCGCTTTTCTAATTCATAGATTAGCGCTGATCATATAACACATATAATCGTAACTGTTTGTTTTATCAGTGTAAAAACCAAAACCCTGCCTCATGTATGCAACTGTTCTGATATATAAATATATATGAAACATTAACCATAAATGAGTTCTTATTCAATTTCAGATATGCAAAAATATGGAATAAATGATTTCATTTTTATTTGCTAATTCTGTATCAATGCATTCTGTTAGATTTCGTGATAGAATATTTCCATTTGCAGATAATTTGGAAGATATAATTGATTACGGTGACACAATATTTCCATTTAGAGAAGATTTGGAAAATATTGTTAATTTGAGTAATATAATATTTCCAGTTGTAGAAGATTTGGAAGATACTAGAAAATGTATTGCCTCTTTTGTAAAATCAGATGGGGAAATAAATACCTACATAAGTGGAAGAATATAAAGAAGATTTCTTTGGGATATTGTAGTAAGGAATTAATTCTTTAATTGATTTATTAAACAAGGATTCTTATCAGGAGCAAACAAATTGGAGAATTAATTAGGCATTGATTTATAATCATAAATCAATTATTTCAACCCTATGTATTAATCCTTATATAAGGATAGGGATTAAGTAAATGTATTAATCATCTCTAAAAGTTGTACTTCTTCCTTCCGTATTATCAGTCTTGTAATATTTTCTTATTTAGAAAAGTAATAAAATCTCCTCTCCCCAAGTGGACGTACACTAACAAGACGTTAGTGGAACCATTATAAACCTCTTATGTTCTTTCTTTTATTGCTTGATCCGTGATTGTTTTGCTGGTGACTATTTGTTGTTTGTTTTGCCTCACCATCAGTCTGTTTCTATTTATTTTTCCGTAAGGTTGGGTTTTATTCCCAAGGCATTTTGGGAAACTTTTCCCAACAATTGGTATCAGAGCTATGAGGTTGACTGAGAAAGGGTGTTAGGCATTATGGCAGGAGATGAGGAGAGTTCAGTAATTGTATCAAGGCCATATGTCAAAGGGACATATATGGCAGCAGGATCTCGGTTAGCAACAGAAAGTTGGAATGGGCATAAAGACTTCGAGAAGTGGCATTGGAGGATGAAAGCTGTTCTGATGAGGAACAATGTTCATCCTATGGTGTTTGCTCCTAAGGAGTTTACGGATGATATTTCAGCCGTGGAAAGGAAAGAGATGGAACGACGGCATTTACGACTTTACAATTAGAAGTGGGACAAAATATCATTTCAGAGATTAGCGGTGAGACCAATGCTAAGAAAATTTGGACCAAGCTGGAAAAACTCTATTTAAAGAAGTCACTAACTAACCGTCTCATTTTGCTGAAGACATTTTTCACCATACATATTAGAGAGGGTACTTCAGTGAAGGCACATTTAAACTTCTTTGATGATCTCGTGATGAAGATGAAGACTGTTGACTTGAAAGTGAATGAGGAGCAAATAGCGATGATTCTTTTGTGTTCTCTTCCAGAGCGATATATAGGTTTCGCTAATAGTCTTAGATACGCTAGAGATACACTAACAGTAGATGATGTGAAGGTAGGTCTTCTATCTGAGGGCTTAAGAGATCAGATGAAGGGGTTGAGTGAAGGTAGAGGAGGAAGTAGTACGGAAGCCCTATTAGCTGGTATGGAGAAAGGGGAGAAGAAGTAGAAAATAAAGTCAAGAGATGGGAAGTGCTACATTTGCAAGAATCCAGGCCATTGGAAGAGAGATAGTCTGGTCTTGAAGAAACAAACTGAAGCTAGAAATTCATCGGTTGCGGTGGAGGAATTTTTTTCTAATGACTTGTTGACAGCGGTAGTATCAAATGTATCAGACCATTGGGTGCTAGATATGGGAGCGTCTTTTCATATGACACTTGGTAAGAATTATTTCATTTTTTTAAAAGAAAACAAGGGAAACTGATTCTTATGGGAAATGATGCTAGTTGTAGAGTCATGGGCGAAGGTACTGTGCAGATTCACATGTATGACGGGGTAATACGCACTTTGACAACTGTATGTTATGTTCCAGGTCTTCGAAAGTCAATGATATCTCTTGGGCAGTTGGCATCCAAAGGAATCGAGATAACTATTGATAAGGATAGTCTAAGGGTTTCTAGTGGTGCATTTGTAGTGATAAAGGGAGATATGGTTCATAATTTGTATCTCCTGAGGGGAAGCACTATACTTGGAGAGTCAAGGGTTAGAGTCTACAGTTCTCATAGAAAAGATGTAAAAGTTAGGCATACGAGAAAGGACTTTGAGTTTTTGCATAGGCGGAATATGATCAAAGGGGAAAGCTTCAACAAGGTGAGATTTTGCCAAAAGGATGTGCTTGATAAGCGGAAGAAGGGATCATCTGATGTTGGTCAGAGCTCAAAGGAGAAAGCAGTGGATATGCATAAGTCTTTGCAAACTGCTAAGTTACGGGCGTTGCTCGAGCTGGAATCGCTTATTGAAATGCTATGTGCCACGCGGTGGCACGATGTGGGGAGAGAGTTGAGATAGTTCATGAAGATGTTTGTTTTCATGATGAAGATTGATAGGCCTTACATGAAGGGGGTAGTTTGAACACTTTGTTGGCAGGCGGTGGCATTGCCGAAGTTTGTTGACAAAGTGTAATAGGTGATGGCCATGCCAAGGATCATTGTGGGAACTAACCATGGTGTCTTGTCCAAGAAGATGCTTAGAGTAATAGGATGTAGGTAGAGTTGGTATGCATTCAGGGAAATGTAGTATCAAGGTGGAGATTGCTATATTTCGTGATACAATATTTCCATTTGTAGAAAATTTGGAATATATTATTGATTATGGTGGCACAATATTTCTATTTAGAGAAGATTTGGGATATATTGTTAATTTGAGTAATATTATATTTCCAGCAGCAGAAGATTTGAAAGATATTAGAAAATTTATTAACTCTTCTGTAAAATTAGATAGGGCAACAAATTACATACTTAAGTGGAAGAATATAAAGAAGATTTCTTTGGGATACTAGAGTAAGGAATTAATTCATTGATTGATTTATTAAACAAGGAATCTTATCAAGAGCAAATAAATTGGGGAATTAATCAATTACTTCAACCCAGTGTATTAATCCTTATATAAGGATAGGGATCAGGTCAATGTATGTATCATCTCTAAAAGTTGTACTTCTTCTTCCTTCCTAATTATCTGTCTTATAATATATTCTTATTTATGTAAGTAATAAAATCTCCTCTCCCCAAGTGGACGTGCATTAACAAGACGTTAGTGGAACCATATAATGTCCCGTATTTTTGGTAGCCAAATATTTTAGTTATTTATTTAAATATTTATATTTGGAATAGTAATGGATTTTAAAATTGAATTAGTTATTAAAAATGAAGTTTGAACATTAAATTTATATATATAATTTATAATCGAGGTCTAAATGGAGCGGCAGTTCGTAATATTGAGTTTAAACTTCAATTGAATATACAGGATGCGATATAAGTTGGATTTCCGTGAAATAAGAAATATTGGAATCATGTTGACTATAATTTTCTAATGGAAGAGAAAAATCTGGATTTCATGTTATAGATTGTTAATTATGTCCAATTAAAATTTTAAAATAGTCGCTATGGAAATCATTAATAAACGATGACGTTTATTAATCTAATTTAATAAGGATTTCAATATAATTTAGATATTGTTAACTCGAAATGTCAATATTGAGTTATTAAATCCATATTGTTTATATTTGGAGTTGTATATAATATTTTAATTGAATATTTTCGATAGTAATAATTTAATATTATTTTTATTTGAATTATTATGGAATTTAATTGATATTTTATCGATGTTATATAAGCTTTAGAAATAACTATTTTTCAAATGATCTCCATTTTCGATGAGACGAATATTATTAGAATACGTATGGTTAGTTATTGTGAAATAACCTAGAAATCCGAGCCAATTTAAAATTTTTATTTTGGCAATTTTGATGAATTTTGAATATTTAAAATGGATTATTTTAAATAATAACGACGAGAAATTTATTTTGAATAGAATTAGATTGTATATATTTATTTGAATCGACGTTAGAATATAAATATTTATTTTAAATTATAAAAGGAATTGAAAATGGTGCGGTAGTTCGAAAATTCGATTTCAAAGTTCAAATGAATGTACAGGATTCAAAATAAATCGGATTTTGGTGAAACAAAAAATATTAGAATCCATTTGAAAGTATCTTTCCAACAAATCCGAAAAATTGAAATTTCATAGCGGGAATAAAAAGTTATGTCCAGTTGAAAATTCAGAATAGTCGCTGTGGAATTCCGGCCCTTAAAAATAGCAATTTTGCAAACGACCTCGGTTTTCGAAGAAACCACTTTTGTTGGATCCGGGATGTCAAATTATTGCTAGATTCCAAAATTCATAATTTTCTGAATCAATATGTGAGCATGGAAGAAGAAAACGTGTTTTAACAGTTTTAGTCAATTTTGATCAACCAGAAAATAGCCATTTTTCAAACGGTCTCAGAATTTGACAAAATTAGTTTTTTTAGGACCGTATCGTCAATACGAAGCTAGAAATAATTTTTCGGGAATTTTTAGTGTAATAACCCGGAAATCTGAGCCAATTTAAAATTTTTATTTTGGCAATTTTAGTGAATTTTGATTATTTAAAATGATTATTTTAAATAATAAGGACGAGAAATTTATATTGAATAGAATTTGAACGTATATATTTATTAAAATCGTCGTTAGAAAATATAAATATTTATTTATAAATATAAAAGGAATTGAAAATGGCGCGGTAGTTCGAAAATTCGATTTCAAATTTCAAATAAATGTACAGGATTCAAATTATACCGGATTTTAACGAAACCAAAAATATTTGAAACTAATTAAGAATATCTTTCCAACAAATCCGAGAAATTAAAATTTCATAGCGGGGATAAAAAGTTATGTCCAGTTGAAAATTCAGAATAGTCACTAAGGAATTCTGGCCCTTAAAAATGGCCATTTTGCAAACGACCTTAGTTTTCGACGGAACCACTTTTGTTGGATCCATGATGTCAAGTTATTGCTAGGTTTCAAATTTCATAATTTTTCGAATCAATATGTGAGTGTGGCAAAGGAAAACGCGTTTGGCCGGTTTCAGTTGATTTTAATCGACTGAAAAATGGCCATTTTTCAAACGGTCTCAGAATTTGACGAATTTAGTTTTGTTAGGACCGTATCGTCAATACGAAGCTAAAAAATATTTTTTGGGAATTTTTAGAGTCCGTATGTGGCCCCAGTAAATTGAAATGCGTGTTCAAATTCAATATATAGAGTTATATGTTGACTTTGACGAAAACTGATCGAAACGATTGAATCAGCTTACGATACATATCCCATTGTGTTCGGAATGGGGGTAATTAGCTATGGACGACATGCGGTGGGTTTCGTTTCGAGGTCGAAATTAAAAGCTGCTTTTGAAATTAAATAATTAAATAAATAAAAAATATCTCTCTCTCCTCCTATACACCGTTGACCCCCCCCCCCTTTTCTCTTCAGTTTCATTCACGAGGAAAAAAAAGAAAACGAACGAAGAAACCCCGACGCCCTTCTTCCTCTCTCGATAGCCGCCATCGCGAACCGCTCCTTCCCTCCTCCTTCGTTCTCCGTTCTGCTCTCCCCTCCTCTTCCAATCGAGACCCAAGTACCCTACCCCATCACGAGGATCGAAACCGTGAAGCCCCAATTCGAACCCAAATGCAAAAGCCGCCGCCTGCACCACCGTGGGGCCACGCGCCACCCTGCGGCCCTTCCACGTCGGTAGCAGCCCCCCCCTTATTCCCAACAACACCCCTCCGACGAACAACACTCTCCGATTTGCTGTAGAAAATGTGAGTTTTTCAATTTAGACCCTTTGATTTCTTAATTTAGGAAAAGGTTCGATTTTAACTAGTTAAGGACATTATTTTATTGCTAATAAAAAATTGGATTTTTACTTGTAAAAGGATTTGATTTTTTTTGATAAGGTAAAAATATGTTTTTATATGACAAAGGTAAGATTTTTATTTATATGAAGGCGATGTTTTTATATGACAAATGTGAGATTTTTATATATGTGAAGGCGATGTTTTTATATAAGAAAGACGAGATTTTTAATCATAGAAAGGCGAGATTTTTAATCATAGAAAGGCGAGATTTTTATATTATAGAAGTATTAAAAATTCGATATTTATTATGTAGAAGGGGCAATGATGTGATTTTTATATGAGTGGCGATATAAAAATATAATCTTTATTATATGAGCACCGTTATAAAAATAGAATTTTTATCTATATAGTAGCGGTATAAAAATAGAAATTTTATCCATATAGCGTAGTTATAAAAATATGATTTTTATATAATAGAGAATATGAAAATGTGATTTTTATATATGTAGTGGCTACGGAAAATGAAAGTGACAAAAGGCGGCACGGCGAAAGATTCCTAGATAAGAAGAGTCGTGGCGTTTGGTTTAGCTTTTAGGTGAGATCTTCTCACTTTTAATTTAATTTTCTAATTAAAATATATACTAGGATGCAGACGGTGTTTAGTAGCACCCGACACCCGTCGTCCATAGACCATGGACGGCTTGTTTGTTTGTTTGTTTGATTTTGATGTGTAGTTGATTATGTGATGTGGATTGAAATAAAAATATTTTTATAGTTAAAAATAGAATTTTTTTTAACGTGTATATGAAATGAAATAAATTAATATAAACAAATCGAACGATTTGTTTATATACACACATTTGACTGATATTGATTGGGACGATAAATTTTACACATCGCCCAACTGCACAAATAAAATCTGTGTTTGATTTTTTGAAACCCCACACGGGTACTGGGATGATATATGACATACACTAATCCCGATAATTAGTTGTATGTCGGTCGATTGATGGACATACTGTTATGAGCGTTAAATATTCATATTTGTTGCTTATACAGTGTAGAATGCACTTTGGATGATGGTTGATTATTTGTCATTGTTGATATATACATGCGTTGTATGGAAATCCATAGAAATAAAATCTATGGTAATTGATTGGGCCTCATTCCAGTTTTGAAAAAAAAGAAATATTTGAATAGAATATTTGAAAAAGAAATATATGAATAGATATATTTGAAAAAGAAATATTTGAAATAGAATATTTGAAAATAGAAATGCGAAGCCGTGTTAAGTAGTTACGCGCCATTTTAACACGAACGGGAATTTTGTCGATTTTATAATGAATATTGAAAATGATTTCAAAATCGAATATTTAGAAATGAATTCGTATTGAAATTGAATAGAAATGAATTCAAATTGAAATTGAATTAATTTGAAATTCAAACTGAATTGAAAACGAACTGAAATTGAATTAAAAATCGATTTGAATTGAAATCAATTTGAAATGAATTTAAAACGAATTTATAATGAAAAATTCAATTTTGATTTGAATTTGAAATGAAGTTGAAATCGTTTTGAAAACGAATTTAAAACGATTTATAAAATACGTTTTAAAAGGAAATCGACGAAAAATATATATTATATATATAATATAATGGCCTGAATAGAACGCGCCGCGCTGCGGCAGTTCCCGAATTTCAACCATTGACTTAGAATGGATATTGCGGGAGATCCGACCGTCGGATTCTCCTAAAACCGGAACCGTTGGGTTCGTATCGAAAAGGGTTTTCTAATTAATATTAGAGATTTGAAATCTAACGGTTGGATTTGGAATTATGTCCAAATCAAATTTGGAAAAGGTCGTTGTAAGTGCATTTCGATGGCCGTTGATGGAAATCGACTGTACGGGTCTTGATAAAATTATTAAAAATAGTAATAATTTGTGTAAAATCATACGAAATGATTTGTGAAGAATTGGAATGAAAAACTCCATATTTGAAAATATAAAAATAGATTTTTATTGAAATGAACTAGTTTTGAACTTGAATTAAAATCAATTTATTTTTGAAATAAATAAATTGGATTTGAAATGGTTTTGAAAATAACCAGGATTTCCAACAACTGAATTGGAATGGATTTGAATCGAAATCATCTTCGGAATAGTTCGATGTTGGATTTCGTGATTATACAGATGTTGTTACGGAAATTTGAAAGATATATATATATCGTTATTTCCAATACGATATTTGTTGGTCGTAGAATTTGATATTGAATATAAGCCGATATATTTTCTATTCAGAGCCTTGTATTTAATATCAAATGTGATTTGGGTTTGTCGTGAATGGTGTCTTCATTAACACTGTTCTTAAGCCCAGTTGAGAAAAGATTAAATCTTTTATTTAGATTTAATGAAGTGTACCAATTAAATAGTATTTAATTGGAATTGAATTCGAATTGATTCTTGGGTTTATCATGAACGGTGTTTTAAATAACAATCGCTCCTTAACCCGATAATTAATGAAATGTGAATTTTGGGTTGTCATGAACGGTATCTTCAATAATACTGTTCTTAGACCCAACCGAGTTAAGAAAATCAGAAACTAACTGGAGATTAGTTAAGTTGAATGGTTTCTTGGGTATTGATCTGATGTTGGTTTCGACCTTCGGGGCTAAGACTTAGGGAATTGCTCACTTGCTATTTTACGGTTAGGGACTGATTGAAATGTGATGTGATTTTAGGGTTTATCGTGAACCGTGTTTTAAAAGACATCGATTCTTTAACCCAGTTAAAGATTAAGACCAAGTGGAGTTTTAATGAATCTTTAATTAGATTGAAATGATCGAGAATGGAGTATCACCAGTTTTGCTCCTGGTGATAGTTAAATCTTTAATTAGATTTGAACGTGAAATGGTAATTGAATTTACCGATAACACCGTGGTGTTAGATATGAAGTATTACCAGTTTTACTTCATGGGATGAAAAGGTTGGGATTGGGAAATTAAAATAAATGATTACTTCGGTGTGGTTCGCTAATCCCGACTAGTTTGAAGTGATATTCAAAGGAAGATTAAAGAATAAATTTAAAAGAATTTATCTTTGATAAAATTAATGGGAACCTTTCCCTAAGAATGTGAAATTTAGAAACTAACTGTAGGTTAGCTAAGCAGAACGGTTTCCTGGGTATTGATCTGATGTTGGTTTCGGCCTTCAGGGTTAATATTTGGGGAATTATTCTCTTGTTAATTTACGGTTAGTGACTGATGAATTGGAATGAGGAGTATGTTGTGTTTTTGTAACACTTGTTTATTATATACGCGAGTTATTCAGAAAGACCGGGTTTATCCCATTCTGAATAACTGATTCGACGATGAGTCGAAGATGAAGACGGTGGTCGAAGACCGGAGGTCTTCACGTCGTTTGGATAATTACTGATGATCTTGATTGGGTCATACACCCAAGAGGAGGGAATCAGTTGGTGGTCGTCCAGACGTACTTGGAGATCGATGGATATGCGGGGTACTAGGTGCATCCGGTTTCGTTCAGACCCAGAATGGACTTGTAATTGGACTGTGTGTCTGACATTGAATATCATTCTGTGTGATTGATGGATATCGGTTGCATGGAGTGGTTTGCCTGTGTGGCATGCTAAGATGCAAATGATCAAGGCTTCTGTTGAAAAGCAGAGTCTTGTGGTTGATGATCAAAGCACGGCCTGTGTGGCATAGCTTTGTGTAGCGTTGATTCGCGAGCCTCACACCCCGGTTGTGAACAAGAAACGGGAGAAGGACCTCAAGGGGGACATGCGTTTCTTTCTAGTTAGAAGTGGCGTCAGTGGTTTTACACGCCCTAACGAGTTTGACTTATGTGGTTGTTGCTGTTGCGAGGCGCCTCGGATTTATCGGTGACTATGTGAAGCCGATGGAGTCATTTGTTGGCTCATTTACGACCCAAAGGGCGGGGAAACGTAGTGTTCAGGCATTATAATCCACATCGGTGGACCGGCCCTGACGATCCAAGGGGCGGTTGCGGCTGTTCCTGAGGCTCGGGCTAGAGAGTCTCGAATCGGTTGAGGACGATCCCTTGCCTCGTGTAACAACTCGGAAAATTTGAACCAGTTAATTTTTTTAAATTGGCTATTTTATTGAATTTTAAGTATTTAAAATGAATATTTTAAATAATAGCGATGAAAAGTGTGGTTGAATCGATGTTGAAAATGAATATAATTAATGTGAATTATAAACATGGCCTGAAATGGCGCGGCAGTTTCGAAATTTCAATTCAAACTTTGACTGACTGTACCGGGTGCAAAATAAAACGGATTTTAGTGAAACCAAAAATATTTAAATTTGTTAGTGAATATCTTTCTAATGAATCTGAAAAATCGAAGCTTCGTAGTGGAAGTCAAAAGTTATGGCCAAATGAATTTTCAGAATGGTCGCTATAGAAATTATATAGCCCGTGAAAATATACATTTTGGATACGACCTCAGAATTCGACGAAACCGCTTTTGTTGGATCCGGGATGTCAAATTATTGCTAGGTTTCAAATTTCATAATTTTTGAAGCTAGTATGTGAGCGTGGCAAAGGAAAATGTGTTTTGGTCAAATACAGTTAAATTGGATCGACCAGAATATGGCCATTTTTCAAACGGTCTCAGAATTCGACGAAACTAGTTTTGTTGGGACCGTATCGTCAAAATATAGCTAGATTTATTTTTCTGGAATTTTTCGAATCAGTATGTGGCCCGGGAAAATTGAAATATACGTTCAAATTAAATATTGAATGTTTTATATTTTAAATTTTAAAGAAAACTGACTGAAACAGTCGAATGGGCCTACGAAACATATCCTATTGTGTTCGGAATGGGGGTAAAACGCTAGGGACGACAGTCGTTGGGTTTGGATTGGTGTTCGTGTGAGACGAGGGGTATTTTTGGATTTTTAAAAATATATAAATAAATGGAAAATTCCCATTAGCTGATTCACTTTCTCTCTCACCGATAAGTCTTCCTCTCGACGGCAGAAACTGCTCCGATCTTCCTGGCCATTTTCCGGCGCCGCCATGACGAACCAGCCTCCGCCACCGCCCGCAATCGAAAGCCCTTCCTCCCCTCTTCAAATCCGACCAACCCTCGCACCCCCTCGTCCACCGTATCGCCTGAATCGAGCCCTCAAAGTTCGGATCTTTCTCGCGCCGCCCTGTCTCGAGTTCGCCACCGAGTTCCACGTAGGGCCCCTCGTTCTGCATGCCTCTCGGAGGTCTGTGACGTGGTGCCGTCCGATCTGGACATTGAGCTACGGAATTTGCGAAAATCTAAAACCTAGATTTGAACAAAACTGAGGTATAACGACTGTTATATATTAAACTGTTTTAATAGCACTTCTAAGCGCTACCGTTTATGATTTTACTATAAAAATCGTATCTTTTTTGTTTGTAGACGAAATTCAGTGAAACAAGAGACAGTGGACTCGTGTGGACGTCTTCTACATTCTAGAAGAGACCGCATATTTTTCTGAGCCTTCTGCTATTTTTGGTGGAGTGGAACCCAATGTGAGATTTCTAATTTATAAACGATATGGAAAACAAGGATGTATAAATTATATAGTCGATGTATGAGTTATATAAGCGTTGTACACCTCATGTATAAGCATTGTATAAGTTGTATGTTCGATGTATAAGTTATATATGCGTTGTATAAAAAATTATATGTGCGTTGAAATGAATTGAAGTGAATTGAAATATATTTTTAAACGAATATATATATATATATATATATATATATATACTCCCCTCGTCCATAGACCATGGACGATATTTATTGGTTGTGATTGGTGTGAAAATTGGTTGATAGCGAATGGTTGATTAGAATTGTTTGTGGTTGGAATTGATTGATTGTGGTTGAAAAATACCCATCTGTGGTTGAAAACAAAATTAGAATAGATTGTGGAAATGAAAATAAAACATACCGCCTGCGTGCGAACTAGATGCATGAATCCCCATTGTCAAAAACCGCAAGATTTTAAGGTAGAGCGAGGAGCCGTACTTCGATATGGTCCCGGTTTTAACTACCCTGCCGTTATGCCGTCGAAATTTTCAATAATTTTCATGTGTTGAAACTATATTCCTGTGTTGAATAAAATTTCATGTGTTGAACGACATTCAGGTTTTGAAATAAATTGTTTTATAATAAAAATCATATCTTTATTATATATATGAATTGTTAAAAATAGTGAAGTGTTGAAATAAATGTCTGTTGGATAAAAATATCATTTCTATCAAATCTATAAAGTGGATAGGGTTTTGAAATCGATGAAAGGATTATATTTATGTATAAATACAATCAAAATATAGTGAATAACGAAGCTGCAATTCGTGTTTTGAAACTGTGATTTCAAACGATTAGTGCGGGAGATCCGACCATCGGATTTTCCCGAAACCACAACCGTCGCGTTCGCCTTGGAAATACCTTTCCAACGGCACCAACTTTGTAAAGATCCAACGGTTGGATTGTCTGGAATGTTTAATTCAAATCTGAAGAAAAACAGTGCCAGAATCGATTATATTTATATATATGAATAAATATAATTAAATTAAATCGAATAACGACGCTGCAGTTCGTATTTTGAAATCGTAACTTCAAACGATTAGTGCAGGAGATCCGACCGTCGGATTTTCCCAAAACTGAAACCGTTGGATTCGTTTTGAAAAGATCTTTCTAATGATATAAATTTTGTGAAGATCCAACGGTTAGATTTTCAGATATGTGTAAATCAAATCTGGAGAAAAACAGCGCCACGGCCGCGTTATGGCCTGAAGCGTCGTTTAAATGAATTGGCTATTTTTAAATAAATAAAAATAGCAATAAATCATGATAAAATATTATAATCGATCTGGAATGGAAATTTGATATGATATTTGATGGTTGAATGTGTTTGGTGTGAAAATTACATTAAAGAACAGAATGAGTGATATCGAATAATTTAACCATTGAAATGAATTGATTTGAAATTCTAGATAAAAGTGGATTATTTGAAAAGGTCGAGTTAATTCTCATTTCAAATAATTGATCGACAAGTAAAGTCGAAGATATGAAGACGGTGCAAGACCGATGATCTTCACGTCGAATGGAGGGGTGCTACTGATGCTCATGATAGGAGTAGCTACCTTGAAGGGGTTGAAGTAGTAGCCACCCGGACGTACTTGTTGATTGTACGGATATGCGAGGTATTGAATGCCTTCGGTTTCGTTCAGACCCAGAACGAATGTGTAAATGGACTGTGTGTCTGACATTGGATTTTGTTCTATGCTGATTGATCTCTATTAAATATATATCTGTTTGGCGGTGGAGAATTTATTCTCTTGCTTAACGCCCTTCTCTGAGACGTACGAGCCCAGAGGTTATATATATCGATGGAAACCAGTCGCATTGAGTGAATTGCCTGTGTGGCACGCCTAAGTGATAGATGATCAAGGCTTCTGTTGAAAAGCAAAGTCTTGTGGTTGATGATCAAAGCATGGCCTATGTGGCGTAGCTTTGTGTATAACGTTGTTTCGCGAGCCTCACACCCCGGTATGAGCCAGAAACGGGAGACGAACATCAGGGAGGACATGCGTTTCCTTCTAGCTAGGAGTGGTGCTTTGGGTTTTACACGCCCGGGTATTTTACTTATGTGGATGATGGAAAGTGAGGCCTCGGTTTGCTTCGGTCTCTTCGGAGCCGATGGTGTGGCCAGATATGACCAGTTTACGCCCCATAGGGCGGGGAAACGCAGTGTTCAGGAATTTTAATCCACATCGGTGGACCGACCCTGACGATCCAAGGCTTGTCTGCGCGCTTGCCTGAGACATGGGCTAGATTGTCTCGAATTCGGTGAGGACTATCTTTTGCCTTGGCTCATGACGGAAATCCAATTTCCAAATACGACATCATGCGGTTTTGATTGTATACCTATATATGGCGACATAGTGGTATGGGGCATTAATGCCACCTATGATTGATAGTTATGATTGAAATTGTTTTTGAAACATATATACACTAGCAATAATATCAAATGATTTGTTTTGCTCGTACCAAGCATATTTTGGCCATTATAAGGTAAAACTCTATCCTCTGGTGTGTGTTGCATTGTGTGATGGGAACTGAGTCTTATAATGGCTTCATTTTTATAAAAAGCATTGCGATGTTTAAAAGAATTATTTGTTTTAAAGCACTGGAAATCCAATGGAGTAAACCTGTTCCGCGAAAGTGGCGTGGTACTGTGATTGGCCACATTTGAAAGTGTGTTAAGTAGATTTCTCATACCAGTCCCATGACTGACTCGTAGTTTGTTTCACTTGCAAACTCGGGTGCCCCTATTTCTACACAAGCAGCCTTGTATTCAGGTTTTAGCAGGCTCTTTTTGGATAGCTGGAGCTGAAGATGGATTCTATCATTAATCTCTTTTTATGCTGTTCAGCTCCTGTTGTACATATTATGTTTTCTTTTCCGCAGTAGACATCTATGTATAGTTGAACTGTATTTTGTACTAAGTATGATCCTGTATACTGTGTAACTCTGATGATTATGTTTATCCAGTGTATTCTATTGTACATTATCGGGTGTATTTAAATATTTATGTTCTGTTGTTATCTGTTTATGTGTTATATTCCAAAGATTACCCTTGCACCGTCTTATCGGGAATGGGGTCGTCACACCTCGGTTCACAGATGGAAATTCAACTTCCAAATACGTGACATTTGCGGTTTTATTTGTAGAGCCTAGTATTGGCAACATGATATATGGTACCCATGCCGCCTATGATTGATACTTATGATTTGAAGTTGTTTTATACACTATGCACTTGTAATAGTATCAAATGATTTGTTTTAAACGTACTAAGCATGTTTGGCTATTATAAGGGAAAACCCTATCCCCCGCCTTGCGTTGCATTGTGTGACAGTACCTGGGTCTTATAATAGCTTCATTTTTCCAAAAAGCATTGCGCTGTTTTGTTATATGCACTGGTATTCTTGGGAGGAAACCCGTTCCGTGTTATACGGCGTGGTCCCTTGATATATCTGATTTAAAGTAAAGCTTTAAATAACTGTTTTAGTACTCACACCAGTCACATGACTGACCTGGAGTTTATTGTTTTAACCTAAACTCTGGATGCCCTTATTTTGACATGGGCAGCTAGTAGTTTTGGTTTTGCAGATTTATATTCACATGATCCTGATTTACAGCTGGAACGATACTCGGAAAGCTCTGTATCCGTGTATTACTTCTAGTTGTGTTTTGTATTATTTTCCGCTGTAATGTATTTAAATGTAATTTAAATCTCTGATATTTCTGTGTAATATTTATTCATACTCTGTATATTCTTGTATTCTGATGGAAATGTTATAATATACAATGCAATGTTCTTCTGTCTGCGTTCTGATTTGTCTTGTCCTCAAAGTAATTCGTTCTTTCTCTTCTCTTCGGAGACCGGTGAAGTTCGGGTCGCTTCATTTGGTATCAGAGCTTTGGTTTACAAAGCTCAGAGAACAAGACACGTTAGAACCATACGAAAGAATTCATCAGAAATTGGATTAGTAATATCCAATGGGAATGACTCGTTGGAGATAGGATCAGTAGTATCCTAGAACGAGTGTGAAGAGTATATTTTCAAAATGAAAACAATTTTTGTTTTGAAAAATTAAATTCAATTATTCATATTTGAATATTATTTTTATATTAATTTGGACAATCAAATATATAGAGATTTAGTATACGTCTGATCCACGTGTATTGAAGCCTAAAATATATTCGATAGATATAGTATCACACTCTAGTCGCCCAAAGAAGATACTGATGATTGAGATCTCATCATCAGTGTTTTTGTTCGAGTTTCGAAAGTGGGATTTCTATATATTTCCATTAGACTGGTGTGAGAACCAAAATTAGATAGGGCTTATTGTTGTGATTTGGCATCAAAAATCTGATTTTTGGACTATATATAAAAATTATGAATTTGAAAAGCTAATCAACTAATTGATTGCTAATTGTGTTGTTTGATTATTGTTTGATTAATTAAAATATTGAACCTTTAGCCAAATTGAACCAAATATTGAGTTGTATTGAAAATTTGTCGCATTTGCATACATATGCATGTACTTACATTGAACAGGTCATAGCAAGAATGCTAGAGCAGAAGAATAAAATTGTTTGCCCGACAAATAGGTAGATGTTTACCATAATTTACTGTTTTGTTTGGGTGATGATGATTTTATGAGCCGATTGGCTAGCCGCTTGGCTTTTTCTTTTTCTTTTGGAATGAAGAAGGCCATGGGAGGCTATATGAAATATCCCGAAGTCCCCGGTGCAGGGGAGGTTATGGCGAAATTTTTCGAAAATTTAGGGTGTTAGCCAAATTTTTGAAAAATTTGAAAAGTTCTTAGAAACTGAAAAGTTGAAGAACTTAAGACGTAAGGAAAATTATGAAAGTTGAGTTGATTTGTTAAACAACTTTCGGCTTCGTTCCTTTTCGAGGACGAAAAGTTTTAAGTGGGGGAGATTGTAATAACCTGGAAATCCGAGCCAATTTAAAATTTTTATTTTCGCAATTTTAGTGAATTTTGATTATATAAAATGAATTATTTTAAATAATAACGACGAGAAATTTATATTGAATAGAATTTGAACATATATATTTATTCGAATTGTCGTTAGAATATAAATATTTATTTATAAATATAAAAGGAATTGATAATGGCGCGGTAGCTCGAAAATTCGATTTCAAATTTCAAATAAATGTACAGGATTCAAATTAAACCAGATTTTAACGAAACCAAAAATATTTGAATCTAATTAAGAATATCTTTCCAACAAATCTGAGAAATTGAAATTTCATAGCGGGGATAAAAAGTTATGTCCATTTGAAAATTCAGAATAGTCGCTATGAAATTCTGGCCCTTAAAAATGGCCATTTTGCAAACGACCTCAGTTTTCGACGAAACCACTTTTGTTGGATCCGTGATGTCAAGTTATTGCTAGGTTTCAAATTTCATAATTTTTTGAATCAATATTTGAGCGTGGCAAAGGAAAACGCGTTTGGCCAGTTTCAGTTGATTTTAATCGTTTGAAAAATGGCCATTTTTCAAACGTTCTCAGAATTTGACGAAATTAGTTTTGTTAGGACCGTATCGTCAATACGAAGATAAAAAATATTTTTTGGGAATTTTTAGAGTCCGTATGTGGCCCCGGTAAATTGAAATGCGCATTCAAATTCAATATATAGAGTTATATGTTGACTTTGATGAAAACTGATCGAATCAGCTTACGATACATATCCCATTGTGTTCGGAATGGGGGTAATTAGGTATGGACGATAGGCGGTGGGTTTCGTTTCGAGGTCGAAATTAAAAGTTGCTTTTGAAATTAAATAATTAATTTAATAAATAAAAATATCTTTCTCTCTCCTCCTATACACCGTTGACCCCCCCCCCCTTTTCTCTTCAGTTTCATTCACGAGGAAAAAAAAGAAAGAAAACGAACGAAGAAACCCGACGCCCTTCTTCCTCTCTCGATAGCCGCCATCGCGAACCGCTCCTTCCCTCCTCCATCATTCTCCGTTCCGCTCTCCCCTCCTCTTCCAATCGAGACCCAAGTACCCTACCCCATCGCGAGGATCGAAACCGTGAAGCCCCAATTCGAACCCCAAACGCAAAAGCTGCCGCCTGCACCACCATGGGGCCCCGCGCCACCCTACGCCCCCTCAACGTCGGTAGCAGCCCCCCCCTTATTCCCAACAACACTCTACTATTTGTTGTAGAAAATGTGAGTTTTTCAATTTAGACCCTTTGATTTCTTAATTTAGGAAAAGGTTCGATTTTAACTAGTTAAAGACATTATTTTATTGCTAATAAAAAATTGAATTTTTACTTGTAAAAAGATTTGATTTTTTTTGATAAGGTAAAAATATGTTTTTGTATGACAAAGGTGAGATTTTTATTTATATGAAGATGATGTTTTTATATGACAAAGGTGAGGTTTTTATTTATATGAAGGCGATGTTTTTATATAAGAAAGACGAGATTTTTAATTATAGAAAGGCGAGATTTTTAATCATAGAAAGGCGAGATTTTTATATTATAGAAGTATTAAAAATTCGATCTTTATTATGTAGAAGGGGCAAAGATATGATTTTTATATGAGTGGCGATATAAAAATATAATCTTTATTATATGAGCACCGTTATAAAAATAGAATTTTTATCTATATAGTAGCGGTATAAAAATAGAAATTTTATCCATATAGCGTAGTTATAAAAATGTGATTTTTATATAATAGAGAATATGAAAATGTGATTTTTATATATGTAGTGGCTACGGAAAATGAAAGTGACAAAAGGCGGCACGGCGAAAGATTCCTACATAAGAAGAGTCGTGGCGCTTGGTTTAGCTTCTAGGTGAGAACTTCTCACTTTTAATTTAATTTTCTAATTAAAATATATACTAGGATGCAGACGGTGTTTAGTAGCACCCGACACCCGTCGTCCACAGACCATGGACGGCTTGTTTGTTTATTTGTTTGATTTTGATGTGTAGTTTATTGTGTGATGTGGATTGAAATAAAAATATTTTTATAGTTAAAAATAGAATTTTTTTAACGTGTATATGAAATGAAATAAATTAATATAAACAAATCGAACGATTTGTTTATATACACACATTTGACTGATATTAATTGGGACGATAAATTTTACACATCGCCCAACTACACAAATAAAATCCGTGTTTGATTGTTTGAAACCCCACACGGGTATTGGGATGATATATGACATACACTAATCCTAATAATTAGTTGTATGTCGATCGATTGATGGACATACTGTTATGAGCGTTAAATATTCATATTTGATGCTTATACAGTGTAGAATGCACTTTGGATGATGGTTGAATATTTGTCATTGTTGATATATACATGCGTTGTATGGAAATCCATAGAAATAAAATCTATGGTAATTGATTGGGCCTCATTCCAGTTTTGAAAAAAAAGAAATATTTGACAAAGAAATATTTGAATAGAAATATTTGAAAAAGAAATATTTGAAATAGAATATTTGAAAATAGAAATGCGAAGCCATGTTAAGTAGTTACGCGCCATTTTAACACGAACGGGAATTTTGTCGATTTTATAATGAATATTGAAAGTGATTTCAAAATCGAATATTTAGAAATGAATTCGAATTGAAATTGAATAGAAATGAATTCAAATTGAAATTGAATTAATTTGAAATTCAAACTGAATTGAAAACGAACTGAAATTGAATTAAAAATCGATTTGAATTGAAATCAATTTGAAATGAATTTAAAACGAATTTATAATGAAAAATTCAATTTTGATTTGAATTTGAAATGAAGTTGAAATCGTTTTGAAAACGAATTTAAAACGATTTATAAAATACGTTTTAAAAGGAAATCGATGAAAAATATATATTCTATATATAATATAATGGCCTGAATAGAACGCGCCGCGGCAGTTCGCGAATTTCAACCATTGACTTCGAATGGATATTGCGGGAGATCCGACCGTCGGATTCTCCTAAAACCAGAACCGTTGGGTTCGTATTGAAAAGGGCTTTCTAATGAATATTAGAGATTTGAAATCTAACGGTTGGATTTGGAATTATGTTCAAATCAAATTTGGAAAATGTCGCTGTAAGTGCAGTTCGATGGCCGTTGATGGAAATCGACTGTACGGGCCTAGATAAAATTATTAAAAATAGATATAATTTTTGTAAAATCATAAGAAATGATTTGTGAAGAATTGGGATGAAAAAATCCATATTTGAAAAGATAAAAATAGATTTTTATTGAAATGAACTAGTTTTGAACTAGAATTAAAATCAATTAATTTTGAAATAAATAAATTGGATTTGAAATGGTTTTGAAAATAACCAGGATTTCCAATAATTGAATTGGAATGAATTTGAATCGAAACCATCTTCGGAATAGTTCGATGTTGGATTTCGTGATTATACAGATGTTGTTATGGAAATTTGACAGATATATATATATATCGTTATTTCCAATACGATATTTGTTGGT
The DNA here is from genome assembly GCA_030737875.1 of Allium sativum. NCBI lineage: Eukaryota > Viridiplantae > Streptophyta > Magnoliopsida > Asparagales > Amaryllidaceae > Allium > Allium sativum. The sequence goes on along the minus strand of CM060920.1, from coordinate 275,572,505 downwards.
CGTAGAATTTGATATTGAATATAAGCCGATATATTTTCTATTCAGAGCCTTGTATTTAATATCAAATGTGATTTGGGTTTGTCGTGAATGGTGTCTTCATTAACACTGTTCTTAAGCCCAGTTGAGAAAAAGATTAAATCTTTTATTTAGATTTAATAAAGTGTGCCAATTAAATAGTATTTAATTGGAATTGAATTCGAATTGATTCTTGGGTTTATCGTGAACGGTGTTTTAAATAACAATCGCTCTTTAACCCGATAATTAATGAAATGTGATTTTGGGTTGTCGTGAACGGTATCTTCAATAATATTGTTCTTAGACCCAACCGAGTTATGAAAATCAGAAACTAACTGGAGATTAGTTAAGTTGAATGGTTTCTTGGGTATTGATCTGATGTTGGTTTCGGCCTTCGGGGCTAAGACTTAGGGAATTGCTCACTTGCTATTTTACGGTTAGGGACTGATTGAAATGTGATGTGATTTTAGGGTTTATCGTGAACCGTGTTTTAAAAGACATCGATTCTTTAACCCAGTTAAAGACTAAGACCAAGTGGAGTTTTAATGAATCTTTAATTAGATTGAAATGATCGAGAATGGAGTATCACCAGTTTTGCTCCTAGCGATAGTTAAATCTTTAATTAGATTTGAACGTGAAATGGTAATGGAATTTACCGATAACACCGTGGTGTTAGATATGAAGTATTACCAGTTTTACTTCATGGGATGAATAGGTTGGGATTGGGAAATTAAAATAAATGATTACTTCAGTGTGGTTCGCTAATCCCGACTAGTTTGAAGTGATATTCAAAGGAAGATTAAAGAATAAATTTAAAAGAATTTATCTTTGATAAAATTAATGGGAACCTTTCCCTAAGAATGTGAAATTTAGAAACTAACTGTAGGTTAGCTAAGCAGAACGGTTTCCTGGGTATTGATCTGATGTTGGTTTCGGCCTTCGTGGTTAATATTTGGGGAATTATTCTCTTGTTAATTTACAGTTAGTGACTGATGAATTGGAATGAGGCGTATGTTGTGTTTGTGTAACACTTGTTTATTATATATGCGAGTTATTCAGAAAGATCGGGTTTATCCCATTCTGAATAACTGATTCGACGATGAGTCGAAGATGAAGACGGTGGTTGAATAACGGAGGTCTTAACGTCGTTTGGATAATTACTGATGACCTTAATTGGGCCGTACACCCAAGAGGAGGGAACCAGTTGGTGGTCGTCCAGACTATAACGACACAGATTTCGCCCGGACCTAGTAGATCGCTAAATCGACCAAGACTATTCGAATCCCGCATACGCTAACTCTGGGTATACAAAACATCAGAACAAATAACATAAGACTTTTATAAACATCATAATAATGTTACATCAGAGTACAGAATATCAAAGTACATCGATTATAATAATACACAGCGGAAGATAATTTTACAATAAATGTAATACAATGCACATCGGAAATATGAACTACATAGCGGAAGACTGTAAATGCCTGGACACAACTTAAAGTTTCAATCCAGAATCCTGCTCAATACATCTGCAAAATAAAACTACTCGACTGCCCGTGTGGAAAATAGGGGCACCCGAGTTTGCAAGGGAAAAGCAAACTACAGGTCAGTCATGGGACTGGTGTGAGAAACTCTAAACAGTTATAATTAACTTATTTAATAATATGGCATATCACGGGACCACGCCACTAACGCGGAACGGGTTTACCCCCATGAATGCTAGTGTATAAACAACAATCAATATAGATATATGGATCTACTATGCATCAATCAACATGCAATATCCCAATCTATCCACTTAGATTAATCACTACACTTAGATTTTCCAAATCCAATTTACAGAAATTATTCCTTTGGATTTTATTGCCGATTTCTTATTTCAAATCATTTGAAATACATATCTAACTTTCTATATCAAAGTAGATTTCAATTCGGGATCTCAAATCAAATCGTTTGGAAATATGAAATCCAAAACATAACAATGCATACAAACAAGTATGCAACCAAATATCGTGCTCCCCATCGACAAGGCAAAGGGTACGCACCTCGCAACTCGATATATAAATGTGCACCTACACCACATAGGAGCAGGCTACACCGACGATGCACCTACCCCATACAGGAGTAGGCTACACCGACCTCTCACCATACTTTTAGTCTCAGGGTTACCCGAATCTTTAGCCACACACTAAATCATTTCATATCCTGAAGTAGGGAAAATCATTTCACAACGTAATAATCACAAGTACTTTCAAAATATAGTACTTCGCATCAGTAATTCATACATATGATCAGTCACTATTAATCACATAACCTTTGAGCTCGTACGTCTCAAAGAAGGGTGTTAAGCAAGAGAATAAATTCTCCGCCACCAAACAGATACATCATCAAGAGCAACTAATCGAATATGCGATGAACCACAATGTAACACATAATACAATTCTAAATCATTTTAGAAATCATCGGGTTTTGGGCCTCGAAATCCTTTCTGTTTTATAAAACATTCCTTGTCCAAAATCGGGAATACATTTCTTTTCACTTAAGAAAAATATCATTTCACAATCATTCATTAAATTTGAAATGAACACAACATCGCTAAACACCTTATCGTCAAATCGTGAAGTGTTTCACATGGTGTTAGCACACAGATATTTCTACCCAACCCAATGCTAAATGTAAAAGCATATTTTGCTCATAAACTGGTCGAGCACAATCCAAACAATAAATCAATCAAATTTGACATTAAATACAAGGTTTTGAATAGAGATAGTATCGACTTATATTCAACATCAAATCTTGAGACCAACAGATATCATATCGGGAATAACGATATCGATATCTTTCAAATTCCCGTCACAATATCTGTATAATCACGGAATCCAATATCAAAAATATTCAAAGATAATTTCAATTCAAATCCAATCCAATTTACTTATTTATAACCATTGGATTATTTTTCTAGTTAATAACTAGTTCGTTTCGATAAAAATATATTTTTATCCTTTCAAATATGGAATTTTTCACAAATTATCGATTCTTATGATTTTACACAAATTATCGATATTCTTATGATTCTTATGATATAACTAGTTCTTCCCAACTCATTTCTTATGATTTTACACAAATTATCGATATTTTTAATAATTCTATCAAGGCCCGTACAGTCGATTTCCATCAACGGTCATCGAACTGCACTTACAACGACCTTTTCCAAATTTGATTTGGACATATCTCCAAATCCAACCATTAGATTTCAAATTTCTAATATTCGTTTGAAAGCTCTTTTCGATAGGAACCCAACGGTTCCAGTTTTAGGAGAACCCGACGGTTGGATCTTCCATAATGTCAATTCGAAGTTAATGGTCGAAATTCACGAACTGCCGCAGGGCGGCGCGTTCTATTCAGGCCATTATATTATATATATAATATATACTTCATCGATTTCCTTTTTAAAACGTATTTTATAAATCATTTTAAATTCGTTTTCAAAACGATTTCAACTTCATTTCAAATTCAGATCAAAATTGAATTTTTCCAATATAAATTCGTTTTAAATTCATTTCAAATTGATCTCAATTCAAATTCGATTCTATTCAATTTCAACTCGAATTCATTTCTATTCAATTTCAATTTGAATTCATTTCTATTCAATTTCAATTCGAATTCATTTCTATATTCAATTCAATTCGGATTCATTTCATATATATCGTTTTCACATTTCATATATATATCGTTTTCACATTTCATATATATATCGTTTTCATTTCATATATATATCGTGTTCACATTTCATATATATATATATATCGTTTTCATTTCATATATATATATATATATATCGTTTTCATTTCATATATATATCGTTTTCATTTCATATATATATCGTTTTCATTACCTATATATATCATTTTCACTCTTCATATATATTGTTTTCACTCTTCATATATGTATCATTTTCATTTTCATATATATATCGTTTTCATTTTTCATATATATATATCGTTTTCATTTTTCATATATACATCGTTTTTATTCGCATATGTATATACATATATATAATTTTCACTTCTTATATATATAATTCATTTCCTATATACATAACTTTCACTTCTTATATATATAATTTTCATTTCATATCGTATATAATTTCGATTTCACATCACATATATATTTTTGCACAGAATACAAGCAAACAAGTCGTCCATGGTCTGTGGACGACGGGGAGCAGTTCATATATGCAGTTACAAAATAACTGTAAAGAAAATTTAAAGTGAGAGAATTCTGACCTTGATTGGTTTCTGATTGTTGAATATGATGATTTTAATTAAATTAAACGAAGGCGTTTAATTTAATCAAAATTTCCAGCTACTTCAGAGTTTGTCCAGATTGGTTCTATGCTGTAGAGCTCTTCATGACGGTTTCAACGCATTTTAAATCGTCTGATTCTGATAAAATACGAGAGAGTTATAGGCATTACAAGCTATATGATTTTAATTAAAACCCAAATGTCCCTTAATTACAAAATTAAATGTTAATTACATTTAGCCAATTCCCTTTTGCAACAGGAAAAAGACAAGGCCGCGTCTTCATCTTCTTTCAGGTATACGACCGAATTTTGAACCCAACATCAACCCCAAATCATCGCTTGCGCACCACCAGTCGGACCACCTGCTGATGATCCAAGACCCCCACTCAAAGCTGCGTCATGTGCTCAACCTCCACCAGGCCCTAACTTGAAGTTCGAACTACCTCTGTCAAACGAAAACTGAACCCAAACGCTCAAGCTTGGAGCGTGAAATTCGAGAGTTCTAGTTTACTAGGAACGATCATAGCCGTTGATTTCATTGAGCTTGAGGTGCTCTTCAAATTCGCTTTTGAAAGATCTTGGAATGTTGCGTGGATTTCAAATTAGGGGAGGAAGAGGATCGGATATTTCTGGCCTTTCGTTTGGGGAAGATGGCAGCGGAAAAAGTCTGAAGGGGGGTTTAGGGTTTGTGTAAGAATTGGGACTATTTATAATAAAATATATTAATTTTTAATTCAACAATTTCTCCAATGTAAAATTAAAAGCTTCGAACTCCAAGTCAAACCCAACGACTGTCGCCCCTAACTAATAACCCCCATTCTGAACACAATGGGATATGTTACGAAGGCCAATTCGACCGTTACGATCAGTTTCCGTTCAATTTAAAATATAATCAATATATATTCAATTTGAACGTATATTTCAAATTACCGGGGCCACATACAAACTCTAAAAATTACAGAAAAATTATTTCTAGCTTCGTATTGACGATACGGTCCTAACAAAACTAGTTTCGTCGAATTCTGAGACCGTTTGAAAAATGGCCATTTTCCAGTCGATTAAAATCAACTGAAACTGGTCAAACGCGTTTTCCTTTGCCACGCTCACATATTGATTCGAAAAATTACGAAATTTGAAACCTAGCAATAATTTGACATCGCGGATCCAACAAAAGTGGTTTCGTCGAAAACCGAGGTCATTTGCAAAATGGCTATTTTCAATGGCCAGAATTCCATAGCGACTATTCTGAAATTTCAACTGGACATATCTTTTGATTCCCGCTATGAAATTTTAATTTTTCGGATTCGTTGGAAAGATATTCTCAATTAGATTCAAATATTTTTTGTTTCACTAAAATCCGATTTATTTTGCACCCGGTATGTTGAATTGAAATTTGAAATCGAATTATCGAACTACCGCGCCATTTTCAATTCCTTTTATAATTATAAATAAAATTATATATTCTAACGACGACGTATATAAATATATATGTTCTAATTCTATTCAAAATAAATTTCTCGTCGATTTTATTTAAAATAATTCGTTTTAAATATTCAAACTTCGCTAAAATTGCCAATTTAAAATTTTTAAATTGGCTCGGATTTCCGGGTTATTACAATCTCCCCCACTTAAAACTTTTCGTCCCCGAAAAGGAACGAAGCCGAAAGTTGCTTCACAAATCAACTCAACTTTCACTATTTTCTTTACGACTTAAGTTCTTCAACTTTTCAGTTTCTAAGAACTTTTCAAATTTTTCAAAAATGTGGCTAACACCCACAATTTTCGAAAAATTTCGCCATAACCTCCCCTGCACCGGGGACTTCGGGATATTTCATATAGCCTCCCATGGCCTTCTTCAACTCAAAAGAAAAAGAAAAGGCCAAGCGGCTAGCCAATCGGCTCATAAAATCATCATCACCCAAACAAAATAGTAAATTATGGTAAACATGTACCTATTTGTCGAGCAAACAATGTTATTCTTCTGCTCTAGCCTCCTTGCTATGACTTGTTCAATGGATACACATGTATATGCATGCAATTCCAAACAATTTTCAATTCAGTTCAACATTTGTTCAATTAGGATAAATGGTTCAAAATTCTAATTGATCAACCAAAAATCAAACAACACAACCATCAATCAATTAATTGATTAACTTTATAAAATATATAACTTAATATATACTCCAAAATCCTATTTTTAAAACCAGATTATATATATAACAACAAATTCGTTATTTATAAAATATGACTCTCAACTCGTTCTGGGGCGTTTCTAACCCCATCTCTAACGAGTCAGTCATCCTAGAATGCTACTGATTCTATCTCTAATGAGGATTATTTCATAGGATATTACTAATCCTACCTCTGATGAGTCTTTTATTCTGTTCTAACAAGTTGTACCCCAAAGATTTGAGTTAACCAAAGCTCTGATACCAACTATAACGACACAAATTTCGCCCGGACCTAATCGATCGCTAAATCGACCAAGACCGTTCGAATCCCACATACTCTAAATCTGGGTATACAACACATCAAAACAAATAACATAAGACTTTTATAAACATCATAATAATGTTACATCAGAGTACAGAATATCAGAGTACATCGATTATAATAATACACAACGGAAGATAATTTTATAATAAATGTAATACAATGCACAGCGGAAATATAAATTACACAGCGGAAGACTGTAAATGCCTGGACACAGCTTAAAGCTTCAATCCAGAATCCTGCTCAATACATCTGCAAAATAAAACTACTCGACTACCCGTGTGGAAAATAGGGGCACCCGAATTTGAAGGGAAAAGCAAACTACAGGTCAGTCATGGGACTGGTGTGAGAAACTCTAAACAGTTATAATTAACTTATTTAATAATATGGCATATCACGGGATCACGCCGTTAACGCGGAACGGGTTTACCCCCATGAATGCCAGTGTATAAACAACAATCAATATAGATATATGGTTCTACTATGCATCAATCAACATGCAATATCCCAATCTACCCACTTAGATTAATCACTACACATAGATTTTCCAAATCCAATTCAATTTACAGAAATTATTCCTTTGGATTTTATTCCCGATTTCTTATTTCAAATCATTTGAAATACCTATCTAACTTTCTATATCAAAGTAGATTTCACTTCGGGATCACAAATCAAATCGTTTGGAAATATGAATTCCAAAACATAACAATGCATACAAACAAGTATGCAACCAAATATCATGCTCCCCATCGACAAGGCAAAGGGTACGCACCTCGCAACTCGATATATAAATGTGCACCTACCCCACATAGGAGCAGGCTACACCGACGATGCACCTACCCCCCACAGGAGTAGGCTACACCGACCTCTCACCCATACTTTTAGTCTCAGGGTTACCCGAATCTTTAGCCACGCACTAAATCATTTCATATCCTGAAGTAGGGAAAATCATTTCACAACGTAATAATCACAAGTACTTTCAAAATATAGTACTTCACATCAGTAATTCACACATATGATCAGTCACTATTAATCACATAACCTTTGAGCTCGTACGTCTCAAAGAAGGGTGTTAAGCAAGAGAATAAATTCTCCGCCACCAAACAGATACATCATCAATAGCAACTAATCGAATATGCGATGAACCACAATGTAACACATAATACAATTCTAAATCATTTTAGAAATCATCGGGTTTTGGGCCTCGAAATCCTTTTTGTTTTATAAAACATTCCTTGTCCAAAATCAGGAATACATTTCTTTTCACTTAAGAAAAACATCATTTCACAATCATTCATTAAATTTGAAATGAACACAACATCGCTAAACACCTTATCGTCAAATCGTGAAGTGTTTCACATGGTGTTAGCACACAGATATTTCTACCCAACCCAATGCTAAATGTAAAAGCATATTTTGCTCATAAACTGGTCGAGCACAATCCAAACAATCAATCAATCAAATTTGACATTAAATATAAGGTTTTGAATAGAGATAGTATCGACTTATATTCAACATCAAATCCTGAGACCAACAGATATCATATCGGGAATAACGATATCGATATCTTTCAAATTTCCATCACAATTTTTGTATAATCACGGAATCCAATATCGAAAATATCCAAAGATAATTTCAATTCAAATCCAATCCAATTTACTTATTTATAACCATTGGATTATTTTTCTAGTTAATAACTAGTTCGTTTCGATAAAAATATATTTTTATCCTTTCAAATATGGAATTTTTCATCCCAGTTCTTCCCAAATCATTTCTTATGATTCTACCCAAATTATCGATATTTTTAATAATTTTATCAAGGCCCGTACAGTCGATTTCCATCAACGGTCATCGAACTGCACTTACAACGACCTTTTCCAAATTTGATTTGGACATATCTCCAAATCCAACCGTTAGATTTCAAATTTCTAATATTCGTTAGAAAGCTCTTTTCGATACGAACGCAATGGTTCCGGCTTTAGGAGAATCCGACGGTCGGATCTCCCGTAATGTCAATTCGAAGTCAATGGTCGAAATTCACGAACTGCCGCAGCGCGACGCATTCTATTCAGGCCATTATATTATATATATAATATATATTTCATCGATTTCCTTTTTAAAACGTATTTTATAAATCATTTTAAATTCGTTTTCAAAACGATTTCAACTTCATTACAAATTCAAATCAAAATTGAATTTTTCCAATATAAATTCGTTTTAAATTCATTTCAAATTGATCTCAATTCAAATTCTATTCTATTCAATTTCAATTCGAATTCATTTCTATTCAATTTCAATTCGAATTCATTTCTATTCAATTTCAATTTGAATTCATTTCTATATTCAATTCAATTCGGATTCAATTCAATTCGGATTCATTTCATATATATATCGTTTTCACATTTCATATATATATCATTTTCATTTCATATATATATCGTGTTCACATTTCATATATATATATATATATATATATATATATATATATCGTTTTCATTTCATATATATATATATATCGTTTTCATTTCATATATATATCGTTTTCATTTCATATATATATCGTTTTCATTTTTCATATATATATCATTTTCATTTCAAATATATATCATTTTCACTCTTCATATATATTGTTTTCACTCTTCATATATGTATCGTTTTGATTGGTTTCTGATTGTTGAATACGATGATTTTAATTAAATTAAACGAAGGCGTTTAATTTAATCAAAATTTCCAGCTACTCCCGAATTTGTCCAGGTTGGTTCTATGCTGTTGAGCTCTTCATGACGGTTTCAACGCATTTTAAATCATCTGATTTTGATAAAATACGAGAGAGTTATAGGCATTACAAGCTATATGATTTTAATTAAAACCCAAATGTCCCTTAATTACAAAATTAAATGTTAATTACATTTAGCCAATTCCCTTTTGCAACAGGAAAAAGACAAGGCCGCGTCTTCATCTTCTTTCAGGTATACGACCGAATTTTGAACCCAACATCAACCCCAAACCCTCGCCTGCGCACCACCAGTCGGACCACCTGCTGATGATCCAAGACCCCCACTCAAAGTTGCGTCATGTGCTCAACCTCCACCAGGCCCCCAACTTGAAGTTCGAACCCCCCCTGTCGGACGAAAACTGAACCCAAACGCTCAAGCTTGGAGCGTGAAATTTGAGAGTTCCAGTTTACTAGGAACTATCATAGCCGTTGATTTCATTGAGCTTGAGGTGCTCTTCAAATTCGCTGTTGAAAGATCTTGGATTGTTGCGTGGATTTCAAATTAGGGGAGGAAGAGGATCAGTTATTTCTGGCCTTTTGTTTGGGGAAGATGGCGGCAGAAAAGTCTGAAGGGGGTTTAGGGTTTGTGTAAGAATTGGGACTATTTATAATAAAATATATTAATTTTTAATTCAATAATTTCTCCAATGTAAAATTAAACGCTTCGAACTCCAAATCAAACCCAACGATTGTCGCCCCCAACTAATAACCTCCATTCTGAACACAATGGGATATGTTATGAAGGCCAATTCGACCGTTAAGATCAGTTTCCGTTCAATTTAAAATATAATCAATATATATTCAATTTGAACGTATATTTCAAATTACCGGGGCCACATACGAACTCTAAAAATTACAGAAAAATTATTTCTAGCTTCGTATTGACGATACGGTCCTAACAAAACTAGTTTCGTCGAATTCTAAGACCGTTTGAAAAATGGCCATTTTCCAGTCGATTAAAATCAACTGAAACTGGTCAAACGCGTTTTCCTTTGCCACGCTCACATATTGATTCGAAAAATTACGAAATTTGAAATCTAGCAATAATTTGACATCACGGATCCAACAAAAGTGGTTTCGTTGAAAACCGAGGTCGTTTGCGAAATGGCTATTTTCAATGGCCAGAATTCCATAGCGAGTATTCTGAAATTTCAACTGGACATATCTTTTGATTCCCGCTATGAAATTTCAATTTTTCGGATTCATTGGAAAGATATTCTCAATTAGATTCAAATATTTTTGGTTTCACTAAAATCCAGTTTATTTTGCACTCGGTATGTTCAATTGAAATTTGAAATCGAATTATCGAACTACCACGCCATTTTCAATTCCTTTTATAATTATAAATAAAATTATATATTCTAACGACGACGTATATAAATATATACGTTCTAATTCTATTCAAAATAAATTTCTCGTTGATTTTATTTAAAATAATTCATTTTAAATATTCAAACTTCGCTAAAATTGCTAACTTAAAATTTTTTAATTGGCTCGGATTTCCGGGTTATTACACAGACGTACTTGGAGATCGATGGATATGCGGGGTACTAGGTGCCTCTAGTTTCGTTCAGACCCAGAACGGACTTGTAATTGGACTGTGTGTCTGACATTGGATATCATTCTGTGTGATTGATGGATATCGGTTGCATGGAGTGGTTTGCCTGTGTGGCATTCTAAGATGCAAATAATCAAGGCTTCTGTTGAAAAGCAAAGTCTTGTGGTTGATGATCAAAGCACGGCCTGTGTGGCATAGCTTTGTGTAGCGTTGATTCGCGAGCCTCACACTCCGGTTGTGAAAGAAACGGGAGAAGGACCTCAGGGGGGACATGCGTTTCTTTCAAGTTAGAAGTGGCGTCAGTAGTTTTACACGCCCTGACGAGTTTGACTTATGTGGTTGTTGCTGTTGCGAGGCGCCTCGGATTTATCGGTGACTATGTGAAGCCGATGGAGTCATTTGTTGGCCCATTTACGCCCCAAAGAGCGGGGAAACGTAGTGTTTAGGCATTATAATCCACATCGGTAGACCAGCCCTGACGATCCAAGGGGTGGTTGTGGCTGTTCCTGAGGCTCGGGCTAGAGAGTCTCGAATCGGTTGAGGACGATCCCTTGCCTCGGTTCACAGATGGAAATTCAACTTCCAAATACGTGACATTTGCGGTTTTATTTGTAGAGCCTTGTATTGGCGACATGGTATATGGTACCCATGCCGCCTATGATTGATACTTATGATTTGAAGTTGTTTTATACACTATGCACTTGTAATAGTATCAAATGATTTGTTTTAAACGTACTAAGCATGTTTGGCTATTATAAGGGAAAACCCTATCCCCCGCCTAGCGTTGCATTGTGTGATAGGACCTGGGTCTTATAATAGCCTCATTTTTTCAAAAAGCATTGCGCTGTTTTGTTATATGCACTGGTATTCTTGGGAGGAAACTCGTTCCGTGTTATACGACATGGTCCCTTGATATATCTGATTTAAAGTAAAGCTTTAAATAACTGTTTTAGTACTCACACCAGTCACATGACTGACCTGGAGTTTATTGTTTTAACCTAAACTCTGGGTGCCCTTATTTTGACACGGGCAGCTAGTAGTTTTGGTTTTGCAGATTTATATTCACAGGATCCTGATTTACAGCTGGAACGATACTCGGAAAGCTCTATATCCGTGTATTACTTCTAGTTGTGTTTTGTATTATTTTCCACTACAATGTATTTAAATGTAATTTAAATCTCTGATATTTCTTTGTAATATTTATTCATACTCTGTATATACTTGTATTCTGATGGAATTGTTATAATATACAATGAAAGGTTCTTCTGTCTGCGTTCTGATTCGTCTTGTCCTCAAAGTAATTCGTTCTTTCTCTTCTCTTCGGAGACCGGGGAAGTTCGGGTCGCTTCATTTAGAGTTAATATGAGGCCCCAGTAAATTGAAATGTGCGTTCAAATTGAATATATAAGGATTTATATTTAAATTCAATGGAAACTGATCGTAACTGTCGAATTGACCTACGAAACATATCCCATTGTGTTCGGAATGGGAGTAATTAGTTAGGGGCGACAGTCGTTGGGTTTGATTTGGGATTCGAATGAAAAGTCAACCTTTTTTTTGTATTATTCAATATAATATAATATAATAAATATCCCCTTTTATTCTCCCAAGCCCTTCACCTCCCGTTTGTTTCTGCAGAACGAACCAAAATAAAAAATACCCATCGCGCCCTAGCGTGACAGCCGCCTCCCTCCCGCCGTTGACCCCATCGCGCCCCCTTTAAGGCGCCGCCGTTGGTGAACCTCCCCCCTCCTTCTCCTCCGCACCTCATTCCCATCCTCCCTTTCCTCGTTGAAACCCAAACCCTAATCCCGAAACCCTAGGCGCCGCCAGCCCTCCCCCTGGCCCACCACGATCAGCGCTACCCTCTCAGCCCGGTCCCGCCACTACTGACCCCATCTCCGGCCTCGTGGGTCTCCCTTCGACGAAAATAGCGAATGTAAGTTTTAATTTTTGGTTTTATTTATTTTTGTTCTTGTCTGGTTAAGGTAATTAGTTGTTATAAGTAAAAGTAGGGTTATTTGTGTTAATTTGAAGAAAGTAGCGATTTTTATCATACAAAGATTTGAATTTTCATATGTAAAAGATTTAGATTTTTATATGAATGATTTTAAAAGAAAGATGGGATTTTTATGTATGAAGATTCGAAATAAAAATGAAATCTTTATATATTTGTGAGCGAAATAAAAATGAAATCTTTATAGGTATAGCGAATAGGAAAAGTTTAGATTTTTATAAGCAAAAAGATTTGATTTTAATAGTTTAGAAGATGAGATTTTTAAAATAGAAAAAACGATATTTTTAAACATGAAAAGGTAGAGATTAAAAATATGATTTTTTATATTATAGAGATAATAAAAATATGATTTTTTATATTATAGAGATAATAAAAATATGATTTTTATATAATAGAGAATATAAAAATATAATTTTTATATATGTAGCGAAATAAAAATCTGATTTTTATTATATATATGTTGAAGTAAAAATGTGATTTTTATTTATTGGAATGAAGCGATAAAAATGTGATTTTTATATATGAACAGCGGGAAAAGGTCGCATTGGAATTTTGGGCAAATCCAAACCGTTCAGAAATAGATAACGGTAGAGTGGATCTCCAAGGTGAGAACTCCTCACTTTTAATTTTATTTTCTAGTTTGATATATATACTAGGATGCAGACGGTGCTTAGCAGCACCCGACACCCGTCGTCCACAGACCATGGATGACTTGTTTGTTTGATTGATGTGTGGTGAAAATTGACTGTGTGATGTGGAATGGGATAAATTATTTTATCGTAATAAATTATTTTATGGTTAAAAATATAATTTTTAACGTGTATATAAAATAAATATTTATAAACAAATCGGACGATCTATCTATGTACACACATTTGACTGATATAGATTGGGACGATAAATTTTACACATCGCCCAACTGCACAAATAAAATCTGTGTTTGATTGTTTGAAAACACCACACGGTTGTTAGGATGAAATTGACCATACAGTAGTCCCAATAATTAGCTCTATGTCGATCGATTGATTGACAGGTTGTTATAAGCGTTAAATATTTATATTTGATGCTTATGTAGTGTAGAATGCACTTTGGGTGATGGTTGACTGTGTTTGATTGTTGTAGTGTACGTGTGTGTATGAAATCCATATAAATCACATTGTATGGTAATTGACTGTGTCTGATTCCAGTTTAGAAAGAATGAATATTTTAAAATAACGATTATTTTAAAATAACGAATATTTTTCAAATAATATTCAGAAGAGAATCAAAGTATGATTTTTATGTCCGATTTGGAATGGACACGAATATATTTAAATATATAAAGCCATGTTGATTAGATTGACGCCATTTTGACATGAACGATATTTATATCGATTTTATTCATTTTTATAATGAATATCGAAAAGGAATTGATTTCAAAATATAATGTTTTGAAATATTATCATTTATATATCGATGATATAGAATATTCAGTTTTGATTAGAAATTGAATATGAAGTTGAAATCGTTTTGAAAACGAATTTAAAATGATTTATAAAATACGTTTTAAAAGGAAATCGACGATATATATATAATATACATATATTATATATATAAAATGGCCTGAATAGAACGTGCCGCGCCATGGCAGTTCGCGAATTTCGGCCATTGACTTCGAATGGACATTACGGGAGATCCGAACGTCGGATTCTCCTAAAACCGGAACCAGTGGGTTCGTATCGAAAAGAGCTTTCTAACGAATATTAAAGATTTGAAATCTTGCGGTTGGATTTGGAATTATGTCCAAATCAAATTTGGAAAAGGTCGTTGTAAGTGCAGTTCGATGGCCGTTGATGGAAATCGACTATACGAGCCTTGATAAAATTATTAAAAATAGCAATAATTTGTGTAAAATCATAAGAAATGATATGGAAAGAATTGGGATGAAAAATTCCATATTTGAAAAGATAAAAAAAGATTTTTATCGAAATGAACTAGTTTTGAACTAGAATTATTATCAATTTATTTTTGAAATAAATAAATTGGATTTGAAAGGGTTTTAAAAGTAACCAGAGTTTCCAATAATTGAATTGGAATGGATTTGAATCGAAATTGTCTTTGGAATATTTCGATGTTGGATTTCGTGATTATACAGATATTGTTATGGAAATTTGAAAGATATATGTATATCGTTATTTCCAATATGATATTTGTTGGTCGTAGAATTTGCTATTGAATATAAGCCAGTATATTTTCTATTCAAAGCCTTGTATTTAATATCAAATGGGATTTGGGTTTGTCGTGAATGGTGTCTTCATTAACACTGTTCTTAAAACCAGTCGTGAATGGTGTCTTTGGAATGATATTCGGAAAGCTCTGCATCCGTATATTCTTTTCAGTTGTGTTTTGTATTATTTTCTGCTGCTATGTAATTTATTGTAATCTCTGATATTTATCGAATGTATTTTATTTATTCACTCTGTATATTCTTGTATTCTGATGGAATTGTTGTAATAAACAATGAAATGTTCTTCTGTTTGTGTCCCGATGTGGCTTGTTCTCAACTCAATCCGTGCTTTCCTTCACGGGGAAGTTCGGGTCGTTGGATATTGTCAGATTTTTAGTTTGGAGCCAATTAGAGTTGTCTATGGGTATGCGCAATTTAAAAGTGAACCGATAAATAAATGAAAGTTAAGATAACGTAGTTTTTGAAAACGAAGTCCAATTTAAATGAAATTAGTTTCGTTAAGACCGGAACGTCATGCCATAACGGTATGTCCATTTTCATCGCATTTGAGGTTCATATGTGTCGATACCAATATAGAACGTTCAACCTTAATTAATGGAAAAATAAATTAACCACAAAACGAATGTATCGAATCAAATTTATTCAAATGGTCACCTTTATTTATTTAAGCTATCCTATCTCTACCTTAAAAAGTGCAAACTGTAACCTAACATTCCTTTGGCCCCAAGTAAGCATTGAAAATATGCATGCCTAGCCTAAAGTATCACAGCCTGTCTGCTTTACTTTGTACGAACCTATTGCCTTGTTTCTTCAAATCAACGCAAACTGCTAGGTGAAAAGAAAACACACCAACTCCTAACTTCGTTCTACAATCCTATCTCGTGATAATACATTGATCTTATCCTATATTACACCTATATATATATATGTATATACTTTTCTGCTGTCCTCTTCACTTCTTCTCTACGAAAAACAAAACCCATCCCTCCATAAATTTTTTTATACAAAACTCCTCATCCCTTGCATATGAACCATAAGCATCAATAGAGTAATCAAAGAAGGGGCAAGGTTCGACGCTCAGGTGATGGTTGGTGATCAGATTTTGATGGTGGTGGTGGGAATAAAAGAGTTGAACGGAGGGATCTTCATTTGCGGTTTTGGCCAAGGAAGGAGTTCGAATTGGCTGAGTTTTGACCTATGGTGGTGCTCCGATGGGGGAAAAGGGTGGTGGGGTCAGAGCCGACTCTGGGTGGCTATAGGTGGTGTAGTTCTGATGGGAGGTGGCAGTCTCGGTTTCATGGAGAGAAAAAATGGGGAGCAACGTTTGGCCAGAGAGGACGAAAGGCCAGCGGCGCCAGTACTGGCGATGGAAGTTCAATGGTTGGAGAACTGGGTGTGTGCGGTGGTGGGATAATGGGATGGAGAGGATGGAATACAAACTTAGGCCGCATATACTTTATACTGTAATTGTTTTATTACTATAACTTAATTAAACCATTATTATATAATTAAAAGTTCATAATGTGATTATGGAATTTTTGGGAACATTGCAGGACAACATGTGTTGTCTGAAATTTTGAAGAACTGAAACTTGACGAGCGTTTGAACTTGGAAGGCCCGCAGTTTTGGAACAAAATAAATAACTAGTTAAAATATTTATATAAATTTGATAATTAGGGAAATTAGGATCTAATTTAAATAGGGTTAACACACATGTGCTGTTATTCAGGCTGAAATATATACTGATTAAGTTGTCAACAGTAACACTTTTAAAACTATAAATAACGGCCGCCTAGAAGTTATAGTACATACCAAACCATGTTTATAAACCAATGATTCAAATTTTGTCCATTTCTAGTTTCGACGTTATCAAAATTTGGGATTGAATAAATGTAATAGGTTACAGTTGACTAGTTTTCGACTAATGAAACAAGCTAGATCCGGTGGGAAAGTAAACCGACCACATTTTCTTATTAATGTAATTAACGTTTATAACAAGTAATTAATAGGTAATTAATTTATATAAATATCATTAGCTTAAAATATTAATAACATGAACATATTTTATCAGAATTGGACAAACAAGGTGTCATTGGAACTGCATTGACGAACACTACATTATGGAATAGAAATGGACATAATTTGTATTAGATGGATTTTTCAGTTGAATTAAACAATTTTTTAGTTTAATTAAAACAAACTGGTTAAATCACGAAATGAAATCTAGGTGAGTTAAACTCATGCAGTTCTTCCCACTTATATTTTATATAAGTCGGGATTTATTTTGTGTGCTATGGTTGCTAATGGTTGGCTGTTTGTTTGTTTGTTAAATATGTATTCATATATTAATTGAACCAACGAAATTAAACGTTGTTTAATTTCAATGGAAAACCAAATCGTTATTTTAACGATTGGATCCAATGAAGGTAACTTACCTTGTTGGTCATGTTTATTAAATAAACGTGTTTAATTGTTTGAATTGCTATGATAATTGGTTGATGTTTAAATAGTTGTTATTTACTTTTATAGAAATTATCAGTTAAATTAAATTGAATGAATTTATGTTAGATAATATATTTTAACACAGGGAAGAACTGATTGGAGGAATCCAACTGGATTCCACAAATATATTAGATATTATGTATTCCCATTATATGAACTGTTCTGATTGAGTGATTGATTTGGTTGTTGACCATTGACTTGAAATTCAACATTAGTTTTGTTTAAACCAATGGGTAATATAAGTTGAGTAATTGGCAGTATATGGCCTATAAATCAATCGTTTTTCCAAATATTAATTTACCGTCAGGTGAATCAATAAAAATGAAGTTATAAAATATATTTTATAACAGAAGGCAGATTTTGAGATGTATTATTTTGGAAAAGTTAAAAAAAATTATTTATTATTTAAGTTTATATTTAATTATTAAATGATTTTATATAGCAAATTCTGATATTAATCGTATTTATCGGCAAGAGAGTAGAAAATTAACCTAGCAATGAAGAGTTGGATAATTGTTTTGAAGAAAATAATTAAATTAAATTATTTAAATTTATGATATTATTAATTAATTTAAAGGAAGGACTATAATTGGAATTGGTTAAAGAATTAACCATGGTTTGATTTGACTAAGCCAACTAAATGAATTGGAATTGGCTATTTGATTAATTTACTTTTAAATTAATCTAATGGAATAATTTAACAAATATCTATGTTAAATTTAATAAGATTTTAAAAAGGGAATTTACTATTTATTTTAGTTAATAAAAGAAATTAACTACTTCTGCAGTAGTTAATGATTGAAGTAAATTATTATTTCAAATAATAATAATTTAAGAGATTACGTTTTATTGGGATTCATTTAAAAAGTAATTGAACTTGAAGTAAAATCTAATTGAATTTTGAAAGGAGTTTATGAATAGAGTTTATATTAAAACCCGAGTTTTTATAACGAAGTTAGAAAAAGAATTTTAAGCGAGTATGATAGCTTAAATTAAATGTTTACTTAATACTTGAATTAAGTAAAAGGAAATTGAGATAAAAAGGGATTTTATATTAAACCCGAGTTTGTAAGCAAGGTTTATAAAAAGAGATGTGTAGTTAAAGCATTAATTTTAAATTAACGTTGCTTAATACTAGAATTAAGCAAAATGGGTGAAATTGAAATAAGATTCTAAAATGGGAAATGGTTAAATGGATGGAAAAAGTATTTTTGAAATGGTATGAGGTAAAGGAATCAAGAGGAAGATTTTGTAATAAAAATCCATGTTACAAAATTAATTGGTTTAAAAAATTTAAAGTAAAAGGCGATGTTTAATAAACATTTACTCAATTAATGAATTAAGTATTAAATATGTGTGTTTGAAAAGGAGATTTTTGAATACAAGAAATGGATTATAAAATCATGGTTTAAGTGAAACGGTTAAATGAATTCGGTTTGATATTAGAATAAATATCAGATTTTGAATTACAACTCATATCTATCTTAAGATAAGAATGTTGTTGATCAAGGTTTGAGAGGTGATTAAAATATCCCAACTTGAACGACCTCACGATTATGTGAGGATGATATTAGTTGTAATGGTAAAGAGGTATTGAATGATTTATTATTTCCACATGAGAAATAATAATGCAGTGGTAATAAAAAGATTTAAAATATGTACAATGAGATTTACAAAGTTACGGAAATGGAAAGATTGAAGAATATTTATATAATGATATTTCCGAAGTAAAAGAAGTAAAAGGAGATTGTGTGAAATTTAATGGTGTTTTTGAGATAAAATGAAATGGGAAAAAGGAGTTTTGGAAGGGAATTATTCTAAAGAATAAGAGTTGGTTATTATTTCAAATAATAAAACAAGAAAGATCTCGTAACGTTGTTTTACTAGCGATAAGATGAATTTACTTCCCAAACATAAATAATGAGTAATGAGATAACAAATGTTTGAAATGATAGTAAAATAAAAAAATTAGAAATGATATAGAATATTTTCCCTAAGTATTAAAATAAAATAGTTTTGAAATGATCTTATGTGAAATAAGAAGTGAAAAATTATATTTGTAAGAGTTAAAAGTTTTAAATTAACCTTCGTTAATTATTTTTGAATAAAGAGGCCATGTAATGCTGGTACTGAACTAGTAAACTCATTTTATTCTCATGACAATTTATTTGATAGTTAATTAACCGACTATCAATTCTGACCCATACGATTGTTCGTACGGAAAGACCAGGATCGAACTATATTCGAAAACCATTCCAAACCAGCGAATACGTGGATGATGCTAATTAAAGATGGAGCAGTGAAGACCGTGGATCTTCGTAAGCAGAAGGGCTACTTGTCAAATTCTTTGGAGTCGCACCCGGAGATATTCTAATGGTGATCATGTCGTGGTTGAAATCGACGGAGTGCAAGGACTACTCGCTACTAATCCATAGGGTGATACCTAGGATGTGGTAGGAGGGTGTCTTCGGTTCATCATGTTCCTGGATGACTTGCATCAACGAATGTCTGACAAAGCATTTCCAAAAGAGTCACATACATTAATTTCTTCAAATGTACCAAGTTGACGGCGGAGAAGTCCACATTCTCTTAGTTTAACAACTAGAGTATTTTTGTGGACGTCAATTAGTGATTTCCTGGCAGATCTAACGATGTGGCATTCAAAGTGAGTGGTGACCGGATGTTCTAAAGATTTATAACCTCAAACTTCATCAACCGGGAAATGCACAAAATCTGGTAGGTCGCATAGCTATGTGGGTTGCACCCATCAAAAGGGTATATCATTACCTGATCTGGAGAAATCAATTGCCTTCGGTTATCCTATTTTAATTTTTGTATCTATGCTATCAGTTTGGTTGGATGGCCCTTAACCGTGGTAATGATATATTCGCTACTCTCAAGAGAAGTGAGGGGTCGGTCATGTTTAGCCTGGGTAGCAAGATGTTCTTGTTGAACCCCTATGTATTCATCTCCGGAGATACATTATCAGGAAGGTGGCCCCATACTTTGCAAGGAAATCCATTCTCCAATAAGCACCAGCGGGATTGTATACAATATATGTGAAGTGTAAGATGCAAGCATTTCCGCTAGATTGATAATTATTTATATTTAGACACTATACTGATATCAGAAAAGATATTGATTTCAAAAATGGTTTGGGTTATCGTAAGGTAAAAACCGTCCGTATTTACGTGTGGATTTGGTCTTATGATTATCCTTTTCTTTCAAAAAGATTTCGACTTTAAAATCAAGTTGTGTGATACCTTTAAACTTAATGTGTTTTTCTCACTCTGGTTCACCGAACTAATCCGATGTTTGTAATGCCCAGGTTAGACTGAGTTGTATAGGTTCAGGTTATCGGATGCTATGAAGAGACGAGCTGGATGGGTTCCGACATATGAGATTATAAAATATATTTCCGATGTGTGTTGTATATAAGGACATGTTATTATAATTGTCCAGATGTGTTGAAGTACTTTGATAATTGTAAGTATTTTTAAAGCTCTCAATAAAGATTTATTTCTATATTATATTTTGTTCCGCTGCAATGTTTGATTCTGATCCTTTTTTGGCTCTTCTTCTTTTATTCTAATAATTCTTATCTCACCCTCTGACTTCTTTGTAATAACTATCTGTGCTTTCGATACTTGGGTTTTGACAAGTAATTCGAGATTTATATTAATATTGTCAGAATTCGGACGTCAAATCTCGTAGGTCATTACAAACCACTATAAACCTCTTGTGTTCTTTATTTTATTGCTTGATCCGTGATTGTTTGTTGGTAGTTATTTGTTGTTTGTTTTATTCCACCATCAATCCGTTCCTATTTGTTTTTCCTCAAGGTTGGGTTTTATTCCCAAGGCATTTTGGGAAACTTTTCCCGACATATATAATTGTAAAATTTTATTTATGACATGAATGATTTAAATTGCATAATTTTACTAAATACATTTTTCAGGATTTCATTATACTTATGCAGGTTAATATACATATTAATGTACAACTGCTTAGCTTGGATTAGCTCCATGTTGATACTCTGCTTATACGAGCAAATGTGCATAATGATGCACCTTAAAAATACAAAAACATTTTACAGTTTACAAAACCTGTATATGTGTGACATAGTTTATAGAAATGTATGTGTGTGTATATATATATATCTGTGTATGACACATTTTTACAGAACTGTATGTATATATACAAATGCCTATATGAGCGCAAATATTGTTTGTATGTATTTTTGTGTAACTGTATGCACAAAACATAGATGAAGTGTGATTAATATATTATGTGTACTTATATATCAGATTATATTAATATGTTATACAGATCTGAATTTGCAACACCTCGGATTTTTGAATAATCCAATTAACTAAAATAAAGAATAATAAATCTCAGACGTGAGAATTGTGGGGATTGGGTTGCGCCATTGTGTTCGTCTCGGAATTCTAGTGGAGATAGAGTCCGAGTTTGCGGGAAACGAGTACCGGATGAAAGAGTTATGGACGAACGAAGTTTGGTGGCAAAGTAGAATATATATATATATATATAAATGCACTGGCGCACTTGGGAAGTGCGCCAGTACATATTTACACTGGCACACCTGCCAAGTGCGCCCAGGCCGAGGCTGGAGCCTGCACAGCTTTCTGGTTCAGGCTGACCCGTGTTGTTGAGTCCATTCTGACACCTTGCTGAGTCATTAGGGCTGACTCATCACCCTATCATAATTTAATGGTTTTGATTAACCCTAAGAACATCCGACGACTTAAATTAATTCATAACTCTATAAAAAGACCCATAGACACAAACCCTAAATCAGAATTAAAACAAAGACTATGGCCGTCATGCTGTTGTCTTGAGCCCTAGAGCAGCCGCCACCAAATCAAAGAGAAAGAACAACAACCAAATCAGAACCACTCAACCCTAACAGCGATTCTTCATCAAAGGAGCGCTAATTCAACTCCAGAAATCAGAATTCAGAACTCAAGACTGCTTTTGAGTTGTGAGTTCGGTAATCTTTGCAAAATAATTAGTAATTTAATTAGATTAAGTTATAACACGGATTTGTATGGATGTGATATGAAGTATTGATTGTATGTTGTAATGATGTTGTAGGATTATGATTGAAATATCTATGATGTTATGTTGTGATGCAAAGTTATGTTGCTATCATCTATGTTGTAATTATATATATATATATATATATATATATATATTCAAATCGTCATGTTTCTTATGCTAGTTTGTGGTATTGATTCATATGATAATCCATATGTAGGGAAGTTTAGATGTTGATTCAAACATGAACCATATACAAGTTTGGGTAGAATTACATGTGACCTTACATGATTATGGATCCTAGTTTATGTGAGAATTTAATTGAAAGCTAGGCTATGACATGATACTTTACATGTTAGATATTAGTTTACACCATTATTGTGATGTATAAATCACATATGTGAATTTATGAGTTGGACATGAATCATGTTATGTTATTACCTATGCAAGTTTAACACCTTTAGATATAGGTTTATGACATATGTTGTCTATGCAAGTTTGTGGCCATAATTTTTCATCAAGTTCACACCTTTAGATTTGGATCTATGTTATACATGATGTTTATGCAAGTTTGTGGCCAATTTCTCATCAAGTTCACACCTTTAAATTTGGAACCATGACATAAGTTGTTATGCAAGTTGTAATCTTGTCCTATGCAAGTTTTAGATGTAGAGCATCAATCACATATGCAAGTTCACCCCTATGTTAGATCCATGTTTTAATTATGTATGTGATGTTTTCTTTTATTTCATGAGTTAGACTATTCGAGTCTAATGTATATCTTTACGTTAAACGAACAAACATACTACGTGGGGAAAAAGGGAATAATATTAAAAATATTTAATTGGCACAATTGCCTTAAAAGGCATAAAATAAAATTGTGGTGAAATTGGTATGATTTTACATACCATAAATGGATGGACATAATTGTGTCAATTATGGACATCGTTAAATTTGGAATTGATTGATAATTTGAATAGGGAAAGTAATTCAAATTGGGGGTGATTAATTAGGAGTAATTAATCGTCTAAGACACGAGGTTAGACTCTTTTGTGGTGTAAGATTGCCCGGACCCGCCCGACAAATCCAGCTGCCACAAATGCCATTCTAATGTGAGAGGTCTTAGGCACAAACTAAATACGTAACAATTGTAAAGACACGAGGTTAGGCTCTTTTGTGGTGTAAGACTGCCTGGACCCGCCCGGCAAATCCAGCTGCCACAAATGCCAGTCTAATGTGAGAGGTTTTTATGAGGTTACGGTCTTAATAAATTAAGAAACACTTAACCATATAAGCATGTAGTGGGACATGAGGGGGTTGAGTGGGTGCCTTGGGTGGCATGTGGAATCAAGTGGGTGCCTTGGGTGGCATTTGGTAATACGATTAGAAACACTTAACCAAAATATGAAACATGTAATTGAAACATGAATAAGAAGTGGGTTAAGTAGGATGTACTAGAGGGGACCAAGCTTAGGTGGATAGCTTGTGTCAAGTAATGGGGGCCCGTTTCAACCAGTAACCCATACGTATCTTTGTGGGCTCGACCCAAGTCGAGGACGGGACACGCATATTGGGCTTGACTGTAAGAGGCCAAACTGGGTTAGCGGTGGCAACGCAAGTCCAACGGGTTCATATGCGTGTGTGGACCAGGGCTGGTAGGTAAGACGTTGTTGCATCGTGTAGGTATAAGTCGTGCATTCTTTGCTGTATCGGGTTGCCACTTTGGGGAGTGATTCACCCCACTATGGGGCCAGCACGGGTATCTATGAGTTAGGGAGTTGATCGCTTGGGGGTAGTGGGTACACCTAGTGGAGATAGGGGCAGACGACACCTATGAAGGCAGCTACGGGTGCACGAAACTACCAATATTATTATTAAGTCTATTGGCGGGATCAACCTTAGGGTGACTAGTGGTGGTGTATTATACTAGTGGCGGTGCGGTATAGCAATTATCCTATAGTGTCGGTGTAGTTTAGTAAATTTATTTTAGCGGGTTAGGTGCGCTTTAACGATATCGTTATTCGTCTTGTTTCCTTGTTTACTCTGTCGTACTCAATGGTTCATGGTCATTTCCCTATTTTCCAACTTATGCCTTAGCCTAATTACTTTGTTAATTATATTGTTAGAATTATCGCACTCGCCAGACTTTATGTCTGACCCCCCGTTTTCCATCTCTTTCCTTTCCCCCCCCCCCTCCAGGTGCTTAGGTTGGAACTAGCACCAGTGGAGCTTGATCTTGGACTGCTTTTAGAAGATTTCTTGGACCGCTGAAGTAAAGTTTAGCTTCTCTTTATTTATGGCTATTTTAATGTTGGGGATTATGTCTTTCAGTTTATGTATTTTGTTTTATCAAGATGGATATGATGTACTTGACTTTGGTTTTATGTTTTTGATGATGTAATCAAACATATGTGTTTATCCGTTGCAATGAAATAAAGTTTTAATTTTCAAGTACTGCTCTATATCTGTCTTGTTGTGATTTTCGGTTCTATACTTACTTAAAACGCTCCACTGAAGTTAAGGCATTCCCTTTGCGAGTGACCTTAATGGAGGTGGGGTGTTACACGTGGTATTAGAGCTGAAGGTTACCAGAACAGTTATGAATTTTTGAAAAACTATTTTTCAAAACAATTTTTCTAAAGAAGTACCTTCAAAAGTATGATTTAAGGAAAGTATTTTCAAAAGAAAAGTATATTTTGGAAAGCATAACCCCAAGAGCCATATATCTTTCCTTCAGTCCTTTTTGTATTGAATCTTTCCTTTTTCGTTTCAGCATGTCTGAAGCATCTGAGATAACAGAGGGCGTTCATGTGCCCGGTTGGTTCCGTCAATATCTTGAGGCTAGGGCCGCCGTCGTCGCAGGTCCAGCAAATCCTCCTCCTCCTCCTCGTGTCGATAATTTCGCAAAGATATGTAAGGACATTAGGGCTATGGGTGGAAAACCTTTTCACGGGATGGAGACATTTGTTGAAGGTCATAACTGGCTAAAGGAGGTGGAAGAATTGTTTGGAATTTTTGAAGTGGATGACGGAAGGAAAGTCCAGCTAGCTGCGTGGCTAATGAAGGATGAGGCCTCGTTTTGGTGGGAGGTCACAAATGGGGGTTGCCCAGTCGATACATGGCAAGATTTTAGGCAGAGATTTGAGGCAAAGTTTCTCTCACGGGCTGAAGAGAATCTATACATGGAAAGGTTCTTGTCACTGAAGCAAGGGAATTTATCGGTGAAAGAGTACGTTAACAAATTCAACCAATTGGCAAGGTTTGGCTTAGACTTGGTGAACACTCCAGAAAAGAAGGCTCTAAGATTTGTTAAGGGTTTAAACGAGACGCTCCATGGGTTAGCTATGACCCACATTCCCATGGGGGCTACCTTTGAGAGGTTAGTCGACATGGCACTCATGCATGAAGAGGAGAAGGGCGCCAATGGTAATAAGGCACCCGAGAAGAAAGTGGATCAAAAGAAGTCGCAACAGCAACAACAAAACAAGAAAGGTGGCAAAGGCAATAATGCTAAGGGGAAGAAGAAATGCTTTAACTGTGGGACACCCGGCCATCTAGGCAAAGATTGTAGGAAGAAGAAGAAGACCGGTTGTTTCCACTATGGCGAAGCGGGACATCTTATTAAGGACTGCCCAAAGAAAGGGCAGAGGGCAGGGTCTAACTCGGGAGGACAGGTGCAAGCTCTTATGACACCCGGGCAGACAAGGGGATAAGTTCAAGTTCTCGAGGTCCCACCGCTGCAAGCACGAGGTAGAGCAATTTCCGTTGAAAGTATAGTTTTTCTGTTTGATCATCTTGTCCGTACTTTATTCGATTCTGGCGCATCGCATTCGTTTATCTCTACATCATTAGTTGAAACACTGCACCTAGATACTAGTCTTGTTACTGATCCCTTAGTAGTCTCAAATCCTATTAGAGGTTCGTCTCATCTTTCTATGATTTGTCGGGATTTGAGAATGTTTATCTTGGGCATTGAGTTTTAGTGCTTTTGTTCTTGGCTTCATGGGCTACGGTTTAATTCTAGGTATGGATTGGCTAACTAGATATGGGGCCATCCTAGATTGCGAAAGAAGGGTAGTTAGATTGTTGACTCGTTCGAGAAAGACCCTGGATATTTCTTGTGACCTTAGAGGTCCAGTAATGCTTAGTTACCTAGAATCCCTTGACGCATCCGATGATGATTTACATTCTGTTCCCATAGCCCGTGAATATGCTGATGTCTTCGATGAGGTGAGGGGTTTACCCCCAAAATGTGAAATCGACTTTAGAATATATCTAGTGGACAATGCAAAGCCAGTTGCATTGCCAGTGCGCCACATGGCTCCAAGAGAGAGAAGAGAACTCAGTAAGTAAGTGAAAGAATTGCTTGAGAAGGTGTTCATCAGACGTTGTATATCGGAGTGGGGTGCTCCAGTAGTATTTGGCACGAAGGCGGATGGGTCCCTTAGACTTTGTGTGGACTGTAGAGAACTTAATAAGCTTACTAAGAAGAATAGACACCCACTGCCGAGGATTGACGATCTTTTCGATCAGTTAGTAGGCGCCTCAGTGTTTTCGCAGTTGGACTTAGCCTCTGGTTTCCATCAGTTGAGAGTGGCTGAGGATAGCATAGACAAGACTGCCTTTAGGACTCCAGACGGTTTCTTCGAGTGGCTGGTGATGCCCTTCGGTTTAACAAACGCCCCCGCATACTTTGTTGATTTGATGAGTAGGGTGTTTAGGGAGTACCTTAATAGATTCGTGGTGGTCTTTGTAGATGACATCTTGATCTTTTATAAGAGCGAGGAAGAGCTTGCCCTACATCTTAGGGAAGTGTTGGAGACTCTTCGAGCGCATAGCCTTAAAGCTAAATTTTCCAAATGTCACTTTTGGAGGAAAGAAGTGCGATTCTTAGGGCACGTGGTTTCCAAAGAAGGGATAGCCGTGGATCCCGCGAAGATAGTGGCCATCCAAGATTGGAAGGTTCCTAAAAATGCTATCGAGGTGAGAAGTTTGTTAGGGTTGACCGGCTACCATAGGAAGTTTATCAATGACTTCGCAAAAATATCAGCTCCATTAACATGCTTGATGAAGAAGAACTTAGTCTTCACGTGGGATGTAGATTGTGATGATGCGTTCCAACGTTTAAAGAGAGCTTTGACCATAGCCCCAGTCTTAGTATTGCCAGATGGGAGTAAGCCATTTACCGTTTATACTGACGCTTGTGGGACGGGACTAGGCGCAGTCCTAATGCAAGAGGGAAGGGTAATAGCCTATGGTGGAAGGCAGTTGAGAGTGCATGAAAGAAATTACCCTACACATGACCTAGAGTTGGCCGCTATTGTTTTCACGCTTAAGTCTTGGCGTCATTATCTTCTTGGCGAGAAATTCGAATTATTCACTGATCACAAATCGTTAAAATACTTATTCTCTCAGAAGGACTTGAACTTAAGGCAGCAAAGGTGGATGGAGTTCTTAGCATCCTACGACTTCGAGATAGCATATACCCCTGGCAAGGGTAACGTAGTGGCCGATGCCTTAAGTAGAAAAAGATTATCCTTAAGTCCTTTGTTTGTTGAGCGGCGAAGTTTAGAGTTCATTTCTACGTTTGACTTTACACCTTCCATTGACTTCGTACCCGGTTTGCTAGCATCCTTAGAGGTTAGACCTACGCTTTTGGGACGGATTGGCGAGGCACAGCGAGACGTCCCACAGTTGGTTGAGTTAGTAGAAAAGCTCAAATGAGGGGAGTCATCGAGCCATCTCCGTAGGTATACCCTAGATGATAAGGGTTGGTTACGTAGGGACGGTAGACTTTGTATACCAAAAGACGATGACCTAAGGAAGACCATTCTTGATGATGCACATCGTTCGAAGATGACCATCCATCCCGGCGGGGACAAGATGTACATGGACATGAGACGAGTTTACTTTTGGGCCGGCATGAAGAAAGATGTGGCTGAGTATGTCGCTAGATGCTTGGTGAGCCAACAAGTAAAAGCGGAGCAAAAGAAGCCCGGTGGATTTCTTCATCCATTGGAGGTCCCACAATGGAAGTTGGAAAGCGTCTCGATGGACTTTATTGACGGATTACCGAGATCGAGGAAGGGTAATACGGGTATTTGGGTCGTGGTAGACAGACTTACTAAGAGCGCCCATTTCATTCCCGTGAAGAGTAAGAGGACTGCTCCATGGTTAGCCTCCGTATACATTCGAGAAATAGTTCGTTTGCACGGTGTTCCTTCTAGCATAGTGAGCGACCGCGATCCTATTTTCACTAGCGAATTTTGGAGAAGCTTGCAAGAGGCGGTAGGGACTCAGTTATGTTTGTGCACCGCATATCATCCTCAGACGGACGGCCAGACTCAGAGGGTGAATCGTATTCTAGAGGACTTGTTGAGGTTATGTGTCTTAGATTTCGGAGGTACATGGGAGGAACATCTTCCGTTGGTAGAATTCGCATATAATAACATCTTTCAGTCTAGTTGGCATGGCACCATTCGAAGCTCTTTATGGACGGCCGTGTCGTTCGCCTACATGTTGGTGGGAAGCTACAGATAAGATCTTGCTTGGGCCCAATATGATTAGAGAGACTTCGGAAAAGATTGATTTGATCCGAAGAAGGATGAAGACGGCGCAAGATAGACAGAAATCTTGTAACGACCCGTATTCTACACATCATAGGATTGTAGAATATTTATTTCTTTCCCATGTGAAGTTGTATGGTCATGTAACTTTGGGAAACATCCATTAGAGTCATTTCCCATGTTCATGATTTTTGTCGATTTTTAAATGACCATTTTGCCCCTAGTTGGTTTTGTTTTGGCCATAACTTTTGATTGGAAAGGAATTTTGACCTAAAAGCATTTCCATTAGATTCGTTTGATGGTTTACCATTCCATAGAGTGGTCATAATAGCCAAACGGACTTACCGTTTGGGAGATATGGCTGAAAGAATGTTTGGAGGGTGAAAAACTGCTTAACCGGGCCAAATCGGGTGATTAGTGAGTAGGCCCATAACCCATTTCGGGATTAAGGTTATGGGAGGGCTGAAATGAGATGGAGAATCATTCCATTTCAGTTTTCTAGCCTCCACTTATCACCAAGGATCCCTAAAAATGGCCTCCAACCTCTAAATCACCTCCAAATCACCTTTTTGTCGAGGATTTAGCTTAGCAACCCCTAATCAAGGAAGATCTTCACCAAAGCAACATAGAAGCTGCTGTTTGGCATTGAAATTCACATCAAATCATAGAATTATTTCAGATCTTAGTTTATTTGTGGCTAAGGTGGGTGATTTGCATAGTTTTGCACTAATTATGGCTAATTAAGGGTGATTAGTGTTAATTAGCGAATTTAAATATGATAAAATTCTGGAAAAATGTTTATAAAATTCAGAATGATGTTTTAGACCTCTGATATGAATTTGGGTTAATTTGGTTAAGTTTTGCTAATCCTATCATTAGTTTCACCTAAACATGCTTAGGGGGAAATATGGGGTTTTGGGTATGTTTGATCCATTTTAACCTATCATGTTGATGTTTTGATGTTTGTGGTTGATTATGCATATTGCTATGACTGAATGAAATGCTTTGTGACTGATTTCAATAGTTAGAATGGTCGAAAACGTCGTCGAATGGCGTAAACACTTGTTGGAACAGTCTCAGAAAACAGTGCAGGGTTCGGATCGGATCGGACATAGGGCTCGGATCGGATATGTTGAACTGAGCAAAGAATCCGATCGGATCGGAACCCAACACTTGGGAAAAGTGGCAAAAAGGAAGGCCACGCTAGCTGAACTGGGATCAGATCGGATCGAGGAGGACGGATCGGATCGAGGAGGACGGATCGGATCGAGGAGGATGAATCGGATCGAGGAGAACGATTCGGATCGAGGAGGACGGATCGGAGTGAAGGACGAGGACACGGATCGGAACGGAGGCACGAGCTGGAGGGGAGATGACACCCGACCTGACCCGAGGTAAAGCACCCGAACCGAACTGATGGAAGACAACCGACCCGAACCGCACGAGGAGAAGACCCGACCCGAACTAATGAAGGATACCCGACCCGAACCGATGGCTAGAAGAGGACCCGATCCGACCAGTATTGACCAATAACCCGAGATGCAAAGATAGTCCAATATGGGATGTTAGAGCTCGGGATCCAGTTGGGAACCGATGAGTTCACTTCATGGTTGGACTTTGCTGCGGGACGTGTGCTAAGGAGTTGTCGACATTCATAACTTCGATTCACCACTAAGAATGAATGATGGGCTACTTATCAGTGCAGTAGGGTCATTATGACCTGAGGGGCAAGGTGATGGTATCAAGATTACGTTATCAGTGCAGTAGGGTCATTATGACCTGAGGGGCAAGGTGATGCGTAGTAAGACTATGAGCCAGTGCAGTGGTGTCATTGCGACTCCATGGGGCAGAGTGGACATAGTAAGGATGAGTAAGACTATGAGCCAGTGCAGTGGGGTTATTGCGACTCCATGGGGCAGAGTGGACATAGTAAGGATTAGTAAGGCTATGAGCCAGTGCAGTGGGGTTCTTGTGACTCCATGGGGCAAAGTGGACATAGCAAAGGATTTGTGGCTACGTTATCAGTGCAGTGAAGCCATTTATGACTTCATGGGGCAAAGTGATCGTAGCAAGGTATGTTGGGTGATCGAAGTGGTGAATATCGTATGCTTTACGCACTAAGTGAGAGATGTGAGGATGGATGCTATGTTTGATTGTTTGCCATCCCTATGACATGCACACCTCCCTCACCTCCGTATCTTTGCACTGTTTGATATGGTACCTTACAGTGTTGTACAGTATGTAGTGCTAACTCTTTGGTTGCAGGTCTAGGTTCAGGTATGTTTTAGTCTACCTGTTATTGTTCACTTTAGATGCTTATCGCTCATACCAGGCTTTATGTCTGACCCAGAGTTTTATGTCTCCTCTTATTACTCTGGGTGCTCACACGAGCAGACTAGAGACAGGCTAGCTGGTGATGCGCGAGTAGTTGATTCGGAGGCGGGCCGGAGGCTTCCACGTATGATATATATATACACATTCTCCCTGTGTCGTTGGTGGTCGCTACTTGGGCATTAGTAGTGTACCTCCTTTATCTTTCTTTTGCTTTGAGACAGTTTGAAAGTTGTAATAAGCTGTATTTTGGATTTCCGCTGCTATGATGTTTAGTTCTGATTTTCAGCTTATGCACTGTCTCTCCTTTTTTATGTCAAGTATGTTATTATTATATTTTGTTCTATGCGCTGTGAGACATTCTACAGGTTCTTTGTATGTTCATTTCCTTCTTCCTTTTCCTTCTGACGACCCGTTCCGTGCTAACTGGACATGTGTACAGCGCACTTTTGGAGTAAGTGTCGGTTGGTGCGGGGCGGGCCGTCACACTTGGTATTAGAGCTCTAGGTTGCGTAGTTAACCTAGGGAAAGACACTAGGGAGAGTTAGTACGTATGTGAGAGCGCGTATTTGTGATTACTTTGGTTTTCAAAAGCTATGTATATATATACTATTAGTAGTATAAGAATGAAGTCGCACTGCACTAGCACCACTATGGGGTCGTTAATCGTTTCCCTTTTTCAGATTGACGATGAGCCGAGACACGAGGGGTGCTGGTAGAGGGACCAACCAAGGGAATGCCGCTGACATGAGGGCGATGTTTACTAACCTCGTGAGAGACATGCTTAGAGAAGTGCAAGGGGAAGTTCCCAATCCCGGAGTTTGTGTTGGCCCAGTAGTGCAGGCGCCTAGGGTCGATTTCGCCAAGTTGTGCAAGGATTACACTAATCTTGGTGGAAAGCCATTCCACGGGACGGAGTCGGCCACAGATGTTTAAGATTGGATGGATAGTTGTGATCGTATCTTTGATGACTTGGGTCTTGAGGATGCTATGAAGAGAAGGCTAGCGTCTCGTCAGCTGCAAGGGCGAGCGATGAATTGGTGGAATGCCATTAGAACAGCTACTCCATAGGACCAGGTTACTTGGGTTCAGTTCAAGGCTCGCTTTAGCGTGAAGTTTATTCCAGCTGCCCAGAAGTTAGTGTTGTTCAAGAGGTTCTTGGAACTCAAGCAGAATGGGAGGGCAGTTTCTGATTATATTGCTGAGTTCGACACTTTGTCGAAGTATGGACTGTCTCTCATTGATACTCCTGAAAAGAAGAATGAGAAGTTCATTACTGGTTTGGATGGATACTTGGGGGAAAGGCTTATCAACCACATCGATGAGACTTTTGAATCGATCGTGGGGAAAGCTTTGAGATCAGAGAGTCTTTACCCTAAGTCAAAGACTGAGGCTGCATCTACAGAAGGGCCAAAGCCGCAAGCAGGCGGTGGAGGCAAGAATAGCTCTCAGAATAAGAGGAAGCAGGACCAATCTAAAGGTGGCCAGAAAAAGAGCAAGAAGGATGTTGAGTGCTTCAGCTGTGGAAAGAAGGGCCATTATGCTAAAGAATGTCGGGCCAAGCCAGCGGAAAGGAAGTGCTACAACTGTGGTCAAGTGGGACATCAGAAGGATAAGTGTCTGCAACCTGTTGAGGAGAAGCAGATTGTGAAAGCATATGCTCTTGATGCTGTTCCTTCTTCGTCGAATGCCCCAACTGCGGCAGAGAAAGGGAAGAATGTTGTTATTCAAGGTATGCTTTCTATTTATGATATACCGGTTCGAGTTTTGTTTGATACTGGGGCTTCCCGTTTCTTCATATCTAGTGACCTGGTAGATAGGTTGGGACTGGAACCCGAGATAGTCGATAGACCATTGGTTGTGACGAACCCGATTGGTGGTTCGACTAGCCTTAGTATGATTTGCAGGAATTTGGTCTTATCGAGTCATGGATGTATGTTTGTATGTGATTGCTTTGTTTTGGGCTTTACTGGGTATGGCATTATATTGGGAGTCGATTGGCTCCAAAGATACGGGGTGGTGGTAGACTGTGAGGGCTTTTTGGTGACAGTGAGGGCGGATGATGGACGGAGGGTAGTGTTTGGTAGTCTACCTAGTGATGGGGTTATGGCTAGTTTTGTAAATTCCCTCGACATCCCGCAGGATGAGTTGTCAGATGTGCCCGTGGTTGGCCAGTATCCGGACGTCTTCGAGGAGGTGACCAGGCTTCCACCACACCGAGAGATTGAGTTCCGTATTGATTTAGTGAAAGATGCCAGACCTATAGTGATGCCACTTCGTTGTATGGCACCAAGGGAGCAGCGAGAACTCGGGGTGCAAGTCAGCAATATTTTGAAGAAGGGATTTATTAGAAGGAGTGTCTCCGAGTGGGGAGCACCAGTTGTGTTTGCCACTAAGGCAGACGATTCCCTTCGTTTGTGTGTGGACTATCGCGAGTTGAATAAGGTAACGAGGAAGAATAAGTATCCTCTACCGCGGATAGATGATTTGTTTGATCAACTGGAAGGAGCAAGAGTGTTCTCCCTGTTGGACCTCGCGACAGGATTTCATCAGCTTAGAGTAGCAGATGAGAGTGTTTCGAAAACGACATTTAGGATGCCGTCTGGATTTTATGAGTGGTTGGTCATGCCGTTTGGGTTGACCAATGCACCAGCCTACTTTGTGGATCTTATGAATCGAGTATTCAGAGATCAGTTGAATAAGTTTGTTCTTGTGTTCGTGGATGATATCCTTGTTTATTCAAGGACAGAAGAGGAACACAAGGGACACTTGAGGACAGTGATGGAGGTGTTGAGGAAACACCAATTGAAAGCGAAATTCTCTAAGTGTCATTTTTGGAGAAGGGAAGTAAGATTCTTGGGTCATGTTGTTTCAGAGAGTGGTATTGCCGTAGACCCTGCGAAGGTGGCTACGGTACAGGATTGGCCTACGCCCAAGAATGCAACAGATGTAAGAAGTTTCTTGGGATTAGCTGGATATTATCGTAAGTTTATCCAGGGCTTCTCCAAGATAGCAGCACCGTTGACTCAGTTGACTAAGAAGAATCAGTCCTTCATCTGAGAAGGAGTGTGTGAGGATGCCTTCAAGAGTCTAAAGGAGAGGTTGACGCATGCGCCAGTGTTAGTCATTCCTAAAGGGAATGAAGAGATGACGGTATACACGGATGCTTGTGGTACCAGACTGGGTGCAGTATTGATGCAAGAAGGTAGGGTTGTAGCTTATGCTAGTCGACAGCTAAAGCCGCATGAGAAGAAGTATCCTACCCATGATTTGGAATTGGCAGCGATTGTATTTGCGCTGAAGATATGGAGACACTATCTCTTTGGAGAAAGATTCGAGTTGTTTACCGATCATAAATCGTTGAAGTATCTCTTCTCTCAGAAAGATCTGAATCTCCGCCAGGAGAGATGGTTAGAGTTCTTGGCTTCGTATGATTTTGACATCGCATACACACCTGGGAAAGGTAATGCGGTAGCCGATGCCTTGAGTAGGAGACATGCCAGCTTAGGGACAATGTTTCTTGAGTGGAAGCAACTGGAGTATATCGCGGGGTTTGATTTCAGACCAAAGTGCGAATTGGATCCAATTATGCTAGCTAGTTTGACGATCAGACCCACTTTGATAGAACGGATTGGTTCTAGTCAGAGGAACGATACTAATCTATTGGAAATCATCTCCAAGTTAGAGATGAACATCTACAGTGAGGAGATGAGTGTGTATGGGCTTGATCGAGATGGATGGCTTCGGAAGAATGGAAGACTAGTTGTACCCAATGTAAATGGTTTGAGGGATGAAGTACTTAGAGAATGTCATCACTCAAAACTGACTATACATCCCGGTGGTAATAAGATGTATCGAGACATGAGACAGACTTACTACTGGGAAGGGATGAAAAGAGACGTTGGGAAGTTTATATCCAAATGCATGAATTGCCAGCTAGTTAAAGCCAAGCAAAAGAAACCTAGTGGTTTATTGCAACCATTAGAAATTCTCGAATGGAAATGGGAGCAAGTCTCGATGGATTTCATTGATGGCTTACCAAGGACTAGATCGGGATATGATAGCATTTGGGTAATTGTGGATCAATTGACTAAGAGCGCAAGATTTATACCAGTCAAATCGACCAGAACGGCAGCCAAGTTGGCAGAATTGTATATGAAGTGGGTAGTGAGATTTCATGGAGTACCCAAAAGTATTGTGAGTGACCGAGACCCGTTGTTCACTAGTGGGTTTTGGAAGAGCTTACAAGAGGCTCTAGGGTCAGGATTACATCTCAGTACCGCATATCATCCTCAGACCGACGGTCAGACGGAGAGGGTGAATCGTATATTGGAAGATCTCTTGAGAGCTTGTATATTGGATTTTGGTGGATCATGGGATGACCATTTGCATCTAGTAGAATTTGCAAATAATAATAGCTACCAATCCAGTATCGGTATGGCTCCATATGAAGTTTTGTACGGAAGACCGTGCAACTCACCATCATGTTGGATAGAGACTGGCGAGAAGTTTGTGCTTGGACCAGATGTGGTGAGAGAAACTTCCGATAAGATCAAGATCATTCAGCAACGAATGAAAGCTGCCCAAGATAGGCAGAAGAGTTATGCTGATAAGAGGAGAAGAGACTTGAAATTCTCCGTTGGTGACTTGGTGTTTGTCAAGATCTCTCCGTTAAAGAGCGTGATACGATTTGGTAGGAGAGGCAAGTTGGCACCAAGATTTGTTGGCCCATTCCCTGTTCTTGAATTAGTCGGGAATTTGGCATATAGAGTTGGCTTACCAGAGAAAACGGCGGGAGTTCACAATGCATTTCATGTTTCCCAACAAAGGAAGTTCGTTCACGACTCAGATATGACTATTTCACCTGATCAGTTAGAGGACTTCGAAGTAGGACCCGAGGCGGTTGGGAACCGCAAGCCGATTCGTATTGTGGGGCACGATACGAAGCAACTTCGAAGGAAGTCGGTGAAGCTAGTCAAGGTTCAGTGGGGCGAGGACGAGAATGATTGTACTTGGGAGACAGAGGAGAACATTAGGAAGGCATATCCAGAACTCTTTGCTTGGTAAGATTTACTTTGCGATTTAGTTATTCTGCATGCTAGGATAGATTTATTTTACTTGTTTTGCATGTTTGATGGTTGTTTTATGGTTGATAGGCATGCGGGACCTTTGTGTGTGTTTGGATTAGGGAATTTCGGGGGCGGAATTTCTTAAGGGGGGGAGAGTGTAACGACCCGTATTCTACACATCATAGGATTGTAGAATATTTATTTCTTTCCCATGTGAAGTGGTATGGTCATGTAACTTTGGGAAACATCCATTAGAGTCATTTCCCATGTTCTTGATTTTTGTCGATTTTTAAATGACCATTTTGCCCCTAGTTGGTACTGTTTTGGCCATAACTTTTGATTGGAAAGGAATTTTGACCTGAAACCACTTCCATTAGATTCGTTTGATGGTTTACGTTTCCATAGAGTGGTCATAATAGCCAAACGGACTTAACGTTTGGGAGATATGGCTGAAACAAGGTTTGGAGGGTGAAAAACTACTTAACCGGGCCAAATCGGGTGATTAGTAAGTAGGCCCATAACCCATTTCGGGATTAGGGTTATGGGAGGGCTGAAATGAGATGGAGAATCATTCCATTTCAGTTTTCTAGCCTCCACTTATCACCAAGGATCCCTAAAAATGGCCTCCAACCTCTAAATCACCTCCAAATCACCTTTTTGTCAAGGATTTAGCTTAGCAACCCCTAATCAAGGAAGATCTTCACCAAAGCAACATACGAGCTGCTGTTTGGCATTGAAATTCACATCAAATCAGAGAATTATTTCAGATCTTAGTTTATTTGTGGCTAAGATGAGTGATTTGCATAGTTTTGCACTAATTATGGCTAATTAAGGGTGATTAGTGTTAATTAGCGAATTTAAACATGATAAAATTCTGAAAAAATGTTTATAAAATTCGGAATGATGTTTTAGACCTCTGATATGAATTTGGGTTAATTTGGTTAAGTTTTGCTAATCCTATCATTAGTTTCACCTAAACATGCTTAGGGGGAAATATGGGGTTTTGGGTATGTTTGATCCATTTTAACCTATCATATTGATGTTTTGATGTTTGTGGTTGATTATGCATGTTGCTATGACTGAATGAAATGCTTTGTGACTGATTTCAATAGTTAGAATGGTCGAAAACGTCGTCGAATGGCGTAAACACTTGCTGGAACAGTCTCAGAAAACAGTGCAGGGTTCAGATCGGATCAGACATAGGGCTCGGATCGGATATGTTGAACTGAGCAAAGAATCCGATCGGATCGGAACCCAACACTTGGGAAAAGTGGCAAAAAGGAAGGCCACGCTAGCTGAACTGGGATCGGATCGGATCGAGGAGGACGGATCGGATCGAGGAGGATGAATCGGATCGAGGAGAACGATTCGGATCGAGGAGGACGGATCGGAGTGAAGGACGAGGACACGGATCGGAACGGAGGCACGAGCTGGAGGGGAGATGACACCCGACCCGACCCGAGGTAAAGCACCCGAACCAAACTGATGGAAGACAACCGACCCGAACTGCACCAGGAGAAGACCCGACCCGAACCAATGAAGGATACCCGAGCCGAACCGATGGCTTGAAGAGGACCCGATCCGACCAGTATTGACCAATAACCCGAGATGCAAAGGTAGTCCAATATGGGAAGTTAGAGCTCAGGATCCAGTTGGGAACCGATGAGTTCACTTCATGGTTGGACTTTGCTGCGGGACGTGTGCTAAGGAGTTGTCGACGTTCATAACTTCGATTCACCACTAAGAATGAATGATGGGCTACTTATCAGTGCAGTAGGGTCATTATGACCTGAGGGGCAAGGTGATGGTAGCAAGACTACGTTATCAGTGCAGTAGGGTCATTATGACCTGAGGGGCAAGGTGATGCGTAGTAAGACTATGAGCCAGTGCAGTGGGGTCATTGCGACTCCAAGGGGCAGAGTGGACATAGTAAGGATGAGTAAGACTATGAGACAGTGCAGTGGGGTTATTGCGACTCCATGGGGCAGAGTGGACATAGTAAGGATTAGTAAGGCTATGAGCCAGTGCAGTGGGGTTCTTGTGACTCCATGGGGCAAAGTGGACATAGCAAAGGATTTGTGGCTATGTTATCAGTGCAGGCAAGCCATTTATGACTTCATGGGGCAAAGTGATCGTAGCAAGGTATGTTGGGTGATCGAAGTGGTGAATATCGTATGCTTTACGCACTAAGTGAGAGATGTGAGGATGGATGCTATGTTTGATTGTTTGCCATCCCTATGACATGCACACCTCCCCCACCTCCGTATCTTTGCACTGTTTGATATGGTACCTTAGAGTGTTGTACAGTATGTAGTGCTAACTCTTTGGTTGCAGGTCCAGGTTCAGGTATGCTTTAGTCTACCTGTTATTGTTCACTTTTGTAACACCCCGCCTCCGCTAGGGTCACTCGCAAGGGAATGCACTAGCTTTAGAGGGACATTATTGGTAAACATGCACAGAAATATCACAAGACAGAACACATAAAATAGCGGAAGTAAAATCAAACTTTCATAACATGAATAAATAAGGTCTAAAGCCTTTTACATCAGAGTACATCAAAACCTATCTTGCAATAGTAAAGAAGCATAAAGACTTTTTCATAAATTATTCCCCAAGTAAAAACAGTAAAGTAGCCATAGCCAAGAAAAGTCCAAGCCATCCATTATGACCTTCAAGCAGAAGAAGTCCGAACTAAACAACAGTATTTCCTCCCTGTAACCTGGGGGGGAAACGGAAGAAAAGAGGCGAAACAAAACGGGTCAGTCAAAAAGACTGAGTAAGCCCTATCTACTATCAGCATAAAAACTAGTAAAGTTAACTGTCATGAAAAACTGAGATGAACATAAGCATGATGACAAGATAGATAAGCTAAATCAAAATAACAGGATGAACTACTGAACTCAGATAAACTGAGGTGTCATGATAAATTACGGTGTCAAGATAAAACAAGGTATCACATCGTCAAGTTCCTGTCAAGTATAATATCCCCAAGATATCTATCACGTATAACATCCCATGGTATCTATCCTGTCTTTTATCTCTGCACCTACCGTACTAGTATCCCCACCGTATCATGTGTTAACCATGAATGACCCTTACTCAAAAGTCAACCTAATATATCGCATATATAGGTTACTCAACTTGTATGTTTTATTCCATGTAAATATTCAGTCCCTTGCCGTAGACCATACGGGCTTTCCCATGAGATTCTATACTACTTTAACATAGTTCCATGATCCTTAAGATCGTTTTGGATTGTCACCCTATATCTAACTAGGGTCTTTCAACATGAATCATTGTTTGTACAACTAGGACTTATGCTACCTAGGACTACTAGGGATTATGCTTACCTATTGCACGTTTTCGTATCTCGGTTTTGGTTCAACAACCCAGGGCCACTAGGATTTACGCTAACCGTCAACCTCGCCCTTTTTCCCACGCATTCATCGTGAATCGTTTTTCCATGACTGTATGCACATGTATCACATCGTGCCATCCGAGTCCTGTCACAGGGCAGACCAGGAAATACAGGACTCGGTCGGGAGCTTTCGATTTATCTGCCGATGCAGATG
Source organism: Allium sativum (assembly GCA_030737875.1). NCBI lineage: Eukaryota > Viridiplantae > Streptophyta > Magnoliopsida > Asparagales > Amaryllidaceae > Allium > Allium sativum. The sequence continues at coordinate 275,532,015 of CM060920.1, read as the reverse complement.
CTAAGGTCTGTTTTTTTCTATACGTGGCTATGGTCCCACGAGACCACTCCCTCAACTAGCGAAAGACAAGACAGGATAAATCCTGTATGAGAACACAACACTGGCCAACCCACATCCAAGCCTTACCGCACCCATAATTAGATAGCAATTATGGTCTTTTGGGTGTTCTCTGCCTTTCCGTACGTACACGCTTGACCAAAGATGGTAGGTAGCCTGACGAAATGCTATCTAGGGTACGACCGTGTATCGTCGACTATCCCATATCCATCCCCGTCTTTAGGTCGCTCGTATAGCAACCAAGGCATACTATTGGTTCTTCTAACGCAGACCTTAACCTCTCATGAGCCTAGTATGATCACCTGGCAGCTCACAGAGGGATACCAAGAATATCCTCACGTTCCCCGAAGCCGTTGCTTCGTTACCCAGTTCGCTGGAGCCTTTATCTAAATCAGATACTTGCTCCTACTCGTATACTTAAACGATGACCTACCGTATCAGGTTACTCATCTATCTATGAACTGTTCTAAATTTCCTTGACTAAGAATCCTTACTTAGTTATTCTTCAACTAAGGTTTACCACTTAGCCTTATTCCCGTTATCCTTGTTAACTACGGTTATCCACCTAATCCTCAGAACTGGGGTTTACATAATGGATTAAGTGTCACTTAAGTTCATGACTTAACCCGTCTACAAATCATGTCAAAATTGGCTAAGTATCCAAGTTCAAGACTTAACCCTACAAACCATGCTCAAGTTGGTTAAGTATATATTAACTTGACCCTATCAAATTACTGAGTCAAATCGGTCAAGCGTATTTAAGCGATTCGTGACTTAGCCTTATCATGTTTTCACGTTAGATTGGTTAAGTATAGGTTAACTTAACCTCAATAAATTAACGAGTTAGATTGGTTAAATATAGGTCACTTAACCACATCAATTCATCATGTTAGATTAGTTAAGTGTTTAACTTAACCCCATTAAACTGCCAAGTGGGATTAATTAAGTCTAGGCTAACTTAACCCCATCCGATTTCCATGTTTAGACTAGTTGAGTCTAATCTTAACCCCATCCATTAACTGCATCTTTCGGTTAAGTGTCATTAAGAAAACTTACTTAACCTTACCAAATTATCGTGTTGGATTGATTAAGTGTTGGTTAACTTAACCCCGTCCACTAGTCGTATAAAAATGGTTAAGTGTCATTAGGCAAATCAAGTTACTTAACCTACCCAACCTTGTCATGTTTTGTTAAGTATCATTAGCCTAATCAAATTACTTAACCCATTTGTCCATGTCATATTTGGTTAAGAGTCATTAATCAAATTTACTTAACCCTATCATGTGGCATTAATTACTTAATGCACCTCAACCTCTCACATTAGACTTTGTTGTGGTTACTAGTTAAGCCGGTCGGTTCCGGGTAGCTTTACACCACAACTTGGTCTAACCTCGGGTTCAAGCACAACATGACCAACTTCTCACATTGGGTCCTATTGTTTGCAACTACTAGTTAGGCCGGTCGGTTTCGGGTAGTTTTACGTTGCAAACTCAACCCAACCTCGAGTTGGCCACACTTATATTATCTAAGTGTCATGTCCATTATGTTTCCAACACATATTACAAGTTTTCAAGGATTTGGGTAGACCTAACTTAATAGGTAAATTCCCAATTCCAAAGTATGGGTAGACCTAACTTAATAGGTAAATTCCCAATTTCATATTTTCAAACATACTCACATGTCAACTTCCATGTTATATTTCAAGTCATGTTTTCAAGTTGTATTTCATGTCATTAGAAATTACCCATAACATAACCCAACGCTTTTAAACTCGCATATACGTTCGCAACAACGTAATGGATTAAAAGAAGAGACTTGGCAAAGGCATGACAAAAATGGATATTAAGCCACAAGTTAATCATGGTGGCAAATGAGGCACAAATGTGTTCATTAACTTGCATGTTACATTCTTAAGCCTCAAAAACATGCATAAACCCAAACTTGGCACATAAGCGAATCATGGTGACAAAAGACATGGAATGATGACTAGTAACTCGCATATATCATCACATAAGGGTTATGACTTCATATGCAAGTTGACATAAAGGTTATGAGGGTTCTCATGTTGCATAATGCAACATTTCAACATAAAGGTTGTAGCTTTTAGCCCACAAGATCAAGATAATGACTTCATAAACTTGCATGACATGATAGCATGTATCATACTCAATGATCAAACCCAAACTTGCAACATGAACATTTAACTTCATAGTTAATATCTAAGAGTAGGGAAAGGGCTTACATTGCTATGAAGGCACAAAAGTTATGACAAAGCCCTTATGCAATCAAATAGACCCAAAAAGCAAGCTCTAACATAAAAACCCTTGAGCCAAAATGATCAAAACCCTTGCTTTATGATGCAAAGATAGAAACTTGACTTGAATGCAAGCTAATGACACTCATACAAGATTGAAAACACTTGTATGCATGGAAAATCTCTCATAGAAACAATTTAGAAATTTTATGAAGAGAGTGGAGGCCATGAGAGGTAAAATTTTGCCATAGTTTAGTTGTATGAATGAATAATGATGATTTAGGGTTAGGTTAGGGTCTTATTTATAGATTAGGCAAGTGTTTTAGGCCACAGGATTAAACCCTAGTTGCAATCTCAGCCCTTAAAACCGAATCTGGCCCCCAAACTCAACACAAACCCAAAATGGTGCACCAGGCAGAACTGCCCGGCTGGACCAAGTCGACAGCCAAGTCGACAGGGCTGTCGACTTGGGTCCAACCAAGTCGACTCCCAAGTCGACAGGGCTGTCGACTTGGGTGCTCTGGCGGGAATTTTCCCGCCTGGCCCAAACTGGCCCAAATTTCCAAATTCAAACTTGAATTTGAAATCTGTTTTTACTTTGAAATGTTCTGAAAACTTCGTTGGGCCTTAATCGGGTCATACGGACTCCGATTTTCGAAAACTCAGACTCTATTTCGCGTATTTTTCCGAGACGAACGCAATGGCATAGCCCGTTTTACTTGATTCAGAATTTAAAATTAAATTCTGCCTTGATTCTCGTTTTAACATGTTATCGAAATACGGGTTGTTACAACTTTAAATGCTTATCGCTCATACCAGGCTTTATGTCTGACCCAGAGTTTTATGTCTCCTCTTATTATTCTAGGTGCTCACACGAGCAGACTAGAGACAGGTTAGCTGGTGATGCGCGAGTAGTTGATTCGGAGGCGGGCCGGAGGCTTCCACGTATGATATATATACACATTCTCCCTGTGTCGTTGGTGGTCGCTACTTGGGCATTAGTAGTGTACCTCCTTTATCTTTCTTTTGCTTTGAGACAGTTTGAAAGTTGTAATAAGCTGTATTTTGGATTTCCGCCGCTATGATGTTTAGTTCTGATTTTCAGCTTATGCACTGTCTCTCCTTTTTTATGTCAAGTATGTTATTATTATATTTTGTTCTATGCGCTGTGAGACATTCTACAGGTTCTTTGTATGTTCATTTCCTTCTTCCTTTTCCTTCTGACGACCCGTTCCGTGCTAACTGGACATGTGTACAGCGCACTTTTGGAGTAAGTGTCGGTTGGTGCGGGGCGGGCCGTCACAAATCTTATGCGGACAAGAGGAGGCCAGATCTTGAGTTTGAGGTTGGGGACATGGTCTTTATCAAAGTGTCTCCATTACGGAATGTCGTTTGCTTTGGGTCCGTTGGGAAGTTAGCACCAAGGTTCGTAGGGCCGTTTCCTATTAAGGAAAGGATTGGGCAGATGGCGTATAGAGTGGAGTTGCCCGAGAGACTTAGTGGTGTACACGACGTATTCCATGTATCACATTTGAGGAAGTGCTTGCACGAGACCGCGGAAGTGGTAGAGCCGAGCTTGCTTAGAGAGGTGGAGATCGAGCGTGATGCAATGATTCGACGAGCTCCTACGCGCATTCTTGGGTCGGAGATTAAGAAATTGAGAAGTCGAGAGGTCAAGCTAGTCAAGGTGCAATGGGGAGATGATGAGAGCAACGCTACTTGGGAGACGGAAGCGTAGATGCGTTCATTGTACCCTTTTCTTTTCGAGGGTATGTCTTTTAATTTCCCCTTTATCGTTTATCTTGTACTTATCTTATCTTTAGTATATCCTCTCACTAGTATCCTTGACCTTTAGATAGGATAGTCCTATGGTTGAAACATGTGTTTGAGACATGTTATGGATGATGGATGCACGTGGATGCAAGTGTTTGCTAGTGGTTGCTCGTGGATGCATATACACACACTTTAGGCACTAGATCGACTCAGTCACTTCATGTTGCATATTGCATATAAATGTGTGTACATAATTAAGTAATGAGTGAATAATGGTTGTATCATCATATGGATGTTGCATTTTGGTGAATGGTTGTTCACACATGTAGAAATGATATGTATCGATAAGGTTCTTTCGCATACATAATGGACGCATGGCACTATCATGGTTTGCATTAAGGAGGTCAACTGAATCAGTAGACCGCCTGATTTTGCATTAGATAAGGAACATATACACACACTTCTTGCATATGTTCATACAGCATTAGAAATTTTATAAGGACAATGGATGCCGTGTTTGATGGTTGAGTAGATGGTTGTTTGGATGGTAGGATATACATTCTCCTTAACTTGGAGATTTCTGTGACGAAATCCTTTAAGGAGGGGAGAATGTAACACCCCGGATTTTTGAATAATCGAATTAACTAAAATAAAGAATAATAAATCTCAGACGTGAGAATTATGAGGATTGGGTTGCGCCATTGTGTTTGTCTCGGAATTCTAGTGGAGATAGAGTCCGAGTTTGCGGGAAACGAGTACCGGATGAAAGAGTTATGGACGAACAAAGTTTGGTGGCAAAGTAGAAAAAAATATATAAATGCACTGGCGCACTTAGGAAGTGCGCCAGTACATATTTACACTGGCGCACCTGCCAAGTGCGCCCAGGCCGAGGCTGGAGCCTGCACAGCTTTCTGGTTCAGGTTGACCCGTGTTGTTGAGCCCATTCTGACTCCTTGCTGAGTCATTAGGGCTGACTCATCACCTTATCATAATTGAATGGTTTTGATTAACCCTAAGAACATCCGACGGCTTAAATTAATTCATAACTCTAAAGAAAGACCTATAGACACAAACCCTAAATCAGAATTAAAACATAGACTATGGCCGTCATGTTGTTGTCTTGAGCCCTAGAGCAGCCGCCACCAAATCAAAGAGAAAGAACAGCAACCAAATCAGAACCACTCAACCCTAACAGCGATTCTTCATCAAAGGAGCGCTAATTCAACTCTAGAAATCAGAATTCAGAACTCAAGACTGCTTTTGAATTGTGAGTTCGATAATCTTAGCAAAATAATTAGTAATTTAATTAGATTAAGTTATAACACGGATTTGTATGGATGTGATATGAAGTATTGATTGTATGTTGTAATGATGTTGTAGGATTATGATTGAAATATCTATGATGTTATGTTGTGATGCAAAGTTATGTTGCTATCATCCATGTTGTAATTATATATATATATATATATATATATATTCAAATCGTCATGTATCTTATGCTAGTTTGTGGTATTGATTCATATGATAATCCATATGTAGGGAAGTTTAGATGTTGATTCAAACATGAACCATATACAAGTTTGGGTAGAATTACATGTGACCTTACATGATTATGGCACCTAGTTTATGTGAGAATTTAATTGAAAGCTAGGCTATGACATGATACTTTACATGTTAGATATTAGTTTACACCATTATTGTGATGTATAAATCACATATGTGAATTTATGAGTTGGACATGAATCATGTTATGTTATTACCTATGCAAGTTTAACCCCTTTAGATATAGGTTTATGACATATGTTGTCTATGCAAGTTTGTGGCCATATTTTTTCATCAAGTTCACACCTTTAGATTTGGATCTATGTTATACATGATGTTTATGCAAGTTTGTGGTCAATTTCTCATCAAGTTCACACCTTTAAATTTGGAACCATGACATAAGTTGTTATGCAAGTTGTAATCTTGGCCTATGCAAGTTTTAGATGTAGAACATCAATCACATATGCAAGTTCACCCCTATGTTAGATCCATGTTTTAATTATGTATGTGATGTTTTCTTTTCATGAGTTAGACTATTCGAGTCTAACGTATATCTTTACGTTAAACGAACAAACATACTATGTGGGGAAAAAGGGAATAATATTAAAAATATTTAATTGGCACAATTGCCTTAAAAGGCATAAAATAAAATTGTGGTGAAATTGGTATGATTTTACATACCATAAATGGATGGACATAATTGAGTCAATTATGGACATCGCTAAATTTAGAATTGATTGATAATTTGAATATGGAAAGTAATTCAAAGTGGGGGGTGATTAATTAGGAGTAATTAATCGTCTAAGACACGAGGTTAGACTCTTTTGTGGTGTAAGACTGCCCGGACCCGCCCGGCAAATCCAGCTGCCACAAATGCCAGTCTAATGTGAGAGGTCTTAGGCACAAACTAAATACGTAACAATTGTAAAGACACGAGGTTAAGCTCTTTTGTGGTGTAAGACTGCCCGGACCCGCCCGGCAAATCCAGCTGCCACAAATGCCAGTCTAATATGAGAGGTCTTTATGAGGTTACGGTCTTAATAAATTAAGAAACACTTAACAAGATAAGCATGTAGTGGGACATGAGGGGGTTAAGTGGGTTGCTTGGGTGGCATGATGAATCTAGTGGGTGCCTTGGGTGGCATTTGGAAATACGATTAGAAACACTTAACCAAAATATGAAACATGTAATTGAAACATGAATAAGAAGTGGGTTAAGTGGGATGTACTAGAGGGGACCAAGCTTAGGTGGATAGATTGTGTCAAGTAATGGGGGCCCGTTTCAACCAGTAACCCATACGTATCTTTGTGGGCTCGACCCAAGTCGAGGACGGGACACACATACTGGGCTTGACTGTAAGAGGCCAAACTGGGTTAGCGGTGGCAACGCAAGTCCAACCGGTTCATATGCGTATGTGGACCTGGGCTGGTAGGTAAGACGTTGTTGCATCGTGTAGGTATAAGTCGTGCATTCTTTGCTATATCAGGTTGCCACTTTGGGGAGTGATACACCCCACTGTGGGTCCAGCACGGGTATCTACGAGTTAGGGAGCCGATCGCTTGGGGGTAGTGGGTACACCTAGTGGAGATAGGGGCAGATGACACCTATGAAGGCAGCTAGGGGTGCACGAAACTACCAATATCATTATTAAGTCTGTAGGCGGGATCAACCTTAGGGTGACTAGTGGTGGTGCAGTATACTAGTGGCGGTGCGGTATAGCAATTATCCTATAGTGTCGGTGTAGTTTAGTAAATTTATCTTAGCGTGTTAGGTGCGCTTTAACGATATCGTTATTCGTCTTGTTTCCTTGTTTACTCTGTCGTACTCAATGGTTCATGGTCATTTCCCTATTTTCCAACTTATGCCTTAGCCTAATTACTTTGTTAATTATATTGTTAGAATTATCACACTCGCCAGACTTTATGTCTGACCCCCCTTTTCCCATCTCTTTCCTTTCCCCCCCCCCCCCCCTCCAGGTGCTCAGGTTGGAACTAGCACCAGTGGAGCTTGATCTTGGACTGCTTTTAGAAGATTTCTTGGACCGCTGAAGTAAAGTTCAGCTTCTCTTTATTTATGGCTATTTTAATGTTGGGGATTATGTCTTTCAGTTTGTGTATTTTGTTTTATCAAGATGGATATGATGTACTTGACTTTGGTTTTATGTTTTTGATGATGTAATCAAACATATGGGTTTATCCGCTACAATGAAATAAAGTTTTAATTTTCAAGTACTGCTCTATATCTGTCTTGTTTTGATTTTCTGTTCTATACTTACTTAAAACGCTCCACTGAAGTTAAGGCATTCCCTTTGCGAGTGACCTTAATGGAGGTAGGGTGTTACAGAATTTGCTTATATTACACTAACATATGAAAGTTCTAATAGTAGAATGGGCTTTGAAATATGTTTTAAACGACCTGTATACATATAATTATGCGTTTGCAGTTTCTATTGATAGTTTATAAGTATGAAGTTAAATATACATCTGGAAACATGATATACTTCATCTAGCAAAATGGCAAGTATCCCATATTAGAGCTGTTTGGAACAAATTGGGAAATAGGAACATCACGTTGTATACCGTATATGTATGTTATACCATTTTGAAAAACGTTCAAAAGACATAGTGGTATACTTATCTAAAATCAAAGTACAAGTATGTTGTACATTAGGTATACATGATTGCATTTATGTGCAACATATATTTAATATAATACATATATTCGATATATGTAAATAACTCTAATATTGTTTCCCACTACGAATTATAAAATTCCCTTTAAAAGTAAATTTTGTTGTATTAAGTCATGGTGAGGTCTTCCAATAATACACTCATTAATGTCCAGAATCACTATATGTAGGTAATGCCAAAGCATTGTGTATCCTTTTATTTTGGTTATATACAACGGAGTAAAAGTAATACTTGAATTGTATTATTGGGTCTGACTTAACTAAGCTGCATAGAAAGATTATGGCTTAGAGACAACAACATGAATTATTCTATATTATGAGTAACCGGATAATACTGAACAAAATGTTCATCATACGATCCAAGAGTTGTACACACAATATAATTGATATAAGATGTCTACCTAAAAGGTTTTATTTTGGGGTGTAGTCAAAGCTTGGTCAAGGCATGAATAGATAAGAATCTGGAACACCGTTATACACACACACACACACACACACACAGATATATATATATATATATATATATATATATATATAAACAGAGAGATGTTAATTTGAGTGGGAGCGTATTTTAGTCTAAAATTATACATTTATGTAGACATAATTTTTATTTGCTAAAAATTTGTATTTATATTAGATAAATATTACAGAATCAGTTATTATTCATTATCTGCTGTAAATAATAAATAATAAATAACTCCGATAATTTAAATTTATCCTTAAGAAGGATAAATTGAATTAAATCATTTTTTTACTAACATTGAAATTTGAGGATTGTCCTCAAACAAATTAAACGTAATTATTTTACAAATATCGAAGATCTAAAATGAAAGTTGAAGTGTGACTTCAACCGAATAAGATATAAATGTTATGTAACACCCCATGTCCATTAATGTCACTCTCAAGGAATGCATTAACTTTCATGGAGTATTATTGGTGAATAGAACAGAATATAACAAGACAGATACATGTATTGGTACTTGAAAAATTTCAGAACAACATTTATTGCAGCGGAGAAATAGTTTGATTACAACAACATCATGAACCCACAGAAAAACCAAGTACACTTAGTAACCATCTTGACAAATTGTTTTCTGAGTACATAAAATAAAAAGCATAACCCCAAGATAAGTAGCCATAAAAGAGATGAGATGAACTTTACTTTCAGTAATCCAAGCACTTCCAAAAGAGAGAGAAAGATCATGATCAAGCTCCACTAATACTAGTCCCACCCTGAGAACTTGAGGGAGGGAAAGGAAGAAAAGAGGCGAAAACAAAGGGGGTCAGACATAAAGTCTGGCGAGTACCATAACTTTAACAATACAATTATGAAAGTAATTAGGATAAGGCATAAACTGGAAAAATAAGGAATGACTGTGAAACAAGTGGGCATGACAAAGCAAACAAGAGGAACAGCGTTAATCTCGTTCCGAATCACTATAGGATAACTACTATACTACACCACTACTAGCCACACAAAAAGTTAATCCCGCCTACTGAACGCAATAATCATAATGGTAGTTTCGTGTACCTCTAGCTGCCTTCATAGGTGCCGCCTGCCCCTATCTCCTCTAGTTGTGCCAACTACCCCCATGTGATCGGCTCCCTAACTCGTAGATACCCGTGATGGCCCACAGTGGGATGTATCACTCCCCCAAGTGGCAACCCGATACCACTAAAGATGCACAACTTATATCTACACGATGCAACAACGTCTTACCTACCAGCCCGGGCCCACACACGCACATGACCCCGTTGGACTTGCATAGCCACCGTTAACCCGTTTTGACCTCTTACAATCAAACCCAGTAAGCGTGTCCCGTCCTCGATCTAACTCGAACTCACAAAGATACTTAATGAGTTACTGGTTTGAAATGGGTCCCCCATGCTTGACACAAGCTTTCCACCTGTGTTTGGTCCCCACTAGAATTTTCCACTTAACCCCTCTTCTTCATGTCTTCTTTACATGTTTCAATTTGGTTAAGTGTTTCTAATTGTATTCCACATGTCACCCACTTAACCCCCATGTCCCACTACATGTTTATCTGGTTAAGTGTTACTTAATTCGTTAGAACCGTAACCTTATAAAGACCTTCCACATTAGACTACCGTTTGCGGTTGCTGGATTTACCGGGCGGGTCTGGGTAGTCTTATACCAAAAACGAGCCTAACCTCGTGTCTTTAAAATTGTTACGCATTTAATTTATGCCTTCGACCTCTCACATTAGACTACCGTTTATGGTTGCTGGATTTGCTGGGCGGGTCTGGGCAGTCTTACACCACAAACGAGTCTAACCTCGTGTCTCAGGCGTTTATTATTACAAGTTATTTCACCCCAATATGAATTAATTATCCCTATTCAAATTTCCAATAATTTCCAAATTATGTCCATAATTGTCACCTAAATTATGTCCATACCCTTTAGGTATGAAAATTATACCAATTAATGTCTCAAATTAATTTATATGCCTTTAAAGACATTTTATGCCAATTCACAATTTACATAATTAATATTTTCCCATTATCCCCACGTCGTTCGTACGTTTCAACATGAAATATGTTAGACCCGCAAATAGTCTAACTTATAAAAATAAAAGCAACATCACAACTTGCATAACACATAAAATAGATCTAAGCATAAGTTTGCATAGCCAAGATCTTGCATAGGCAATGAATATACATAATTTTACATAAACTATCATGGATCTGAATATAGATCTAAACATAAAAATGTGAACTTGCACATAAATATGGTTTTTCACCCAAACTTACATAAATTGTGAACTTGCATATAGATTCCTATAAACTTGCATATGGATCTAAACATGTAAATTAGTGTCACATGTTTTTCATATAAACTAGCATATGTATATACTTGATTCATATATGAACTTGTGTACAATTCACACATAGACTTGCATAAGATTCATTATTCAGACTACCATACGATTTAACATTCCAAACTTGCATAAGATTCACATACGAATTAGCATATGATTTAACATCCAGACTTGCATAAGATTCACATATGAAGTAACATATGATTTAACAACCCAAACTTGCATAAGATTCACATATGATTTAACAACCCAAACTTGCATAAGATTCACATACGAATTAACATATGGTTTAACATCCCAAACTTGCATAAAATGTATCAAGTTAAATATGAAATAGATCTACAAAGTTAAACAACATCATGCGATTCAATAGACATGTTCTCATAATCCAATTACAACCCATCATAATTAGTTTAATAATTATATTGTGAAAGAAATAGTACTCACAACAACAAAAAAATAGTCTTGTTTTTCTGGGATCTGTATTCTGAAACTGAATTGCTCACCTTTGGTGTAGACTAATTGTTATCCTGATTTAGATTAGATTTGGTTTTGATTCTTGCTTCTATCTTGTTTTTGAGTTGGAAGAGAACGACGGCTACTCTAGGTTCTCCATTGACGGCATGGCGACACTTGGTATGAATTAGTGTGATTTTAGGTTGAGAGTTAGGTTGCTTATATAGAATTTTAATTGATTTAGAGCCGATAGATTAACCTGGAAGAAATCAAGACCATCCAGTCAAGATAGAATAACACCTCAGCCCTAATGACTCAGTAGTGAGTCAAAATATCGTCATCTTTCAGATCTGCCCGAGGGGGTCACGTCGACCCCCTAGTCGACCTGTGTAGGTAGGTCGACCCCCAGGTCGACCCCCTAGTCGACCTGGCCCTTGAGCGGGAGAATTCCCGCCCAGCGTGCTCCCCTGTTTGAATGTGAATTTCAAATTTCTGAACCTGAGCTGTTTTAAATTCTGAAACTTTGGAAGGCCATAACTTCTTCATACGGAGTCCAATTCACGCAAACTTCCGCAGATTCTAGTAAGCATTTTCGTAGTTGATAAACATGATAAACATTATGAACTCCAGCCAGTCTCTCGGGTAGCTCTACTCTGTAAGCCATTGTCCCAGTCCTTTCAATGATAGGAAATGGACCTACAAATCTTGGTTCTAGCTTTCCTATGAACCCAAAGCGAATGACATTCCTCAAAGGAGATACTTTAAGGAACACCCTATCTCCAACCTTAAACTCAAAGTCGGTCTTTCTTTTATCTGCGTAGGACTTCTGTCTATCTTGTGCCGCCTTCATCCGTCTACTTATCAAGTCCACCTTTTCTGAGGTCTCTCTAATCATGTCTGGCCCAAGTACGAGCTTGTCTGTAGACTCCCACCAAGAAGTTAGTGATCGCACGGTCTTCCATATAAAGCTTCGAAGGGCGCCATTCTTATGGTGGCTTGGTAGCTATTGTTGTAGGCGAATTCCACCAAAGGAAGATGATCCTCCCATGTCCCTCCAAAGTAGAGAATGCACAATCTCAAGAGGTCTTCTAATACTTTGTTCACCTTTTCCGTCTGACCATCGGTTTGGGGGTGTTAGGTCGTGCTTAAGCATAATTGGGTGCCTACTGCCTCTTGTAAACTCTTCCAAAACTCGCTCGTAAAGATAGTATCTCGACCGCTCACTATGGTGGAGGGTATCCCATGGAGTATAACTATTTCTTTGAGATAAATGGATGCTACGGACAAGGCAGTCCTTCTACTTTTAACAGGTATAAAGTGAGCGCTTTTTAGTGAGCCTGTCCACTATTACCCAAATACTGGTATTGCCCCTTCTTGACCTAGGCAACCCAACAACAAAGTCCATTGAAATGCTATCCCACTTCCACTGTGGGACCTCCAGAGAATGAAGCAGACCACCGGGCTTTTTCTGCTCCGCTTTGACTTGCTGGCATACCAAACACTTAGCGACGAACTCAACTACATCACTCTTCATGTCATTCCAAAAGAAAACCCTTTTTATATCTTTATACATCTTGTCTCCGCTGGGTGTATGGTCAGTTTGGAATGGTGCGCCTCTTCGAGAACTGTCTTCACTAAACCCCTTACTTGTGGGATGCATAACCTTCCATCCTGTCTCAACCAACCCCTATCATCGATGGAATATCTATTGAGGTGACTAGAAGTCTCACCCTTACCTAGCTTTTCCATCACATCAACTACCTGAGGGTCTTCTTGTTGCACTGTTCGTATTGAGTCCAAAAGAGTAGGCCATGCCTCTAGTGATGCTAACAGACCAGGCACAATTTCAGAGGAGGGTCTAAAATTAAAGTTTTCTATATATTCCAAGCTTTGCGTTTCTACAAAGAGAGGACTCAAGGTCAGCTTCTTCCTACTTAAGGCATCTGCTACCACATTGCCCTTGCCTGGGGTATAGTAAATCTCAAAATCATAAGAGGCCAGAAATTCCATCCACCTTTGCTGTCTTAAGTTAAGATCTTTCTGCGAGAAAAAGTACTTCAACGATTTATGGTCAGTATACAATTCAAACTTCTCACCTAGGAGATAATGGCGCCAAGACATAAGCGCAAAGACGATGGCAGCCAACTCTAGATCGTGGGTCGGGTAGTTTTTCTCATGTACTTTCAACTGTCTGCCTCCATATGCTACTACCTTCCCTTCTTGCATCAAAACAGCACCTAGTCCTATACCACATGCATCCGTGTATACGGTAAACATCTTGCTCCCATCCGACAATGTCAGAACTGGGGCTGTTGTTAGAGCCCTTTTCAAACATTGCAAAGAAATATCGCAATACAAATCCCAAGCGAAAGTTAGGTTCTTCTTCGTTAATCTTGTGAGTGGGGCTGAGATTTTAGTAAAGTGTTTAATTAATTTTCGGTAAAAGCCCGCTAGCTCGAGAAAGCTTCGGACTTCGGTTGCATTCCGTGAACCTTCCAATCTTGCACCGCATCTACTTTGGCGGGGTCCACGGCTAACCCCTCTTTGGACACCACATGTCCAAGAAACCTCACCTCTTCTCTCCAGAAATGGCATTTGGAGAATTTGGCCTTCAGCTGATGTGTACAAAGAGTATCCATGACTTCCCTTAAATGCAAAGCATGCTCTTCTTCATTCTTCGAGGAGATCAAAATGTCGTCTACGAAGACCACCACAAACTTATTAAGGAATTCTCTAAACATCCTACTCATCAAGTCAACAAAGTAAGAAGGTGCGTTTGTCAAGCCGAAAGGCATGACAAGCCATTCGAAGAAACCATCCGAGGTTCTGAACGCGGTCTTAGCAATGTTGTCTTCAGCCACTCTTAGCTAATGGAACCCAGTAGCCAAATCTAGTTGGGAGAAAATAGATGCACCTACAAGCTGATCAAACAAGTCATCTATTCTAGGAAGTGGTGCCTATTCTTCTTGGTTAGCTTGTTTAGCTCCCTATAATCAACGCATAGGCGAAGTGAACCATCCGCATTGGTTGCGAATACTACTGGAGCACCCCATTCAGAAATATTCCACCTTATAAACCCCTTTTCGAGCAGCTCTTTGACTTGCTTACTGAGCTCGGCACCATTACTGGATAACCAATCCATGCCTAGAATCAATCCATAGCCCGTGAAGCCAAGAACGAAGGTGTTGCATTCAAACTCAATGCTCAAGATAGGCACTCTCAAATCCCGACAAATCATTGAAAGATAAGTTGAACCACCAATAGGATTTGAGACTACTATGTGAGCCGTAACTAGACTAGTATTTAGGTGCAGTGTTTCAACTAACAAAGCAGACACAAACGAGTGTGAAGCGCCAGAATCAAATAAAGTACGAATAGGATGATCAAACAGAAAAAACAAATTTTTAACAGAAATTTTTCTACGTCTCTCCTGTCCTGGTGCCATGAGAGCCTGAATCTTCCCTCTTGCCTGCCCTGGTGCCATGAGAGCCTGAATCTGCCCTCCAGAAATGGACCCTGTTCTTTGCCCTTGCCCCTGTTTCTTCGGGCAGTCTTTAATTAGATGTCCTGCCTCTTCACAGTGCAAGCAACCAGTCTTCTTATTTTCCTACAGTCCTTGCTCAGATGGCCTGGTGTTCCGCAATTAAAGCACCTTTTCTTTCCTTTGCTATTGTTGTCCTTACCACCTTTCTTAGGTTGCTGCTGTGACTTATTTTGATCCCCTTTCTTTTTTGGTGCCTTATTGGCGTTATCGCCTTTCTCCTCTTCATGCATAAGTGCCATGTCAACTAGTTTCTCAAAGGTAGCCCCCATAGGAATGTGGGTCATAGATAACCCATGTAGGGGCTCATTCAAAACTTTAACGAACCTCAGGGCCTTCTTTTCAGGTGTGTTCACCAAGTCTAAGCCAAACCTCACCAACTGATTGAACTTGTTGACGTACTCCTTTACTGATAAATTACCCTGCTTCAATGCCAATAATCTTTCCATGTATAAATTCTCTTCTGCTCGTGAGAGATCTCGAACCTATGTCTGAAATCCATCCACGTCTCTATTGGACGCTCTCCATTCGTGACCTCCCACCAAAACGAGGCTTCGTCATTCATTAACCAAGCGGCCAATTGGACCTTCCTTCCATCTTCTACCTCGAAGATACCAAACAAGTCTTCTACCTCCTTAAGCCAATTTTGAGCTTCAATAAACGTCTCTGATCCGTGAAAAGGTTTTCCTCCCATTGCTCGAAAGTCTTTGCATATCTTTGAAAAAGTATCAACACGAGAAGGGGGAAGAGGAGGAGCGGCTGCAGCTAGGGGAGGAGGGATGTCTGCTGGGCCTACGGCGGTGGCCCTAGTCTCTAGATACCTTCTGAACAAGGTTGGTATCGGTATTCCCTCGGGTATCTCGGGTAACCCAGACATGCTGAAAAGAAAATGAAGAGATTCAAAACGGAGAATTCGAAAGAAAGATATATGGCTCTTGGGGGTTATGTTTTTAAAACAAACTTTTCTCTTGAAAATACTCTACTTAAAACAAACTTTTGAAAGTATTTCTTTATAAAATGCTTTTGAAAAAAACAGTTTTTTTTTAAATCTCTTATCTTTTCTGTTAACCTTCAGCTCTGGTACCACATGTAACACCCCATGTCCATTAATGTCACTCTCAAGGGAATGCATTAACTTTCATGGAGTATTATTAGTGAATAGAACAGAATATAACAAGACAGATACATATATTGGTACTTGAAAATTTTCAAAACAACATTTATTGCAGCGGAGAAATAGTTTGATTACAACAACATCATGAACCAACAGGAAAACCAAGTACACTTAGTAACCATCTTGACAAATTGTTTTCTGAGTACATAAAATAAAAAGCATAACCCCAACATAAGTAGCCATAAAATAGATGAGCTGAACTTTACTTTCAGCAATCCAAGCACTTCCAAAAGAGAGAGAAAGATCCTGATCAAGCTCCACTACTATTAGTCCCCCCTGAGAACCTAGAGGGAAAGGAAGAAAAGAGGTGAAAACAAAGGGGGTCAGACATAAAATCTGGCGAGTACCATAACTTTAACAATACAATTATGAAAGTAATTAGGATAAGGCATAAACTGGAAAAATAAGGAATGACTGTGAAACAAGTGGGCATGACAAAGCAAACAAGAGGAACATTCTGGCATTAATCTCATTCCTAATCACTATAGGATAATTACTATACTGCACCACTACTAGCCACCCTAAAAGTTGATTCCGCCTACCGAACACAATAATCATAATGGTAGTTTCGTGTACCCCTAGCTGCCTTCATAGGTGCCGCCTGCCCCTATCTCCATTAGTCGTACCCACTACCCCCATGCGATCGGCTCCCTAACTCGTAGATGCCCATGTTAGTCCCACAGTGGGGTGTATCACTCCCCAAAGTGGCAACCCGATTCCACTAAAGATGCACGGCTTATATCTACACGATGCAACAACGTCTTACCTACCATCCCGGGCCCACGCACGCTCATGACCCCGTTGGACTTGCGTTGCCACCGTTAACCCGTTTTGACCTCTTACAATCAAATCCAATAAGCATGTCCCGTCCTCGATCTAACTCGAGCTCACAAAGATATTTAATGGGTTACTGGTTTGAAATGGGCCCCCCACGCTTGACACAAGCTTTCCACCTATGCTTGGTCCCCACTAGAATTTTCCACTTAACCCCCTCTTATTCATGTCTTCTTTACATGTTTCAATTTGGTTAAGTGTTTCTAATCGTATTTCACATGCCACCCATGTCACCCACTTAACCCCCATGTCCCACTACATGTTTATCAAGTTAAGTGTTACTTAATTCATTAGAACCATAACCTTATAAAGTCCTCCCACATTAGACTACCGTTTGCGGTTGCTGGATTTGTCGGGCGGGTCCGGGCAGTCTTATACCGCAAACGAGGCTAACCTCGTGTCTTTACAATTGTTACGCATTTAATTTATGCCTTCGACCTCTCACATTAGACTACCATTTGTGGTTGCTGGATTTGTCGGCCGGGTCTGGGCAGTCTTACACCACAAACGAGTCTAACCTCGTGCCTTAGGCGTTTATTATTACAAGTTATTTCACCCCAATATGAATTAATTATCCTTATTCAAATTTCCAATAATTTCCAAATTATGTCCATAATTGTCACATAAATTATGTCCATACCCTTTAGGTATAAAAATTATATCAATTAATGTCTCAAATTAATTTATATGCCTTTAAAGCCATTTTATGCCAATTCACAATTTACATAATTAATATTTTCCCATTATCCCCACGTCGTTCGTACGTTTTAACATGAAATATGTTAGACCCACAAATAGTCTACCTTATAAAAAGAAAAGCAACATCACAACTTGCATAACACATAAAATAGATCTAAGCATAAGTTTGCATAGCCAAGAACTTGCATAGGCAATGAACATACATAATTTTACATAAACTATCATGGATCTAAATACAGATCTAAACATAAAATTGTGAACTTGCACATAAATATGGTTTTTCACCCAAACTTACATAAATTATGAACTTGCATATAGATTCCTATAAACTTGGATATGGATCTAAACATGTAAATTAGTGTCACATGTTTTTCATATAAACTAGCATATGTATATACTTGATTCATATATAAACTTGTGTACAATTCACACATAGACTTGCATAAGATTCATTATTCAAACTAGCATATGATTTAACATTCCAAACTTGCATAAGATTCACATTCGAATTAGCATATGATTTAACATCCAGACTTGCATAAGATTCACATATGAATTAACATATGATTTAACAACCCAAACTTGCATAAGATTCACATACGAATTAACATATGGTTTAACATCCCAAACTTGCATATAATGTATCAAGTTAAATATGAAATAATTCTACAAAGTTAAACAACATCATGCGATTCAACAGATATGTTCTCATAATCCAATTACAACCCATCATAATTAATTTAATAATTATATTGTGAAAGAAATAGTACTCACAACTAAAAGAACAGTCTTGTTTTTCTGGGATCTGTATTCTGAAACTGAATTGCTCGCCTTTGATGTAGACTAATTGTTATCCTAATTTAGATTAGATTTGATTTTGATTCTTGCTTCTAACTTATTTTTGAGTTGAAAGAGAACGACGGCTACTCTAGGTTCTCCATTGACGGCATGGCGGCTCTTAGTATGAATTAGTATGATTTTAGGTTAAGAGTTAGTTTGTTTATATAGAATTTTAATTGATTTAGAGCCGTCAGATTAACTTGGAAGCAATCAAGACCATCCAGTCAAGATAGAATAACACCTCAGCCCTAATGACTCAGCAGTGAGTCAAAATATTGTCATCTTTCAGATCTGCCCGGGGGGGGGGCAGGTCAACTCCCAGGTTGACCCCCTGGTCGACCTGTATGGGTAGGTCGACCCCCAGGTCGACCCCCTGGTCGACCTGGCCCTTGGGCGGGAGAATTCCCGCCCAGCCTGCTCCCCTGTTTGAATTTGAATTTCAAATTTCTGAACCTGAGCTATTTTAAATTCTGAAACTTCAAAAGGCCATAACTTCTTCATACGGAGTCCAATTCACGCAAACTCGGACTCTATCTCAAGCAGAATTCCGAGATGAACGCAATGGCGTAACCCGTTTCCCTTAATTCTCAAATTTGTAATTAAGTATTCTTAAATTTGTAAATTTTAATATTTAAAATCACGGGGTGTTACATGTTATAACAATCTACTTATACATCTCAAGTATTAGAAACTAGATATGAACCACATAAATGTATGTATATTTATAGAAATTACAAAATACGTAGAAATCGAAAAAAGGGACAAGTGGACTTACGACTGGAAATGAAGCAAATGTTGTTGAATTATCCATAGGAAGTTGCTTCTTGTTCTATGTACTGGCATAATTGAATAATTAAATTATTATTATTATTATGAAATTCCATTTAAAATAAATGTTATTATGAATCTTGTTTAGACAAGTTTAAATTTCATTTGTAATAAAATAACTGTTGTTACTCATTTTATTTACATGAAATATCTTATGGAATTTCACAAATAGTTAATGATCTTTATTAATCCTTAACAATGATATGCTTACCATAAATACTAAACGGATTAAATTTAATGATTTAAATCCATCACACATTTAGCAATGTCATATAGCCTATACAAACAAGAAAACATATCAAAACTCCATAATGATGAAATTTTGGAATCATCATATGAAGAATGCAAATCTTGTTTATTAAGCAAAATAACTGAATCACCTTTTACTTGATACAATGAATGGGCTAGTAATTATCGGGTCCCATACATAATGATGTATATAGAGCAAAGAATCCATAAGCTAGAGGTGGGTTTTATTACTTCATTACATTTACTGAAGACATCAGTAGATACAGATATGTGTATATTATGAAACACAAATCGAAATCCTTTGAAAAGTTCAAAGAATTCAAAAATGAAGTTCAAAACCAATTTTGGTAGAAAATAAATACTCTTCGAATAGATCGAGAGAACATTTAAGCTAGTAATTTAACGACTATTCAAATGAGTGTGAAATTGTTTCACAACTCATTCCACCTTGATTACCATATTAAAATGGATATAATTTCTATAAATCCTCTGAGATTAAAATGTTTATTGCTCAAATTGGTGTCCTTTTAAAGGAGAGCCAGTCTCTAAGATGCTGATGGAATGAAATAGAATTCGAAATTTTCTCAAAAACCACAAAATACAATTGAATCTTATATAGACAAGAAATTGAACAGGAGTGACACAATAATTCTAATGTTATATATTGATAACACATTAGTTATTGTAAATAATATTAGTTTTAAAACAATAAGTATATACTGATTCTAAGAAAGAAAATGTTTGGATTAAGAAGTTCATAACTGAACTAAATTCATTGTTGATCCAATGATTTACATTGGAATAACAATGTGGCTATTGCTCAGGCCTAAAACCTTAAACACATTATCGATCCAAACATATATATATATTTAAGAGGTATAATTCCTATGTGAAGTTATTCACAAAGGAAATGAACATATCTGCAAAGTTGCAAAAGTTGTAATGTTGTAGACCTATTGAATTAGACTCTATCGCAACAGAAGTTTAAAAGTCACACTAGTTTCATGAGTATATGATACATGATTGATTGACTCTAGTGCAAGTGGGAGATTGTTAGCGTTTATGCCCTAGAGGCAATCAATTTGATGTGATTAATAACATTGTTGATGTTATTGTTTTATTTGGAATAAAAGTTTTCTGTTATGTAATATTTACTGCGTAATATAAATATTAACAAAATATAAGTCTTTGAATAATAATATGGAATTATATAGTTCAAGTAAGTGACTTGAACGTGAGATTATATAATATATTAAGTATTATAATTCTTAAAAGTCCCTGGTCAAGTTTTATTGTCTACAAAGGACAACAATAAAACATTGATACTAGAATGTTGACTGACTGATGATCACATCTCATCGATCATTCATATACATGATATTAATGTCAAGACATAAATACGTGTTGGAGAATATCGTATTGGGCTGACCCATCATGAGAAAACTACATGGAATATAATTAAAAGTATCATAAGTTATTCTCATAGTGACATGACGTAATGGTCATCAGACCTGAAATCATTATAATTTTATTCGAGGATATTTGTGTTTTGATATCATCAAAAGTTACTAGTAATAGAGTAGACAATAAAGGTGACTATTGGATACATCTCAAGTTGAATGAAAATTATGAATGATCTAGATAGAATTTAACCCTATGATATAATTGTAGTGATATCCATTGGCCTCTTGATTGAGTGAGACTATGAAATGCATGGTCGTGCTCAAATATTGATTTGTTTTATATAATTTACTCATCTATCTGGATAAAAGGATTAAATTATAAAGAGGATGATTCGATCCATGTCTCAAGTTTAATTCTGGATATTTTTTTGAAAATTGGTACGCATTTATTAAATGTTGAAATAATGGTACATAGTCAAGTTAGCATACTAACTTACTTTAACAAACAAAAATTAGAAATTAAACAAGAAAAACATAAATCGAATACAAACAGAAATGAAATACAAATAAAAAGCAAGACCCAAGAGATCTGCTTTATTCCAGTCCCGCATTATCGTGCATATTCTTGCACTTCCCCTTGTATCTAGCAAAGCGCTGGAGTCCTTCTATATTTCACGTGAGAAATTATGCCATAAACTGCTAAAGTCCATCCATATTTCATGCAAGTAACTATACTATCATCCCATGTTCTAAAAAGAAATGTGGAAAACTACCAAAATGAAAACCAGTCCCCTCTTTTAGCACCAACCACATAACTTTTATCACTTAGGATCCAAATGTGAAAATCAAGGTAGTGCCATTCATTCTAACTTCTTTGAGAAGCAAATCGTATAACCAGCAACCATCCCACTGTAATATATATATATATATATATATATATATATATATATATATATATATATATATATATATATATATATATATATGAAAACTAGATGTAATCTCATAAGCCAATCTAACCATGTATAAACTGGCAATAATTTTCACCAATCACCATTTGTGGACATATTACCAGACCTACTACTCGGTGCCATAAGCTGGTACACATGAGGCTGGATATATTGGTTAAAAGGATTATATTACATCGAGACACTAGTCACAGAAAGGTTGTAATGAATCGTTAATATTATTATAACTTAGGTAGCAGTACGTATTGCTAGATGTCAATCTCTCTCTATGACTTTAAATATGATTTAAAGTCATTGCCAACGTTGTAACAACCTATAGGGTCACATATAAGAACGCTTGAAAAGGATGAAAACCGTTCACAACAAAAGGGATCAAGTGTTGACTTTTCTTCGGTTTTGAATTGGCAAGAGGGTTTTATGGTCTAACCTTATTTGAGAATTTTCAGTTACCACATAAGAAAATGAAGGTCGACGGTTTTCATTTTATTCATTCGTTTTTTTAGAAAACAAAACCAAAAAATTCGAAATCAAAGAAAACCTAAAACCCCTAAATTGGCTAGCACATGCCATCGTTCTTCACGATTATGCTCGACATCTTTGAGATTAAGTGTTCTGGACTTCTATAGAGGCTCGCTGCCTTGGGAGCACAGATTCGAGTCAACCAATACCCAAATCGAATGCGTAAGAAGGATAAAGTGTTAGCAAGGTATAACACTCGATTTACATATTATCATATAGATCTTGTTGTGATTTGGTTGGAATTTCATTTACTATACATGAATTTGAACCATAATTTCCTTTAAGGGAGACTCCCTGTCTCCAACTTCGTCCGTCATTGCCACCGAGTGTTTCATGCGAGGATTACATTTTCTTACGTTAGTAGGCCAGATTCATCGATCTGACATTCCCTGCGGATGTCCTCTCATTTCTTCCTTATCATTCGCAGATGACATTATCATTTTTACCCATGGTAACCATCGCTCCGTCCATCGTATTCTGAGCCTCATTCAGCAGTACGAGTGGTCCTCAAGCCAACTTGTTAACTCTACTAAAGTTGCTTTATCCATGTGACAGACTTGTCCCCAGTAAGATCTTCTTGGATAGAAACCTTCACTGGGTTCAAGGCTGCTTCCCTCCCTTTACCTTGCCTTGGTATTGTGCTATATCGAGTAAGGAAGCTTAACACCTTACTCAATCCTCTGACCGACAAAGTTTGGGGTAAGATTGTTAGGTGGAACGTGACTCTCATCTTTCAGGCAGTGAGACTGGCTCTTATTCAGTCTGTTCTAGACTCTATAGGGTTGCATATCTTTGCTGCTATGGCGCCTACTTCTTCCTTCTTCCATGCTTACCGGTCCTTGGCATCGTCTTGTTTCTGGGGTAAATGCCAATCGTTATCATTGGATTTTTTGGGACAGTGTTTGTCGTTCCAAAAATGAAGGAGGTTTAGGCCTTCGAAATCCTAAGGATATTTGCCTGCCTTTGCTTACAAGTTGTGGGCTCGTTTTGGGGCAAACAATTCGCTCTAGGTGATGTTTATCCAGAAAAAGTACCGTAGACTTATGAGCATGAATCACACCGGTGTCATGTCGTACACTAGTTATACGTGGAAACGAATGCAATACGTAATGCCCTTATTCGATTCACATGGTGGTGGGTCTGGATGGGATGGCAGTCCTTTCTCGATCCAGGCAGCGTAGAGGCAGTCTCAATGGCTACTCCTTTTCTCTTTCATTTGGGATGTCCGGCTTCCTCCGAAAGTTTCTGTGTTTATGTGGTGAAGTCTTCATGAAGGGTTACCTCTAGACGAGAATCTCTAGAGGATCGGCATTCCGCTAGTGTCCCATTGCAGATGCTGTCGAGCTGGTGATTTGGAGTTCAGTGCTCATTTGTTTTTCTTCGGATCTTATGCCAGATCTATTTGGAACTACTTCAGGAATTGGTAGATCTCCGAAGTAATGGGTCGTCTCTGTCTGATTCACTGAGAACTTAATGGGCATGCGTCTCAGGAAAATTTATTCATTTCGTCCTTTTTCGCATTATTCCTTGCCTTATTTATTGGCATATTTGGTGCTCACAAAATAAGGCAATCATTGATGAGTCTTCTATGAATCCTCCATCTATCAGATGATCGGTAAGGAATGACGTGTTCCATGCTTTTCCTGGTAGGGATTTTAGAGGATCCTTGGGCTTCCGCTCACAGTGGCTGACTCGGTTTTTTTTATATTAGATCAGGTCCGCCTTCTCCACATGTGGGTATTGGTTGACTGTTTATGTGTGGGTTCTCACTTCTTTCACCTCTCCCCCGTTTCTTCGACTTATGATGTTTGCTAGTTGTACAAGTCCCGGTTTACATGTTTTTATTTGGGCTTAGCAAGGTAATGGAGCTAGAGCTTATGCTTGGAGCGGGATGGCTCGGACTGACGTGTTTTCGAGATTGGGCGTTGATTTGTGTTCTGATGTTTGTGATTCGGGGATATTTACCGTCTCTTTTTGGTCGTTCATTACAGCGATACGTGACCATTGGCTCTTCTCTAAACTCTCCTTGGATTAGGGATTTAGCTCACCTGTTGCTCATTCTGGTGGGTGTTTTCTATAGCTTGTTTTCTCCGTCCCTGTTTTTTATTTGGTTCTGTCTTTTGTGTTATTATTGTAAAGATTTGGTAGTTGTCTATTAACTAGTAATATATACATGTATAATAATATACATATATAGTATATTAATATATATATATATTATAATATACATATAGTAATAATATATATACACACACACACATGTTATGGTTAGCCGACTTAATTGATTCAATCAACCTCAACCAAATCGCATTAACCGACAATTCGATTAATCGATCATTCATTAACCAAGGTTCAGCTAACCAAAAATATTAACCAACTGAGGAGGTTAACTGACCGTGCCCACGCCTATTGGCACCAACACCTAACGAGTTCCAAGATAATGAAACTAAACATCTAATACAAATAATGATAAAGGAAAGTAAATCAACATAGTGTTTATATTGGTTCGATCCGTGAGAACCTACGTTCACTTTGAAGGATTATGCTATTTTATTCACTACTTTATCAAAAGTGAAACGGTGGGAACTATGGTTACAAGTATCTACAATGGTCATTGTGGAAAGTAAGTTTAGAAAGGTTCAACTAAGACCTTTTCTCCTTCTTCCTGAAATGCCAAGGCAGCCAAAAAGTTCCAAGTGTCCAAGAAGGAGGAAGATTTCTTCATCTCGGAGTGATGGAGCAAGCTTGAAAGTCCTATGCAATATCTTCTTCCCAAAGTGTTAAGAGACCAAAATTCAACCATATTCTTGGTTTCGAAGTAAGGTATTTATATCAAAAGGGAGCATGTAGGAGCTGGGGCAAGTGGGCAGGTGTCCCACGTTTTTTATATTTCGGGATTGGTACCAATCCCGAAATCGGTACTGATCCTAGAGGACTTACATTTCTATTCTCCTTAAATCTTATGATCTTCCTTCTTTCCTGACTTCATATCCCATGATACAAACTCGTTTGCACCTATCCAACATGTTTGAGGAAGACGCACAGACCCTTGTGAGCTTAGGGAAACGCACCGATCTCGGGGAACTTGAACAAATTCTTGATTGAAATTGAGTCTTGTGCAAATACCGATCGGATCCCGGGAGACGAAATTGTGAGTACTGATTCTGGTAATGTTGGGCAAATTTGTTGAGCTATCTTGGTGTTTTAGGATACGTACTGATCCTTAAGGATGGTAAATACCGACCCTTGGTGATTTAGCCATTTGGGAGCAGTTTTGATAAGAAGAGACAAGCATACATGTGTAACTCTATCTGGTCTTGATTCTTGGGTGTTTGGACTATACCTCTGAGTCGTTTCGCCACGCGATGATCCGAGTCATGTGGGTCTGGACCGCTTCTATTATCAGGGCCAAAAGGCCGGATAACAACTTGCTTCATAATGACTTTTTATGACATATTGTGTTCTATATGATTTTATTATTGTATATTATAACCTGCATCATTTTAATTTCATTTTCATATGAATAAATAATATGAATTAAGTAGGTTGCCTTAAAACCGAATGATAGCTTTACATTAGTCTGCATGTTCATAGCTTATTTTATTTAAATATTTATAGAATATTCAGACTTTATACCTTAAATATTTCTTTTGATCCGAAAGTTGGTATCATTAGCTATGGTGCAATTTTATGTTACATTTAATGCTGGCATATGTGAACTTTTTTTTTTGAACTAAAATCAAAGTTTCGCGGTGCAATATACGAGAATTATACATGTTTTGTCTAATTAATTATAGTTTGATTACTAGTCTATAACATGTCCTTTACACATGACAATACTAATAAAAGTAGGATTTACTATTTTAATGTCAAAATGTGAACATTGTTATGCAATATGTGATAAATTTTAATGTGAAATACATAAATCGTTCATTAATTATTTTTTTTGGCAAAGCCGACTAGTTTTTATAGTGATCCGTAACACTTTTTTAATTATGACTAATAATAAAAATACAATATAGTATGGGTGACTATAGTTAGCAGTCAGCTAATTCGCTTTATAAGGTGGATTGTCCACCATCATCCTATCTAGGTTACAGATCAGGAGCTAGGCATTTTCATAGACTACTATAAAGCTCCACATAGGGAGTCACATGCTTTGTAAAAAATACAAAGAATTTACATACTACAAATAAAGTAGTAATAACATATGAATTCAAAAGATATAATACATGACTGAACAATATAAAGCATTGAATCCAACAAAATACATGTCTAAACTATAGTATGAACATGAGCAGGTAGGTGCTGCTACCAAAGTAGCATACAGTAGTTAGAAAATTACTTGATCTTCGCTCCATGATGGAAGCAGTAGCGTGCACAATTGTTTGATAATATACATATTGACCTAGCTGAAAGGAGCCATTCACAAACAACCTGGCAAGAACAAAAAAGAAAATTCCACTTACCCATCTGTAGCTTGAGCTAACACCGATAGGTAAAGCAGCAGAACAGCTGAGACACAAGATCTTGCCAAGACTATGAACTTCAGCTAGGCAGGAGAGAAAACTTCCCATCTCCTAAAAGAAAACCATAACTAACTACTCCTACAACCGGAAGCTCCACTAAAGCCAGTACTCAACCACAAGTCGAAACCAAAGCCAAACAGACTTACAAACTCCAAGTCTAGAACAAACAGAACCAACTAATGAAATTCCAGAAACCCAAAACTTTTCCTATGGTTACTTACTGAGCTAAAGAAAGGGATTCACAAAAGTAACCCATGATTGTTGTATTCAGTCCATGTGTGAGCTAATTTGCAACTTACTTAATAATAGGAAAAACTTAGCATACCAGAACTTCCAAGCCAACGAGTCGCGATACTAAAGCAGCAGAGGAAAAGCATGATTCAGCAAAGGACACATCATGCGGTAAAGAGCAGAAAACATATTCAAACAAGTCGAAACTTGTCTGGATACCAGAGAATCCACCACGCCAAACACGGAGCAGATGAAAGAAGAGAGAACGTTAAGAAGAGAATTCGAGAGATCGGTAAAATTAGGGGGAGAGAGAGGCTAAAATCTTCAAGGGCTTTAGATCTGGATCTAAAATTGGGGCTGAGGAATCGCACGCATAGCGAAAGCAGGTTAGTACTAGTGAAGGCGTGAAGAAGAGAAAATCGCAGGAGGAGATAGGGATATTTGAAGAAAGCGATGGAGATGAAAGAAAAGATGGAGGAAGAAAAAAAAGTGGAAAATCTGTCCCCATTAACACAATTTCTCAGCCGAAAACCCTTGAAAAAGATTAAAAAAAAAATCATTACAATTATTGTTTGCGTATAATTTATGTTCTATAGCTTGCACAAATAATATGTACGTATGTGTATTTGAGATTTTGTTTAAACATGTTTTGTTAATATAGATTTACATGTTGAAATTGACGTACATTAGTAATTTATTCGATGAATTAGCAAGCTAATTGTAAAATTACGAAGTTAGTTTAACTATATAGCATTGTAGGATGAATTGAAAAGAAATTTAAAAAAAAAAAAAAAATTGTGGCGTTATTGATGTTCAAAAAAAATTATTATATAATATGGAAATTCTTGATATAAATGAATAGTAACTAATTTGCAAATTAACTTTATCGTTATTTTTGATATGCATAGTTCATGTTATGTAATTAATATCTATAATTGCATGAAAAACTACATTTTTGCAATGCGAATATATATATAATAAAATTGGCGTATATTTTTAAGAGCTATTAGATAAATGAACTAAATGCTCTCTAGCATTATTTAAATAATTAATATTTAAAATTCCATGAGTAGTTTAAACATATGGATTGAGATATAAAAGAATTGAGGAGGTTCAACAAATATTTGTAGAAATATTAAAATGCAAGTATATAAAGTGGAGATTGTCTTCTTTAATTTAGATAAATTTATTGAGATAAGTGTACAATATATTAGTTTTTTATTATTTACATATACTATGTAAATCGTGTGGCTTATTTGAATTTATATTAAGAAGAAAAGCTAATTTTGCCTTTTTTGTGATATGAACTTGGTGTACATTTTAAAACATCACACTTAGCATTAATAAGATGAATTAAAAACAATTTATTAGTTGAATTCATTTGTTAAATTCAAAATCGTGTAATTAATTTAAACATATTGACTTAAATGTACAATGTTAAATGATATTATGCAGTGTTTTGTAAATAACTAATAAATTTTAAAATGTAGGCGTTTGACATTAATATTACAATGCAATATACGGTAAATATATTAAAGTAAACGAGTTCAACTTTGAACTTGTTGTAGTTATTTGTGTGCATAATTTATGTTATGTGATTGACATGTTTATATATTTGATTTTTCTTTCATTTTTTGTTAAAATTAATATGTTTAATCTTGATATGATTTATTAGGCGAGTCAGTGAATAATTATCAGTTAAAGTTATTTAAATAGTTTTGGCATTATGTAATTAATTGTGAAATATATTAAATGTAAAATATTAGAAAAGAAATGAGAGAGACATAAATGATTATAGAAAATTTGAATCGTATCCATTTGAAGTTAAAAAAATATATTTTTGTCATTTTGAATATTTAAAAAATATTAGTTAACTAAAGCTTTTTTAAATTACTTAAATTTTGGCTCTTGCAATTAATTTAAATATGTGGACTTAAGTATTAAATGTCAGGAGTTAACCATTAATAAATAATTGTGTAAACTTTGAAATGTCCATATCAAAATATAAAATGACTGAAAAGGTAAAATAGTGCGAGAGAAATAGTAAATAAGTGTAAAATGACAAACTAATTTAAAAATAGAATATTTGAAAAGAATTAAGAAGAAACGAGAAAACTCCTAGAATTGTTAAGGAGAAAGCTTTGAAGGTTCTGCTTTGTTATTATTTAAGAGATTTGATCTCAACTATGGTTATGGACTACAAAAAAATAAGCGCACTATTTAGCTGTCTGGCATGCAATAATTTCATCCTTGTGGGCCTTGAATGAACTTTACTACATTTGTGTTTTAGGTGATTTCTTCTTAATAAAATCGAAAAAGATGTGTTGTTGACTAATAATTTTATGAAGTTATAGTCATAGTTACATGTGAAAAAGGTATCATGGTAATTAAAAAAGGTGTTGAATTACATCAGTTGGTAGAGTGTGTGTGTGTATAAGAATTGAAAAAACGGCGGACTTGAGAGGGAAAGTTATTTCTTCTTCCTTAAGTCGCCCGCTTAAACCTTCTTCAACATTTCATCAATCTCCTCCTCATGTAATGTCGACTGCTTCCAATCGAGATGAGCAAGTTCTTACTAATCAAACCACATCTAGTGGGAGAGATTTTAATCTACAATTCGTTCAGCCATCGACAAATCATGTTTTCATTATGGAAAGTATTTTAAAGTCTTCCATGGATTCATGGCAAAATACGATAGTTCTACACTCTGTGAACCTCAGATCGTCGGTGATTAAATTGAAAGAGTATATATCAAAGGTGTGGAGACCGAAAGGTAAATTTATGGTACATATAACTCATGGTTTTCATTATATTGTAAAGTTTGAAGATGCTTTAGATTGTCTTTCTTTTTAAAAGTCATCGACAAACTCATATTTGGAAAATTATAAATGGCTTATAAATGGCATTCGGAATACGAATTTAAAAGTTTAAGGCTCTCATATCTAGATTAATATGTATGACTTAGATATGGAAATGTGGTCGAATCAGGCTTTTTCTATGATAGCTAGCTTCATTAGAGAACCTACTCGCATTGATTGGAAAATTGCTAATAAAATAGTTACAAGGTTTGCAAGAGTACTTGTGGCTATTGATCTTGAGTCCAATTTGGTTTCTAAAATTCTGTAGTGGTTTATAATGGACAGGAAATGGAAATCCAAGTTGAATATGAATTTGTTCCTCCTAGATATGAACAACGTAAAAGATTCGGGCATAAAACTGTAGTTCATGAGTTATCTAAAGACCCTTTGTGGACTTCTAAGCAGAATGAAGATATGCCTAGTTCTTCAACTACAGGAGATAAATCTGATGATATCAACATTCAATCTGATTCTAATCCTATAGATTTAGATAGGAATAATGTGGACAATGGTTTGGGTTTTTTAGATTTTGAGTTTCCCAATAACATTCTACTTGAAGATTTACATCATATTGCGGATAATCTGAATGAAGCTCCTGCTGTTGAAGAACATCATAATGTATTTAAAGGCATATCAAAGAATTCAAAATATTTGAATCAGATTAAAGGCAAAAACAAGGTTGCTACTCCTGTTCCTCTTGCTCCTCCTAAAAGATAATTAAGGGGAAACTTTCTATCAAATGACGATTTTGACTTGGAAAGTCAGGGGATGAACACTTCTCATCGTATGCGAGAACCGTTATCTCTGCTGACTAAATTCAAACCAACTGTTGTTGATTTGGTGGAAAATAAACCAAGTGAAGCTAATTTGAAGTTGTTTTGTAGATTAATTCCAAGTGCATGGGATTATATTTCTCGAAATTCTTTTTCATTTTCAGGCATAATTTTATTACTTTGGAACTCTGATGTCTCGAATATGGTTATGTTCTCCTCATCTAATCAGCATGTTACAGTTCAAGTTATGAATACATGTGGTCTCTCTATGTTTATTACAATAGTATATGCTAGTAACAGTTTTTATTATAGACAGACCCTTTGACAGCATTTAATTCAAGAATCAGAGTTTATAAGTAATGAATGGGTACTCATGGGTGATTTCAATAACTCTACATCTCATATAGAAACGAAAGGTGGTCTTCTAGTGCCTTTTCAGCAGATTAGAGCATTTAATTATTGTATTTTGCAAGCTGGCTTGATTGAAATTAAGGCAATTAGATTTAACTATACTTGGAGACATAGTGGCATGGCTAATAACATTGATAAGATATTTGTTAATCACTCATGTTAACATAAATTCATTGACATGAAAGCACTTTTTCTATCACAATTGTCAAGTGATCAAAATCCCTTGTTATTAGACCTCATTTCTTCTTCAACATCAAAGGGTTTCCAATTTAGATACTAGAATGATTGGCACTTTAAATCTGGATATGGTGAATGTATTTTTAGAGGACTACAGACTAATGTGTGGGGATTTTGTAAAGACCCGAAAATCCCCAACCTTTGAATCGACCATAAACCATACAGGTTTGATTCAAAGGTTAGAAATCCTCGAATACTTTAACTTTGGGAATACAATACATTAGAACAAAAACAACAGACTTTTATTACATCATGATAATATAACATCAGAGTACAGAATATATCAGAGTACATCGAAATTAAAATATAGCGGAAGAAAATTTTACAATAAATTTAATACAATACAGTGCAGCGGAAATAAAATAGATACAGCGGAAGACAACTATGCTCTGGACACAGCTTTAAGCTTCAATCCAGAATCCTGCTCAAGAAGTAAATATCTGCAAAAAGCTACTCGACTGCCCGTGTGGAAAAAGAGGGCACCCTAGTTTGCAAAGGTGGAAACAAACAATGGGTCAGTCATGGGACTGGTGTGAGAATTCTTAACTAATTTAACTAATAGTAATAAAGCAAATCCAAGGACCACGCCGCTAACGCGGAACGGGTTTACTCCAATGGGTTGCCGAGCATAACTTAAAGTGACAAAACAAACAATAAGTAAATCGTAAAACAACGCTATGCTTTTGAGAAAAATGGAATCACCATAAGACCCAAGTCCCATCACACAATGCAATGCAAACCAGAGAATAGGGTTTTACCTTATGTTGATTAAACATGCTTGGTACGATAAAAAAAACGAATTTGATATTATTATTATTGTATATAAGTTTTCAAAAACAGTTCAATCATAATGTATCAATACTAGGACACATAGATACCATAATACTATGCTTCCATACTAGTAATACAATCAAGTCCGCATGAGGTCGTATTGGAAATTGGGTTTCCATCATGAGTCAAGGCTAGGGAGGATCTCCTTACCGATTCGACACACTCTAGCTAATGTCTCAGGATCCCCCGCAGTGAACCCATGGATAGCTGCAGGGCCGGTCCACACATACAGCTTCGTGGATTGGCAATTCCTGAACACACGTTTCCCGATCCTATAGGACCTATCATCCGATGTGCCTCATTCCATCATCCACATAAGTAAATATCATCCAGTTTAAGCACCGACACCACTTCTAGCTAGAAAGAAACGTGCTGCTCTCTCTGCGTTCCATTCTCCCGTTTTAGACTCCAACCGGGTTGTGAGGCTCGCGAAGTCACGCCATACACAAAGCTATGCCTAAACAGGCCGTGCTTTGATCATCAACCACAAGGTTCTGCTTTTCAACAAGAAACCTTGATCATTGCATCTTAGTATGCCACACTGTCACTCCATATCATACTATTAATCCTTTGCCAAAATATATGAAAGGGTGTTAAGCAAGAGAATAAATTCTCTGCCACCAATCATTCATACATTTGGCAGAAAATCAATAAATACAATATAAAGGAGTACAATGTTAGACACACATTCCATTTATAAACTTATGCTCTGGGTCTGAGCGAAAGCCAAATCCGTACAAATCAACACTACGTCCGGACGGCCACCACTGTTGCCCCTTCAAGGTAGCTACTCCAATCACGGGCATCAACAGTCGTCGTCCATTCGATGTGAAGATCGTCGGTCTTCAATCACCGTCTTCAACTCTTCGACTTTCAATCGTCATATGATCATTTGAAATGAGATTGAACTCGGACTTTTCAAATGATCCTCGTATATTTAAAAATCATTTCATATCGTTGATATTAATTTATTACGGTCAACCTTTATTTTTATTTATATAAAAATAATTAAATTCCATTTAACGACGCTTCAAGTCAAATGGACAACCTTGGTGCTGTTCTCACCCAAATTAGTTTTACCCATTTCTCTAAATCTAACTGTTGGAATTTAACACAATTCATAACCTTGGAAAGATCTTCCCAAGGCGAACCTAACGGTTACAGATTTGGGAAAATCCGACGGTCGGATATTTCGGTATAATCAACTAAAAGTACAATTCTATAAAGTGAACTACCACGCTCGATTCGTTCAATTGAAATTTGTTTATATATATATGATTATATATATACATACAATTTCGTCGGCCATTTCATTATTGTGGTAATCATGACAAGTAAAGATATATAACATAACACACAATAATGTTTATTTTAATTCGCATACACAACCTATACATGCAATGTATTTTTTTTTTTTTACTATTTTCAATCTACACAAACATGCAATTTCTTGTGCGTCATTTCTAATTCAACAAAAATGATTATTTTGTGTCATTCTCCTCTTTACAAGAAAAATGATATTCTTGCTTTAATCTTTACATGTGAAAATGTAAATTTCATATCTTTAATCTTTTAATGAAAATCTAACTCATTAAAATATAAATTTCATCGTTATAATCTTTAATGAAATTCTTTTACATGAATATGTAAATTTTATACCGTTGTCCTTTTTAATAAAAATTCAATTGATTAAAATGTAAATTTTCTTCTTTAACTTCTACTTACGTGAAAATGTAATTTTCTCCTTCTCTTATTCACATTAAAATGTTAACTTTTCTTTTTACATTAAAAATGTAACTTTCATCGTTTTGATCTTATTTACATTAAAAATGTAAACTTTATTTCTAATCATTCTTTTATCTTATATTGAGAATGTAAATGTCTATTTCACATTTTATTTACATATAAAAGTGTAACTTTTATTTCATCCTTTATTTACATATAAAATGTAAATTTCTATTTAATCTTTCAATTACATATAAAATGTGCATTCCTATCAAAACTTTTTTTTTACATATAAAATGTAAATTCCTTTATTTCCTTTATTTACATTGAAAAAAACATAAATTCTTTATTCCTTTTATTACATTGAAAAATGTAAATTCTTTAATTCCTTTTCATTTACATTGGAAGACATAAATAAAAAGATGCACTTTTATTTCCATGTCATATTTGCATTGTGGAATGCAAATAAAAAGGGAATTTTGTTTTCTATGTTATATTTGTGTTAGAGAACACAAATAAAAGACCGTTTATTTTCCTAAGTTATATTTACATTAAAAAAAATAATTTAATGTACTCACATATTTTTATATGTGTTTCCTTTTCCTCTTTTCAGCATGTTAAAATTTATGTTTTTAACATATAAATATTTTCTAACATGTATTTTCTATCATGTTAAGAATATTGTTTTTAACCTTTTATATTTTCTAACATGTTCCTCTAGCAATGTTAAAAATAATGTTTTTAACATACTTATCATTTTCTAACAAATTTTCTTTCCTTCCTATATATGCATGTTGAAAATAATGTTTTCAACATATGAACTTTTCTAACATTACATGTAAACAATGAAAAGAATATTCTTAATGTTTAACAATTCTAACCTTTCAACAAAAACATATAACAGTGATATATTTGTTTGTCAACAATTCTATCTCAGCAAAACAAATAAAAAGTGATTTTTTCTTCATCTTAACATTTTATAACTAAAATGTTATATATATATATATATATATATATATTTAATCTTAACATTTTATAATTAAAATGTTGTTTTTCTAAATCATAACATTTTATAATAAAAAATGTTATTTCTCTGAATCTTAACATTTTATAATAAAAATGTTATTTTTCTCTGATGCCACAATCTAAAATAGAAATGTTATTTCTTTTGCGAATGTCACATTTTTCATACAAATGTAATTTCCCTTTTTCTAATGGCACATTTTTCATATGAATGTAATTTCCGTTGTCTTTCTATTTTCTAATGTTTTATATTACAACAAAACTGTAATATTTATTGTCTTCACTTTTCTAATATTTTATATTACAATAAATTGTAATTTTTATTGTCTATTATCACATTTTACATAAAAATGAAACTCCTCATTTCTAATGACATATAAAAGTAAATTTTATATATAAACATTTCCCTCTATTCTCTAATCAACAAAATGGATATTTTGTTTTCATACTTTTCAAATGTTTCATGTAACAAAAAAAAATTGTGATTTTTATTTCTTCTATAAAATAAAAGAAAGGTGACAACAAAATATGTTCTTCTTGCCTAAAAAGAAGGTTACAACCCAATTTATATTCTTTTTAATGTTAAAACCTGAATCTTCTTATGTTTCTATTCTTTACTTTTTATTTAAAATCATGTTTTAATTCTAAAACATGAACCTTTTCTATTTAACAATACTATTTTGCTTTTCTTACTTTCCTATTTAACGAAATGACTATTTTGTTGTTCTAACTTGTCTAGTTAACAAAGTGACTATTTTGTTTTTCTAACACAAACGGTGTTTATATTCTATTTTGACAGTTCTAACACAAACGGTGTTTATATTCTATTTTGACAGTTCTAACACAAACGGTGTTTATATTCTATTTTGTCAATTTATAACAAAAATGTATTTTTGTTCTATTTTAACACTTCATACATAAAATGTACTTTTATTATATTCTCACTTTTTATAAATAAAATGGCGTTCTTTCCTAATATTGACACTTTTAAAACTAAAATGCCAATTCTATACCAATGTGACACTTTAAACTAAAATGTAAATTTTGTCTACACCCAAAGTATCCTAACTAAAATTCTGATTTATGTTTACACAAAAATATTTTAACTAAACATGTTATATTTGTCTAACATTTCATTTAAAATAAAAATGATATTTTAATCCTTACGTAACATTTCATAATAAAACTATTATTTTAAATCTAATAAGACATTTTCAACATTTAATTATAACACAATAAGTATCAAATTAACATATCGACATACAACATCAATCAACACAACAAATCATGAATAACACAAATCAACAAATTCTAAATAACTAGCATCGCGAATCTGAATTAAATCGTACAGACTAGGATTTAAATAACAGTAGAAATAATTAAATTTTAATTATTAAATAAATCAGAATCCTCACCAAATAATTCAGATCTGAATTTTGGTCAAATTTTGATTGGGTCAGAAATGGTTCTATTCAGCTTCATGATGTAGATCTTATTTTTTTGATTCCAACGCTTCGAAAATCATCTAATTCTGTTGCTGTACGAACAAGTTACGATCGTTTATAGGTTTGAACATTTAAATAAATAAATAACTTTATTAATTAATTATTTACTTAACCACCTCTTAATCCCTTACTCCTTCTTCATCGTTCCTGCTAGAACCGAACCCAAACACCGTCTTCTACCCTAGGTTGCGCACGCCACTAGAACACGCCGGAATCCGATCTGAAACCGCCACAACAAAGCTCCTTGCACCACCTCCTTGCGCCAAGAAGTGGGCCCCACTCGCCGCCACCCTGTGCCTCGAAAACCCCTCCAAGCGACTGCACTTCATGCTGAGAATTTGCGAAATCCGTGAACTAAAACCCGATCTTAACCGTATGGATCTGTAGATCTCTCCAAGAGCTTCGATTTGGTATATAATATGTTGAATTTCATTGAGCGGATCAAAAGTTATTGAGTCGGGAAGTTTTGAACGTTCGTGGCCATCGAATGAAAACGGCGGCTGTAGAAACAAATTAGGGTTTTATTTTATTATTTTAATAATAAATCTCGATTTTCGTGCTTAAAAGTTGGAAATCCGGGCTGTCTCCAAATCAGGCCTGCTTAGTGTCAAACTTAAGGTTTTGACGCCTTCTGAACACGATGGGCTATGCACCGTGGCCCAATTCTGAAGTCTGTCGCGTGTTTTATTAAGATTACAATATTAATTAAATAATTGATTTTCTACCGTACTTTTAAATACGCCGGGGTCACATACGGACTCCGAAAATTCCAAAAAAATATTTTTGGCTTCGCATTGACGATACGGTTTCAGCGAGACTATTTTCGTCGAATTCTGAGACTGTTCGAAAAATGGCCTTTTTCAGGTCGATCAGTTTTTAACTGTAAACTGACAAAACGTGTTATCTTCTGCCACGCTTACATACTCGTTCGAAAAATTCTGGAAAATTAAACTTAGCCATAATTCGACATTCCGGTTCCAACAAAAGTGGTTTCGTCGAAAACCGAGGTCGGTTGTAAAATGACTATTTTCAAGGCGTATATAATAATTATTAAAAATACATTTTTAAAGAAATAATTTTCAAAACTCTAAATATACAAGTGTTTACTATTTGTAAATGCAAAAATGTCATTTTGAACTCAATGGAAGTGGTTTCGAGTCCAAATTCCTTCGTATGCAAAAAGTAGCATTTTTGACCTTCGTAAATTTCATAGCGACCTTTCTAAATTTTAATTTTGACATAACTTTTGATTCCCGCTATGAAATTTCGATTTTTCAGATTCGTTAAAAAGATATTTTAAAATAGATTCTAATATTTTTGGTTCCACTAAAATCCGTTAAATTTTGCATCTTGTACGGTCAGTCAAAGTTCAAATTTGACTTTTCAAACTACCGCGCTATTTCTAACTCTTTTATAATTAAAATTAAATTATTCATCCTAATTTCGATTTAAATCAATTCTTAATCATTATTATTTTAAATAAATCATTTTAAATATCAAAACCCATTAAAATTACTTAAAATAAATTTTTAAATTTACTCCAAAATTCAGGGTTGTTACAGATTTCCTAGTTATACATTTGAACAAAAGTTACATGGTTGTAAAATTGAGTTGAAAGTGTGGAATAAGAACAGACCAAAGGAGGATTTTCTATTATTGGAAGTTGAATCTAATTTTAGAGATAATGAGATTGCCTCTGACATAGATCCATAAAATTTAGTTATATATGAAAGGATGCTTGATGCTACACAATCTTTATCAGTACAGAAACATTTTAAAATTTGGAGTTTTAAGCAGAAATCTAAAGTAGCCTGGCTATAGGATGGAGACACAAACTCTAAAAAAATTCATTCAAAAATGTAATCTGGAATATTTTCAAATCATCTTAAAGCTCTCATTAATGCTGATGGTGATCTCCTATATAAGCATGAAGAGGTTGCAGCTGAAGCAACTGATCATTTCAGCTCCCTGTTTAATGGTTCTGTGTGCATATATTTCCCTTCATCCCAATCTACTCATGTCATCAACTCTCATGGTCAACAGGTATTACTTTATCCATTTTCTTTAGATGAAGTTAAAATGGCTATTGATCCAGTGCATGATGATTCGAGTCCTGGGCCTGATGGTCTAAACTCAATTTTATTTTTAAATTACATTGTGATGCAATTAAACTTGATTTACTTGCTGCTCTTCAAGATACTTTTTTTATCTGCCAAATCGCCTAAGGGTAGCAATCATACTTTTATAACATTGATTCCAAAGATTGAAAGGCCAACTGAAATATCACATTATCGTCCAAATTTCTTTTCGCAATATGTATTTTAAGATTTTCAATAAAATTCTATGCAATAGAATTAAATGGTACTTGCCACATCTTATATCTCGAAATAAATGTGCTTTTATTCCTACTCGATATATTGGAGATAACATTCTTCTTGCGCATGAATTGTTGAGAAATTTTAAGAAGCCAGGTGTGAATAAATTTTGTGTGAAAAGTGGATCTACATAAAGCTTATGGTATGATAAGTAGAGAATTTATTTGCCACATTATGATGAAGACAGGGTTTCCTATTACTTTATCAATGTTATATATGAGTGCATCTCTTCTCATACATTCTCTATTTTGATACAAGGAGTGCTTAAAGGATTTATTAAGTCAAATAGAGGAATTCGACAAGGTGATCCTTTATCTCCTTACTTCTTTTCTATTTCTATGGATTTTTTTGCATATAGTATGAATGAAGCTTTAATGCAACATAAGTTCCTCTTTGTTCATAATTTTGATCCAAGGGTAATGTTTATCCACCTATGTAATTTCATTGAATGAGATATTTGGTAAACTGAAGCAGTATTATGGGCTTACTGTTGGTATTCTTAAAACCAAGATATATTTTAGTTCCTATGCTAGAAATACCAGTGAAATATCTTTAATTCTTGGGATACAAAGTAGTCAACTCCCTATTAAATACTTAAGAGTACAATTATCATCCAACTATGTACATTAAATTCAATCTAAAATTCAAGCATGTGATTCTAAATTCTTGAGTTTTGCTGATAGAACTGAATTAATACATTATGTCATAACCCTACAGTTTTGTATTGGCTATTTGTTTATCAACTTCTTGAACATACAACTGGCAAACTTCATGAAACACCCCACCTCCGTTAGGGTCACTCTCAAAGGGAATGCCCTAATTTTGGTGGAGGTTTATAAGTACAAGTCACAGATATACAAGACAGATATATGAACACATATTTGTAAACAGCGGAAGAACAACAAACTTTTATTTCATAAAGTCAAATACGTGTTACAACAACATCCTTCCCAAAAACATAACATAACACTTTCATAATTTGTCTTGAGTACATTATTTAAAGAAGCATAAATAAAACATAGATAAACTGCAAAAGCCCCATAGTGGATTGTCCAAAGCCATAGTTCAAAACAGGAAAGTCCAAGCAATACATTTCTCCTCTTCAAGCTGGATGTTGAGGTTGGTCAAGCTGCTGTGTTCCCTCCCTGAGGACCTGGGGGGGGGGGGGGGGAACGGAAGAAAGAAGACGAAAGAAAAGTAGAGTCAGACATAAAGCCTGAGTAAGTCTAGTACTATTTTGCCTATGGATAAAGAACTGGGTATGATAAGTATAAACAGGAAGCGGGCAAGCACAATAAACTTGGTTAAGTTGTCTAGGGTCGAATATACTATCGTACCCCATGTTGATCTCTGAACCCATATAAACTAGTTTCCAACTGGCACCCCATAATCAGGGTGATGTGATCCATTCTATGATGATCGGCTCCTACTCGCATAATTACATGTGTCTTACGGCCCCCGATGTCTGTAGTTACCTATGCTGGTCCCACCATGGGGTGTATCAAGTCCCATAGTGGCAACCCGACACAACCTTAGAGTGCACAGGTATGCTACTGGTGTCCAGTGCCTTATTTTTCTGCACCGGAGTGTGTGCACGCCCGCACTCCGTTAGAACCTACACTGCTACACCACCGCCGTCGATTTGACCTCTTACAATCAGCCCAGTAATCGTGCCCCACCCTGCCTAGTTTCAGGGTATCCTGATACACCTTCTAGGGTTACTGCTGAAAAGGGTCCCCCGTTACTAGGTTTTCTATCTCTAGCCAACATGCTAAGTTGGTTAAGTGTTTCCTAACCTAACCCCCACCAGTCTGTTTAGTTTAGCATGTTCCATTTTGATTAAGTCTTTAGTTCACTTAATCCTAACAATCCTGACTCAGCCTTAATTGTCTTATTAAGGCCCTGACCTCTCACATTAGACAGGTATTGTTGTGGCTTCCTGTTGCCGGTTGGTTCCGGGCAGTCTTACGCCACAACTCAGTCTAACCTCGGGTCCTTATTGGGCTCCATGTTTAACCTCCCACATTGGATAGGTATTGTTGTGACTACTGGACAGCCGGGCGGTTCCGGGCAGGTTTACATCACAACTCAATCCAACCTCGGGTTAAACACATCGTATGTTCTACATTTACATATCTTGTCATTCTTCTTTATTTATATGTAAATATTTGCGGCCCATTATTAAGTTAATGGTGTAAAGGTTACACCAATCACAGGCCCAACCCATACTTGAATTTGGGCCCTTCTATTTTATATTTTCATTCATTAATTAATTTTAACCCAACGTTATTTTCCCCCGTTTTACACGTCCGTTCATATATATTGGGCTTAGCCTTTTAAAGCCCAATTTAGCCATGCGAAAGGGGAGGCTTAAAGCGTGATTACATACACAAAGAGGGGAAGGTGAGCGTATGAACTTGCAATATGACGATGGGAATACAAAATAGAAACTGGTGTACTTGCATAGTAGTGACATATACTTTGGTCATAAAACATAGGTGACATGAATCAAAGCATGTGAACTTGTAATTGAGATATCATTATTGACACATGAACCTATATTTTTATTTAGGCATAATGTCAAACATAAGCATGGCATAAATACTTCTAGCATAAACATGGCATAATGTCAAACATAAGCATGGCATAAATACTTCTAGCATAAACATGGCATAATGTCAAACATAAGCATGGCATAAATACTTCTAGCATAAACATGGCATAATGTCAAACATAAGCATGGCATAAATACTTCTAGCATAAACATGGCATAATGTCAAACATAAGCATGGCATAAATATTCCTAATCATGGTGTTTGCTTTAAACTTGCAAAAAGGGATTTTTGAGTCTAACCTAGCCATGTCTCACATATGTCATCATATAATTCTTTTAAACAAGATAGACTTAATCATAGATTTCAATTATGCCAAATATCATTCATAGCCTAGCCATATTCATAAGTTTTGCAAAAGCATGACTTAATACATGGATTATGGTGTCAAAATTCCAACATAGTTTCATATGAACTATAACAACCAAACTTGTTTCAATTACTTGCAAAATGATTAATGCACAAAAATATACATCATGATGGCATAATAACAAAGCCCCAAACTCGCATGAATTTCAATCAACTACATACATGTAGCTTCAACATAGATTACATAATTTGCGCAATATTCCAAACGTATACTTGCATAGAACTACCGCATGTAGTTCTTTATAATGAATAACATAATTTTGCACAAATATGAATTACTTTATTATCCCAATTCAAGCATACAAATCAATACAGTTGTTTATTCATACCAAAGTAATACTCTACTTACAATGGTTGCGGCGAATTCTCTAATTAAGAGATATGATTCCTTCGTTGAATTGATTGGCTTTAGGTTGCTTGAATTGCTTTAGGCTTTAGAACTTTCTTCCTAATTCTCTCTCTAGTTGGCGGCTACTCTTAGTCGTTCCTCAGCAACATGGCGGCTATGTTCTTAATTTGAATGAATAGATTAGGGTTTAGTCTAGGGTTGTTTATATAGAGGTTAGGAATTGATTAGGACCATTGATGTTGCTAGGTTAGATCGTAGCCATTCATTAGATAGAGAGACCAATTAGAACCCGCCACCTAGCCCTAATGACACAGCAGACCACAGAGAATCGGCCAAACACAGACCTGGCCAGCCAGGTTGACTGGGCTCGACCAGGTCGAAACCCCTGTCGACAGGGCTGTCGACAGCCCTGTCGACATGGGTAGCCCAGGTCGACAGCCCAGTCGACCTGGGTGGCCTAGGCGGGTGTTTATCCGCCCTGGCCCATTGGGCCCCATTTTTAATTATTTTATTCTGTTTGAATTTTAAACTTGATTCTCAAATTTCCGAAGGCCATATCTTCTCCATACGGACTCCGTTTTTCGAAAACTCGGACTCTATTTCGCGTATTTTTCCGAGATGAACGCAATGGCGTATCCCGTTTCCCTTAGTTCTTTGATTTCAGATTAATTATACTTTAATTTGTTAATTTCACAGTTATAGAATTCTCGGGGTGTTACATTCTCCCCCACTTAAAAGGATTTCGTCCCCGAAATCTTCAAGTTAGGAGGAATGTATATCCTAACATCCAATCATCCATCTACTCATCCATCAAACACGGGCATCCATTGTCCTTAAAAGATTTCTAATGCTTCATGATCATATGCGAAGTGTGTGTGTATATGTACTTATCTAATGCAAAATCAGGCGGTCTACTGATTCAGTTGACCTCCTTAATGCAACTTATGTAAGTGTCATGAATCCATTATGTATGCAATTTTTTTTCCTATTCTTGATTCTACATGAGTGCACAATCATTCAATACAAATGCAACATCCACATGACAACAAATTAGAGTTCAACCACATATGAAAGCAAACATATATGCATATGCAATATGAAGTGACTGAGCCGATCTAAAACCTAGATTGTGTGTGTATATGCAACCACGAGCAACCACTAGCAATCACTTGCAACCACTTGCAACCATTCATACATAACATGTTTCAATTACATGTTTCCATCCAAAGAGTTTCTACCTAAAAGATACGGTCGAGGAAATATGCCTAAAAAGATAGATAAAAGCGCAACTTAAGGAAAAAGAAAGATCAAGGATGTACCCTCGAACAGAAAAGGGTAGGCAGTACGTATTCTAGCTTCAGTTTCCCAAGTCGCGTCTCCCTCGGTGTCGCCCCACTGAACTTTGACGAGCTTGACTTCGCGGTTGCGTAGCTTCTTCACTTCCGTTCCTAATATGCGGGTTGGAACTTTTCTTATGGTTGCTTCGCGTTCCACTTCGGCCTCTTCGAGGATATTTGGCTCTACCACTTCAGCAGACTCATGTAGACATTTTCGGAGATGTGAAACGTGAAAGACGTTGTGGACTCCAGCCAACTTCTCGGGTAGCTCTAATCTATAGGTCATTTTCCCAATCTTCTCGATAATAGGGAATGGCCCTACGAATCTTGGCGCTAGCTTTCCTGTGGTTCCAAAACGAACAACGTTTCTTAGCGGTGATACCTTGAGAAAAACTCTGTCTCCAACCTCAAATTCAAGGTCGGTCCTCCTCTTGTCGGCATAGGACTTTTGTCTGTCTTGGGCCGTCTTCATCCTTCTTCGTATTAAGTCTACTTTCTCTGAAGTCTCTCGGATCATATCTGGTCCAAGTATAAGCTTATCAGTAGACTCCCACCAACAAGTGGGCGATCGGCACGGTCTTCCATATAAAGCTTCGAAGGGCGCCATTCCTATGGTTGCTTGATAGCTGTTGTTGTAGGCAAATTCCACCAAAGGAAGGTGGTCTTCCCATGTCCCTCCGAAGTCGAGGACGCATAGCCTTAAAAGGTCTTCCAAAACTCTGTTCACTCTCTCTGTTTGGTCGTCGGTTTGGGGATGATAGGCTGTGCTCAAGCATAACTGCGTTCCCACTGCTTCTTGCAGACTCCGCCAAAATTCGCTGGTGAAGATGGGGTCTCGGTCACTAACAATGCTAGATGGTATTCCATGGAGTCGAACGATTTCCTTAAGGTAAAGTGATGCCAGGGATGAGGCAGTTCTTTTACTTTTGATAGGTAAAAAGTGGGCGCTTTTAGTAAGCCTATCCACTATTACCCAAATGCTAGTGTTGCCTCTCCTAGACCTAGGCAGCCCATCGATGAAGTCCATTGA
This sequence comes from Allium sativum, assembly GCA_030737875.1. Taxonomy (NCBI): domain Eukaryota; kingdom Viridiplantae; phylum Streptophyta; class Magnoliopsida; order Asparagales; family Amaryllidaceae; genus Allium; species Allium sativum. The sequence continues at coordinate 275,487,153 of CM060920.1, read as the reverse complement.
GATGCTATCCCACTTCCACTGCGGGACCTCTAGAGGATGTAGCAGTCCGCCAGGCTTTTTCTGTTCCGCCTTAACCTGTTGGCACACCATACACTTAGAAACGAACTCTGCCACGTCCTTTTTCATGCCGTTCCAGAAGAAAATCCTTTTTATATCTTTGTACATTTTATCTCCGCCTGGGTGTATCGTCATCTTGGAATGATGCGCTTCCTCGAGAACCTTCTTTATTAAATCTTTCGTCTGTGGGACGCATAGTCTTCCGTCTCGCCTTAGTATACCCTTATCGTCAAGGGAGTATCTGTTGAGGTGACTTGAAGTCTCACCCCTAATTAGCCTATCAATCATTTCCACAAGCTGAGGGTCTTCGCGTTGCGCTGTCCCTACTGAATCCACTAAAGTTGGACGCACTTCGAGAGATGCTAGCAGGCCCGGTACGAAATCGGAGGAAGGCCTAAAGTCGAAGCTGGCTATAAACTCTAGGCTTTGTCTTTCAACAAACAACGGGCTTAGGGTCAATTTCTTTCGGCTCAACGCGTCTGCCACTACGTTGCCTTTGCCCGGAGTATAGGAGATTTCGAAATCGTACGAGGCAAGAAACTCCATCCACCTTTGTTGCCTCAAGTTAAGATCCTTCTGCGAGAAAAGATATTTCAACGATTTATGGTCAGTGTAAAGTTCGAACTTCTCACCTAGGAGATAGTGTCGCCAAGACTTGAGTGCAAAGACGATGGCGGCTAACTCAAGATCGTGGGTTGGGTAGTTCTTTTCGTGCGCCTTCAACTGCCTCCGTCATAAGCTACTACCCTTCCTTCTTGCATTAAGACGGCGCCTAGCCCTGTCCCACATGCGTCCGTATAAACAGTGAACATCTTGCTCCCATCTGGCAGCGTCAAAACTGGGGCTGTTGTAAGAGCCCTTTTTAGTTGTTGGAAAGCAAACTCGCAATCCAAATCCCAATTGAACACTAAATTCTTCTTAGTCAATTTCGTGAGCGGAGCTGAGATTTTCGCAAAATCCCTTATGAACTTTCGATAGAAACCCGCTAGTCCTAGAAAGCTTCGGGCCTCAGTTGCATTCCTTGGTGTCTTCCAATCCTGTACCGCCACTACCTTCGCAGGGTCCACTGCTAACCCTTGTTTGGATACTATGTGCCCAAGGAACCTCACCTCTTCTCTCCAAAAGTGGCATTTGGAGAACTTGGCTTTTAGTTGATGGACTCGCAAAGTTTCCATGATTGCCCTTAGGTGCTGAGCATGTTCCTCTTCACTTTTTGAGAAGATAAGGATATCATCTACGAAGACCACTACGAATTTGTTGAGGAAATCTCTAAATACCCTACTCATCAGGTCCACGAAGTAAGCAGGTGCATTTGTCAAGCCGAAAGGCATGACAAGCCATTCAAAGAAGCCGTCTGGGGTTCTGAACGCCGTTTTATCGATGCTATCTTCAGCCACCCTTAGCTGATGAAAACCGGTTGCTAAATCGAGTTGGGAGAAAACAGACGCCCCTACAAGCTGGTCAAATAAATCGTCAATTCTAGGGAGAGGGTGCCTATTCTTTTTCGTTAGCTTGTTGAGCTCCCTATAGTCAACACATAGACGGAGTGATCCATCCGCCTTTGTAGCGAACACCACTGGAGCGCCCCATTCTGAAATGCTCCTCCTAATGAACCCCTTTAGAAGCTCTTTAATCTGTTTACTGAGCTCTTTCCTTTCTCGTGGAGCCATATGTCTAACGGGCAACGCAACGGGCTTTGCATTATCTACAAGATATATGCGGAAGTCTATTTCCCGCTTCGGAGGCAAGCCCTTCACCTCTTCAAAGACATCCGGATATTCCCGGACCACTCTAACTGATTGCAAATTTTCAACGGAGGCATCTAGCGATTCAAGATAACTAAGCATAACCGCATACGAGGGATTACAAGAAATTTCCAAAGTATTACCGAGCTGGGTTAGGAGCCTAACAACCCTTTTCTCACAATCAAGGATGGCCCCATTACTGGATAGCCAATCCATACCCAAAATCAAACCATAACCCGAAAAGCCCAAAACAAAGGCACTACATTGAAATTCTACACTTAGAATAGAAATTTTCAATCCCACACAGATCATAGACAAATGAGCTGGGCCCCCAATTGGGTTTGAAACAATTAAGGGGTCCTCTACCATACTAGTTTCTAGGTGCAGAGATTCTACTAAAGCAGACGAGATAAAGGAGTGTGATGCGCCAGAATCAAATAAAGTGCGAACGGGGTGATCATAAAGATAAACTACACTTTCTACAGAAGTATTTATACCTCGCTGTTGCAGAGGTGGCGCTTCCAGCACATGAACCTGTGCCCCTGGGGTGGATCCAGCCCTCTGCCCCTGTCCCCGTTTCTTTGGGCAGTCCCTAGCCCTGTGACCTGTCTCACCGCAAGAAAAGCACCCACCATTCTCCTTGGCCTTCTTTTTCCGGCAGTCCTTTACTAAGTGCCCCACTTTGCCACAGAAATTACACTTCCTCTTCTCTTTGTTGCCTTTCCCGCCTTTCTTAAAGTCTGTCTTCTTAGGTTGCAAACCCTCTTTCTTCCCTTGAGAGCTTTCTGCCTTCGTCTCCTTCTTGCTCTTATCCTCTTCATTCAGCAATGCCATTTGCACCAATCTTTCATACGTGGCTCCCATGGGTATATGGGTCATGGCCAAACTGTGTAATGGCTCATTTAACCCTTTGACGAAACGGAGAGCCTTCTTGTGCGGGGTGTTGACTAGGTCAAGCCCAAACCTAGCCAGCTCATCAAACTGATTCACATACTCTCTGACTGTCTTGTCCCCTTGCTTAAGAAATAAGAATTTTTCCAACTGCAAACTTCTTTCCGCATCTGAGAGAAATTTGGTCTCAAACCTTGCCCTAAAGTCCTCCCATGTCTCCACTGGTCTTTCAGCATTAGTGACTTCCCACCAGTAGGAAGCCTCGCCCTTCAATAGCCACACTGCCAATTGTACTTTTTTCCTATCTTCTACCTCAAAGATGATGAATAGGTCCTCAGTTTCTTTCAGCCAATTTCTAGCTGCTACGAAGGACTCAGTTCCATGGAAATCCCTTCCTCCCATAGCTTTAAAATCTTTACATATCTTAGCAAACGTGTTTCCCCGAGGAGGGGGTGGAGGAAAAGGTGCTGCTGCAGCTGGATGATTTCCTTCCGCTGGGGGAGGAGGAATGGTAGGACCTGGCTGAGTGGCCCTTGCTTCTAAGAACCGTCTAAACCAACCAGGTATTGGCACCCCTTCTGGCAAGTTAAGATCTTCGGACATGCTGAAACAAAAAGGATAGATTCAAAACGAAGGATAAGAGATAGTACCTATGGCTTTGGGGAGTGGACTTTGCCTTTTTAAAATAAAATAGTATTTTTCTTTTAAAAATGCTTCTTTAAATTCCCCTTTTTGAAAATAATTTTTTCAAAACTTTTTATCTTATCTGGTAAACCTATGCTCTGATACCAAGTGAAACACCCCACCTCCGTTAGGGTCACTCTCAAAGGGAATGCCCTAATTTTGGTGGAGGTTTATAAGTACAAGTCACAGATATACAAGACAGATATATGAACACATATTTGTAAACAGCGGAAGAACAACAAACTTTTATTTCATAAAGTCAAATACGTGTTACAACAACATCCTTCCCAAAAACATAACATAACACTTTCATAATCTGTCTTGAGTACATTATTTAAAGAATCATAAATAAAACATAGATAAACTGCAAAAGCCCCATAGTGGATTGTCCAAAGCCATAGTTCAAAACAGGAAAGTCCAAGCAATACATTTCTCCTCTTCAAGCTGGATGTTGAGGTTGGTCAAGCTGCTGTGTTCCCTCCCTGAGGACCTGGGGGGGGGGGGGGAACGGAAGAAAGAAGACGAAAGAAAAGTAGAGTCAGACATAAAGCCTGAGTAAGTCTAGTACTATTTTGTCTATGGATAAAGAACTGGGTATGATAAGTATAAACAGGAAGCGGGCAAGCACAGTTGTCTAGGGTCGAATATACTATCGTACCCCATGTTGATCTCTGACCCATATAAACTAGTTTCCAACTGGCACCCCATAATCAGGGTGATGTGATCCATTCTATGATGATCGGCTCCTACTAGCATAATTACATGTGTCTTACGGCCCCCGATGTCTGTAGTTACCTATGCTGGTCCCACCATGGGGTGTATCAAGTCCCATAGTGGCAACCCGACACAACCTTAGAGTGCACATGTATGCTACTGGTGTCCAGTGCCTTATTTTTCTGCACCGGAGTGTGTGCACGCCCGCACTCCGTTAGAACCTACCCTGCTACACCACCGCCATCGATTTGACCTCTTACAATCAGCCCAGTAATCGTGCCCCACCCTGCCTAGTTTCAGGGTATCCTGATACACCTTCTAGGGTTACTGCTGAAAAGGGTCCCCCGTTACTAGGTTTTCTATCTCTAGCCAACATGCTAAGTTGGTTAAGTGTTTCCTAACCTAACCCCCACCAGTCCGTTTAGTTTAGCATGTTCCATTTTGATTAAGTCTTTAGTTCACTTAATCCTAACAATCCTGACTCAGCCTTAATTGTCTTATTAAGGCCCTGACCTCTCACATTAGACAGGTATTGTTGTGGCTGCCTGTTGCCGGTTGGTTCCGGGCAGTCTTACGCCACAACTCAGTCTAACCTCGGGTCCTTATTGGGCTCCATGTTTAACCTCCCACATTGGATAGGTATTGTTGTGACTACTGGACAGCCGGGCGGTTCCGGGCAGGTTTACATCACAACTCAATCCAACCTCGGGTTAAACACATCGTATGTTCTACATTTACATATCTTGTCATTCTTCTTTATTTATATGTAAATATTTGCGGCCCATTATTAAGTTAATGGTGTAAAGGTTACACCAATCACGGGCCCAACCCATACTTGAATTTGGGCCCTTCTATTTTATATTTTCATTCATTAATTAATTTTAACCCAACGTTATTTTCCCCCGTTTTACACGTCCGTTCATATATATTGGGCTTAGCCTTTTAAAGCCCAATTTAGCCATGCGAAAGGGGAGGCTTAAAGCGTGATTACATACACAAAGAGGGGAAGGTGAGCGTATGAACTTGCAATATGACGATGGGAATACAAAATAGAAACTGGTGTACTTGCATAGTAGTGACATATACTTTGGTCATAAAACATAGGTGACATGAATCAAAGCATGTGAACTTGTAATTGAGATATCATTATTGACACATGAACCTATATTTTTATTTAGGCATAATGTCAAACATAAGCATGACATAAATACTTCTAGCATAAACATGGCATAATGTCAAACATAAGCATGGCATAAATACTTCTAGCATAAACATGGCATAATGTCAAACATAAGCATGGCATAAATACTTCTAGCATAAACATGGCATAATGTCAAACATAAGCATGGCATAAATACTTCTAGCATAAACATGGCATAATGTCAAACATAAGCATGGCATAAATATTCCTAATCATGGTGTTTGCTTTAAACTTGCAAAAAGGGATTTTTGAGTCTAACCTAGCCATGTCTCACATATGTCATCATATAATTCTTTTAAACAAGATAGACTTAATCATAGATTTCAATTATGCCAAATATCATTCATAGCCTAGCCATATTCATAAGTTTTGCAAAAGCATGACTTAATACATGGATTATGGTGTCAAAATTCCAACATAGTTTCATATGAACTATAACAACCAAACTTGTTTCAATTACTTGCAAAATGATTTATGCACAAAAATATACATCATGATGGCATAATAACAAAGCCCCAAACTCGCATGAATTTCAATCAACTACATACATGTAGCTTCAACATAGATTACATAATTTGCGCAATATTCCAAACGTATACTTGCATAGAACTACCGCATGTAGTTCTTTATAATGAATAACATAATTTTGCACAAATATGAATTACTTTATTATCCCAATTCAAGCATACAAATCAATACAGTTGTTTATTCATACCAAAGTAATACTCTACTTACAATGGTTGCGGCGAATTCTCTAATTAAGAGATATGATTCCTTCGTTGAATTGATTGGCTTTAGGTTGCTTGAATTGCTTTAGGCTTTAGAACTTTCTTCCTAATTCTTTCTCTAGTTGGCGGCTACTCTTAGTCGTTCCTCAGCAACATGGCGGCTATGTTCTTAATTTGAATGAATAGATTAGGGTTTAGTCTAGGGTTGTTTATATAGAGGTTAGGAATTGATTAGGACCATTGATGTTGCTAGGTTAGATCGTAGCCATTCATTAGATAGAGAGACCAATTAGAACCCGCCACCTAGCCCTAATGACACAGCAGACCACAGAGAATCGGCCAAACACAGACCTGGCCAGCCAGGTTGACTGGGCTCGACCAGGTCGAAACCCCTGTCGACAGGGCTGTCGACAGCCCTGTCGACATGGGTAGCCCAGGTCGACAGCCCAGTCGACCTGGGTGGCCTAGGCGGGTGTTTATCTGCCCTGGCCCATTGGGCCCCATTTTTAATTATTTTATTCTATTTGAATTTTAAACTTGATTCTCAAATTTCCGAAGGCCATATCTTCTCCATACGGACTCCGTTTTTCGAAAACTCGGACTCTATTTCGCGTATTTTTCCGAGACGAACGCAATGGCGTATCCCGTTTCCCTTAGTTCTTTGATTTCAGATTAATTATACTTTAATTTGTTAATTTCACAGTTATAGAATTCTCGGGGTGTTACACTTCATATGATGTGTTTTTATTTTTTCTAGGGTCGTGCATCACATAAAATGAGTTGGGATAAACTGTGTTTACCTAAGTCAGAAGGGGTATTGGCCTTAAATCATTCTCTGATCTTAAGAAAGCAGCTGGCATCAAATTGATGTGGAAGTATTTAACTAATTCTTCATTATGAAGTAAATGGGTGGAAAGGAAATACTATTTTGGAACATGAGTATTGATAATGATTCTTCAAGTACGTAGAAATCTATATTGAGATTGAGAACTAGTTGTAGTCAGCTGTTTAATAAAGTTATAGTTATGGGTTCTTCCACTTTGTTATGGTTTGAGACGTGGATTAACAGTAAGTGTTGGGTGGATTTGCTTGGTATTTCAAGGTTTCAAGAGATTGGCAGGCGAGATGAATATGTATCTTCTATAATACGTGATGGAAGGATTCATGGAAATCTTCGTGCTGCTACAAGGGAGGTACAACCTCTTATAAATTCTATTACTTTGAATAATAGTTCCCATTTAGATTTTTACGAGTGGTCTGAAGGTGGGACTTTCTCATTTCATAAAGCATGGGATCGAGTTAGAAGTGAATTTCCAGAGAAGTAGTTTCTAAAGGTGATATGGCATTCAAAAAATTCAAAGAGAATGGCCTTTATCTCTTTCTTAGCCGTGCATGATAGGTTGAATACTAAGAATAGATTGATGAGATTTGGCATTGTTTCAGATAATAATTGTATGTTATGTGAAAATGGTGAAGGGTCTGTTAGTCACTAATTCTTTTCATGTGATTATACATGGTTTATATGATGTTCAATATTGCTGAAGTTGGGATTTAATGTTTTGGGTTCTTTAGAGGAAGAAGCTATGAAGATATTGAATAAATTCAAAGATAAGGACCAGTGCTTGGATGTTGCATGTACAACATATACAACAACTATATATCAAGTTTGGCTGGAAAGAAATGTAGGGCATTTTAATAATCATAGCATTTCAAAAGAGATCACATTGAAGATGATTGAAAAGAAGGTATTCTACTTGGTGAAAGATAATGACAGTAAAAATAAATTTTCGTAAGTGAAGTTTGATTTCTTTAGTAGATGGGGTGTATTGATATTATTGATAGTGGATAATTTCTTTTGGTTATTTGAGTGGTATGTGTGAAAGTGGTGAGCTGGGAGATGATTGTAAGTTGTTTGTTTTGTTTGTTTCAACTTATTTCAGTTCATATTGTTAATATATAACGTTTATATGTACTCGTTTTCCTTATGTCATACCGATTTGGGTTAAGGGGCATAAGGTTTTGATGAAGCATATAAACAAAATATATGATTGGTATTTGCAATAGAAGTGTACCGATTTTCAATATATATATATATATATATATATATATATATATATATATATATATATATATATATATATATAAGGAGCGTTCCGGGGTATACCTATTTTGCAGCACCATTGTCATACCGTGAGCCATACTAATCTTAATCCAGCAAGATTTCGTAGATGTTCAATCCGCATATATATTATCATCTATCCAAAATTTGAGCTCGTTTCGACATTCATAGAATAACATATTTTATGTTTAAATTTAGCGGTTCGAATAAATGCCTAAAGGTGAATAATGGAGCTAAGATTTTGAAAATGTTACGAATGTCGGAGTGGGCTCAAATTTTGGATAGATTATAATATATATGGATTTAACTTCTATAAAATCTTGTTGGATTTTGATTAATGTAGCTTACAGTATGATAGGGATGCTAAAGGGGTGTTGCATAACAAGGGTTCCCTGGAACACTCCTCTGTATATATTGGTCTACTTCAAGATGTTATACTTAGGTGCTGCCCTTTAAACCACATGATAAATTATTTAATGCGGCTTGTTTGTATTTGGAATAAGAAAAAGTATGGTATATTATTTGATGGATGTTGACATTTTGTATGTATCACTTTCTTTCTTTTTGGCAGGGTCGACCAGTTTTTAGTGTTCCGTAACACTTTTTATTTACAATAAATAATTATGTTATTACAGGAGATAGACAGACTGTCTTGCTACTAATGGTTTTTAAGGTGGATCGTCCACCACTATCGGTTTTTAAGATCGACTGTCCACCAAAATCCTATCTGGGTTATTGTTGATTAACATAAAATAAAAGGAGAAACAGTTTTCATACCAAATTGCATGGTTTTAGCCTTAATTAAGCATTCAAATGATAAACTAAAGGTAAAGTGATACGGTAGCACTCTCTGCGGTAGCTGTACTATATAAGAATGACAATGAGGCGGGTCTAGGGTCAAAACCCTGTTGATCAACCCCTATTTTCACCCGTTTAAGCCCACCCCATTGGGACTTCGGGGTGGGTAGACTCGGGACTCATTTTTGATAGGTCCGTGTCTAAGGTCACGTCTATAGGATGACTAACCCACCTCACCTTGAACCGTGTTATTGAAACATCATTAAAACACTTTATAACTGTAATAATTACTTGCTAATCTTCTTAGGTTTACGTGGCTATGACTTGATTATAATATTATTTCAATTAACAAGCTATTTTTTTGTAGTATTTAGTTGCATTAACGATAATCATATAATAACAAATGCATACATTTTGGACTGTTATCTTAACTCGTTTTATTATATTATCTTATCATTATATACAAATTAACGATAATCATACAATAACAAATGCATACATTTTGAACTCTTATCTTAACTCGTTTTATTATATAATCTTATCATTATAAACACATTACTTTTTGTATATAATTTATTGGTTAGTGATAAAAATTATAAATATATAAATTTGTGCATGTTAGAACACAATTCCACCGGGTGGGTGGGGGGGGGGGGGGGGTGTTGGGTTTAACCTGATCCGTATAGTTTTCGGGTACCGAGAAAAATTCCAAAATCGCAACGGGTATGGGGTAAGGTTTGAAATGCTTGGAGCGGGTCTGGGGCATAAGAAACCCGCCCCAACCTACTTATTGTCATTCCTAGTATTATAGTTCAGATATACATCATAACTACTATATATATTAATGTATGGTTTTCGGGTACGGAGAAAAATTCTAAAATCGCAACGGGTCTGCGGTAAGGTTTGAAATGCTTGGGGCGGGTCTGGGGCACAAGAAACCCACCCCAACCCACTTATTGTCATTTCTAGTATTATAGTTCAGATATACATCATAAATACTATATACATTAATTTTACTTAATGTGATATCTATTATGTCAATGACATGTAAATTTATGTGGCTTTTAATTTTTACACTCATCTACGACACTGACTGATTTATTTATGATGTTTTGTATCATATTCGTTTGAAAAATACCATGAATATAACCAAACACCTAAAGATAGACTACCATAGTTATGATTGAAACATATTATGGCACTACTATAGTTTTAAATTTTCAAGCGTTATATGGATTTAAAGGAGTAATCACTGTGCCGTTAAAAATTAATAGATAGATGTAATGATCTTCTTAGATTATGTAACTAACATCAGACAGAAATTTTAGTTCGCCAAGTACCATCGTATATGGTTTGGAGTTAAAATCTCATGACCTAGTTTTAAAGCTAATTCCTTTTGGGTTGGATTTCTTTCGGGGACTGTTAAAGGGACTCCACTTTTGGTTAAGGGGAGTACCATTTTCAGTTTATTTTAAAATTGTTAAGGGGGAGTTAAAATAAATTAGCCTCCCCTTAAACATATTAATAAAATTTCCAATACTAACCCTATATTCTTCATAACGCAGCCTTAAAACATAAACTCTAATTTAATTATGCACATAAAAAAATAATAATACATGAAACATAAACATTCATATTCAAGCATTGCTTACTTTAGTTTTCACTATCAAAGTAAGCATGGAACACAGTAACAACAAATAAACACATACAAAACACACTAGTCACAAAAAAAAGAATAACAACATACACATACGCTTAACACAGCATGAACATAAGCATAAGTTCACTTAACAAACATTTTTTTCAATGTTCGAATATGTACACTGTTTTAATGTAATTACTTTTGACAAATTATCTCACATCGATGTTGTTTTTCTTATCAAACTGTAAGATCTAAACCATAACACACTGTATTCACTCTCGAACAAAATCCAAACTTTCAATGACGAATGTATTCGTCATTCGCGCAAATGAATGAAATTCATCCGCTTTCTGCAAATTGTATTCATCTTTTTCAACAAAATCTAAATTTTCAAAAAGGGGATTTATCAATGTTTTTTTTTTACCTCGTGGCGTGTTTGGATCGAACTGAGATTGAATTTTGATCAATAGAGTTTAAAGGATGATGAGGCTGGGGTACTTTAGTCTATATTTTATTTTATTTTATTTTAAAAGTTCCAAACCCCCCTTAACAAATAAAAAATAAGATGGAGTCCCCTTAAATTTATCCTCCCCTTAACAAAAAATGGAGTCCCTTTAACAATCCCCTTTCTTTCAAACTTTCTTATCTGGGCTTCGGTAGTTAGGCTGGCCCTATCGAAGTTTTATTATAACGTAAGAATACTAGACGTAATTTACTAGATCCAAGATCTTTGCATCTTACAATATGACAATATCTTACGTTTGCCCTTTATTTATTTCCTGCATTGCTATTAGCAACTTTTCGAAGTTGTTCCTGGATCAACAGTATTGGACACATAACTGGTCATGTCTACGAAATATAATGTTGATTTTAGCTGAATACAAGAACCACTGAATGACATGATCTATAGTCAACACAACCCGTAAGTTACTTAACAAAAGAAGACAAGAGAATAAAGTAAAATGAGTTTTCATAATAGCTCAAAAAATTTGCACTTGTTATTGGATAACTATCATCAATGCAATTTAATAATATGAAGAAATTACAACTTCTTGATTGAAAATATATATAATATTCATGTTATAACCGCTTACAGCTAAAAAAATTAATAATTAATCATTACGGTAATAAAATAGTTTTTGTTGTAATATATAAAAGTGAATTTATTTTTTTATTTTTTTGTTTAGTCTCATATCATGGGATATGTTTAATCACTAGCTCTAAAGCATATATATAAAGAAGCCAATGCAATAGAAATGGTATTATTATTCTGAACGAATAAAAAAGTCTCTTTAATTTTCTTATTCTCTTCAATGGATTCTAGATTATTTTGTGGCAGGTATGTTTCTTTTGATATTATTGAGAATCACCTATTTCGTTTTAGATTAAATCTACAGATTTATTTGCTCTACATGTTTCTGGTTTTGTTAGCATGCCATTATGATATTATATTGCAAGTAACATTAAATAACATTTAAACTATGAAATCAGCCTTCATCTTGTGTTGGTTTTGAGTTTGCTCGTAGTTTTTTTTTGGTTAAGATTAAAAATAAAGGTGTAAGAACCATAAGTTGTCTTCAATATATTCAAAAGTAACAAAAAAAAAATCAGATTCACATATATAACAACCTACATCATATTGTTAGTATTATTTACATGTGCTGAGTTGAATTCACATAAAATCGTTTGCTATACTAACTTGAACATGGACACATATTCTGAATGTTACTCTAATCAAAAGCGAACATATGTCCCAATGGAATTCACCAAAATTACTTTTGCTATCCATCCCTATTTACCTTGTCCCCCCGTATGTCCAACAACCTAGATTTCTCTGATTTTCACCTTTTGCAATTAAGTCCGTCAACAATTGAGGGATTTAACTGCAACAGGTGGAAATTAGGGGGCTGTGATTGGCTGGGCACACGGGGCGCACAGAGGGATGGGGACAAAACAATTCACGCCCACAATGATGTGGCCACGCATTGTTTTTTTGTTCCATATTTTCCATAATCTATTGTTTTATATACCTATGACCATGTAAGAGCATCCCAGCGCAATGTGTTGGGAAATGTCTCATCCATCGTATCAGCAAAGCAACTCACCCCAACGTAGAGAGTTGCTTTGATTACTTTATTCGGCTTTTTTAAAGCCGGATAAAGTAATCACACGGATTGCAATCCTCAATCGTTGGATTGCAATCCGTGGTGTGGTGTGAAATTAAATCCACACCGCACGATTATCCCGCTTTGTTAAAGCCGGATAAGGTGGAAACTTTTCCACCTTATCCGGCTTATTTAAAATCGGATTCCCTTGCTTTACAAAGCAACCGATCGGGTTGCTTTGGCAACCTTCGGGGTTGCCAAAGCAACCCGAACACGATGTGGTGTCCCCTCATTGGGGGTCGGTTGCTCCATGACCCACCCCGCGTTGGGGATGATCTAATGTTGTCAATTTCATCTTATAGATACGAAAGCATCTTAGCCTACCCTTGCATTTTTTTCCTTTTCTTTTGTGTTATTATCAAACCGACCGTTAGGGAGGTTTGCTTACTGTGAGTTGCCCAAAATCAATTTATCTGAAGCCAAAAAAACATGGCAGCTTGTCTTGCACGATTTCTTCTTCTTAGATAAAATCACCCCTTCTGCTTCTCAGGTAAAATCGCAGATATTGCCGAATCTTCTTCTTTCCCCGTATCTTCCTCTTTCCCCTTATCTTCCTCCTTAAAAATATTTTTCATACTTTCCTCTTCAGATTTTATCCCGCTCCTATCATCTCCTTGTGCGATTTCTTCTCAAGTAAAATCGCCACTTCTGCTTCTTTGGTAAAATCACCTCTTCCTCCTTTCAAATCGTTCTCACAAATTTAAGTCCCCTTTTCTTTACTGTAAATCTCTCTAGTTCCCAAAAATCCCCATGTCAAGTCTCCTCGAAACGTAGAGGCCTTCTTTGAGCTATACCAAAAACCCTTTTTTTATGAAACGTAGAAGTCCTATGTTACCCTTGTGTTTGAATTGAATTCAGAAACTATTTTTTTGTGAATTGCTATATTTATTTGTTTCCAATAATGTTAGGAATGTTCTGCATTTGAATTAAATTTACTGCAACTTGTGGACTGAAAGGGATAAATTATTCTATAACCAGACAAAGTTAGCATCTTATACTTTGACCCATATTCATAAAAAAAAATCGTGTTTCACTTGATTTGCATTGTGTGACATGAGTCTCATAATTGATTCAGAGAAGTAAATGTTGTGCCGTAAACATTATTTAAAAATCAGATTTAAGGGTGTTGTTAGATATTAATGTATTGGAGTTGTATTTTCAAACATTATTTATCAGCTGCAGTCGTAAACAATTTAAATTTAAAGCAAATGCAAAATTTTATTTTATAAAGGACATCATTGATTTAACTTTAGAGAATGGTAAACCTAGTCCGGTTGTTGATTTTCATATTGCAAAACTTTAGGGAATGTGTTATTATATATGGTAAGCGTATTGCTTCTAACCAAAGAACTAGGATTCAAGTCCCAGGATGTTGAATTTTTATGCCTTTTCATGTACACTTTGGAGCCTACTTTAATCATGTGTCTAGGGTCCAATTCAACTTGGATATGGTCTATTTATATTGCATCCTCGTGTTTTTGTTTTGAGGCATCGCCGTATAAGTTGATTATTTTAAAGAGTAAAAAACAAGTACAACTAAAATTTGAAGATCATAGAAGTTTAGAGCTTTGATTCCATTTTGCTAGCAATCCGAAAAGTTGATGCCAGTTTATTTGTGTTTTTGTTGAAAGGCGAGTTTTTAAGACCGGGATATCCTTTCAAGCAATAATTTAGTTGTTACATCAGTATTTTTTTCTTAATTGTTTACCGGCAGACAAGTATGCTTTAGTATACACTATACACTTCCATCCTAAATTCCAATATGATAAATGTGAAATCCCTTCTGTGATGCATGTTTATGCACTACTACAAAAGTTGGCATATTCGACACTAGTTTTATTTGGCCGTAGATCGAAATAGCGTTGCCTTAGGCCATTTTTTCAAATAGGCAACACCAGAGGGGCGTGGCATCCGCGACCGTTGCATTAGCCCTCTAAGGCAACGCTTTTGCCCATCTACTACCACAGAAAGAAAGTATTGCATTATAACCCTATTGCAACAGTACTAGCAAGTAATGTAACAAAACACAATGTTGCCTTAAGCATAAGTTATAGCCTGGCTTCCAGATCATGATAGTGAGGGCCATGTCAGCTTCCACGTAAGATGCTTACGTGTCACACGCCACATCAGCTGCTCACATGTCACATGCCGCATCAGCTATGGGGCACATATGCCATGTGGAATTAATAATATTTTATTCAATGCAACACCATTGTATTATGTAATGCAACATCAGAAAAAAACAAATGCAACAGTAGAAGAAGGCAAATGCTACATTAGAAAGCAAATACAATGATTTAATTAAAAAAATTTGCAATACCAGATTTGCACACAGAACAAACACATCTAAAATATTCATCATCACATTCAAACCATCCAAAATATTCTATATATCATAAATATACCACAAATGCCAACATATACGATCAAATACATAATTTAAAAGTACAATTCAAATATTCTACATACCGCAAGTGCCAGCACATACCACCTTCAATAAAAGTGCCAACACATACGATCGATTGTTGTTGCATAGAATTTGGATCATGAAATTGAGTTTTTTGAGCTCCTCGAGCTTGTCTTTCTTTCTCTGTATCAACCTACTTAACAACTAAAGGTATGGCTGATCCCTGCAAACAAAATTTTGTTTTACTTATTTGAGCAAGTAGAGAAGTATGATCAGAACTTGGAATGACTTTCTAATTTATGTATGTATCCAGGCCCTATCGCAATGGAAATATTTGGATTATTAATGGCAAGTAGAGAGGTATGACGCTAAGATATCGAACAGAACGACAATAAGAAGATATAAGATTAAATACAATATGTAATATGTGATAACCTCAGCAACTCGGTATCCGGACTAAGAATCCTCGCTAATTGCATTCTGTACTAAAAGCTTCCGCATATATTGTGGAAGATGCTCATCACTGGCACGAGCACCCAATACACTAGATAATAATAATAGAAGGACACACATGATAGCGATCTTCTCTATAGCAGTAGTTTTAGGTTGCGAACCTACAATAGGTAGCAAGGTCAAAATGTAAAAGTAGCAATTTACAAGTTGCTTCGAACATAAACATAATCCCGTTTAAATATATATATATATATATATATAATGTTGCCAAACGATAACTTCTGGCTCTTACTTTGTTGCGCAATTCATTGCCAGTCCATTATTCCATCCATTGGGTGACTTCAACCAACAACTAATAAGTAAACTCAGCTTACATTTTATACATTATTGATACATAAATGGACACAACATTACCTCATCCTCAAGCCCCTCATAATTATTCCTTGCAAGCCCAGTTTTGGCCTTCTCCAAACAGAACACGACCTCAGACTAGCTTCTATTTTTCGTCGTTTCTACTTATTCGGATTAAGTAAGAATTCAGGAACCCGACGTCACATGTCACTAATAATACCACTAATATTGCTCGAATTCATTATTACCTGAGACTTCACCTTTTAATTATTTAATTTACAAGAAAACTACATTTACATGCAGAACTATCAAGGTAGTATCAGAATAGTTTGATTCTATTCACAATTTCACTTGTATTCACACTTAGATTATGAAGTGTTTGCCTTAATAGTTGCATCATACCTAAGAATACAACTAGTCAAGCATAGAAAATGTATTTGCAGATACCATTCTATGTCGCCACTATAATCAACTTGGACTTTTAGGCAAAGAAGAAATGCATTATGCCTGCTTGTATCCCGAGACACTGGTGTTGTTAAATCTTGGACCAAGACATCCAAAATGTTCAATGTAATCTGTAAGATGGTCACCAATGTTAACATGTATGCAAAAGACATTATGCAATACCACGTTCTTATGTAGGGTCTGCATGAAATTCCATAAAAGTGTGTATTCAGTATAAAATCTCACACAAAAATAACATACTGCAAGTGAATTCAGATTTAGGCCATCATACAGGTACAAGAAAGAAATTACCAAAGATGGTATCCTTTTTCACATGTTAATTCACTGTAAAGATTACCAGATCCATTTAAATCCAACATAAAATAAAACATATATTAACAGTCAATAAAATATCTAGATAAGTATATAAGGACAACAATAAATTGGTTTTAGCACATAACTAAATGATTTCGAACTACACTTAGCCTAGCTAGTGGTAATGTGCAATTAAATGGAACAAGCACAGAGTGTAGGAAACACATTACTTATAAATAGAATACAATGAAAGATGTTGAAGATGCTCTAACAAGTGTAAATGGAAAGTGGGTAATGCATACAATGGTAGGTTATAGATATCAAAGTCTGGAAATTATTAAGCTTATGGGAGAATAGAGGTTTTGCTTATGCACTACCTACTAGCTCGGTTGAAACTGGCCTAATATTCATGTATGGATGGATAATACAATGTACAGGGATTTTGTGAAATAACCATTGCAGTCTACACATGATAACAGGTTGGGATAGAATTCTGCTTGTATATTATTCCAAATAACATACTTTCTTATTATAAATACTTAACGGCACAACGAAACCATGATGGATCCATAACCGCAGGTCAAAAAACCCAGCTCTGGAAATACTTTGCTAATTTTTTGTGTTCTCAAGGGTAATATGGTCATTACCAACACAAATGAAATCCATGATCATAATCTGCATTTGGTCAGGAAAGAAATCTTTACCTTAGGCAATTAAAATTATGTATCAAGGAATAATTCGAGATGCATTCTTAATCATAATCTACAAGCAATGAAATCATATCACTCCTATTTTGCTATGTACCTAAGCTGTGTCAAAATATAATATGGTGGGAAATAATTTTGCATAAGCAATTCAAATTTATGTAAACGTATACTTCAGTTGCAAACAATGCCAATCCGCAATCACATCAAAATCATTTTGAAAATCAGATCTGCATCCGCTGATAGAGTCGAATATTAGATAATTATCTTACCCATTGAAGACCGATAAATCAAGAAACACATTGTAGATCTTTGTTAACAAATACTATTTTTGATTTCAATTCTGAAAAGTTTGGGTTCATGTTTTCTTTTCTTCATCAGCCTCATGTTATAAGAAACAATCGACAAAAGTTGAAATCGATGCTTCAAAAAAGTCTACAATGCAGTCAAAGAATTTCATAAAGCCATTTGCTTGAGTCAAAGGAAAACAAATGTAAAGGAATTTTTATTACCTCTTTAATACATAATTTTGCATTTATAATCAAAGGCTCAGGTGTTGGTTCCAAAGCTCTCTTCAACACAACCAAATGTTTCGAATTATTAGGGTATTTCAAACGACGCTCCCACCTGAAAAATGACAATTTAATATGGTTATAGCGTTTCAAGAAGCGACTAGCTATTAATCAACAATGCAATCCAATGATCTAAAGATAGCTTTACTCTAAATCTATGGTCAACAAAGCACTTAGATTTCATAAGTCGTGGCTTTTAGTCATCACAATAATTATGCTGTAGAAAGCACTAATTCAAACGGCATGAATTCAAATTGATGTTTGTTTAATAATTATGCATGGTTGTGGAATATACATCCTGCTATTTTCATTTGTTAGTCATACTTCAATTGCTTGAACAATCACTTTCATATTATCAAGCACCCAATACTTGTTAATCAAGATCTAACTTTATAAGAAAAAATGTTCCAGGATCATGCTTGTTCCAGTCAAATATAGAAAATTAAACCTCTATGATAGTTATACTTATCAATGTTAAGGTAGAACATGAGCTTTATGAACTAACATTACTCTCTTTTCAAATCGGATTACTATATTCTAATTAATAGAAAACCTGAGATATAAGAGCATAAAGTTGAAGTTTCATGTAACTACACAAAACTTGCATAGTTACCCTGCAAAAATACTTCTGAAGTCCTTATAGGCTCATAGAAAAAATAAATCTTGAAGTCCTTACCGACAAAACCATTAGAAATCCGTAAACCACTTCCTACATCACCTACCTGCTATCCGTAGTACAATCCACTCCAATGAACCATCCTATGCCTCAAATTGCAATCAGACATCAACCTCCACCTTCAAATTCCAGCAACCGCAATGGCTACATGTAACATCACATCACTAACCCATTCAAAATTGCCAAGCATTGCCTCCAAAAGCACTACCTCAATCTCCTCACTTAACTGGAAACAACTTCGCCAAATTTGAGTTTATGCTTTTGCCCTTAATCTCGCTTGTGATTCCAGACATCATAGCATTCTATGTCAATAACTCAGACCTCGACCATTGAAGATCTGAACACATCAACAATTAGGATAAGAACTAAGTATTGCAACATAGGATTTTATATTTTTTTTTCCTTTTTAATCTAAGGGGAAAAGATTTTAAAATGAGAAATTAGTTTATCCTTCAGTAAGATGGAAACCGAGTTACAATAGGATCAGATCTAAAATGAGAAATTAGTTTATCCTTCAGACGGAAAAGATTGAAGCTTTCTATTTCAATAAGGTATTGACGCCGTTAAAATCCTCTTTCCAAGATTGAAGGAGAGAACCAGATCTGAAGTTGTCATCAACGTTAAATATGAGGAAATTAGAAGTTATTTTGGTGGAGCAAACATTGATTAGTTGTGAATTAAAGAAGCATGGTTTAGGGATCTGGATGGTGGAGAAATGAAATGAAATAGCGCGGGAATGAAAATCTTAGCGGGAAATAGAAGGGGGGTTATGTGGATTGATGGTGTGCATGGACGACTATGATCTTTCATTTGTGAAGGCGTGGATTGATCAGGTGTACTTGTAATTGGCGTAACGCAACACTTTAAATTGATGTTGCACGTCATAGCACTGGAATTCCTACCGCCGCAATGCATTCATGTCTAATGCAACAACATATGAATAATGTTGTAGAAGATCAAAGAAGGCATAGCTTTTGCCATAGTTTTTGTGCAACGCACACACATTAGTGTCGAATACGTCCACTTTTGTAGTAGTGATGAATTTATTTATATTCCATCCAGTAATTGCATTTAGTCTAATATCAACTTGGTAATGAATGCATGCTATTATTTTTGTGGATTTAAGGCTTTGAGCGATGGTGGATAATGATATATTCTTTTCTATGTTTCTCTCTTTTGCTTTGCCAAAAGGAAGCTTGCTGATTGCTTGATGGTATAATCAAGCTTAGTTGACTTTATGTGCTACCACTTCTAAGTATTATGTCATTCTTTAGCAACATACATCCAAGGATACATATAAAAGCTAATATTGTTTTGGTATATAATCAAGACTTTGTTATTTTGCTGTTTTGGTCATTTGGATTTTTTAGTAGCTTGCCAGACATAGCTTATCATCTTATGTTGTATCTTACAATTTTACAAGGTTAAGTGTTTTGTGTTAGAAAGCACCATTTTCAGCAGGCTGCACCAATCTAGTTTACTTGGCTTAATGCAACAGATGACAAACAACTATATAACTAATGTTGCAGATAACGAACTACTTGACGACATACAAGGTTTTATATACTTTTAGATAAAACGCAAATATGTCAATGTTAGCAGTCTGATAATGAAATTATGTATAACCACTTCCTTTGGAATAAAACATGCTTGATTAAAAAAAAGTTAATGGTGTCCCAATATTCAAGAAACACCAAGAACTTAACAGTATAAGAACTGGTGGTATAATCCACCCAACTAATCATTTATCATTTCCTCATTTTGTTTAATAAGGCAAGGTGCAAAATAAAAACAATATCAAACAAATATTTTTGAATTGAAAACCAGCCCAAAAACCAGCTCAATTAGGAGAAGTATTTATTTTTCTCGAAGTTCAACTATATAATAAAATTTTCCTATTTGTGTTAATTTCAGTTAACTGAAGCAACATTGAAAATATTATATTGCTGCTTGTTTTTCCAGCCTGACAGTCATGAAGTCAAGGGTTGGAAAGATATGGCCATGGAATAATTGGCAATCAAATGTAAAGATGGTGCCAGCAAAGCTGCAAAGGACCCCAAACACACAATTATTATTTGAAATGACATAAGTATCTTCTTTGGTTTATCCTACAATATTTTGCTTAGAACTGTGATACATGATGGTTGAGGTATAATTTAGAACTTAGAAGATTGTAAGTGCATTTTTATTGATGTTAGTTCTCATGTTCTTGCATCTTGAACGTAGCTCAGCTAATCATATTTGTTTTATACAAAAAAAGGTACGCCCCTCAAAAGATAATTTACCAACTGGACATTAGTTAAAATTTTAAGAGGAAATAATAGGATTGTCAAATGTTTGAAGTGAAACGTTTTTGTTAATAAATTAACGTGAATATATAATTTTGGATTTCTGATGCAAGATAAAATGTAATGTTTTAGTTATTCCATGCCAAACAAGGCATTTATAACAGCTGAAATACGTGGGAATTATGCGTACATAAACGCAGCGTTGAATGTATATAAGTCAACTAGGCATACATATGTCCAAACATAAACAACGTAAACACAAACATGCACATAACACATACTTATTTAGGTGCATATACATGTACACATATATATACATATACATATATATATATATATATATATATATATACATATTGTTAACCGGCCTTTTGGTCCGGTTACCAAAAGTACACAAGACATGCTCATCTCAACATATGCGTGATATTACAGCCCGGAGGCATCGCCAATATCATCCGGGGTCTAGTACCAGAAGGCTCGAGTCGGGCCATGTAACACCCCGAATTTTCTATTAACACTAAAGTTGCTAAAATATTAATAAGTATGTAAGAGAGGGGATGTATCTAATATGAATATAAAAATATTAAGAAGTATGTAAGAGAGGGGATGTATCTATTATGAATATAAAAATATTAATAAGTATGTAAGAGAGGGGATGTATCTATTATGAATATAAAAATATTAATAAGTATGTAAGAGAGGGGATGTATCTAATATGAATATAAAAATATTAATAAGTGTGTGAGAGAGGGGATGTATCTAATATGTATATAAAAACAATAATAAGTAAAGGGGGATGTATCTAATATGTACATTGTAGAAAATATATATATATTTATGACATGAATAGAAGTTTATTAATATGCTGAGTGTTTGCTGAGTCACTTCTGACTCATTGCTGAGTCAACAAGATAAACCCCATCTTGTCTGAACGGCTGCGGTTATTTCTAGGTTAAATCTAATGGCCTAAATGAATTCTAAAAATCTATAAATAAGTGGGTAGACCCTAGACCTAAATCACTTGTAAAATTAGAGAAGCTACCGTCATGCTGCTGCCATGGAGTTCAGCATAGCCGTCACAAACTAAGAAGAGGAAGCCTAATCATCTACAACTAAATCTACACAAATCAAATCAAAAGATCTCTCTTTCTCTAATTCTTTTCTTTTGTTGGTGAGTATGATGATTCTCACAAGACTATTACAAACTAATTTGACTCGGTTATGAATGGATCACAAGCAAGTGATGTGATTTGTAATTGTAAATTCTATATATTGTGGATCTCTTATTATGTTATTATGTTGTCGTATGATGTAAATTATATATGCTATGTCATGCTATGTTGTAAATTCTCTTATTCTATGTCGTGCTATGTTGAGAATCATGTCAAGCTATGTTATACTATCATACTATGCCATGTTATAAATCATGCTATATTATGTTGTAAAATCATGATGTTGTTGGAACATGCTTAAAGTTATGGTTTTTTTTAATTTAAATGGATCTTGTTTATGGGAATTTGCCTATTAGGTTAGGTGTACCCATAAACTTGAAACTATAATTAAATAAAACTTGAATATGGGAATTTGCCTATTGAGTTAGGTGTACCCATATAAAACCATGTTGTTAAAAAATTAGATGATGTTGATTCACACATGTTCATATGTAAGTTTATGAAAATTTATTGAGATTATATTAGGTGAATTTTGAACAAGTTGACACCTTTAGGTCCATGACATGTATAATCTATGCAAGTTGGACATATGCAAGTTTCACCCCTTATTATGATTCATTTGGTCACATATACATGTTGTTATTATGATAATCTCTTTTATGCTATGAGTTAGGCTATTCGAGTCTAACATATATTTTGCGAATAAACGTTCAAACGTGGGGTAGGGGTAATATTAGGAATTAATAAATTGGGTGCAATTTTGTAAGATTTTGCATACCATGAATGGATGTCCATAATTGAGTCAATTATGGACATTGTTAAAAATTGGAAGTAATTAATAATTCAAGTAGGGAATTATTAAAATTGGGGGAAAGTGGATTATTATTAATAATCAATGCTTAGGACACGAGGTTGGACCCGTTTGTGATGTAAACCTGCCCGGACCCGCCCGGCAAATCCAGTAGTCACAAATGTCGGCCCAATGTGAGAGGTCCTAGGCCCAAACTAAAGCATAACAGTTGTAAAGACACGAGGTTAGACTCTTTTATGGTGTAAGACTGCCCGGACCCGCCCGGCAAATCCAGCTGCCATAAATGCCAGTCTAATGTGAGAGGTCTTTATGAGGTTATGGCCTTAATGAACTAAGAAATACTTAACCAGATAATCATGTAAGGTGGGACATGGGGGTTAAGTAGGTGCCTTGGGTGGCATGAGGAATCTGGTGGTTGCCTTTAAAGGCATTTGAAATACGATTAGACTTAACCAAACACACATGTAAATGAACATGACTAAGTGGGTTAAGTGGGATGGACTAATGGGGACAAGCTTAGATGGAATGCTTGTGGTAAATAGTGGGGGCCCATTTCAACCAGTATCCCAAAACGTATCTTTGTGGGCTCGACCCAAGTCGAGGACGGGACACGCATACTGGGTTTGACTATAAGAGGCCAAAACAGGGAGCGGTGGCAACGCAAGTCCAACGGGTTTCATATGCGTGTGTGGACCCGGGCTGGTAGGTAAGACGTTGTTGCATCGTGTAGGTATAAGCCGTGCATGTGCGTTGTATCAGGTTGCCACTTTAGGGGAGTGATACACCCCACTCTGGGGCCAGCACGGGTATCTACGAGTTAGGGAGCCGATCGAATAATGGGAAGTAGGGTACACCTAGCGGAGATAGGGGCAGGCGGCACCTATGTAGTCAGCTACGGGTACGTAAAGCCATTGGGAAAGTTTCTAAGTGAAGCTAAGTGGGATGAATCTTTAGGGTGACTGGTGTGGTGCAGTATAGTGTTTATCCTTTAGTATTTAGGAGCGCCTATAACGTTGCCTTTAGCGATTGTCTATGTCCTTAATCTGCTCTTCATAGACATTTTCTTGTTTTCCAGCTTATGCCTTAGTCCAGTTATTTTGGTAATAGTATTGTAGAATTATCATATTCACCAGACTTTATGTCTGACCCCCTCTTTTCCATCCTTTTTCTCCCTTCAGGTCCGCAGGTTGGGCCAAGTTCTAGTGGAGTCTAGTTAGATCGCTTATCTTCTGGAAAGCTTGGACTGCTGAAGTAAAGTCCAGCTTGTTATCTTTCTTTTTAATGGCTATTCATGTAATGGGATTATGTACTTGTTTTATCAAGATAGATATTGTACTTGACATTGAATATGGTGTTATGATGTAATCAAACATGTTTTGACTTCTGCTACAATGAAATAAAGTTTTTGAATTTCCAAGTACTATTTTATATCTGTCTTGTTGTAATTTTACTGTTCTATATTCACTTAAAACCTCCATGGAAGTTAATGCATTCCCTTTGTGAGTGACATTAATGGACGTGGGGTGTTACACGTGGTATCAGAGCATAAGGTTACCAGAACAGATAAATTTTTTTTTAGAAAAATATTTTTTTTTTCTAAAGTATTTTTGGAAGAAGTGCTTTCAAAAAAAAAACATGTTATTTAAAGAGAGTTTTTATGAAAAACATAATCCCAAATAGCCACATCCTTATCTTTATCTTTTGATTTCTCCATTTTGAATCTTTCCTTTTTCGTTTCAGCATGGCTGAAGATCTTAATCTCCCAGAAGGTGTGACGATTCCAGGGTGGTTTAGGAGATACTTGGAGGCTAGGGCCACCACTACAGGCCCAGCGGATACTCCTCCACCCCTAGTTGCACCCATTCCTCCTCCTCCTCCTCCTCGTGTTGACACTTTTGCAAAGACGTGCAAGGAATTCAAGGCTATGGGAGGAAAAACTTTTCAAGGGACTGAGACGTTTGTGGAGGCCAGAGATTGGCTTAAGGAGACTGAGGAATTGTTGGATATCTTTGAAGTGGAAGATGGGAGGAAAGTCCGTTTAGCTGCTTGGTTAATGAAGGGAGAGGCCTCGTTTTGGTGGGAGGTCACTAACGGGGAACGTCCAGTTGATTCATGGGCGGATTTCAGACGAAGGTTTGAGGCAAAGTTTCTTTCAAGGGCAGAGGAGAACTTAAATATGGAAAAATTCCTGGCACTAAAGCAAGGGAGCTCATCAGTAAAGGAATATGTCAATAAATTTAATCAGTTAGCAAGGTTTGGCTTGGAGTTGGTGAACACGCCAGAGAAGAAAGCTTTGAGGTTCGTTAGAGGCTTGAATGAACCGTTGCAAGGGTTGGCTATGACCCACATCCCTATGGGAGCCAGCTTTGAAAAGCTAGTAGAAATGGCACTTATGCATGAGGATAAGGCAGTTGAAAAGAAAGGGGATCAGAAGAAACCCCAACAGCAAAATAAGAAGGGTGGTAAAAACAATAATGGCAAAGGGAAGAAGAAATGCTTCAATTGTGGGACGCCTGGCCATCTCAGCAAAGATTGTAGAAAGAAAAAGAAGACTGGTTGTTTTCATTGTGGAGATGCGGGACATTTAGTGAAGGACTGTCCAAAGAAGGGGCAGAGGGCAGGGTCTACCTCGGGAGGACAGGTGCAGGCTCTTATGGCACCAGGGCAGGCAAGGGGGCAAGTTCAGGCTATTGCGGCCCCACCGCTGCAAGAAAGAGGTAGAACAATTTCTGTTGAAAGCTTAGTTTTTCTGTTTGATCATCCTGTCCGTACCTTATTCGATTCTGGCGCATCTCATTCGTTTATCTCTGCATCATTAGTTGAATCACTGCACTTGAACACCAGTTTAGTAGAAGATCCCTTGGTCGTTTCAAATCCAATTGGGGGTTCGGCTCATTTGACCATGATATGTTTGGATTTGAAAATCTCTATACTTAGCGTTGAATTTAGATGTGATGCTTATGTATTGGGCTTCACGGGCTATGGGCTAATTTTAGGAATGGATTGGTTGTCTAGAAATAGGGCCATTCTTGATTGTGAAAGGAGAGTAGTTAGGCTTGTGACTCGCCTTGGTAATGCTCTCGACATCTTTTGTAATCCCATAAATTCCGTTATGCTAAGTTATCTTGAATCGCTTGACGCGTCTGTAGAGAACCTGCGATCGGTAGAAGTGGTCCGGGAATATCCGGATGTGTTTGAGGAGGTGAAGGGCTTACCTCCAAAGCGGGAGATAGACTTTCGAATTTATCTTGTGGATAATGCTAAACCCGTATCTTTGCCGGTGCGCCACATGGCTCCTCGTGAAAGGAGGGAACTCAATAAGCAAGTAAAGGAGTTGCTTGAGAAGGGGTTCATAAGACGTAGTATATCGGAGTGGGGTGCTCCAGTAGTTTTTGCCACAAAGGCGGATGGGTCTCTTAGACTTTGTATGGACTATAGAGAACTAAACAAGCTTACTAAAAAGAACCGACACCCACTGCCGAGGATTGACGATCTCTTTGATCAGTTAGTTGGCGCCTCAGTGTTTTCGCAGTTGGACTTAGCCACTGGCTTTCATCAACTGAGAGTGGCTGAGGATAGTATAGATAAGACTGCTTTTAGGACTCCTGACGGATTCTATGAATGGCTAGTGATGCCCTTTGGTTTGACAAACACCCCTGCATATTTTGTTGATTTGATGAGTAGGGTGTTTAGGGAATACCTTAACAAATTCGTGGTAGTCTTTGTGGATGACATCTTAGTCTTTTCTAAGAATAAAGAAGAGCACTCCCTACATCTTAGGGAAGTGTTGGAAACCCTTCGAGCGCATAACCTTAAGGCAAAATTTTCTAAGTGTCACTTCTGGAGGAAGGAAGTACGGTTCTTAGGGCACGTGGTTTCCAAAGAAGGGATAGCAGTGGATCCCGCAAAGGTGGTGGCCATCCAAGATTGGAAGGTCCCTAAAAATGCAACCGAAGTAAGAAGTTTCTTGGGGTTGGCTGGCTATTATAGGAAGTTTATCAAAGACTTCGCAAAAATATCAGCTCCATTAACACGGTTAACGAAGAAGAACCTGGTTTTTACGTGGGACAAAGATTGCGATGATGCGTTCCAACGTTTAAAGAGAGCCTTAACTTCAGCCCCAGTCTTAGTGCTGCCAGACGGGAATAAACCGTTTACCATCTATACTGATGCTTGTGGGACGGGACTTGGCGCGGTCCTCATGTAAGAGGGAAGAGTAATAGCCTATGGTGGAAGGCAGTTGAGGGTTCATGAAAAGAATTACCCCACGCATGACTTAGAGCTAGCCGCAATTGTTTTTGCGCTTAAGTCTTGGCGTCACTATCTTCTTGGTGAGAAATTCGAACTGTTCACTGACCACAAATCATTAAAATACTTATTCTCTCAGAAGGATTTGAATTTAAGGCAGCAACGGTGGATGGAATTCTTAGCCTCCTACGATTTTGAAATAGCATATACCCCGGGCAAGGGTAACGTGGTGGCAGACGCCTTAAGTAGGAAAAGGTTGTCCTTGAGTCCGTTGTTTGTTGAACGACAAAGCTTAGAATTCATCTCTATGTTTGACTTTAGACCCTCCGTTGACTTAGTACCCGGTCTGTTAGCATCCTTGGAGGTTAGACCTACACTTCTAGGATGGGTTGGTGAGGCACAGCGAGACGACCCACAGTTGGTTGAGATAGTAGAAAAGCTCAAAGGGGGGGAGTCGTCAAGCCATCTTCGTAGGTATACCCTAGACGATAAGGGTTGGTTACGAAGGGATAATAGACTTTGTGTACCATAAGACGAAGACTTAAGGAAGGCCATTCTTGATGATGCTCATCACTCAAAAATGACCATTCATCCCGGCGGGGATAAGATGTACAAAGATATGAAGCGGGTTTTCTTTTGGGCCGGTATGAAAAAGGATGTGGCCGAGTACGTCGCTAGATGCTTGGTGTGCCAACGAGTTAAAGCAGAACAAAAGAAACCCGGTAGGTTGCTTCACCCATTAGAAGTTCCACTATGGAAATGGGAAAGCATCTCAATGGATTTTGTGGATGGATTACCAAGATCAAGGAAGGGTAACACGGGGATTTGGGTTATAGTAGATAGACTTACTAAAAGCGCCCATTTTATTCCCGTGAAAAGTAAGAGGACTGCTCCGTGGTTGGCTTCTGTATACATTAAGGAGATAGTTCGTTTGCACGGTATTCCTTCTAGTATAGTAAGCGACCGTGACCCCATCTTTACTAGCGAATTTTGGAAGAGTTTACAAGAGGCGGTAGGGACTCAGCTATGTTTGAGCACCGCATATCATCCTCAGACAGACGGCCAGACCGAGAGGGTGAATCGCATTCTAGAGGATCTTTTAAGGCTTTGTATCCTAGACTTTGGGGGTACATGGGAAGAGCACCTTCCGTTAGTAGAATTCGCATATAATAATAGCTTTCAGTCTAGTATTGTCATGGCACCTTTCGAAGCTCTTTATGGAAGGCCTTGCCGTTCGCCTACATGTTGGTGGGAATCTACCGATAAAATCCTACTTGGGCCCGATATGGTTAGGGAAACCTCGGAGAAGATTGAGTTGATTCGAAGGAGGATGAAAGCAACACAAGATAGGCAGAAATCGTATGCTGATAAGAGGAGGACAGATCTTGAGTTTGACATTGGGGACATGGTTTTTATCAAAGTATCTCCGTTACAGAATGTTGTTCGCTTTGGGTCCATGGGGAAATTAGCACCAAGGTTTGTAGGGCCGTTTCCTGTAAAAAACAGGATTGGGAAGATGGCATATAGGGTGGAGTTGCCTGAGAAACTTAGTGGAGTACACGACGTATTCCATGTATCACATTTGAGGAAGTGTTTGCACAAGACCGCGGAGGTGGTAGAGCCGAGCTTGTTTAAAGAAGTGGAAATAGAGCGTGATGCAACAATTAGACGAGCTCCTACATGCATTCTTGGGTTGGAGACCAAAAAGTTGAGGAATCGAGAGGTCAGACTGGTCAAAGTGCAATGGGGAGATGATGAGAGCAACGCAACTTGGGAGACAGAAGAGAAGATGCGTTCGTTGTACCCTTTTCTTTTTGAGGGTATGTCTTTTAATTTCTCCTTTATCGCTTAACTTATCTTATCTTATCTTTAGTATGTCCTCTCATTAGTATCTTTGACCTTTAGTTAGGATAATCCTATGGTTGAAACATGTGTTTGAGACATGTTATGTATGATGGATGCAAAATGGATGCAAGTGTTTGCTAGTGGTTGCTCGTGGATGCATATATACACACACTTTAGGCACTAGATCGGCTCAGTCACTACATATTGCATATTGCATATATATGGATGTATTTAGTAAAATGGATGAACGATGGTTGTATTATCATGTGGATGCTGCATTCAGATGATGGTTGTGCACGCATATAGAAGTATTATGTAGCATTAAGAATCTTTTGCATACATAATGGATGCATGGCACGATCATAGTCGCATTAAGGAGGTCAACTGAATCAGTGGACCGCCTGATTTTGCATTAGATACGGACATATACACACACTGTGCATTTAAACATGAAAGCATTAGAAGTCTGTAAGGACAATGGATGCCTGTGTATGATGGATGAGTAGATGGACGTTTGGATGGTAGGATATACATTCTTCCAGACTAGAAGATTTCGGGGACGAAATCCTAAAAGGAGGGGAGAATGTAACACCCCGAATTTTCTATTAACACTAAAGTTGCTAAAATATTAATAAGTATGTAAGAGAGGGGATGTATCTAATATGAATATAAAAATATTAATAAGTATGTAAGAGAGGGGATGTATCTATTATGAATATAAAAATATTAATAAGTATGTAAGAGAGGGGATGTATCTATTATGAATATAAAAATATTAATAAGTATGTAAGAGAGGGGATGTATCTAATATGAATATAAAAATATTAATAAGTGTGTGAGAGAGGGGATGTATCTAATATGTATATAAAAACAATAATAAGTAAAGGGGGATGTATCTAATATGTACATTGTAGAAAATATATATATATTTATGACATGAATAGAAGTTTATTAATATGCTGAGTGTTTGCTGAGTCACTTCTGACTCATTGCTGAGTCAACAAGATAAACCCCATCTTGTCTGAACGGCTGCGGTTATTTCTAGGTTAAATCTAATGGCCTAAATGAATTCTAAAAATCTATAAATAAGTGGGTAGACCCTAGACCTAAATCACTTGTAAAATTAGAGAAGTTACCGTCATGTTGCTGCCATGGAGTTCAGCATAGCCGTCACAAACTAAGAAGAGGAAGCCTAATCATCTACAACTAAATCTACACAAATCAAATCAAAAGATCTCTCTTTCTCTAATTCTTTTCTTTTGTTGGTGAGTATGATGATTCTCACAAGACTATTACAAACTAATTTGACTCAGTTATGAATGGATCACAAGAAAGTGATGTGATTTGTAATTGTAAATTCTATATATTGTGGATCTCTTATTATGTTATTATGTTATCGTATGATGTAAATTATATATGCTATGTCATGCTATGTTGTAAATTCTTTTATGCTATGTCGTGCTATGTTGAGAATCATGTCAAGCTATGTTATACTATCATACTATGCCATGTTATAAATCATGCTATATTATGTTGTAAAATCATGATGTTGTTGGAACATGCTTAAAGTTATGTTTTTTTTTAATTTAAATGGATCTTGTTTATGGGAATTTGCCTATTAGGTTAGGTGTACCCATAAACTTGAAACTATAATTAAATAAAACTTGAATATGGGAATTTGCCTATTGAGTTAGGTGTACCCATATAAAACCATGTTGTTAAAAAATTAGATGATGTTGATTCACACATGTTCATATGTAAGTTTATGAAAATTTATTGAGATTATATTAGGTGAATTTTGAACAAGTTGACACCTTTAGGTCCATGACATGTATAATCTATGCAAGTTGGACATATGCAAGTTTCACCCCTTATTATGATTCATTTGGTCACATATACATGTTGTTATTATGATAATCTCTTTTATGCTATGAGTTAGGCTATTCGAGTCTAACATATATTTTGCGAATAAACGTTCAAACGTGGGGTAGGGGTAATATTAGGAATTAATAAATTGGGTGCAATTTTGTAAGATTTTGCATACCATGAATGGATGTCCATAATTGAGTCAATTATGGACATTGTTAAAAATTGGAAGTAATTAATAATTCAAGTAGGGAATTATTAAAATTGGGGGAAAGTGGATTATTATTAATAATCAATGCTTAGGACACGAGGTTGGACCCGTTTGTGATGTAAACCTGCCCGGACCCGCCCAGCAAATGCAGTAGTCACAAATGTCGGCCCAATGTGAGAGGTCCTAGGCCCAAACTAAAGCATAACAGTTGTAAAGACACGAGGTTAGACTCTTTTATGGTGTAAGACTGCCCGGACCCGCCCGGCAAATCCAGCTGCCATAAATGCCAGTCTAATGTGAGAGGTCTTTATGAGGTTATGGCCTTAATGAACTAAGAAATACTTAACCAGATAATCATGTAAGGTGGGACATGGGGGTTAAGTAGGTGCCTTGGGTGGCATGAGGAATCTGGTGGTTGCCTTTAGAGGCATTTGAAATACGATTAGACTTAACCAAACACACATGTAAATGAACATGACTAAGTGGGTTAAGTGGGATGGACTAATGGGGACAAGCTTAGATGGAATGCTTGTGGTAAATAGTGGGGGCCCATTTCAACCAGTATCCCAAAACGTATCTTTGTGGGCTCGACCCAAGTCGAGGACGGGACACGCATACTGGGTTTGACTATAAGAGGCCAAAACAGGGAGCGGTGGCAACGCAAGTCCAACGGGTTTCATATGCGTGTATGGACCCGGGCTGGTAGGTAAGACGTTGTTGCATCGTGTAGGTATAAGCCGTGCATGTCCGTTGTATCAGGTTGCCACTTTAGGGGAGTGATACACCCCACTGTGGGGCCAGCACGGGTATCTACGAGCTAGGGAGCCGATCGAATAATGGGAAGTAGGGTACACCTAGCGGAGATAGGGGCAGGCGGCACCTATGTAGTCAGCTAGGGGTACGTAAAGCCATTGGGAAAGTTTCTAAGTGAAGCTAAGTGGGATGAATCTTTAGGGTGACTGGTGTGGTGCAGTATAGTGTTTATCCTTTAGTATTTAGGAGCGCCTATAACGTTGCCTTTAGCGATTGTCTATGTCCTTAATCTGCTCTTCATAGACATTTTCTTGTTTTCCAGCTTATGCCTTAGTCCAGTTAGTTTGGTAATAGTATTGTAGAATTATCATATTCACCAGACTTTATGTCTGACCCCCTCTTTTCCATCCTTTTTCTCCCTTCAGGTCCGCAGGTTGGGCCAAGTTCTAGTGGAGTCTAGTTGGATCGCTTATCTTCTGGAAAGCTTGGACTGCTGAAGTAAAGTCCAGCTTGTTATCTTTCTTTTTAATGGCTATTCATGTAATGGGATTATGTACTTGTTTTATCAAGATAGATATTGTACTTGACATTGAATATGGTGTTATGATGTAATCAAACATGTTTTGACTTCTGCTACAATGAAATAAAGTTTTTGAATTTCCAAGTACTATTTTATATCTGTCTTGTTGTAATTTTACTGTTCTATATTCACTTAAAACCTCCATGGAAGTTAATGCATTCCCTTTGTGAGTGACATTAATGGACGTGGGGTGTTACAGGCCACTAGCAGGATGTCGCATCCCTCGAACGCAACCTCCATCGGTATCCATCCGCATCAGAGTCGAAGGCGAGCCGTCAAGCTAGTCCAGGCGCAGCGCCGGTAGGGGTCT
The DNA here is from genome assembly GCA_030737875.1 of Allium sativum. Classification (NCBI taxonomy): domain Eukaryota; kingdom Viridiplantae; phylum Streptophyta; class Magnoliopsida; order Asparagales; family Amaryllidaceae; genus Allium; species Allium sativum. The sequence goes on along the minus strand of CM060920.1, from coordinate 275,454,403 downwards.
GGGGCCCCACAGTTCCGGCGGCGATTAGGTCGAAACTGTGGGCACTGCTCGATTCATCAGATTTCCGCCAACAAGTGTGTTGTCCAGAATTACCAGATCAGCTCAAAGTCAAGATTCAGCTAACAACTTCAGCGAGCCTTGCCGCTCCTCCAGCACATTCCCGAACCAAGGCCTCGACATCCCCGGACACACCGACCCGGATTTCGAGCCCCCAAGCCACTCGGACAGACCTCGCGCCTCTCAACGGAATTTTCATACCCTTGGGAGGTGCGAAATTCCACACCCTTGTGGTGCGAAATTTCGTACCTACGAAGTGTGAAATTTCGTACCCTCGAGGTTCGAAATTTCATGCCCTCAAGATGCGAAATTTCGCACCCACGAGGTGCGAAATTCGCACCCTTTGGAAGAGGTGCGAAAAAGCAGGGTGCGAGGGCCTGAGGTGCGAATTCCCTGTAGCTGGCCCCCATCTCTACCTACTCCTACCTAACCACTTCCTATAAATACCCCATGGCCTCACACTTCAAAGGAGAGAGATTTTTGGGATTTGAGACCTCCATAGAGCTTCATTAATGGCATCTCCTTTTGAGGAAAAAGAAGGGCAAAATTGTCCATTTTACTATTTCTTGCAAATATGACAATTGCAACTTCATGTATTATAGTCAACAAATGTAATGAGAGGGTCTCAACCTTGTAATCTTTCAAGTGATCAATAAAATTCCAACAACTCTTCAAAGTGGACGTAGGCCCTCACTGAGGCGGAACCACTATAAATCTCTTGTGTTATTTACTGCTTATGTTCTATTTTATGTTCTTGTCTATGCGACCATATTTATAATTCCTAGTAATTGGGAATCTTTGGTGTTTACTACATTTTTTTCCGTCAACGCTTGGTGCTTTCACTGAGAAAACTCAGATTTTGCGCCTTTGTGGCACGTTGTCATCTCGAATCCCGACGAGCCTAAGGTTCCTTGCTAAACCTGCTGTCGAGTCCGCTCACAATGGCAGAGCGACCAAAGGACGCAATGATCAGCTCTTCAGCCGCAGCTGAGACCGGGACATTCCAACAACCTCAACCCGCGAACATCCCGGCCATGAACAAAACTTTCCCTCCTATTGTGGACCCCGAAGCGCCCGCAATACAAGCTCAAATCCGCGCACTTAATGAAAGATGAGAACACGGATATCGAGCTCAACCAAGCATTAAGGAATAACATCGACCTTATGCCACAACTTCAAGAAAGTCAGCACATCGTCGCTCAACTTCAACTAGCTCGAAACAACGTTCGACCTCGACCAACTGTCTCAGAAACTTCTTCTTCTGAATCGAGGGGACCGCATCAAAGAAGGAGGTTTAATCTCATTAACAACGCCTCCACTCGTACCAACGCCCTCGACAACGGCAATGGGAACGATAATGGCAACCGAACTACAGTCACGTATAGCGAGGGGGCACAGTACCAAGGTCGCTCTTTCTTGATTATCAATGACGGACCAGGTCCTACCAACCAACCTCTTCCTCGACACAACCCAACGTCCGCTAATTAGGATGATGGCCCCGCTAGTCCAGCGGCCCGCGCCCCTCTAGAACAGGATCCGCATCAACCCGCTCCTTACCAAGATCCGATTCTAGATGTCGAGGACATGGAGGAAGACGATCCATACGTCCATCATAGAAGACGCCCTCGCAACAGGACTGCGGAACCTTGCCAAAACCCATAGGACCCGATGGCGGATCCCCATCCAACTTACCTTCCCGACATGGTCCGAAGGATCATGAGGGAGAGGCGTGGAAACATGCATGATTCATGGGAAGCGCACGTTAGGCGCAACCCCTTTACAAGAAGGGTAAACGAAGCTGAGTGGTCGCGACGCTTCAGCATGCCACAGATGCCGCTTTATGACGGCACAACCGACCCCTTTACCTTCCTAAACCAATATGAATGGCAAATGGACTCGAGCCGAGGTAAGGATCTGGTCAAATGCAAGTGCTTTTCGGCCTTCTTATCAGGAACTGCTTTGTTATGGTTCTCTCACCTACCACTCGATTCAATTAACAACTTCGGCTAATTAGCAACAGAATTAGTCGAGCAATTCAGGGTGCATATCCCGACTTCAAAGAACGCCCTCACCCTGCCCAACCTATACCAAGGGCCTGTTGAGTCGTTCAAAAGCTACCTCTCTAGGTTCAACGTCGCCCTCGCCGAGGTCGAAGATCTGAACCCTCGCACCATACTCTTTCAGCTAGCAAAGGGTGTCCTTTCTACTTTTGAATTCGGAGCATTGATCGATCGGAAGCAGCCAAACAGCCTCGACGCTTTCTATGAAAAGCCTATGCAATACTTATGTCAAGAAGAAGGAGACGAAACCAACTCTCCAGGGCCAGTCTTCCCAACAATCCACATGCGAATACCATCAGTGATAACGTCAAAGGGAAACAGATGGGGAAGCTCTTTTATAAGGACAAAGGGACAAGCCCCTACAAACAAGGACCGAATAACAGTAGGCAAGGTGACCGCAACAATGGCCAGGTTTCTACAGAACCCAAAAGGCCTAGCTCTCGCCGGACATACGAGATCTACACCCCGCTGAATGAAGACTTGGAAACAATCTACCGGCAAACGTGCAACATGCTTCAGTACAAGAAACCATACTACAGGGAATCCACTAATCATGAGAAGAAGACCGACAAGTACTGTCGGTAGCATGACATATACGGGCACAATACCAGTAATTGCTGTCAATTCAAAGACGTAATCGAAAAGCTTATCCGCGAGAAGCACTTTGTGCAATACGTATGATAAGCATCATGCCTCTCACCAGCCCCAAGCGGCAGAGGACCCGCTGGAAATGGATCTTCTTCCACTTGTGGACCCCGATGCTCATGCGACTCAAGCACAGACTCACATGGTTAATAAGGAGTATAAGAATGCAGCTCTTGCGCTAGGCATTGAAGGCTAGCTTCAACCTTATGCGCCAACTTCAAAAAAGTCAACACATCATCATTCTACTTCAGCTTACTCCGAACCGCGCCCGCTCGCGGCACACCGCATCATAAATTTCTTTTGTCAAAGCTAGGGGCCCATGTCGAGGAAGAAGGTTCAACCTCATTAAAAACATCGTCGTCCGCCCCAACACGTGCACAATGACATCAACGACAACAGAAATGAGATGATGATCGAACCATCACCGCTTACGGCCAAGGAGCACAGTAACAAACTGGGTCCGAGTAACCAACCTTCTACATGGAAGAGCCTACTTGTCGCCACTCAGAACCAGAGTCCCACTCTTCCAGCAGCCCATCGGGCCAGAGTACTCCCGGACCAGGGTGCACACTAGCTCGCCTAAACTCACAACCATGCCAAAACCATACCATCCATGACATAAAAGAGAGAGAGCCGGATGTGTACAACAGAAGACATCGACAAAAGGGAACTCCCAAAGTCCGCCAAAGCTAATGGGTTCCATTAGAAAATCCCCTTCATCATATCTCCTTGACGCTTCTACATGCCAAAGGTGGCGTCCTATGATAGCACGACCGACCTCTAATCTCGACAATGTCAGAATCGCCATTCGGAATGGAATGCGTCATCCCAACTGCGTGATCTGGTCCAGGACTTTGGAGCCTAGCACGATCCTTGGAGTTGTGAAGAAACCAAGGGGGCATGCCCACAACATCTACGAAACCAGTACAAGGCGCAACCCGTTCACTTCAATTATCCTTACTACCGAATGGCACCAACATTTCAACATGCCAACACTTACCTCATACTTAAAGAGGCCATGATTCTCGAAGCTTCATTAGCTGCCACGAATGGCACATGGATTCATCACATGCCGCTAATGCCATCAAGTGCAAGTGCTTCCCCGTCCCTATCTAGGTCGGTGCTATACGGGTTCTCTCGACTTCCACCTTAAACCATCTCAACTCCCGACCAACTAGCCAAGAGATTGGCCATGCAGTCCAGGATGCATGCCGTAACGCCCAAAGATATCCTCTCAGTCTCGAAAACTTATCAACACCCCCGAGAAAATCTATCTTGCAACCTGCAATTACCAACCATGCAAAAGGCCAAGACCTAAAAGTCCGACAAGCACACCAAGGGATTTCACGGGATATTGTCGGTTCTACAACATCCACGGACACAACGCTCATCAAAGACTCTCACTGCATGGGATCTCTGAGATTCTCAGCGCTCATCAAAGTTTCCCGCTAAACATGACCTCGACTGACAACTAATCCCTCAAGATCGTCCCTCCACATCGTCAGAACTACAGCTTCCGTGGCGTAGTTGACCTTAGGTTGTCATCAGAAATATCAGTTTGCAACTCTTCCCTGCCTCTGCCTCCCTCATTGAAAGTAGAACATAAACTAAAACGAACTTTCTCCCATAAAATACACCTCCTTTCCGCTGCGTCATGGCCCCTTTTTATCCTCCATGCGACACTTCCGATCAGCAGGGGGCATGCTGGGAAGCAGTGCCGGAGGAACATTCGGAAGCGAGCCCGAGAATTCCGGTCCTCTACCATCCCTACGACTGTCGTCTACAATACAACAACCCCCGAGGTTATCATTGGAGATATCAACCATTGACTCATTCACACCATCATCTCGCCCATATAAGAAAAAAAGAGGAGGCGAGAGAGATGATTCAATAGCATAAAGAAGGCATACGCATTAATGTTTAAAGGTCAAAAAATAGGACCTTGAGCACAATTGCCGACGGAATTGTCTGTGGGTAAAGGGTCGCAACCTTTCCAATAGTCATTACCGTTGCAATTCAAACAGAACCCTCCATTCACGGATAGATGCCTCATTCCGGCCAATATATATAGGCCTACAAAAAAAATTGAAAATAAGAAGCAAGGCCCCTTCTCCAAGACACACCTCCTCTTTGCTGTATCACAACCGTCCTCCTCCAACTAATTCTCCGGCCACTTGGGGGCACGATTGGAAGCTCAACCAAAGGCCCACTTGAACGCACATCAATAGCCTTGACTTCAAACGGGCCTTCCCTTCAACTGCAGGCCTCACTCGTCGTCAGGGAGGCCCATGCCCATACAGCGGAAGCTCGGCGATGGAACTTTCAAACTCTCAACCATGGACGGAGCCAAACTACCAAGAGCATGGAATAACGAACATCCTCACCTCTACTCTGCATAACCTAGTGTACAATTAATTCACGCACTCCAATGATGTTTCGTTTTCCTGCAATTCAAGGCATTGTAAAGGCTATCACTGCCAATGTTATCCTTAGAAATGATGTTCAGTTTCCTGTCTCCCTTCCATGTTTGCTCTATGCATGACGTTCATGACGTGTTTGATCAATCCTGACAACCAGTTTGCGTACAAACTTTCGATTGCCGCATCAGCGCCCCGAGCATGGGAATCGGTACCGCCTTCTGAGCCTCGATCCGACATCGAGGCCAAATAACATTGGTTACGACCGGCACCCCGAGCACGGGAACCGACAACGCTACTCGAGTCACCGGCCCGTGGCGCGACCGAGTATAAATAACCATGAACTCGAACCTCAGCTCCATGCCGAGGCCGAGCATAAATCGTTCCGTGCCTGAGTCCCAAGCAACTTGGGGCCGCCCAACAGACTACCGGGAGCAATGTAAACTTCCCCTGGCTATGGGTACTTGTCGAATCTCGGCGCAGCACTGAGACCGACATTAAATTGTTTCTCCTCGAAGCTCTAAAGGCTTAGGTGCAGCTCACATCCACGATCGGACCCTACGGGCTGATGATTAGAGCTTTTCTCCTGCGAATAAACGACGCCGTCACTCGCTCCAACCCGATGAACGACGGGAGAGCCATACACCGGACGGACCGCATAACGCGACGTCAAACGCCTCCGCTACACTTCGGATTAACCCCGGGCAACCCAAGTACACAGCAGGCGCTCAGCCAGGCTTCGCAAACTACGAGTTTCTTGAGCTGAGGGAAACTTACTAGAAGCCTGTGCTCTATCACACCCCTCTGGAATAATTGACCCGGAGCGCGGTACATAATCACACCCCTCTGGAATAATCAACCCAGAGGGTGGTCTCCGATCGCATTTCTGTTGGCGTAACAACAAGTATGCTTATGAAAGTACGGGACACCGGAAAACATGAGAAGAACGTTCGAACACTTAACACGAAACGTGATCTTTACTTATATATATTCTATTTCACACACACACACACACACACGTTATACAGACTACATGTCTAACGTTTCTTCCCTCTGATGACAGGGTATACATGAATACCACACCATGTCTTTAAGAACCAAAAGCGAGGACCGCACTCGCATAAACTATTGGTTTACCTAACCCAAAGTATCTTTAATTCCTTTAACAATTGCTGATGCTACTCATCCTTTTCTTTTCTTTTCTTTTCTTTTGTCTATACAGGTTCGACACAGGCAGGTCACCACCACTTATGGGCCCTTTCCTTCTAGAACTGCTTCCTCCTCCTCTACTCTACATAGGAGTAACAGATTCATGAGGCACCAGTGCGCGCCTTCCGCCATCATACTCGCCGCTTGTAATCATCATAACCTCCTCGAGAGAAATACATGGGAACAACTTGGGGACGATATAAGAAGCAAGGACCATTGCAGCTTGGGTTCTCCCCAAGTCTTCCTGGCACCCAGCTCTGCTCTCTTCTCGGCATCCTAGGCGACTTTCTGATCAGCTGGCTCCCTGTCCTGGAATCGCATAACTGCATCCGCTTCAAGTTCGCTAAGGGTCCTCGCGCCCTCTTTTGGTGGGCATAATCGATGGCTCGCCTTTTTCCTAGCCTACTCAGAGGCCCTCTCCTTCTTCGCCTCAGCATCGACCTAACTTTTCGCCACCACAGCGGAAGATTTCTCTTGGGCATACCGGCTAGCCTTCGCCCATGCATCTTTTATGGCAACCTCATCCTGTCGCTCTTCCCCTCTGACTCCTCCGAATTTGCCACTAGCCGGGCTTCCTGACCTTCTCTCGTAGCATGCTTTGTTTGCACACTTACGTCAACTACGCTCGTCACATGAGCGCTTCATCCAGCCACATCTTCTCCTCCTCCGTGGAGGCTCATATAAATATGGGATCTCGAAGCCACGGGTTCTCCTACTACTCCAGATTGTTCCCGCTATAACTCCAACCGGGACTCGGACACTTGAGAAAGCATGGAGGCAAAGCCTGGCATTGCCTCCGCTCCAAGGGGGCTTCCCAACGAAAGAAGCAACTATTTGACCTCTGAGTGTTCATCGCTCGCATCCTCTTCAGTTTGCAAGTACTCGAGCTTATGGGCAGTCCCCCTCCTATCTCCGCACCAGCTTACTCATCGCAGGACCTGAGGAGGATCTCCACCAGCTTCTGCGCTGGCATTTCCATCGCCATAGCCATCGGGGCGTAAAAGCCCCCACCAAAGGACAGAGGGAGCAATATAATCACCGTTTCCCTGAGGAACTGAAGAGCTTATATAAGTTCCCAATACGCAAAATAAAAAATCCATATTTCAGTGCAAGTTCTCGGGTTTCCATGGCCGGTTCATTGGGTTCGCAAAGTCTCAGCGCCATGCCAGCAAACTCATACTTAAACACAACATGAAGCTAATTCACACCCCTCGGTGCATGCCTACAAGCGCATCGAAACGCGGCAACGACACCTAGTTTGGATAACTATGGCAGTGGTTACTAGTAAACATCAGCACCATTTTCGGATCGGATAATGATCCTGACATAATTGGGTTGGAGATTAACGACTCGACCGTATGCCCGCATCTTGCGCGCATATCCGAGCGGTCAGTTCGAATAAGTTCATTTCCAGAATCATTCACCAACCAATTGTGTTACGTTCAACTCCAGTTGCCAACCAGACATGAAACATTGAGCAACGATCCGAGCTTGCTAGCTCGTCTCCGACGTCGAGCAGAATCAAGCAGGTAACCGGGCCTGGGGGCAACCCTCTATGGATTATCGCACCGGCCTGGCAATCTCAAGACCCGATCAGATCCCCTTGAGTCTCTGCACTGGCGTCATCTTCACAGCATCCTACGGAGCCACCATCTTGAGAGCACCTTCACCTCGTAGCGAAGGAAATCCGGAGCCAAAGTTCAGGCCCTGGAGGCTTCTCGGCTTCCATCAGTACCCGGACTCCACAAAAAGAAGACACTCCGGAACATGGTGGCAACCTTTAGCCTTAACAACTAACGCCACGGCTGTTACCAACCTCCAGTGCAACACCTAAGTCAAGATGCAGCCGCATCGTGGTTAAGTTATTGATCGGATCCTAAGACCAACTGCTCGACTATGTGTCGATATCTTAAATAACATTCAAGCTGACAATCCAACCAGGTCCATTCCTTGAGGACCGCGTCGCGAGACCAAAATCACTAATCACTGTCCGCTCATATGGCGCCATGCAAAGGTTCAAGTTTACAAACTCAAGATCGAAGACAGGGCTTGACAAAGTCATTGGAGCGCGAAGCTATGTCTCGTGCTCCCGCGTGCCGGCTTAGTTGTCATCTCCTCAACCAAGATTCAAACTCCTGAAGAGCGTGAAAGATTTAATAAGCATTTGGGACACAAACCCCAATCCTGTATTCACACATGCTTGGCAACCTTTATTCAAATTCCTAATCCCGTTTCCCAAGGTCCGCCGCTCCACGTTCTTGAATACCAATTCCGAAAGCCCTTTTACTTTCCATATCTCTCTTCCCTTCTCCCGAATACCTAACAACACCTCGAACAACCAAAGTACAAAAGAAGTATTTTGGCATCCTCCATGCCTGACGATGATTTTCTATCCAGAGAAGAGAAGAAAGGAAGCAACTACAATCAGGGGATTGTCATGCCCCAAACGAACATTCCAGGATCGGAATTCGGGATCGTACGCTAAGCTACGATCATATTCACTTAACTTCGAAGCTCCAACTACCAAGTCAATTACGAATCAACGACCAGCTGGGTACTCACCAAGTGCTCAATCATCAATGCGCCCGCGCCCAACATTTGGTTCTGACCTCCCCTCAAAGGAGAATCCATATGAATCCATGCCACGACATATGACAAGTATTGTCCTAACAATGGCATTCGCATACACGAGTTGCTGAAACTTTGATCAATGGGACTAGGTTGGATCGTTGAGCGACCTTGGGTTCACCTAGTCCAAGTGATTTAACGGATACTCCAAATAATCCAGGTCCATCCCAATGACGTTTCAACAACCACTTAGGGCAATCATGCGCCCAAGCCATGGCAATGACCATGTGTACACGCTTTGGGAATCTCAATCGAGCAGACCAACCCGATTCAAATGCATGCCCACAAGCCCTAAGGGTTTAAGTGTACACACCAAATAGTGGGCTCTCGATCCAAAAACTCTTCGAAAAGCTAAAAATACGTGATAATAAGCCCAGGGCATACAATTCGCTTTCATATTACCTATTCTAACTCAGATCGCATCGCGCCAAACCACGCACAAATTTGTGATCACATACGCAATTAAAACCTGATAACGAACCGTTTGCACTTCGATGCAATCGGGAGTCGGCATCTAACTTTTATTGTCTTTAATTTACAGGAAGTATGCACCTTGGACAGGTTCCAATCCAAGCCGCCAAACTCAAGCGAGTCAAAGCTCTTAGCAATGCTGGAATCCTAAGCTCACACCCACATATATCAACAAGGCGTCCCAACCACTCCAAAGTAGTGCGCTCTCGACATACAACGCAAGAGGAAGGTCATAACCGATCGCTAAGCACAACATGGAGATGTTTGCGTCCATATCAAACCCATCTCATTTCAAAGCATGTCCCGTTAACACAAAACATACTTTGAGGGGGTAAATGTTAACCGCCCTTTTGGTCCGGTTAACAAAAGTACGCAAGACACGCTCATCTCAACATATCGCGTGATATTACAGCCCGGAGGCGTCGCCAATATCATCCGGGGTCTAGTACCAGAAGACTCGAGTCGGTCCACTAGCAGGATATTGCGTCCCTCGAACACAACCTCCGTCAGTATCTGTGACGGCCCGCCCCGCACCAGTCTGCATTTCCTCCGAAGGTGCGCTGTACACATGCCCGACTAGTACGGAACGGTTGCCAAAGAAAGGAAAGAAGAGAATGAACTAACAAGGAACCTGTAGAATGACTCACAGCGCATGGAACAAAATATAATAATAACATAATCTTGACATAAAACAGGTGAGACAATGCATAAGTTGAAAACTAAACCAACATAGCAGCGGAAATCCAAATACAGCTTATGGTCCAACATCATTGTTACAACTTTAAACTGTCTCTAAAGCAAAAGAAAGTTAAAGTAGAAGATGCACTACTAATGCCCAAGCAGTGATCTTCAACAACACAGGGAGAATATCTATATGTATCATGCGTGGAAGCCTCCTGTTCGTCTCCAGATCAGCTACTCGTGCATACCCAGCTAATCTGTCTCTAGTCTGCTCGTGAGAGCACCCAGAGTAATAAGAAGATACATAAAACTCTGGGTAAGACGAAAATTCTGGTATAAGCGATAAGTAGCTAAATAGAACAATAACAGGTATACTAAACCATACCTGAACCTGGACCTGCAACCAAAGAGTTAGCACTACATACCGTACAATACTCTAAGGTGCTACTATCATATGGTGTAAAGAATACGGGGGTGGGGGTGTGTTCGTCATAATGAAGGCAAATAATCAAACATAGCAACCATTCTCACATCTCTCACTCAGTGCGTAAAGCATACGATGTCCACCACTGTCAATCACTAGACCCATCGAAGTAGTGACGGAGTTCAACTTGTACAACTACTGCTACTACCAAGCTTATCCCATGGAGTCATGACCAAATCTTTACAAATGACCCCACTTCATTGGTCTACAGCTCTTTAGTCGTACCTAGGCCACTGTGGCCCTGAATCCGTTCACGTACCCCCTACACATAGTGATCTAAAGTTACAGACATCGATAAACCCTTAGCACGCGTCCCGCAGCAAAGCCCAACTCATGAAGTTCCCTCCTTGGTTCCCATCGAGATCCTGAGGTACAACTCCTCATTTGGACTTCCTTTGCATCTCGGGTTTAGGTCTACTTGGTGTTCGATCCTCTGGTTCGGTTCGGTTTCGCCGCCTCCTGCTTGGTTCGGTTCGAATGCTCCCTTCTAGTTCAGTTCGGGTGCTCGGATGCCCCTATTCGGTTCGGATCGGGTGCCCCTATCCGGTTCGGATCGGGTGATCGGATGCTCCTATCCGGTTCGGATCGGATGCCCCTATCCGGTTGCTCCTATCCGGTTGCTCCTATCTGAATGCTCCTATCCGGTTGCTCCTATTCGAATGCTCCTATCTGAATGCTCCTATCCGGATGCTCCTATCTGAATGCTCCTATCTGCATGCTCCTATCTGGTTGCTCCTATCCGAATGCTCCTATCCGAATGCTCCTATCCGGTTTGCTGCAAGTTTTTCCAACAAGCTATTTTCGCCAAACGACGGCGTTTTCAACCATTCTAACTTTTCTATGCAATCATAAAACATATCATACAGTCATAGCAACATGTATAATCATCCACAAACACTAAAACAACAATATGACATGTTTATAAGGATCAAACATACCCAAAAATTCATGTTTTCCCCTTAAGCATGTTTAGGCAAAACTAATGATATGATTAGTAAAACTTAACCAAATCAAACCAAATTTCTAACAGAGGTCTAAAACATTTTTTCGAATTTTATAAATATTTTTCCAGAATTTTATCATGTTTAAATTCGCTAATCTTCACTAATTACCCTTAATTAACCGTAATTAGTGCAAAACTATGCAAATCACTCAACTTAGCCGCAAATAAAACCTTAAAACTAAAATGATTCTTTGTTTGGCGTTGTTCCCAATGTAACACAACAGCTCTAACCTTGCTTTGGTGCTATTCCCCCTTAATTTGATGTTGATTTGGCTTAATTAGCGATTAGAAGGTGATTTGGGGTGTTTTAGAAAGTGGAGGCCATGGCTAAACTTGAAGGAACAAAGAGTGGCAGCTAGAAACTGATAGAAACTGAATTCCCTAACCCTATCAGCCTCCCCATAACCCTAATCCCGAAATGGGTTATGGGCCCACTCACTAATCACCCAAATTAAGTCCGGTTAAGTTGTTTTTCACCATCTGAAACTTGTTTCCGCCATATCTCCCAAACGGTTAGTCTGTTTGGCTAATGTGACCACTCTACGGAATTGTAAACCATCATCCAGAGCCAATGGAAGTGGTTTCAGATCAAAACTCCTTTCCAGTCAAAAGTTATGGCCAAAACAAGATTAGCCAGGGGCAAAATGGTCATTTAAAAATCGGCAAAAATCATGAACATGGGAAATGACTCCAATAATCGTCTCCCAAAGTTACATGACCATACGACTTCGTATGTGAAAGAAACAAATATTCTACGATCCTATGATGTGTAGAATGCGGGTCGTTACAGTATCCATCCGCATCCGAGCCGAAGGCGAGCCGTGCTCCGAGCCTAAGAAGATCCATCAAGCAGGTCCTGGCGCAGCGCCGGTAGAGTCCGGGGCCCCACAGTCCCCGTGGCGATTAGGTCGAAAGTGTGGGCACCGCCCGATTCATCCGATTTTCGCCAACAAGTGTGTTGCCCAGAATTACCAGATCAGCTCAAACTCAAGATTCAGCCAGTAACTTCAGCGAGCCTTGCCGCTCCTCCAGCACATTCCCGAACCAAGGCCTCGATATCCCTGGATGCACCGACCAGGATTTCGAGCCCCCAAGCCACTCAGACAGACCTCGCGCCTCTCAAATGGAATTTCGTACCCCTGAGAGGTGCAAAATTCCACACCCTCGAGGTGCGAAATTTCGTACCCTAATCGGGCGCAGCATCGGTGCGAGGTGCAAAATTTTGTACCCTCGAGGTGCGAAATTTCGCACCCATGAGGTGCGAAATTCTTACCCTCTGGAAGAGGTGCGAAAAATCGGGGTGCGAGGCCTGAGGTGCGAATTTCCTATAGCTGGTCTCCATCTCTACCTACTCCTACCTAACCCCTACTAACCAATTCCTATAAATACCCCATGGCCTCACACTTCAAAGGAGAGAGATTCTTGGGATTTGAGACCTCTATAGAGCTTTATTAATGGCATCTCCTTTTTGAGGAAGAAGAAGGGCAAAATTGTCCATTTTACTATTTCTTGCAAATATTACTATTGTAACTTCATGTATCATAGTCAACAAATCTAATGAGAGGGTCTCAACCTTGTAATCTTTCAAATGATCAATAAAATTCCAACAACTCTTCAAAGTGGACATAGGCTGTAACAACCCGGAAAATGCGAGCCAATTTAAAAATTTTATTTTGGCAATTATAGCGAAGTTTGAACATTTAAAATATATTATTTTAAATAATATCGACGAGAAATTTATTTTGAATAGAATTAGGACGTATATATTTACATATGTATTGTCCCGACTTTTCTGACAAATCTTTAAATCATTTTAATAAGAGATTAAAATGGTAATGCTAGTTTGAAATCAAACTAAAAAGGAATTTTTGAAAATATATATATATATATATATATTTATATAAACATATGTATAGAAATATGTATACACTTGTTTGTCTTGAATATAGAACAAGTATAGAAATATTAAGAAAATAAATCATATGAAAATAAATACTTCATAGTGATGTTTTAACAAAGCAAAGTAGTTAAAAACAAAAGGACTAGAACATGAACAAAATAAAAGAGCATTGTGTTCATTTAAATATATAGAAGGACTTTGGGATAAAACACCACAACATGAACCTTTAGGCCATGAAAACAAATCGGCTACAACATAATAATAGCCTATAAAAACAATTGTTTTGATCATAACAAATATCTCAAGACAAAAGACAAAAACTAAATTCCTAGAAAGGCAAAAAAAAAACATTTAATGCAATACACTTGAAATAGAAACTAGGATTTCATAGACCATTTCCTAAAAATCCTAAATGAAGTAGCATGTGCATTTCCTTAAGCAAGAAGGAAATATCTCAGTAAGAAAGAAACAAATAAAAACATTTGTTTAAGGCTTTAAAATCCAAAGGAATGATCCTTGCATTTAATGAAGGTAAGGTCCAATCTTCTAGAAGCCATCACCTAGGACACTCTCATTGGTTAGGAACCTTAATGAGACAAAACTTGAATGCATGATCTCCTAAAAATAAGGTCCGTAGGAACTATCAATGAGGGGTAAGGCTAAGAGAGTTTTACTGTGTAAAACATGTGCATAGGAATTCATTTTTTTAAGCATGAGTTCCACTATAAATAGGACTCAAGTTTTTCACTTTATCTTCACAAACAAAATTGGTTTTCATCTCTAAAGTTCTGAAGCATTTTCCTGGATCTTGGAAAGCAATTGGTGAGTGAAACATTTCTTAATTTCCTATGTAAAACATTTACTGTAAACTAGCTTTGCTATTAAGTAAGACTGCCAAGTTGTTGGATCATTTCATGTTGCTGTCAACAAGAAAATGGGAATTAGAACACCCCGATCACATCATTTTAAACTAATCTCTCATATGTTAAACATCATAGAAGGCTCATGTATGTTTGGTCAATGTTTCTCAGTATTTAGTTTCATCTGTATTCTGTTTTGGGAAACACAGCACATTAGCATTTGATTTCTAGGAAGTAGATAAACCAGATGTTTATTCATGAGATTCATGGATGTATATAGATATAGCACCAATATATCACACATTCGAACAAAGACAAATTAAAGAAATTAGTATTTAAAAGGGGATATATATGTATAACAGTTAACAGACTAAAACACAGTAAGCCCTCTGTTTATATGATTTTTCAAATCAAACGAAATATAGTTTTGATTACATAACTGAAATCTAGATACAAAATCATGATTTTTAAGAGTCATTTCACGATTTTTAATGACCTATCAAGGGAGAACCAAGGGTTGAACGGAAAAACGGGTTCGGACGAATTTCCGATGATCGGAGCCATCGAACTCCAAGCCGCGAGGAGGGGAGAGGCGTGGAGACCCATAGATCATCGGAAAAATAATAAAATATTTTTTCTATTGCGTAGGATTCAAGCACAGATCTAATGTAGGGTTTTTAAAACAGTTTGGGTACCTAGTTTTTGATTCCGTCGTGAGGGACCCACAGTGGATCGAGTTGGCCGGAATCTGCGGTGGAGGAGCTGGCAAGGCCGACGAGTTGAATGGTGGAGGTGCGGTTGCATACGGTGGACGGAGGAAGGCAGAACGAGGTGGTTCTCTGATGAACCCATGCGACTGTAGACGAGGAAACTTGGTGAAATCACTGTAGCAGCGAAGAACGTCGGATCGGATGTTGGAGTTAGCTTCCTGTGGTGAATTGCGGTTTGTGGGAGTGGTTTTGGTGAACCCACGGCGGCCGACGATGTTGTGCACGTGCACGAGCCAGGTGCACAGCAAAAATGAAGAAGGAGCAGTACCCCTTGGTACTTTAGAAAATCATGGTATTAGGGAGGAAGTTGAATCTGGTACTTTAGTTTTGGAAATGAACGTGGCATCTGAGGATGGATCAGTGATTTTTCATGGGTGCCGGAAATTTTGGCACTGGTACTTTGCTGTTTTGTTAAAGTACCAAGTGGTATTTTCAAAATATACCATGAGCGGCAAAGGATTTTTAAGCAAAACCATAGTGTTTTCAAGCCTGGTACTTTGGCACTCGCCAAGTCCGGCATTTTGATAACTCGCCAAATGGATTTTAAATAAAGCGATGATTTAAATTATAATAATTCAAATTTAAATCTGAAATAATAAATAAATAATTCATTAAATAAAAAGGAAGTGTTTTTATTTAATCAAGTAAAGGCAAGTGGAAAAGAGAAAAAGCTGAAATCAAAACCGACAAGATCGTCGGTAGAAGTCCAATCAAGTTGTGAAATAAAAATCATACGTGAATAAATGATTAAAATTTATTATTTAAATTATTTATAAATAAAATAATCATGAAAGAAAAGAAAATGAAAAGGAAAGTAAAAAGTTCGAAAACATTTCCAAAGCAAATTGACAAAAGAAAAGATCATACCGTGTGCGAAGCACGGGAAATTGTAAATGATGAACAAACCACTATGAAAACATACACACCCTAACAGATCTATTTAAGGGATAGATTGACTGTACTATTGTAAACCAGATAAGCAAACGCTGTTTGCAAAATAATATTTTTATCCGAAACGGAGTAATATTTCTGATTTGATCGATGAACATTTATCGATTGTAAAAAGATTTCGTACATCGCTCGAAGAGTCCAGAATAAACAATTCCACTTCGATTCGAAGTATACGACGCATATCAAATTACTAGAGACAACGAAATGCAAGCGTTATTTTAAAATAATATTTTCGGTCTGTTCAGTCCCAGAACATACCCGAATGGACGAGTGTCTGACAGTGTATGTTAGTCAGATTTTTACACATCGGTTTTACGTAAGTATATTACGTTGGTAGCGGAGGAATTCGTTTCTCTTAGATTTATTACCCGTAATATATTTGGGTAATCGAATGAGTATTTCTGACGGATAGGACGATGTGGCATTCAAAGAATGTAAAGAAATAATCTGTCAGAAGTGAACGTGACCTCAAAACTTCACAACCCGGAAGTAACAAAAGTTGGGCTAGGCAGCATGGCTAGTTGGGTCATACCCAAGCAGGGTATATTATCACCATCTAGAGGACTTCCTTATTTAACTTTTTAAATCTATTTCGCTGCTATTGCATTCGGAAACGGTAAATCGAGCTCAACCGTATGAGTGATAATATATTCGTTACACTCAAGCTAAATGAGTGGACGGTCATGTGTGGCCGGGTTACAAGATGTTCTTGTTGAACCCCAGTGTATCCTCTCTAGAGTACACTGATCGGTGGGTGCTCCCATACCCTGTCTGTTGGAATCCAAACTCCAATACGCGCTCTGCGAACTTTTAAAGTTGTACACTATATACGTGAACGTGAGATGCAAGCGTTTCACTAGATTTTTAGTTATCTGTTACAAACTATTATAATATCAAATGTTTTGGTATAAAGGACTTGGATCATTTTCCAGATATTAGACATGGATGGATCTAAAGATTTCTAAATAAATAAATCGTCATAATGAAAACCTTGACACTTATTTCCCTGTTTACATGTGTTAATTATGTTTCCTCACACCAGTCCCCTGACTGACCCAGAGTTTATTTTTGTGTTTCTTAAACTCTTGGGTACTCATAATATTTATTATGAGTAGACAAGTAGGTTCAGGCAAGGCAAGTGGAACATGATGCAGAACAAGTTCAAGACCTAGTAGCATATATGTTTAATTACCAGTTTGAGTATCTATGGTATTGTAATATGGTACTGTATGACTATGATGATGAACCATGATGATATAATATGTTATGTGCTCTGATGTATCAGACTTTGTGATGTGATATATAAGTATTTTGTGAAATTCCGCTATGAGATTCTGATAACTTCTTACTCTTCTATTCTATAAGTTCTAGTTTTCTACCTCATCTTCTAAATTCTTTCAATAATGACACGGTTTCCCAGGCATGGAAAATCGCGCCATTATAGTTGGTATCAGAGCTTAGGATTTCTGAACATCTAGGCTTAGAGTGAGCATCGAGAGAGCGTATTTTTACTAAAAACTATTTTAGTATGGGTCGTCCTTAGTTCTCAACCCTAGTTATTAACCTTAGTTATCAACCCTAGTTATTTGGTTAAGTTACCCCTAAAGACTGGTTTCCGAATGAGTATTAACTCTCGAATCATTTACTCAGAAGTTGACAATGAGTTCTCAAGCAAGGCGAGGCCGAGGAGCAAGTCGGGCGACTACGACCAATGGGCACACAGTTAATCAGACCCAAGTGGATACGACTGAAGTAGTCCAAGCTCCAACGCAACCAAACTTCGCTATGATTTGCAAGAACTACACTACTATGGGAGGAAAGACTTTTAAGGGAACGGAATCACTAGTTGACATCCAAGCATGGATAAGATCATGTGAAAAGATTTTTAAGGGACTGAAGTTGGATGACGAGTACAAACGTCTGTTAGCATCATGGAATCTAGAGGCAGCTGCAGCTATCTGGTGGGATGCCCAGACTGCAAATACTCTGGAGGAGAACTTTACTTGGGCTATGTTCAAAGAAGCTTTTGAAGCTCAGTATCTGCCTGCAACTGGGAAAACCAGGATGTACCGAGACTTCATCGATTTGAAGCAAGAAATCATGACTGTCACTGAGTATGAAAACAAGTTCAATGCACTGTCAAGCTTTGGACCAGAGTTGGTAAATACCTCGCTGAAAAAGAACGAGATGTTCGTAGCTGGATTGAAGGATATTCTGCAAGGCCGTATGATGGGGCATCTGAAAGATCCATTTTTTGAACTCGTAGATTTAGCACTCAGATATGAAGCTCTGGACGCTAAAAACCCAACTGCAGCAAAGGCTCAGACTGGAGAAGCAAGTGGAGGGAATCCCCAGAAAAGGAAATTTAACCCTGATTGGAAAGGTAACAAGAACCAAGGAAAAGCAGTTCAGCAGAAAACTGAGAATCGTTTCAAGAATGTGATGTGTCACAACTGCAAGCAGAAGGGACACATGGCCAGGTTCTGTAAACAGAAGAGCAACAAGAAACCCCAACAACAGCAACCACAACAGCAGCAAAGGAAGCCTCAGCAACAACCACAGCAGCAGCAACAAGTTCAGAGGAATGAGATGGTAGCGGAGAACCTCTGTTTCAACTGTCATCAGCCTGGACACATGGTCAGGAACTGCCCACTGATGAAGAAGGCACCACAGCCTAATGTTTACGCTATCATGAATGAGCCGTCAACTTCTGGGGACATAAAAGGAAAAGGCATCGTGAAAGGCACCTACACAGTGTCAGAGGAGTAGGATGGAGGAATGAGTTGGACTATATATATATGTCTACGTATATGATATGATAGTCTACAACTTGAATTAGTCAAGTGTAACACTAGTATGGTAGTATGTTGTGTACGAGTATGGGTCTAATGTATAATTAGAGTGTACTAAGTGATTATGATATGGAATATCATCTTTGGGAAAATCTTTCTATCCTTCTTACTTTTAATTTCGGGGACGAAATTCTTATAAGGGGTGGACTGTAATGTCCCGACTTTTCTGACAAATCTTTAAATCATTTTAATAAGAGATTAAAATGGTAATGCTAGTTTGAAATCAAACTAAAAAGGAATTTTTGAAAATAAATAAATAAATAAATATATATATATATATATATATAAAAACGTATGTATAGAAATATGTATACACTTGTTTGTCTTGAATATTGAACAAGTATAGAAATATTAAGAAAATAAATCATATGAAAATAAATACTTCATAGTGATGTTTTAACAAAGCAAAGTAGTTAAAAACAAAAGGACTAGAACATGAACAAAATAAAAGAGCATTGTGTTCAATTAAATATAGAGAAGGACTTGGGGATAAAACACCACAACATGAACCTTTAGGCCATGAAAACAAATCGGCTACAACATAATAATAGCATATAAAAACAATTGTTTTGATCATAACAAATATCTCAAGACAAAAGACAAAAACCAAATTCCTAGAAAGACAAAAAAAACATTTAATGCAATACACTTGAAATAGAAACTAGGATTTCATAGACCATTTCCTAAAAATCCTAAATGAAGTAGCATGTGCATTTCCTTAAGCAAGAAGGAAATATCTCAGCAAGAAGAAACAAATAAAAACATTTGTTTAAGGCTTTAAAATCCAAAGGAATGATCCTTGCATTTAATGAAGGTAAGGTCCAATCTTCTAGAAGCCATCACCTAGGACACTCTCATTGGTTAGGAACCTTAATGAGACAAAACTTGAATGCATGATCTCCTAAAAATAAGGGCCGTAGGAACTATCAATTAGGGGTAAGGCTAAGAGAGTTTTACTGTGTAAAACATGTGCATAGGAATTCATTTTTTTAAGCATGAGTTCCACTATAAATAGGACTCAAGTTTTTCACTTTATCTTCACAAACAAAACTGGTTTTCATCTCTAAAGTTCTGAAGCATTTTCCTGGATCTTGGAAAGCAATTGGTGAGTGAAACATTTCTTAATTTCCTATGTAAAACATTTACTGTAAACTAGCTTTGCTATTAAGTAAGACTGCCAAGTTGTTGGATCATTTCATGTTGCTGTCAACAAGAAAATGGGAATTAGAACACCCCGATCCCATCATTTTAAACTGATCTCTCATATGTTAAACATCATAGAAGGCTCATGTATGTTTGGTTAATGTTTCTCAGTATTTAGTTTCATCTGTATTCTGTTTTGGGAAACACAGCACATTAGCATTTGATTTCTAGGAAGCAGATAAACCGGATGTCTATTCATGAGATTCATGGATGTATATAGATATAGCACCAATATATCACACATTCGAACAAAGACAAATCAAAGAAATTAGTATTTAAAAGGGGATATATATGTATAACAGTTAACAGACTAAAACATAGTAAGCCCTCTGTTTCTATGATTTTCAAATCAAACGAAATATAGTTTTGATTACATAACTGAAATCTAGATACAAAATCATGATTTTTAGGAGTCGTTTCACGATTTTTAATGACCTATCAAGGGAGAACCAAGGGTTGAACGGAAAAACGGGTTCGGACGAATTTCCAATGATCGGAGCCGTCGAACTCCAAGCCGCGAGGAGGGGAGAGGCGTGGAGACCCATAGATCATCGGAAAAATAATAAAATATTTTTTCTATTGCGTAGGATTCAAGCACAGATTGAATGGAGGGTTTTTAAAATAGTTTGGGTACCTAGTTTTTGATTCCGTCGTGAGGGACCCACAGTGGATCGAGTTGGCCGGAATCTGCGGTGGAGGAGCTGGCAAGGCCGACGAGTTGAACGGTGGAGGTGCGGTTCCATACGGTGGACGGAGGAAGGAAGAACGAGGTGGTTCTCTGATGAACCCATGCGACTGTAGACGAGGAAACTTGGTGAAATCACTGTAGCAGCGAAGAACGTCGGATCGGATGTTGGAGTTAGCTTCCTGTGGTGAATTGCGGTTTGTGGGAGTGGTTTTGGTGAACCCACGGTGGCCGACGATGTTGTGCACGTGCACGAGCCAGGTGCACAGCAAAAATGAAGAAGGAGCAGTACCACTTGGTACTTTAGAAAATCATGGTATTAGGGAGGAAGTTGAATGTGGTACTTTAGTTTTGGAAATGAACGTGGCATCTGAGGATGGATCAGCGATTTTTCATGGGTGCCGGAGATTTTGGCACTGGTACTTTGGTGTTTTGTTAAAGAACCAAGTGGTATTTTCAAAATATACCATGAGCGGCAAAGGATTTTTAAGCAAAACCATAGTGTTTTCAAGCCTGGTACTTTGGCACTCGCCAAGTCCGGCATTTTGGTAACTCGCCAAATGGATTTTAAATAAAGCGATGATTTAAATTATAATAATTCAAATTTAAATATGAAATAATAAATAAATAATTTATTAAACAAAAAGGAAGTGTTTTTATTTAATCAAGTATAGGCAAGTGGAAAAGAGAAAAAGCTGAATTCAAAACCGACAAGATCGTCGGTAGAAGTCCAATCAAGTTGTGAAATAAAAATCATACGTGAATAAATGATTTAAATTTATTATTTAAATTATTTATAAATAAAATAATCATGAAAGAAAAGAAAATGAAAAGGAAAGGAAAAAGTTCGAAAACATTTCCAAAGCAAATTGACAAAAGAAAAGATCATACCGTGTGCGAAGCACGGGAAATTGTAAATGATGAACAAACCACTATGAAAACATACACACCCTAACAGATCTATTTAAGGGATAAATTGACTGTACTATTGTAAACCAGATAAGAAAACGCTGTTTGCAAAATAATATTTTTATCCGAAACGGAGTAATATTTCTGATTTGATCGATGAACATTTATCGATTGTAAAAAGATTTCGTACATCGCTCGAAGAGTCCAGAATAAACAATTCCACTTCGATTCGAAGTATACGACGCATATCAAATTACTGGAGACAACGTGGTGCAAGCATTATTTTAAAATAATATTTTCGGTCTGTTCAGTCCCAGAACATACCCGAATGGACGAGTGTCTGACAGTGTATGTTAGTCAGATTTTTACACATCGGTTTTACGTAAGTATATTACGTTGGTAGAGGAGGAATTCGTTTCTCTTAGCTTTATTACCCGTAATATATTTGGGTAATCGAATGAGTATTTCTGATGGATAGGACGATGTGGCATTCAAAGAATGTAAAGAAATAATCTGTCAGAAGTGAACGTGACCTCAAAACTTCACAACTCGGAAGTAACAAAAGTTGGGCTAGGCAGCATGGCTAGTTGGGTCATACCCAAGCAGGGTATATTATCACCATCTAGAGGACTTCCTTATTTAACTTTTTAAATCTATTTCCCTGCTATTGCATTCAGAAACGGTAAATCGAGCTCAACCGTATGAGTGATAATATATTCGTTACACTCAAGCTAAATGAGTGGACGATCACGTGTGGTCGGGTTACAAGATGTTCTTGTTGAACCCCAGTGTATCCTCTCTAGAGTACACTGATCGGTGGGTGCTCCCATACCCTGTCTGTTGGAATCCAAACTCCAATACGCGCTCTGCGAACTTTTAAAGTTGTACACTATATACGTGAACGTGAGATGCAAGCGTTTCACTAGATTTTTAGTTATCTGTTACAAACTATTATAATATCAAATGTTTTGATATAAAGGACTTGGATCATTTTCCAGATATTAGACATGGATGGATCTAAAGATTTCTAAATAAATAAATCGTCATAATGAAAACCTTGACACTTATTTCCCTGTTTACATGTGTTAATTATGTTTCCTCACACCAGTCCCCTGACTGACCCAGAGTTTATTTTTGTGTTTCTTAAACTCTTTGGTACTCATAATATTTATTATGAGTAGACAAGTAGGTTCAGGCAAGGCAAGTGGAACATGATGCAGAACAAGTTCAAGACCTAGTAGCATATATGTTTAATTACCAGTTTGAGTATCTATGGTATTGTAATATGGTACTGTATGTCTATGATGATGAACCATAATGATGTAATATGTTATGTGCTCTGATGTATCAGACTTTGTGATGTAATATATAAGTATTTTGTGAAATTCCGCTGTGAGATTCTGATAACTTATTACTCTTCAATTCTATAAGTTCTACCTTTTCTACCTCATCTTCTAAATTCTTTCAATAATGACACGGTTTCCCAGGCATGGAAAATGGCGCCGTTACAACATACGTCGTCGTTAGAATATAAATATTTTATTTTAATTATAAAAGGTATTGAAATTGGCGCGGTAGTTCGATAATTCGATTTCAAATTTCAATTGAACATACCGGGTGCAAAATAAACCGGATTTTAGCGAAACCAAAAATAATGGTATCTAATTGAGAATATCTTTCCAACGAATCCGAAAAATCGAAATTTCATAGCGGGAATCAGAAAATATGCCCAGTTGAAAATTCAGAATAGTCGCTATGGAATTCTGGCCTTTTAAAATAGCCATTTTGCAAGCGACCTCGGATTTCGACGAAAGCACATTTGTTGGATACGGGATGTCAAGTTATTGCTAGATTCCAATTTTCATAATTTTTCGATTCAATATGTGGGCGTGGCAAAGGAAAACGCATTTGACCAGTTTCAGTTGATTTTAATCGACTGGAAAATGGTCATTTTTCAAACGGTCTCAGAATTTGACGAAACTAGTTTAGTTAGGACCGTATCGTCAATACGAAGCTAGAAAATATTTTTCTGGAATTTTTCGAGTCCGTATGTGACCCCGGTAATTTGAAATGTATGTTTAAAATTCAGTATAATGATTTAAATGTAAATTCAACGGAAACTGATCGTATCAATCGAATTGGCCTTCGTAACATATCCCATTGTGTTCAGAATGGGGGTAATTAGCTAGGGCCGACAGTCGTTGGGTTTGATTTGGTGTCCGAACGATAAAGTTAACTTGATGGAAACTAATTAAATAAATATATATTTATTTATATAATCCTCCTCCCCTTACTTTCCCTTTTCCCAGTCAAACCCGGTCAAAGTAATCAAATAAGAAAAAAGAAAAAAGAAAAAAAAACCTAAAAACCCAAATCGCGGTTGACGATGGCCACTCCCCGGCCAAGCGCCGCCCTCGCGGCCCTCTTCCCCACCACTGCGCCTTCCCCCTCTCTCCTGTTAGCCGCGAAACCCTCCAGCCCCCTGAAACCCACCGCGACACCACCCAAACCACGACATCGAAGTCGACGCCGCCAGCCTCATTCCACCGCACCACCAAACCGCCGTTCGACCTCCCCATGCCTGCGCTCCTCCTCCTGGCCTTCTCCTCCCTCTAGGTCGACGTCCAGGATAATGACAGTAAGCTTTTTTTTACTTTTTTATTTTATAATAAAGCATTGTTTTATTCCGGTTTTATTTAAATTTAATTTCATTTTTTTTATAGGTTAATAAATTCAGTTTTTATAGCAAGTTAAATATAGATTTTGAAAATATAAGTAGCGATGTATAGAAAATATAAATATCTTTTATTTGAAAACACGACCTTTATAATAAAAATAGTAGTGTTAAAAATATAATCTTTTATATTGTAGAAGGAGAAAAATATAATCTTTTATATTGTAGAAGTATAAAAATATAATCTTTTATATTGTAGAAGTATAAAAATACAATCTTTTATATTGTAGAAGTATAAAAATATAATCTTTTATATTGTAGAAATATAAAAATATAATCTTTATTATATGAACACCGTTGTAAAAATAGAATTTTTATCTATATAGTAGCGATGTAAAAATAGAATTTTTATCTATATAGTAACAATATAAAAATGTGATTTTTATATATGTAGTGGCTACGGACAATGAAAGTGATGAAAGGTGGACACGACGAAGATTTCTACATAAGAAGAGTCGTGGCATTTGGATTAGCTATTGGTGAGAACTTCTCACATTAAAATTTCTTTTCTAGTTAAAAATATATACTAGGATGCAGACGGTGCTTAGCGGCATCCGACACCTGTCATCCACAGACCATGGATGGCTTGTATGTTTGATTGTTTGTTATGGTGAAAATTGATTGTGTGATGTGAAATGAAATTAAATATTTGTGTAGTTAAAAATATTTTATCGTTAAAATATATAATTTTTAACGGGTATGTGAATAAATAACAATCTGTGTTTGTTGATTTGAAACCCCACACGGGTATTGGGATGATATTTGGCATACACTAATCCCAATTATTTCATTGTATGTCGATCGATTGGTCGACAAACTGTGTGAGCGTTAATTGGTTATATTTGACGCCTATGCTGTTGTGTGGTGCACTTTGGGTGATAGTTTATTATTTGTTGTTGCTATTATATACATGTGTTGTATGGAATCCATATAATTAACATTATATGGTAATTGATTGGGCCTCATTCCAATTGGGAAAATAAAGAATAGAATGAAGTATATATTCATGTGTTGAATAGAATAAATAATCATGTGTTGAAAGAAATATTTTAACAATAAAATTTACATCTTTATCATATCTAAAGTTAGAAACTAACTGGAAAATAGATAAGATGAGTGGTTTCCAGGGTATTGATCTGATATTGGTTCTGGCCTTCGGCGTTAATACCTAGGGAATCATTCTCTTACTACTTTACAGTTGGAGTCTGATTTAAAAATCAAACGATAGATACCATAATTTTATAAAATATATTAAATAATAGAAATAGTCATGTGTTGACAGTGCTCATGTGTTGAGAATATTCATGTGTTGAAAGAAATATATATTCATGTGTTGAATAGAATAAATATTCATTTGTTGAATGAAATAACGAATTTATTGAAATATATAAAGCCGTGTTAATTAGAGTTACGCCATTTTGACGTGAACGATATTTATATCGATTATATTCGTTTTTATAATAAATATTGAAAAGTGATTTCAAAATCGAATGTATGGAAATGAATTCGAATTGAAATTGAATTGAAATGAATTCGAATTGAAATCGAATAGAAATGAATTCGATTTGAAATTGAATTAATTTGAAACTCAAATTGAATTGAAATTGAATTAAAAATCGATTTGAATTAAATCAATTTGAAATGGTTTTAAAAACAAATTTAAAACGATATATAAAATACGTTTTAAAAGGAAATCCACGAAATATATAATATATTATATATATTATATATATATATATAATGGCCTGAATAGAACGCGCCGCGCTGCGGCAGTTCGTGAATTTCGACCATTGACTTCGAATGGACATTACGGGAGATCCGACCGTCAGATTCTCCTAAAACCAGAACCGTTGGGTTCGTATCGAAAAGAGCTTTCCAATGAATATTAGAAATTTGTAATCTAACGGTTGGATTTGGAGATACGTCCAAATCAATTTCAGAAAAGGTTGTTGTAAGTGCAGTTCGATGGCCATTGGTGGAAATCGACTGTACGAGCCTTGATAAAATTATTAAAAATATCTATAATTTGTGTAAAATCATAAGAAATAGTTTGTGAAGAACTGGGATGAAAAATTCCACATTTGAAAAGATAAAAATAGATTTTTATCGAAATGAACTAGTTTGAACTAAAATTAAAATCAATTTATTTTTGAAATAAATAAATTGAATTTGAAAGTGGTTTTGAAAATAATCAGAATTTCCAATACGTGAATTGGACTGGAGTTGAATCGAAATTATCTTCGGAATATTTCGATGTTGGATTTCGTGACTATACAGGTATTGTTATGGGAATTTGAAAGATATATTTTATATCGTTATTTCCAATACGATATTTGTTGGTTTCAGAATTTGATATTGAATATAAGCCGGTATATTTTCTATTCAGAGCCGTGTATTTAATATCAAATGTGATTTGGGTTTGTCGTGAATGGTTTCTTCATTAACACCGATTCTTAAGCCTAATAGAGAAAAATATTAAATCCTTCTATTTAGATTTAATGAAGTGTACCAATTAAATAATGTTTAATTGGAACTGAATTTGAATGTGATTTCGGGTTTATCGTGAACCGTGTTTTAGATGACATTGGTTCTTTAACCCAGTTAAAGACAGGATATTGATTTTTGAAAAGATTAAAACTAGATGGAGTTTTAATGAATCTTTAATTAGATTGAAATGTGAATTTGTAATTTAAATTATAAAATTTGAAAAGTGATCGAGAATGGAGTATGACCAGTTTTGCTCCAAAGCGATAGTTAAATCTTTAATTAGATTTTAACGTGAAATGGTAATTAAATTTACCGATAACATCGTGGTGTTAGTTATGGTGTATTACCAGTTTTACTCCATGGGATAAATAGGTTGGGATTGGGAAATAAAATAAATAATTACATCGGTGTGGTTCGCTAATCTCGACTAGGTTGGAAAACCATAATATGGTTTGAAATGATATCCAAAGGAAGATTAAAGAATAAATTTAGAAGAATTTATCTTTAATAAAATTAATGGGAACCTTTCCCTAAGAATGTGATTTTGTGAATAAAAGAACATTCTGAATTGGAATGAGGCGTTTGTTGTGTTTGTGTAACATTTGTTTATTATATATGTGGGTTATTTGGAAAGGCCGGGTTTATACCCATTCTGAATAACCGATTCGGCGATAAGTCGAAGATGAAGACGGTGGTTGAAGACCGGAAGTCTTCACATCGTTTGGGTGATTACTGATGATCTCGATTGGGCTGTACACCCAAGATGAGGGAAACAGTTGGTGATCGTCCAGACGTACTTGGAGATCGATGGATATGCGAGGAAAGTGCCTCCGGTTTCGTTCAGACCCAGAACGAACTTGTAAATGGACTGTGTGTCTTACATTTGATTTTATTCTGTGTCGATTGATCTCTATTAAATATACATCTGTTTGGCGGCGGAGAATTTATTCTCTTGCTTAACGCCCTTCTCTGAGACGTACGAGCTCAGAGGTTGTATATCGATGGACATCAGTCGCATGGAGCAAATTGCCAGTGTGGCACGCATAAGTGGCAATTGATTAAGGCTTCTATTGAAAAGCAAAGTCTTGTGGTTGATGATCAAATCACGGCCTGTGTGGCGTAGCTTTGTGTATAGCGTGAATTCACGAGCCTCACACCTCGGTATGAGTCAAAAATAGGATACAGACCGTTGGGAGAACACGACGTTTCTTTCTAGCTATGGGTGGTGTCAGTGCTTAAACTGGATGACATTTATATATACTTTTCACCTGTGTGGTTGTTGGATGAGGCGCCTCGATATTAGGTCTGTTAGGACCGGGAAACGTGTGTTCAGGAATAACTAATCCTCAAAAGTAAGAGAGGACCGGCCCAACCGATTCCAAGGATCATAGTGGGGTCCTGGGACATTTGCTAGAGTGTCTCGAACGGAGAGGAGCTTGACCCTTGCCTCGGCTCATGACGGAAATCCAATTTCCAATACATGATATTGCGGTTTTAATTGTAGAACTAGTAGGGCAACATGATATATGGTACCCATGCCGTCTATGATTGATATTTATGATTGAAACTGATTTGACACTATAAACTTATAATAGTATCAAATGATTTGTTTTAATCGTACCAAGCATGTTTGGCTATTATAAGGGAAAACCCTATCCTCCAGCTTGCGTTGCATTGTGTGATGGGACCTGGGTCTTATAATAGCTTCATTTTTCCAAAAAGCATTGCGCTGTTTTGTTATATGCATTGGTATTCTTGGGAGGAAACCCGTTCCGTGTTATACGGCGTGGTCCCTTGAATTTCTCTCTTTTGAAATAAAGATTAATAACTGTTTTAGTTCTCACACCAGTCACATGACTGACCTGGAGTTTATTGTTTTAACCTAAACTCTGGGTGCCCCTATTTTCCACACGGGCAGCTAGTAGTTTTGGTTTTGCAGATATATATTCACAGGATCTTGATTAACAGCTGGAACGATGCTCGGAAAGCTCTGTATCCGTGTATCACTTTCAGTTGTGTTTTATATTGTTTTTCCGCTGCTATTTAATTTATTGTAATCTCTGATATTTATCGAATGTATAATATTTACTCTGTATATTCTTGTATTCTGATGGAATTGTTGTAATATACAATGAAATGTTCTTTTGTCTGCGTTCTTTTATGTGTTGTTCTCAAAGTATCCGCTCTTTCCTTACCGGGGAAGTTACAGGTCCTTACATAGGCCCTCACTGAGGACGAACCACTATTAATCTCTTGTGTTATTTACTGCTTATGTTCTATTTTATGTTCTTGTCTATGCGACCATATTTATAATTCCTAGTAATTGGGAATCTTTGGTGTTTATGACATTTTTTTGCCGTCAACACACACACACACATATATATATACATACATACACATATAACATAGTGGGAATTAGGTTGCGCTGCTTCTTTTTTCAAGATAATCAATTTTAAAGACAACACTTCTGAAAATTAAGTTTCACGGACAATTTTACAGGAAAATAAATAAATTTCTTTATCTTTTTAACATACACAGAAAAATGATAAATTCTTTTATCATTATTTATATATAGCTGAAAATGAAAAACTCATTATTTTTGTGTGAATTGTTCTTAAAATTATTATTTTAGATGTACCATCCTTAAAACTTATTACTCTGAATAAAGACCCGTGAAAATCTCCTATAACATATACACACACGCACACTTATATAATATACATAATATATGTATGTGTCGATACTTCTGCAGATCAATTAGGTGCAGTTTATTCTTGGTAATAATTTCTTTTATTTTGATTCTTAAATTTCATATCTTTGCAGGTTGGAAGAATATTACTGAATGCTTTGATATACTTGGTAATGAAAAAAGTGTTAAGAAGAACACTATTGCCTTGATATTTCATATGTCGCTAAGTCCATACCTTTTGAGAGTTTTCTTTGTGTCTTGCCTAGAAAAGGTTGGTAATCTTGTTAATTTAACCATTGAAAATACACAGTAATGTGTTATAATATGTCTATGTCAATTAATACTTCTTGGATTATCTAAAATATTTTGGATAGTGGATAAAATGATGGAAATGAATCTGGAAAAAATAGCGTTGTGGCGCGAACATACTTGTTAAGGCTAAAAACTGAAGATAACACAACAAAACTAGTGGCTGCATTACAAGACTATGCTCCATCAGTACGACTTAATTATATACAAGTAGGAAGATACTAAAGGGTAGTTACTGATATAGCAAATGCACGGGATTAAAATTTAGTTTTTTGTTGTAAGAAATATCCAAGGCAGAGTCCAAAATTTAGTATTTTCCTCAGTATTTTTATTTCAATTTGTTCAGTTTTTTAGATAACAATGGTACTTAAGTGATTCATTATAAATTAGTTCAATAATTGGTGATTTATTTATTACATTTTATTATGCATTTTTTTTAATTTTAATTAAATATTCAGTGATATGATGATATGTACCGAGCTTATATTTGTTTCTTTTCTCCTTTTATTTCTTAAGTCCATTAATATTTAAAGTTGAAAAATAACGAAACATTAAGATTACATTGATTCTCCTAGATATATAATAAAAACGTGTATATATATATAAACTAATTCAGATTAAAACATTAATAGTATATTCTTAGTCTTAAGTTGGTTTACTTTAATTAAATTTCCAATTTTATAATTACTTCAATTCTCTTAAACTACCCTACATTTTTTTTAATAAAATCTTATTTGAAATAAAATTTAACAAATAAATGTATATTTTATATAAAACACATTAACGATCGATTTTCCCAACGTTGTGCGGTTATACTAGTTTTAGTTGGAGCATGTCTGGGCAAACAGGAAGCAAGTATATTATTAGTTTATTATATTTCTACAACAAACAAACTTTCTGCTTGTTTTCTTTAGCTTCGGCTAGAAGTTGATATACTACCATATGTACTAATATGCCTATTCATGTTTACTTGCCTTCCGCCAAAAGCTGAAGAAAGACCAAGTTTTCAGGTTTTTAAATCTAATACAATATGACGTGTCAACTTAAGTTGAATCGATTATCAAGCTCTGATAATTAGAATTAGTATGCAATATTTAAGATATTTGACCGAGTCATATAATGAGAAAATTTGTTACTTTACTTATCTATTGGCATAAGTTTCAAGTCAAACTTGAATCTAATTTAACTAGTATTACCGCACAACGGTGGA
This sequence comes from Allium sativum, assembly GCA_030737875.1. NCBI lineage: Eukaryota > Viridiplantae > Streptophyta > Magnoliopsida > Asparagales > Amaryllidaceae > Allium > Allium sativum. The sequence continues at coordinate 275,423,189 of CM060920.1, read as the reverse complement.
AAAACCGACCGTTAAAAAACATAAAATAAAACAAATATTTGATAAATTCAAATACTAGGAGCAAAAGTGAAGGAATAGGCAGAATATTTCAAAAAAGAATAAATGGAAGAAAATAAATATTGATAATGAAAAAGTGATAGAGGGGAAAATGCATATATCCTATTATTATACATTACTATATTTTTGTATGTTTGGAGTACTGTAAAACTTTTCAGCAATCAGTCTAACTATACTATTTCTTATGATATATTTTTACGAAAGCTATCAACAATTGTATATCCATATATCATTATTTTGCTGACAAACACAACTGGGTAAACGACAAATAAAGATAAATATTTGACAATCAACGTAGCATATATTATTACATAACGCTTGATACATTATACTAGTATGCATATTTGGCAATCAACATAGCTTATATTATTACATGATGTGGTACATTATACTAGTTAGGAAAATTTTACTAACATCTAAGGAAAAATAAGTTAATATTTCTTAGTTGTTATACCATGGTACCTTCTTCAGTTGCTTCAAAGAGAGACGTCCAATGCTTTTGTGTGAACTTTTCCATTTACTACTATCTGGTTCTATCTTGTAACCTTGTGCGTGGACCTTCCGTATGCATGCTACTGTCATGGAATCTTTATGCATGGATGTTAGAAGTTTTCAGCTCCAGCTCTATGCATCAGATTTTGCTAAAAACAATCAATGCATTTAGTTGGATATTTGTCAATAAAAAACAAAACAAAAAATTAAAGGAAAAAAAAGTTGTTTATGCCTAGCTTCTAGTTGTGTCGATACAAGCATATATCATGCGACTTTGTTGTTTTTTCATTTGACTACTCTCAGCTTGTAGTGTCTAAATGTAGCCCCCTAAACCGATCATATCACGCAGTCTTAAAATGCATATCAAAGAGGCCAGACCCGCTAATTCAGTATCAAAAACCACATACATCATATATCATACTGATATTTTAAAGTCGTTTTTGTGCTTTTGAGGAGGAAAAACAATCATTATATGTAGCATTTTACCTATCTCAGCATAGCTAGGCCTTTCTGAAGGATCTGCAGACAAATACTTCTCCATTAAATCACATTTTTCATGTACTGGAGAGCACACCATCTTGTTTACAGATCCACATTTATATTTGACAAAATAGTTTATCAGATATATGTAATGACCTGCATTCTACGCATCGAAGGATCGTAGGATATTTATTTCTTTCACATACGATTTGTTTTGACCATAAATTTTGACTAAAAAGGAATTTTGACCTAAAACCACTCCCATTGGATTTGAATGATGGTTTACCTTTCCGTAGAGTGGTCAATTTAGCCAAACGGATTCACCGTTTGGGAGATATGGCTGAATCAAGTTTTAGATGGTGAAAAACAGCTTAATTGGGCTTAACCGGTTAATTAATAGCTAGGCCCAAAGGGGAATTTCGGGATTTGGAGTATTTAAGGGCTGTTAGGGTTAGAGATTTCGGTTTTTAGACACTTTTCCAGCCGCCATAGACATTTGTTCAACCCTAACAATGGCCTCCAACATCTAAAACATCCCCAAATCACTTTCTAATTGAAGATTAGGCTTAACAACATCAAATTAAGGGGAAATAGCACCAAAGCAAGGTTAGAGCTGCTGTTAGACATCGGTATTTGTGCTAAACAGAGAACCATTTCAGATTTGAGATTATATTGTGGCCAAGGTGAGTGATTTGCATGATTTGCACTAATTACAGTTAATTAAGGGTAATTGGTGAAGATTAACGAAATTAAACATGATAAAATTTTGGAAAAATATTTATAAATTCGAACATAATGTTTTAGACCTCTGTTAGAAATTTGGTTTGATTTGGTTAAGTTTTACTAATCCTATCGTTAGATTTGCCTAAACATGCTTAAGGGAAAATATGTGGTTTTGGCTATGTTTGATCCGTTTTAACCTATCAAATTGTTGTTTTGGTGTTCGTGGTCAGTTCTATATGTTGCTACGACTGTATGGTATGATTTGTGATTGTCTAGAAGTGTTAGATTGGTCAAAAACGCCGTCGAATGGCGTAAAAAGCTTGCTGGACAAAGTGCAGGAAATTGTGCAGAACCGGATCGGATGGGCGAAGCTCGACCCGACCCGATGGAGGGAGTATGACCCGACCTGGCATGGTTGCATGATCCGATCCGAAGCGCCTCGACAAGCTGGTGGTGCAAGAACCTATCTCCGATCCGAACCGCCTTCCACGTGAACTGCTTGTACCATCCGAATCAGAAGCTCCGACCCGATCTGATGGGTGAACACGATCCGAACCGATGTAGTGCCACGAGTGAAGGAGCCACGAACAGGTGCAGTGACCCGACCCAATCCGAAGGCACGACCCGAAACGGAGCAGGGTCCACCTACGAATTGAACTGGAGAATGATGTTACGATCAGAAGTTTGGTTACCACGACACAATCCAATGCAGGTGGCTCGAACCGATCCGTAGGAGGATGATGACCACGAACCGAACTTAGAAGTTTGAATACGAGGCATGGGTTGCGAACCAAATGAAGATCGATCCGGAGGAGACCAAAACCCGAGATGCAAAGGTAGTCCAAGTGGGAAGTTTGTACTCAGAATCCAGTTGGGAACCAACAAGTCGACTTCATGTGTTGGGCTTTGCTGCGAGACGTGTGCTAAGGGGTTGTCGATGTCTATAACTTTGGATCACTATGTGTAGGGGGTACATGAACGGATTCAGGGCCACAGTGGCCTAGGCGACTAAAGAGCTATAGACCAATGAAGTGGGGTCATTTGTAAAGGTTTAGTCATGACTCCATGGGGTAAGCTTAGTAGTAGAAGTAGTTGTACAAGTCGAACTCCGTCACTACTTAGATGGTTTTAGTGATTGACAGTGGTGAACATCGTACGCTTTACACACTGAGTGAGAGATGTGAGGATGGTTGCTATATTTTATTTGTTTGCCATCATTATGACATGCACACCCCCACCCCCGTTATCTTTACACCATATGTTAGTGGCACCTTAGAGTATTGTATGGTATGTAGTGCTAACTCTTTGGTTGCAGGTCCAGGTTCAGGTATGGTTTAGTATACCTGTTATTGTTATGTTTAGCTTCTTATCGCTCATACCAGACTTTTTGTCTGACCCAGATTTTTATGTCTCTTCTTATTACTCTGGGTGCTCTCACGAGCAGACTAGAGACAGGTTAGGTGGTATGCACGAGTAGGTGTACTGGAGACGAGCATGGGGCTTCCATGTATGATATATAGATATTCTCCCTGTGTCGCTGCTGGTCACTACTTTGGGCATTAGTATTGTACCCTTCCTTTCTTTTACTTTAGAGATAGTTTTAAAGTTATAATAATGATGATGTGGAACATAAGCTGTATTTGGATTTTCCGCTGCTATGATGTTTAGTTTTCAGCTTATGCACTGTCTCGCCTGTTTTTTGTCAAGTATGTTGTTATTATATTTTATCCCATGCGCTGTGAGACATTCTACAGGTTTTCGATTAGTTCATTCTCTTCTTTCCTTTCTTTGGCGACCGTTCCGTGCTAGTAGGGCATGTGTACAGTGCACTTTCGGAGGAAATGCCGGCTGATGCGGGGTGGGTCGTCACACTTGGTATCAGAGCTCTAGGTTGCGTAGTTAACCTAGGGAAGTTATCAGGGAGAGATAGTACACGTATATGAGAGCGCGTATTTGTGATTATTTTGGTTTTTAAAAGCTATATATATATATTATTAGTATAGCTAAGGATGAAGTCGCACTGCACTGACACCACTAGAGAGGATGGTTAATCGTTTTCTCTGTGCAGATTAAACGATGAGCCAATACGTAAGGGGTACTGGTAGAGGAGCCAATAATGGGAATGTTGCCGAGATGAGGACGATGTTTACTGACCTCATGAGAGAGATGCTTAGAGATGTTCAGAGGGCAGCTCCCAATGCTGGTAATGGTGGTTGTCCAATAGTGCAAGCGCCTAGGGCCGATCTCGCTAAGCTGAATAAGGATTATACTAGTCTTAGTGGGAAGCCGTTCCACGGAACAGAGTCGGCTACAGATGTTCAGGATTGGTTGGATAGCTGCGAGCGTATCTTCGAAGACTTGGGTATCGAGGATGCGATAAAGAGAAGGCTAGCATCCCGTCAGCTGCAAGGATGGGCAATGAATTGGTGGAATGCTATAAAGGCAGCTACTCCCGAGGATCAGATTACTTGGGATCAGTTTAAGGTTCGCTTTAGCGATAAGTTCATTCCGGCTGCTCAGAAGTCAGTGCTATTTAAGAAATTCTTGGAACTCAAGCAGAATGGCAGAGCGGTCTCAGAGTATATTGCCGAATTCGACACTTTGTCGAAATATGGGTTATCCCTAATAGATACTACCGAGAAGAAGAACGATAAGTTCATAACTGGCTTGGATGGATACTTGGCGGAAAGGCTTATTAACCACATCGATGAGACGTTTGAATCGATTGTTGGGAAAGCTTTAAGATCGGAAAGTCTTTACCCTAAGTCGAAGACTGAGGTCGCATCTGCAAAGGAGCCAAAACCTCAAGCAAGCGGTGGAGGCAAGAGTGGTTCTCAGAGCAAGAGGAAGCAGAACCAAGCTAAGGATGGCCAGAAGAAGAAGAAAGATGTTGAGTGCTTTAGCTGTGGAAAGAAGGGCCATCAATCTAGTAATTGTCGAGCCAAGCCAGCAGACAGGAAGTGCTTCAACTGTGGCCAAGTGGGACATCACAAGGACAAGTGTCCGCAACCCCCTAAAGAAAAGAAGATGGTGAAAGCATATGCCCTTAATGTTGTTCCTTCTTCGTCGAATGCCCCAACTGCGGCGGAGAAGGGAAAGAATGTCGTTATTCAAGGTATGCTTTCTGTTTATGATGTTTCTGTTAGAGTTTTGTTTGATACCGGAGCTTTTAGTTCTTTCATATCTAGTGACCTGGTAGATAGGTTGGGATTGGAGCCCGAGATTGTCGATAGACCTTTAGTAGTGACGAACCCGATTGGTGGTTCGGCTAACCTTAGCATGATTTTTCGTAATGTGGTCTTATCGAGTCATGGATGCATGTTTGTTTGTGATTGCTTTGTTTTGGGCTTTACTGGGTTTGGCATTATTTTAGGAGTCGATTGGCTCCAAAGATACGGGGGTGGTGGTAGACTGTGAGGGCTTTTTAGTGACAACTAGAGTGGATGATGGGCAGAGGGTAGTGTTTGGTGGTATACCTAGTGATGGGGGGGTAATGGCTAGTTTTCTAAATTCCCTCGACATCCCGCATAGTGAGTTGTCAGGTTTGCCCGTGGTTGGCCAGTATCCGGACGTCTTCGAGGAAGTGACCGGGCTTCCACCACACTGAGAGATTGAGTTCCATATTGATTTAGTGAAAGATGCCAGACCTATAGTGATGCCACTTCGTCGTATAGCACCAAGGGAGCAGCGAGAGCTCGTGGTGCAAGTCAGCAATCTTTTGAAGAAGGGATTTATCAAAAGGAGTGTTTCTGAATGGGGAGCACCAGTTGTGTTTGCTACCAAGGAGGATGGTTCCCTTCGGTTGTGTGTAGACTATCGCGAGTTGAATAAGGTGACGAGGAAGAACAAGTATCCTCTACCGCGGAAAGATGATTTGTTTGATCAGTTGAGTGGCATGAGAGTATTCTCTCAGTTGGATCTCGCGATAGGTTTTCATCAGCTTAGAGTGGAAGCTGAGAGTATAGCTAACATGACATTTCGGACACCATCTGGATTTTATGAGTGGTTGGTCATGCCATTCGGGCTGACCAATGCCCCAGCATATTTTGTGGATCTTATGAATCGGGTATTCAGAGATCAGTCGAATAAGTTTGTCCTTGTGTTCGTGGATGATATTTTGGTCTACTTGAGGACAGAGGAAGAAAACAAGGAACATTTAAGAATAGTGATGGAGGTGTTGAGAAAACACCAATTGAAAGCAAAGTTTTCTAAGTGTCACTTCTGGAGAAGGGAAGTGAGATTCTTGGGCCATGTTATTTCAGAGAATGGTATTGCTGTGGATCCTGCGAAGGTGGCTACGGTACAAGATTGGTCTACGCCCAAGAATGCAACGGACATACGAAGTTTCTTGGGATTAGCTGGATATTATCGTAAGTTTATCTAAGACATTTCCAAGATAGCAGCACCTTTGACTCAGTTGACCAAGAAGAATCAAGCTTTCTCTGGGACGAAAAGTGCGAGAACGCATTCCAGAGCCTAAAAGAAAAGTTGACATGTGCACCAGTGTTAGTCATTCCTAAGGGGAATGAAGAGATGACAGTATATACGGATGCATGTGGTATAGGGCTAGGTGCTGTATTGATGCAATGAGGTAGGGTTGTAGCTTATGCAAGTCGGCAACTTAAACCACACGAGAAAAGATACCCTACCCATGACTTGGAATTAGCAGCGATCGTATTCGCATTAAAGATGTGGAGACATTATCTCTTAGGAGAAAGATTTGAGCTCTTTACGGATCATAAATCATTAAAGTATCTCTTCTCCCAAAAGGATCTAAATCTCTAACAACAAAGATGATTAGAATTCTTAGCTTCCTATGATTTCGATATCACATACACACCAGGAAAGGGCAATGCGGTAGCTGATGCATTGAGTAGAAGACATGCCAGTTTAGGGGCTATGTTTCTAGAATGGAAGCAACTGGAGTACATCGCTGGGTATGATTTCAGACCAAAGTGCGAATTGGATCCAGAAATGTTAGAAAGTTTGACGATCAGACCCACTTTGATTGAGCGAATTGGTTCTAGTCAGAGGAACGATACTAACCTATTGGAAATCATCTCAAAGTTACAGATGGGAATCGACGGAGAGATGAACAAGTATGGGCTTGATCGAGATGGATAGCTTAGAAAGAATGGAAGACTTGCTGTGCCCAATGTCAATGGATTGAGAGATGAAGTGCTTGGAGAATGTCATCACTCAAAACTGACTATACATCCTGGTGGTAACAAGATGTACCGAGACATGAAGCAGACCTACTACTGGGAAGGGATGAAAAGAGACGATGGGAAATTTATATCCAAATGCTTGAATTGCCAGCTAGTTAAAGCTGAGCAAAAGAAGCCTACTGGTTTGTTGCAACCATTAGAAGTTCCAGAATAGAAATGGGAACCAATGTCAATGGATTTCATTGATGGGTTACCAAGGACTAGATCGGGCCATGATAGAATTTGGGTGATTGTGGACCGATTGACTAAGAGTGCAAGGTTTATACCCGTCAAGTCAAACAGGACGGCAGCAAGTTAGCGGAATTGTATATAAAGTGGGTAGTGATATTTCATGGAATACCCAAAGGCATTGTGAGTGACCGAGATCCGTTGTTCAGTAGTTGATTTTGGAAGAGCTTACAAGAGGCATTAGGATCAGAACTACATCTCAGTACCGCGTATCATCCTCAAACCGATGGACAGACAGAGAGGGTGAATCGAGTGTTGGAAGATCTCTTGAGAGCTTGCATATTGGATTTTGGTGGATCATGGGATGACCATCTACATCTAGTAGAGTTTGCACATAATAATAGTTATCAATCCAGTATGGGTATGGCTCCATTTGAAGCTTTGTACGGAAGACCGTGCAACTCACCATCATGTTGGTTGGAAACCGGTGAGAAATATGTGCTTGGACCAGAAGTAATAAGAGAAACATCAGAAAAGATTAAGGTTATCCAACAACGAATGAAGGCTGCCCAAGATCGGCAGAAGAGTTATGCTGAAAAGAGGAGAAGAGAATTAAAGTTCTCCATTGGCGACTTGGTGTTTGTCAAGATTTCTCCGTTGAAGAGCGTGATACGATTTGGCAGGAGAGGCAAGTTAACACCAAGATGTGTTAGTCCATTAATAGTTCTTGAGAAAATTGGGAATTTAGCATATAAAGTTGAATTACCAGAGAAGATGGCAGGAGTTCACAACATATTTCATGTTTCCCAGTTAAGAAAGTTCGTACACGACCCAGATGTGACTATTTCACTTGATCAGTTTGATGATATCGAAGTTGAACCCGAGGCGGTTGGGAACCGCAGGCCTATGCGTATTGTTGGGAACGATACGAAGCAGCTTCGAAGGAAGGCGGTGAAATTAGTCAAAGTTCAGTGGGGCGAGAATGAGAATGACTATACTTGGGGACAGAGTAGAGCATTAGGAAGACGTATCCAGAACTCTTCGCCTGGTAAGATTACGGTTTCAATTTAGTCTTTCCGCATGCTAGGATAGGTTCGTTTTGTTTGTTTTGCATGATTGATTATTGTATATGGCTGGTAGGCATGCAGGATCCTTTGTATGTTTTGAGTTAAGGAATTTCGAGGACGAAATTTCTTACGGGGGGAGAGTGTAACGACCCGTATTCTACGCATCGAAGGATCGTAGGATATTTATTTCTTTCACATACGAAGTCATATGATCATGTAACTTTGGGAGACGACTATTGGGGTCATTTCCCATGTTCATGATTTTTGCCAATTTTTAAACGACCGTTTTGCCCCTAGCTGATTTGTTTTGACCATAAATTTTGACTAAAAAGGAATTTTGACCTGAAACCACTTCCATTGGATCCAAATGATGGTTTACCTTTCCGTAGATTGGTCACATTAGCCAAACGGACTCACCGTTTGGGAGATATGGCTGAAACAAGTTTTAAATGGTGAAAAACAGCTTAATTGGGCTTAACCGGGTGATTAGCAACTAGGCCCAAAGGGGAATTTTGGGATTTGGAGTATTTAAGGGCTGTTAGAGTTAGAGATTTTGGTTTTTAGACACTTTTCCAGCCGCCATAGACATTTGTTCAACCCTAACAATGGCCTCCAACATCTAAAACATCCCCAAATCACTTTCTAATTGAAGATTAGGCTTAACAACATCAAATTAAGGGGAAATAGCACTAAAGCAAGGTTAGAGCTGCTGTTAGACATCGTTATTTGTGCCAAATAGAGAACCATTTCAGATTTGAGATTATATTATGGCCAAGGTGAGTGATTTGCATGGTTTTGCACTAATTACAGTTAATTAAAGGTAATTAGTGAAGATTAACGAAATTAGACATGATAAAATTTTGGAAAAATATTTATAAATTCAAAAATAATGTTTTAGACCTCTGTTAGAAATTTGGTTTGATTTGGTTAAGTTTTATTAATCCTATCGTTAAATTTGCCTAAACATGCTTAAGGGAGAATATGGGATTTTGGCTATGTTTGATCCGTTTTAACGTATCAAATTGTTGTTTTGGTGTTTGTGGTCAGTTATATATGTTGCTATGACTGTATGGTATGATTTGTGATTGTCTAGAAGTGTTAGATTGGTCGAAAACGCTGTCGAATGGCGTAAAAAGCTTGCTGGACAAAGTGCAGGAAATTGTGCAGAACCGGATCGGATGGGGGAAGCTCGACCCGACCCGATGGAGGGAGTCGACCCGACCTGGCATGGTTGCACGATCTGATTCGAAGCGCCTAGACAAGCTGGTGATCCACGAACCTATCTCCGATCCGAACCGCCTTCCACGTGAACTGCTTGTACCATCAAAATCAGAAGCTCCGACCCGATCCGATGGGTGAACACGATCCGAACTGATGTAGCGCCACGAGTGAAGGAGCCACGAACAGGTGCAGCGACCCGACCCGATCAGAAAGCATGACCCGACACGAGCAAGGACCACCTATGAACTGAACAGGAGCATGATGTTACGATCAGAAGTTTGGGTACCACGACCCGATGCAGGTGGCTCGAACCGATCCGAAGGAGGATGATGACCACGAACCGAACTTAGAAGTTTGAATGCGAGGCATGGGTTGCGAACCAAATGAAGACCGATCCGGAGGGGACCAAAACCGGAGATGCAAAGGTAGTCCAAGTGGGAAGTTTGTACTCAGGATCCAGTTGGGAACAAACGAGTCGACTTCATGTGTTGGGCTTTGCTGCGAGACGTGTGCTAAGGGGTTGTCGATGTCTATAACTTTGGATCACTATATGTAGGGGGTACGTGAATGGATTCAGGGCCACAGTGGCCTAGGTACGACTAAAGAGCTATAGACCAATGAAGTGGGGTCATTTGTAAAGGTTTAGTCATGACTCCATGGGGTAAGCTTGGTAGTAGAAGTAGTTGTACAAGTCGAACTCCGTCACTACTTCGATGGGTCTAGTGATTGACCGTGGTGGACATCGTATGCTTTACGCACTGAGTGAGAGATGTGAGGATGGTTGCTATATTTTATTTGTTTGCCATCATTATGACATGCACACCCCCACCCCCGTTATCTTTACACCATATGTTAGTGGCACCTTAGAGTATTGTACGTTATGCAGTGCTAACTCTATGGTTGCAGGTCCAGGTTCAGGTATGGTTTAGTATAACTGTTATTGTTATGTTTAGCTTCTTATTGCTCATACCAGACTTTTTGTCTGACCCGGAGTTTTATGTCTCTTCTTATTACTCTGGGTGCTCTCACGAGCAAACTAGAGACAGGTTAGGTGGTATGCACGAGTTGTTGTACCAGACACGAGCAAGAGGCTTCCACGTATGATATATAGATATTCTCCCTGTGTCGCTGCTGGTCACTACTTTGGGCATTAGTAGTGTACCCTTCCTTTCTTTTACTTTAGAGACAGTTTAAAAGTTGTAATAATGATGATGTGGAGCGTAAGCTGTATTTGGATTTTCCGCTGCTATGATGTTTAGTTTTCAGCTTATGCACTGTCTCGCCTGTTTTTTGGTCAAGTATGTTGTTATTATATTTTATCCCATGCGCTGTGAGACATTCTACAGGTTTTCGATTAGTTCATTCTCTTCTTTCCTTTCTTTGGCGACCGTTACGTGCTAGTCGGGCATGTGTCCAGCGCACTTTCGGAGGAAATGCCGGCTGGTGCGGGGCGGACCGTCACAATATAGTTGTTAAATGCATAAAGTCAAGCCCTAGGCTTTCTCAATGTGTGAGATGGGCTTATAAGGTGAAATAAAGCATAAAAAGGATGATTACCATGAATAGCCAAAACTTTCAATCACACAAATTTTTCCACATTATCACATATTTAGAAATTAGACTCCCAATTAGATGATTTTCTGGTGACATTTTGCTATCATAAACAATAATTGAGTATTTACTGCAATAAAGGATTATCGATAACAAGTGCAAATCAGCATAGGGTTTCTGAACAATGATTAGCTCCCACATAACAAACCCAAATGAGAAAACATCAACCAGAATTACATCATGTTGATATACAAGAGAAGATGATAATTGTGGTAGAGTGCAAAATCTAAGAAAGGCAAAGGTACCTTTTCAAAACAAGACAGTTGTTTCCATTGAGAAGCTCTGAAGCCAGCCACAGAAAAGCTCCTCTTTGGCCGGAGCCATTCACAAAAAAATCAAAGGTGGAATCTCAAAGGTGGACAATCATCAAACTGGTTTTATGGACATGTCACTAACAAAGCAAAGCTATCCGTAGATTCCACCTTTGATTTTTTTTTTTTTGAATATATATGTTATATTAGTAAACATATACAAATATAATAATTTAGAACCCACTACTTTGGCCTGAAATGAACAATCTACATATATAGGGTTTTGTTGCTGAGTAATGCATTATACATTGGTTGCTGATGCCAAAAAGATTCACATACCGGTAAACAAGCAGCATGCGTGCAGGCTGATTCACTGTAATATCCGGTTGTAGAGGGTTTCCTTCTTCGAGGATCAGATCATTGGCCTTTTGAGAGTTATCATCCATTGCGGATTTACCCTTGAAATTTGTAACGCCACGGCTTGGATATTTATGCGTCTCCAAATCCCAGTGACCATGGATTTTCCCTTGGCATCAGTGACCATGGATTTATCCTCGGTCTTCTGCAAGGCCCCACTCAACACGAATTCAGTGCTAGGCAGTTCAGAAATGCTTGGTTTACTCGGACTTGCGAGTAAGGGAAACATGCCGAGGTTCAAAAGTTTTCGATCTGAGCTTCGCGGGTTCAAAAGTCTTCTGCAAGATTCCACTTTTGAATGTTTATTTAGGTGCCAATAAGACATTAAATTCAAGTTTGAGTTCTTAGCTTCAGCATAGCCTTTCATGCAACAACTAAAAAACAAGGAAATTTCTGCACTATCCATTCCGATTGCATCTCACCTATCAAAGCGTTGAGCACATGTCATTATTCTGAAATCATCTAAAAAGAACCATACCCAAGCACTCCAGATACATACAAATAATAGACTAATAGTACTGATATCATAGCATTTTGTAATCCTTTGAAACCAAAACATTATTGTTCCACACATCTTATTCTCGATATCAGACTCATGAACAAATGGTAGTAATCTAGCATCAGCATACTATTTTCGCTGATTGGCCCCTCAACTTTCATATGCTTTTATAAATAAAACAATATTGTAAGCGATAATTCATAAAATATTGCCTAGGTTAAGAGTTAAGTAAACAAACAGATATCTGTTACTTCTGTAATAAGTTAAGTCATTCATTACACACGTACAAACTCAAATAATGATTTATTTTACATAAAATTAGGCAAAATGGAACAAATTTATAAATCGAACCTTAAAATTAGTAAATATGCATCAACCAGAATAGAATTTAGAACAACAATATATTCTTATGTAAATTTAGAAAAAATGAACCTAAAAACTAGAAACGGTCACTTGACGGGATTCTAAACTGGAATATGTAGAATAAAATTAATATATGATAATTTGAATATAAAATACCTTGACGATTAAAGTTGAAAGAAAAAGTGACGTGCCCTAGAAAATTACTCCCTTTTGCCTCTAAACATAAGCTGAAACGAAGCACTACGAAAAGGAAATGAAGCGTAAGACGATGACTGAGAAATAGAAATGCGATACTACAGCCTTGCTTCTCATAGCTATGAACGGCAACAAAATTATTATAAACAAATAGCGTTTTTTTCTTGTGAATTGCAGCACAAATATCTACGTTTCTGATTTGGAATCAATTTTCGTGTTGTTCGGGGATAACTGTAGCAAACGATTTGGGATAATTTCGAAGTGGAAGGTTGCAGCAATTTCGTAATGGATGGAGATGATTTTGAATCAATTTAATGAAGATAAGAAAATCGAAAAAGAAAATGGCGTTGAAGTAGGCAATCAACCCGAGAATAATTACAGCGAGAAAAATGGGAAGAAAGTAAATGCCGGTGAACGCTGAACATGACAGAGAAAAGCGCATTATTTTGTGGCTTCAGAGAATTCTATTTTGAGCAAGTGACAGTAAAGCAAACCTCCCTAACGGTCGGTTTGATGAAACACTGATCTTGTCCACTTATAAGCCATTACATGGAATTAAGCTTCTAAGTGAAGATTCATGAAATATACAAATTTCAACCTATTTTCTTCTAGTATTGCTAATATACTTCCAACTGCCAGTTTTTGCTCTATTTGTTTTGGCTGAGCATTGTATTGACCTATAATTTTGCATGGGACATTTCTTCTGATAGAATATAAAGGTTGATAAACGCTAGCAGCTAAAGCACCTATTTTCTTACAATCCTTACCATATATACACACAACAATGAAACGCATTCTTAGTATGGTTACAGTCCTCTCAGTTTAAACATTAACACTAGTGGTTTAACAGGTTGGATTTTTAGCATGTTATGAGGGATTGATTTTTGTCAACTTATGATCTTGGATAAATCTAGTTACAATATTCATAAAGTGGGGAATTATTGCAAGTCCAATGTTTTGAGAAAGCGAACTAAGATAACAGTGATCGGGAATGATCAAAAAATTACATGCTGGGATAATTTATATTTGCGAATAGGCTATTGCTATGATTTATTTATCTATTTATTTATTATTTGATGCCAGTTTCTTCATCATGGCACCATGTTTAGCTTTTGCTTTTTTTAGCATTTTCTTTAACAAGCTATTTCTATAGAAAAAAAAAGTTACGACCAAGAATTATAGTTTCGATTGATGTTGCGTTAGAATCAGTCGCTCATATAGTTTTCCTGCTCAAGTTCAATAAGGCTGTTTGTTGATGAGGAAATTGAAATAATGAAGCACATTAAATATTGTTTTGTACTGACAACTCAAGAACACCTGTGCTTTTTAACAGGTTCAATTCTTCTATCCCCAAATCAGATGTCTCCATGTGCCCAATAACTGAGATTTACCTGATTTCCACTTTTTTGCAATTAAACCCTTCAACATTTTGAGGGTTTAACTGCAAAAAGTGAAAATCTGGGGCTGTTATTGGTTGGGCACACATGGGACACCTGATTTGGGGATAGAAAAATTGAGCCGCATTTTAACTGTATTCAATATTTAGCTAACATTAATATTTAGAGTTTTCTGTATGCATGTCATTCTGCACAATGTATCCATTGAGCTCATTATTTCCTTAAAAAAGAAGGAATCCCAGTCACCACTTTAAAAGTTAGCTGTTATGGCCTACAAAATAAAATCAAAATGTAACTAATAACTTTGTCCTGGTGTTAATCCAACATCATACCTTCTTAAATTTCAAATCAAGCATCTGCCGTAGTTTTGGAAATAGATCAGTGAATTTTTATAGCGAAATACTACAAATAACTTGTGTTATTAGCTTATTATAGGGCAACAAAAATACATGGAAGTTAACCACTTGAAAATGATTTATGGACGCTGTAATTAGTTGGTTGGGTCTAGTTTAATTGTTGAACAGTAATTGGTTGGTAGTAATAAAATTTGAATTTTAAAACTAGACAATGTAACTGAAGATTTTATTTGAATATCGTATGCGAGAGTTCTTTTGGAAGTTAATTATGAGTTTAATTTTCTTGAAAATATAACTATTCAATGCTATAATGGGGAAATAGTTTGGCAAAGCGTTGCTTATGAATGGATTCCATTGAAATGCTCTAAATGTAAGGTTTTTGTTCATACAAGCGAGGCTTGTAATCTATTAAGATTTGGCCTCTTAAAGGTATCACAAATCTAGAAAGTGGGATGGACATAGATGTGAGTTTGAATCATAAAGGTAAAACCAAAGATGTTTCAGTAGATAAAGATATGGTTGTCAATGAAGTCAATACATCCGAGAAAAGGGATAAAGAAAAAATTAAGGCTGCAGTGTCAACCAGAGTCACTTCAAATATCAATACTATGAGTAAATATAATCCTTTTACTATCTTAGTAGGTTCTAGTATATGTCTGCATGATAACTGTGAGATGGCACTTGATACTGGCAAAGCAGATAAGTTAAATTCTGAGACAATTGATAAGAAACAAGATGAAATGGCTTATAAATATAAATTTGATAAAATTGAGGTCAGTAATTCATTTAAAAATGATCAGTTAATGAATGGTGAAGAAGGTACTAATCAGGATAAGGATAGTAACCCTCTTAGATTTGTGTTGCGTGATATAGATAAGAGTAGTTATCAAGATCTTTCCATGGAAGATTCGAACTGTTCTTCCACCAGAAGCAGTTTCAGAAATATGAGAACTAAATTTAAAAAAATGCAAATATAAAAGTTCTAATGAAGTCACAGGTGGAGAACCTTTAGTGATGGAAAATCCAGAGTGGGCGAAGCTAGTATCGCAATACCAAAATAGATCGAAGTCCAAGAAAGCTAAAGAATATGGTAATTCTCTTGGATGAATCATTCATGGTGGAATCTCAAAATAGTGAACTTATCTTTTGTAACAACCCGGAAAATCTGAGCCAATTTAAATTTTTTAATTTGGCTATTTTATTGAATTTAAGATGTTTAAAATAAATTATTTTAAATAATAACGACGAAAAGTATGTTTGAATCGACGTTTGAAAATAAATATAATTATTTTTAATTATAAACAAGGCCTGAAATGGCGCGGCAGTTTCGAAATTTGAATTCGAACTTTGATTGACTGTACCGGGTGCAAAATAAAACGGATTTTAGTGAAACCAAAAATATTTAAATCTGTTTGTGAATATCTTTCTAAAGAATCTGAAAAATCGAAGTTTCATAGCGGGAATCAAAAGTTATGGCCAAATGAATTTTCAGAAAGGTCGCTATAGAGAATATATAGCTCGTGAAAATAGATATTTTGCAAACGACCTCAGAATTCGACTAAACAACTTTTGTTGGGTTCGGGATGTCAAATTATTGCTAGATTTCAAATTTCATAATTTTTGAAGTTAGTATGTGAGCGTGGCAAAGGGAAATGTGTTTGGTCGATTTCTGTTAAATTGGATCGACCAGAAAATGGCCATTTTTCAAACGGTCTCAGAATTCGACGAAACTAGTTTTGTTAGGACCATATCGTTAAAACACAGCTAGATTTATTTTTCTGGAATTTTTGAGATCAGTATGTGGCCTCGGCAAATTGAAATGTACGTTCAAATCAAAAATTGAATGTTTTATATTTTAATTTGAAGAGAAACTGACTGAAACAGTCGAATGGGCCTACGAAACATATCCCATTGTGTTCGGAATGGGGGTATTTAACTAAGGATGACAGTCGTTGGGTTTGGATTGGAGCTAGTATGTGAAGAGGGGTATTTTTGAAATTTTAAAAATATATAAATAAAAAAAATCCCAGCCAATCACATTAATTTCTCTCTGCCCAATAAAAACCGCTCCCCCTCGATTGACGACGGCTACCTTCCCCTCCTTCTCTCTTCTTTTCCGACGAATCCACGCATCGAAACACCAGACCCCAGTTCAACTTTTTGAAGAGCTCTCCACCACCTCCACATCCATAACCTCTACGCCTCGTCTAGGGGCGTCATCGTCGAGAACGGAGCTCAAGAAGTCGCGCCGTTCAGAGCGCCGGATCTCCTCCCTCAGGCAGTCGATCGAACCGCCAGTGGTGGCACAAGAAAGCCCTTTCCACCCCCTACGTTGTCGTGTAACCTGATCGAGACCACGTGCTTTAGATTCGAAGAAAATTTAAAACCTAGATTTGAACGTTCAAACTTAAGGTACGACTGTTTTATTTGAAACTATTTATAGCGCTTTAAAACGCTACGGTTTATGATTTTACAATAAAAATCATATCTTTTTGCTATGTGGTCGAAATTTAGTAAAACAAGAGACAGTGGACTCGTGTGGACGTCTTCTACATTCTAGAAGAGACCGGATATTTTTTCGAGCCTTCTGCTATTTTTAGTGGAGTGGAACCCAATGTGAGATTTCTGAATTATAAACTATAAGGAATCAACGATGTATAAATTATACAGTCGAAGTATGAGTTATATAAGCGTTGTACACCATATGTATATTGGTTGTGGTATATATTGGTTGTGATATTGTTTGGATTATTGGTTGATGTGAAAATTTGGTGAATATCATGAATGACTGATTTGAAATAAATGATTGTGGTTGATATCCCAATAAGATTAGTATACGGGAAAATTCGTCTGCGTACGAACTAGATATTGAAAATCCCCATTGTCAAAAGCTGCGAGGCTTTAAGGTAGAGCGAGGAGCCGTACTAGGGACGGTGCCGGTTTTAACTACCCTGCCGTTATGCAGCCGAAATTTTCTGAAGTATTTCTGTGTTTGATTTAAATTCATGTGTTGGATGTTGAAATAAAATTCATGTGTTGAATATTGAAATAAAATTCATGTGTTGAATGGAGTTCGTGTATTGAATAAATTCTTTGAAAGATAAAAATAACATTTTTATCATATATATAGACTATAAAATATTAGTGTTTTAAATAAATTGTTTTACAATAAAAATCACATTTTTATTATATATATAAACTATAGAAAATATTCATGTGTTGAATAGAAATTCATGTGTTGAATGAAGCTCATGTGTTGAGTAAATTTGTTTGAAAGATAAAAATAACATTTTTATTGTATATATCAACTATAGAAAATATTCATGTGTTGAATAAAGGACTAGAACGATAAAAAACATATTTTTATCGTATGTGTGAAGTCAAATACATTCATGTGTTGAATACATAGATTGAACAATAAAATCTACATTTTTATTGTGAATATGAAGTGCTAAAAATATTCATGTGTTGAATAAATATTTTTGATGATAAAAATATCATTTTTATCAAATATATGAAATGAATATAGTTTTGAAATCGACGAATGAATTATATATATATATATATGTATATATATATAAATATAAATAAAATAAATCGAATAACGAAGCTGCAGTTCGTGTTTTGAAACCGTGATTTCAAATGATTAGTGCGGGAGTTCCGACCATCGTATTTTCCCGAAACCGAAACCGTTGGGTTCGCCTTGGAAATATCTTTCCAACGACACCCACTTTGTAAAGATCCAACGGTTGGATTGTCTGGAATGTTTAATTCAAATCTAAAGAAAAACAATGTCAGAATCAATTATATATATATATATAATTAAATTAAATCGAATAACGACGCAGCAGTTCGTATTTTGAAATCGAAACTTCAAACGAGTATACCGGGAGATTCGACCGTCGGATTTTCCCAAAACTGAAACTGTTGGATTCGTTTTGAAAAGATCTTTCTAATGATATAAAATTTGTGAAGATCCAACGGTTAGATTTTCAGATATGTGTAAATCAAATCTGAAGAAAAACAGCGCCACGGCCGCGTTATGGCTTGAAGCGTCATTTGAATGAATTGGCTATTTTTAATTGAATAAAAATAGCGATAAATCGTTATAAAATATTATAAACGATATGGAATGGAAATAAACCGAATTTACTCGGTTTATTGGATATTTGATGGTTGAATGTGTTTGGCGTGAAAATTACAATTAAGAATAGAATTATTGATGTCGAATAATTTAACCATAGAAATGAATTGATTTAAATTCTAAATATACGTGAATTATTTGAAAAGGCCGAGTTAATTGATCGGCGATAAGAAGTCGATGATTAAGACGGTGGTTGAAGACCGGAGATCTTCACCTCGGTTGGATGATAACTGATGTATTGATTGGGAGGCATCCCGAAATATAGATAATAAGTGGTGATCATCCAGACGTATTTGGAGATCGATTGATATGCGAGGTATATAGTGCCTCTGGTTTCGTTTAGACCCAGAACGAACTTGTAAATGGACTTTGTGTCTGACATTGGATTTTGTTCTGTGCTGATTGATCTCTATTAAATATATATCTGTTTGGCGACAGAGAATTTATTCTCTTGCTTAACGCCCTTCTCTAAGACGTACGAGCTCAGAGGTTATATATCGATAGAAATCAGTCGCATAGAGTGAATTGCCTATGTGGCATGCCTAAGTGGAAGAAGATCAAGGCTTCTGTTGAAAAGTAAAGTCTTGTGGTTGATGATCAAAGCACGGTCTGTGTGGCATAGCTTTGTGTATAATGTTGATTCGCGAGCCTCACACCCCGGTATGAACCAGAAATGGGAGAGGACCTCAGGGAGGACATGCGTCTCCTTCTATCTAGGGTGGTGTCAGTGACCTACCAGCCCTGACATTTATATTATTTTCACCTGTGTGGTTGTTGCTGTTGCGAGGCGCCTCGGATATATCGGTGGCTATGTGGAGCCGATGGAGTCATAGGACTCATTTACGCCCCAAAGGGCGGGGAAACGCAGTGTTCAGGCATTTTAATCCACATCGGTGGACCGACCCTGTCGCTCCAAGGGCTCACCTGTGTCTGGGTCCTGAGGCTCGGGCTAGATAGTCTCGAATTCGGTAAGGACTATCTTTTGCCTTGGTTCATGACGGAAATCCAATTTCCAAATACCACACCGTACGGTTTTGATTGTATACCTATATATGGCGACATAGTGGTATAGGGCATTAATGCCGTCTATGATTGATACTTATGATTTGAAATTGTTTTTGAAACATAAAAACACTAGTAATAATTCCAAATGCTTTTGTTTTATTCGTATCAAGCATATTTGGCCATTATAAGGTAAAAACTCTATCCTCCAGTTTGCGTTGCATTGTGTGATGGGAACTGAGTCTCATAATGGCTTCATTTTTATAAAAAGCATTGCGATGTTTAAAAGGTTTACTTGTTTTAAAAGCACTAGCAATCCAATGGAGTAAACCCGTTCCGCGAAAGTGGCGTGGTCCTGTGATTGGCCATATTATAAAATATGCTAAGTAGATTTCTCATACCAGTCCCATGACTGACTCGTAGTTTGTTTCACTTGCAAACTCTGGTGCCCCTCTTTCTACATGGGTAGCCTTGTATTCAGTTTTCCCCGGCTCTTTCTAGACAGCTGGAGCTGAAGATGGATTCTACCATTCATCTCTTTTTATGATGTTCAGCTCCTATTGTACATATAATGTTTTGTTTTCCTCTGTAGACATTTATGTATAACTGAACTGTATTTTGTACTAAGTATGATCCTGTATACTGTGTAACTCTGATGATTATGTTTATCCGGTGTATTCTATTGTACATTATCTGGTGTATTTGTTTATTTCTGTTCTACTATTATCAGTTTATGTGTTATATTCCAAAGATTACCCTTGCCACCGTCGTATGGGGTTTTGAGGTCGTCACAACGTGGTATCAGAGCTTTGGTTAAGCTTAGTTCTAGAATATAACATATTAACGAATTCGTCAGAAATAGAACCAGTTGTGTTCTAGGACGAATAGCTCATTACAGATAGGATCAGTAATATCCCAGTATGAGTATAGCAGAATGAAATACACCTCGTAGACACATTTACATTCAAGTATATGTCTCTATGCTTTAAAATTTCCTTTTTTTGTTGGCCTAACACTTTGTCTCCTATTTGCAGACATTGAAAAATGAGTGGCAGAAGTTGAAGAGGTAGGGCTGAACCAGATATTGAGGCTCTATTAATTAAGTATCGAAATATGGGTGGAGTACCGTTCTCGGGCAATGAATCTATTATTCAAACTCAAGCCTGGATACGCTCTGCTGAGAATTTTTTTTAAGGTTCTAA
This sequence comes from Allium sativum, assembly GCA_030737875.1. Lineage (NCBI taxonomy): Eukaryota > Viridiplantae > Streptophyta > Magnoliopsida > Asparagales > Amaryllidaceae > Allium > Allium sativum. The sequence goes on along the minus strand of CM060920.1, from coordinate 275,402,316 downwards.
GCTGAGAGATGATCAGAAAAGATTACTGGCATCTTGGGCACTCAAAGATGAAGCTTTGTTCTGGTGGGATTCAATTATAGAGGATAATCCATAAGGTAATATTACCTGGGATCGATTTAAGGAGATTTTGAATAAAAGATTTATTCCTCCAGAAGCAACTGAGCGGTTATGTGATGAATTCTGTTATCTGATACAAGGGGATATGTGCATTCCAGAATATCATAAGAAATTCAATGAACTTTCTCATTTTGCCCGGCATCTAATTGAAAATCCAAAGAGGAATAATCTGAGATTTATTAACGGGCTTCAAAGAAAGTACCAAAGTAGTGTCATGGGGCCTGTGAAGCTTCCTTTTTTGGAAATGATATACATGGCTTATCAGTATGAAGATCTAGATAAGCGAGGCCTTTTTGTCGATGAAGAGGAAGTCAGTTCTAGCAGCAAAAGGAAATTTGAAACTGATAGCCTAGAGACAAGTACACAGCCGGAGGTCAGTACGATGTCTGGGGCAAGAAAAAAACCTAGAATCAATAGGAAAAAGGTTAAATCTGAGAAAGAATCAATAACGACTGCCATATGCCTTAACTGCAATCAGAAGGGCCATCTATCCAGGAAATGTAAATCTTTGAAGAAAGATGGATTTAAACCCGGTAGGAAGTCTCGAGAGATTTGGAAATGCCGGAAGTGCCATCAGGCTGGTCATATTAAGAAGAATTGCCAGCTATTAAAGAAAAAGTCTGAAGCAGTACATGTGAATGAAGTGGTAGAAACTTCTGAGCCATCAGCGTGTCAAGAAAGGTCTGATGTTTTGGAAGGCACGCTTAATGTCAAAAACATTCTAGTTAAAGTACTGTTTGATACAGGTGCGTCATGAAGCTTAATGGCAAAGAATGCAGTTAAGAAGTTGGATTTGAAATTGAAAAAGCTCAAAGAACCCATCACTATCCATAATCCGGTTGGGGGTTCCCTCAATCTTAGTTGGGTTTGTGGGGTGCCTGTCTCTTTTTCCTGTTATAAGTTCCCTACCATCTCTATCGTCATGAATTTTACTGAATTCGATCTTATTTTGGGATTGGATTGGTTAACCAAATATGAAGCAGTGGTTAAATGCGCCGAAAGAGTTGTTAAGGCAAAGACCCAATTAGGGAACTATATAACCATACCATGTGAAGGCCCGAATTCAGATAGAAAAGACTTTTGGTCAGCTCTAGATGTTTCTCCTGCTCAAATAGAAAATATCCCCGTAGTCACCAAGAATATTCCGGACCTCATAAAAGATATTCATGTCGTCAAGGATTATGCAGATGTGTTCGAAGAAGTTGTTAGCTTACCTCCGAAAAGAGAAATCGATTTCAAGATCGCTTTAATTCCGAATGCCAGGCCAGTAGTGCATGCTATTCGGACAATGACTCTAAAGGAGAAAGAAGAATTAGATAATCAAATTCGACAACTTGTATGGAAGGGTCTGATCAGGACTAGTTCCTCTTATTGGGGAGCAGCAGTGGTGTTTGTCCCAAAGTCAGACGGTACTCTTCGACTATGTGTGGATTATCGTGACTTGAACAAGCAGACATTAAAGAACAAATATCCATTGCCGCGAATTGATGATTTGTTGGATCGATTGAATGGCGCACAAGTATTTTCAAGGATGGACCTAGCTATAGGCTTCCATCAGCTTCGTTTTCTCGAAGAGTGTGTTCCAATGACATCATGCAGAGATCTCGATTTATTCTATGAGTGGTTAGTAATGCCGTTCGGCTTATATAACGCTCCTGCCTATTTTGTGGATTTAATGAATCGAGTATTCCGCAATGTCTTGAATAAATTTGTTCTGGTTTTCATTGATGATATATTGATCTTCTCTAAGTCAGAGAGCGAGCACGCGAAAAATTTGGAACAAGTGTTAGAAATTCTCAGAATGAATGTCTTAAAGGCCAAACTTTCGAAACGTATATTCTGGCAAGAAGAAGTCAAGTTTCTGGGCAATGTTGTATCAAAAGAAGGAATTTCTGTGGATCCCGGTAAAATAACCGCTATTCAAAATTGGAAGCAGCCTAGTACTGCCACAGAAGTTCGAAGTTTTCTTGGATTAGCTAGTTATTATCGGAAGTTCGTTAAATTTTTTTCGAAGATATCTAGTTCCTTAACAAAGCTTACGAAGAAGCACGCAAAATTCAAGTGGACTCCCGAATGTGAGGAGGCTTTTCAGAAGCTAAAGTTAAGATTAACAACTGCTCCAGTGTTAACGATTATCGATGGCAATCAAGATTTGAAATTCTGGACAGATGCCTCTAGAGAAGGCCTTGGTGCAGTATTAATGCAAAGAGGTCAAGTGGTTGCTTATGCTAGCCGTCAGCTGAAGCCGCATGAGAAAAATTACGTTACTCATGATCTTGAGTTGTTAGCCATTGTATTTGCTTTAAAAATCTGGAGGCACTATCTTTTGGGTGAGAAATTCGAACTGTTTACAGATCATCAGTCGCTAAAGTATCTGTTCACCCAGAAAGACTTGAATCTGAGGCAGTAACGTTGGCTAGAATTTCTTTCAGCATACGATTTTGAGATTTTGTACACTTCAGGGAAAGACAATGTTGTGGCCGATGCGCTAAATCGAAAGAATGCAATAATCACCAGTTTTATTATTACGACTTCCTTGATTGATAAAATATCTATTCTTCAGAAAGATGATAATTTTATTAAGGATATGATCAGAAGGATTCAGAAAGGCATACCCTCGGGTTTTCAAATAGATAACGATGGGATCCTGAGATTGAGAGGAAGGATTTGTGTTCCCTACATCCCCGAACTCAAAAGACAAGTGTTAGACAAATGTCACAAGTCTAAGCTGCGTATCCATCCAGGTGTGAGCAAAATGTATGACGATCTCAAGCGAAGATTTTGGTGGAAGGCTATGAAAAGGGACGTTTCGATATATGTTAGCAGGTGTCCTACTTGCCAACTAGTCAAAATCGACCAACAGAAACTTGCCGGATTGTTGCAACAGCTGGACATTCCAGGTTGGAAGTGGGAACATATTTCCATGGACTTCACAGATGGTTTGCCCAAAACCAAGAAAGGAAATGACAGTATTTAGGTGATCGTAGATCGCTTCATGAAGACCGCCCCTTTTATACTTGTCAGATCCAATAGAACCGCTCAAAGTCTGGCACAGATTTATTTCAAATAAATTGTTAGGCTACATGGAGTGCTGATCGGTATAGTTAGTGATAGAGATCCAATATTTACTAGCAAATTCTGGGAGGCATTTCAAGTAATACTAGGAACGAAGCTGAATCTAAGCACCGCCTATCATTCTCAAACAGATGGTCAAACTGAGAGGGTGAATCGTATTCTAGAAGAATTATTGCGGGCTTGTGTTCTTGATTTTGGTGGATCATGGGAAGGCCATTTGCATTTGGCTGAGTTCTCATACAACAACAACTACTAAACGAGCCTGACAATGTCACCATTCGAAGCATTATATGGTAGACCGTGCCGATCTCCTGCTTGTTGGGTTGAACCTGGCAATAGACTTGTATTGGGACCAGATATGATTCGCAAAGCTGCGGATAAAGTTGATTTCATTAAGAAACGATTGCTAGCAGCTCAAAGCCGACAAAAGAGCTATGCAGACTCGAGAAGGAGGGATTTAGCATTTGCTGTTGGTGACTATGTGTATCTAAGGTTTTCTCCGATGAGAGGAGTAATTCAATTTGGCAAAACTGGGAAGTTGGCACCCAAATTTGTTGGTCCATTCCCTATACTTGAACGGATTGGAACTCTCGCTTATAGAGTTCAATTACCAGATTGGTTGCCTGGAGTGCATGATGTATTTCATGTATCTCAACTTCGAAAGCATGTTCATGATCCAGACTTGATCGTGGAAGAAGCAACATAGTGGGATATAGAAATTACTCCAGAATTGGCTGTTAGAAGAGAGCCGCTAAAGATAATTGGTAAAGAAACAAAAGAGCTGAGGAACAAGAAGGTTCACTTAGTCAAAGTGCAATGGAGTGGAGATCCGCGAGATTGTACTTGGGAAACAGAGGAGAGCATTAAGAAAGCCTACCCTAAGTGCAGGGTGGATATCTCTGATTGACTCCGGTGCAAGGTACATTTACCATACTTTGCATTACCATTTTGTTCTCTACTTTGTTGTTATTTTCTTTTCATGGATGTAAACTTTTAATTCTATAGTCTGAATGATTTTAAAAGAGTATATGAATTAATTAGTATATTTTTGAAAAGTTAAAAACAAATTGATTGTTGTTTGTGTTGTGTGATAGTGGATTTGATTAATTAAATTATTGGAATGATAGTTACTTTAATCAAGAAGAGAATGATGGTAAATTTATGAAATTAAATCAAGTATTGAACTGAGTTAAAAATAGATAGAAATTTATACATGTGCATTATGTATGTTTGAACAGGTAAATGGATTAGCTGTTGAGCAAAGAATTTATTTGTGTGCCCAACAAATAGGTAAACCTTAATGAGTTGGATGCGCAATTTTATTATTATATCAACTCCTGTGAATGCCATTAGATGCGGAGTGCTGGTTGTTCTGTGTGTAGTAATAAATGTCGCCATAGGATAGTAACAATTAATTTTGAACTACACTATATGGCATACTTCTTGAAGATAAACATACTTCATCATATACCACATAAGCATTTGGGGCTTGTGTGACGAGGTTGAAGATTTACCATACGAGCGGGAGGCTTGTATATTGATGACTATATTTTACAGGTTGAACCGATGACTGATATGGACCATATAAAATGTAGCGGTAAATTGCAAGATTAATAAAAACCCCACAGGTTCTGGAGATGACAATAAACACGTCTCTCTGGTCATTAAGGCACAAAAACCATTTATAGGGTGACGAGAATTTATTCTCTGGAGTTATGATCTATACACACTCCCCTGTGGACACCGGAATATATCACTATAAATATGTGCATGCTTATTAGGATTTATTGGGTACCTAATATGGCCCAATAAATTTCCAAACCCCTCCCTATACAAATGAGGTTATGGCGAAATTTTTCGAAAATTTAGGGTGTTAGCCAAATTTTTGAAGAATTAGAAAATTCTTAGAAACTGAAAAGTTGAAGAACGAAAGCCAGAATGAAAGTTGAGTTGGTTAATTAAACAACTTTCGACTTCGTTCCTTTTTGAGGACGAAAAGTTTTAAGTGGGGGAGATTGTAACAACCCGGAAAATCTGAGCCAATTTAAAAATTTTAATTTGGCTATTTTAGTGAATTTTAGATATTTAAAATAAATTATTTTAAATAATAACGACGAAAAGTATGTTTGAATTGACGTTTGAAAATAAATATAAATATTTTTAATTATAAACAAGGCCTGGAATGTCGCGGCAGTTTCGAAATTTGAATTCGAACTTTGATTGACTGTACCGGGTGCAAAATAAAACGGATTTTAGTGAAACCAAAAATATTTAAATTTGTTAGTGAATATATTTCTAACGAATCTGAAAAATCGAAGTTTCATAGCGGGAATCAAAAGTTATGGCCAAATGAATTTTCAGAAAGGTCGGTATAGAGAATATATAGTCCGTGGAAATAGACATTTTGCAAACGACCCCAGAATTTGACGAAACCACTTTTGTTGGATCCGGGATGTCAAATTTTTGCTAGGTTTCAAATTTCATAATTTTTGAAGTTAGTATGTGAGCGTGGCAAAGGAAAATGTATTTGGTCGATTTTTGTTAAATTGGATCGACCAGAAAATGACCATTTTCAAACGGTCTCAGAATTCGACGAAACTAGTTTTGTTGGGACCATATCGTCAAAACATAGCTAGATTTATTTTTCTGGAATTTTTGGGATCAGTATGTGGCCCCGGCAAATTGAAATGTACGTTCAAATCAAATATTGAATGTTTTATATTTTAATTTGAAGAGAAACTGACTGAAACAGTCGAATGGGCCTATGAAACATATCCCATTGTGTTCGGAATGGGGGTATTTAGCTAGGGACGACAGTCGTTGGGTTTGGATTGGAGCTAGTATGTGAAGAGGGGTATTTTTGAAATTTTAAAAATATATAAATAAATAAAAATCCCAGCCAATCACATTAATTTCTCTCTCCCCGATAAAAACCGCTCCCCCCTCGATCAACGACGGCTACCTTCCCCTCCTTCTCTCTTCTTTTCCTGCGAATCCACGCATCGAAACACCAGACCCCAATTCAACTTTTTGAAGAGCTCTCCACCACCTCCACATCCATAACTTCCACGCTTCGTCTAGGGGCGTCATCGTCGAGAACGGAGCTCAAGAAGTTGCGCCATTCAGAGCGCCGGATCTCCTCCCTCAGGCCGTCGATTGAACCGCCAGTGGTCGCGTAGGAAAGCCCTTTCCACCCCCTACTTTGTCGTGTAACCTGATCGAGACCACGTGTGTAACACCCCGTATGTTAAATAACTTGTTATAACATAAATCAGAGCAGAATTAAATTTAATATTCTGAATCAGGGGAAACGGGCTGTGCCATTGCGTTCGTCTCGGAAAAATACGCGAAATAGAGTCCGAGTTTTCGTAAATCGGAGTCCGTATGACCAAGTTATGGCCCGTCAAAGTTTCACGAAAAATCAAAAACGAAAACTGCTCATGTTTTGAGGCCCGGGATGAGTTTTGGGCTGTTTTTTTTTGGCCCTAAATGGTTCCTACACTTGACTTCTTCCCCAAGACATGCTTTAAAGGCTAGGATTGGTTCTAGGGTATATCCTATGGTCCTAAAACATCTAACTAATCTATATATACACCCTAATACCCCCCTTATCCTTACCAAAAATAGATCTAAGGCCATTATGCCACCACTTAGAAAATTGGAGAGCCTCCACTAAAAATCCTAAGAGGGTTTGCAAGCTAATCTACATCTTCTTCTACTTAATCATTGGGATTTGCTTCATTTAACTTGCTAATCTTGTTTTGGTGAGCTTCTATCCCCTTAATAATCAATTATTGAATTGATTATGATAAGATGTGATAAAGTATGGCTATGTTTGTGGATCCATATATTTATGCAAGCTTGATGTAGTGAATATTATGTGTTTTGCAAGTTATATGCCTTATGTCATGCAAGTTTCATAATATGTAATCATGATATTTTTATGCAAGTTGTTTCATGATGTTTATGATGCAAAACACTAAGTGAATATGGATCCATTATGCAAACATGTTATGCAAGTCATGTATATGCTTATATGCATGTTTAACATCTTATGCAAGTATATGAATGTTTATGCAAGTTATGTATATGTTGAAATGCAAGTTTAACATAATATGCAAGCCTATGCAAGTATGTGAATGTTTATGCAAGTTATGTATATGTTGAAATGCAAGTTTAACATGATATGCAAGCTTATGCAAGTATATGAATGCTTATGCAAGTATGTGAGTGCTTATGCAAGTTAAGTATATGCTAAAATGCAAGTTCTACATGTTATGCAAATCACATGTATGATGATATGTAAGTTCATATGCAACATGTTATGCAAATCACATGTTTGATGATATGTAAGTTCATATGCAACATGTTATGTAAGACACATGTTTGATAATATGCAAGTTTGGGTTGAATATAGTTGGGTTAATACATGCTCATATATGCAAGTTGACATCCTCTTAACCCATGATAAAGTTATATGCTAAACCCATGTTATGTGTGGTAAATCTTCCCTTTATTATGTTATGTCATAATGACGATTTACGTGGGGAACGATGGGGTTAATTAATATGTTAATTAAAAGTATGTTGAAATGGGTATGATTAAGCATACCATAAAAAATTAATTAACATAAGTGGGAATTTACCTATTGAGTTAGGTCTACCCCATGGGAATTTATCTATTGAGTTAGGTCTACCCATGTTATGAATAAATTGATATTAATTAGGGATAATTAATATGGGGGTGATTAATTAGGTGTAATTAATCAACTAAGACACGAGGTTAGGCTCTGTTATGACGTAAGACTGCCCGGACCCTACCGGCTTAACCAGGCGGTCATAATAGCCAGTCTAATGTGAGAGGTCTTAGGCACAAATTAAATACGTGATTAAAGTAAAGACACGAGGTTAGACTCTGTTATGACGTAAGACTGCCCGGACCCTACCGGCTTAACCAGGCGGTCATAACAGCCAGTCTAATGTGGGAGGTCTTTATGGGAGATCACGGTCTTAATTAATTAAGAAACACTTAACCATATTAGCATGTAGTGGGACATGAGGGGTTAAGTGGGTGCCTTGGGTGGCATGTAGTAACTAGTGGGGGTGCCTTGGGTGGCATGAGAAAACTAGTGGGTTGCCTTGGGTGGCAATAGAAAATACGATTAGAATACTTAACCAGAGTGGAACATGTAACTAAACATGATTAAAGGGTTAAGTAAGTGCCTTGGGTGGCATGGGGGAATCAAGTAAGTGCCTTGGGTGGCATGCGGAAATCTAGTGGGTGCCTTAAGTGGCAATTGTAATATAATTGGATGACTTAACCAAACCTTAACATGTAAGGGGGCATGATTATAAAAAGGGGTTAAGTGGAATGCACTAGATAAAATGACAAGCTTAAGTAGTAGCTTGTGGGGGCCCGTTTCAACCAATATCCCAAACGTATCTTTGTGGGCTCGACCCATGTCGAGTGACGGGACACGCATATTGGGCTTGATTATAAGAGGCCAAAACGGGGTAGCGGTGGCAACACAAGTCCAACGGGTTTCATATGCGTGTGTGGGCCCGGGCTGGTAGATAAGCCGTTGTTGCATCGTGTAGATATAAAGCCGTGCACCGTTGATAGTATTGGGTAGCCACTTTAGGGGAGTGATACACCCCACTGTGGGACCAGCACGGGTATCTACGTTAGGGAGCCGATCGCTTGGGGTAGTGGGGTACACCTAGTAGAGATAGGGGCAGACGGCACCTATGTAGTCAACTAGGGTACAGGAAACTACTGGTTATATCTATCTTTGATATCCTTGGGTGGGATCAACCTTTGAGTAGGAGTGACTGGTGTGGTGCAGTTAGTAATTATCCTTGGGTGGGTAGATGCGTCTTTACGGTTATCTTAGTTCGTCCTGTGTTCGTGGGCAACTTAGTGTAGTCATTATCCCCAAAGATACCATACCGAGTTCATATCATACCCTAATTACTTTAATAATTGTATTATTAAGGAGATAGGGTTCACTCAGGCTTATGTCTGACCCCCGTTGTTTTTATCTTTTTCCTTCAGGTCCTCAGGTTGGGCCTAGTGCTAGTGGGCTTTGATCAGTTTGCTTTATCTATCTCTTGGAGCTTGGACCGTAGATGTAGAGCTCAGCTTATCTTATCTTTTCTGTTATGGCTATTTGTTATGAGTAGTGGGATTATGTACTTATTTTATTCAGGATGGATATTTTGTACTTGACTCTTGTTATGGTTTTATGATGTAACCAAACATGTTTTACTTTCCGCTGCTATGAGATGATGTTTTAAATTTTCAAGTATTACATTATATCTGTCTTGTTGTAATTTTACTGTTCTATACTCACTAAAAATACTCCACCGATGCTATGGCATTCCCTTAGTGAGTGACTATAGCGGGTGTGGGGTGTTACACGTGGTATCAGAGCTTAAGGTTACCGTAACAGATAAAATTTTTAGAAAAACTATTTTCTAAGAATACTTTTGGAAAGGAGTATTTTCAAAAACATGTCTTTTAAGAGAAAAGTTTTTGAAAGGAAAGCATAATCCCCAATAGCCATATCTATATCTTTCGAATTCTCCATTTTGAATCTCTTCCTTTCTCTCGTTTTGAGTTTCCCCTCCGCGTATAGATGATCTTTCTAAGATAGATAAGGATGGAAAACCACTACAAGGGACTTAGACGTTAGTCGGATTAGAAGTTGGTTCAAGAAGGAGGAGGACTGGTAGGTATCTATTGGATAAACGATGGGAGGAAGGCTCAAATAGTTGTTTGGTTAATGAAAGATGAAACCTCATTGGTGGGAGGTTACGAGTGGAGAATAGGGAAGAAGAAGGCAAGTGGTTATCCTTTTAAGAGGGATAGGACACCTTATTAGGATTGTTCAAAGAAGCAAGGGCAAGGTATGGAATCTTCTGGAGGGTAGTTGTATTCCCTCACGACTAGGGTACCAGATGTGGATATGACCGTCTAGGTTGGAATTTGGATTTCTTTATCATCCGATTCAAGCTTTATTTGATTCTAATATATTGAGTTCGTTTATCCCACCATTGTTAGTTGAGTCACTGCACTTAGAAACCAGTTTGGTAGATGATCCCTTAGTTGTTTCAAACCCAGTTGGGGCTCCATGATATGTTTGGGTTTGAAAGTTTCTATACTTAGCGTTGAGTTTAGATGTGATGCTTGTTGGGCTTCACGGGCTATGGGTTAATTTTGGGCATGGACTGGTTATCCAGTAGGAGTGCTGTTCTTCATTTTGAAGGGAGAGTTGTTAGGCTTATGGGCCGCCTAAGTAACACTCTCGAGATCTCTTGTAATCCCATAGAATCTGTTATGCTAAGGTATCTAGAATCGCCTGACACGTTGGTCTAGAGTCTGCGATCTGTTAGAGCGGTCCGGGAATACCCGGATGTGTTTGAGGAGGTGAAGGGCTTACCTCCGAAGCGGGAGATTGACTTCCGAATATATCTGGTGGATAATGCCAAACCAGTATCTTGGCCAGTGTGCCACATGGCTCCTAGTGAGAGGAGGGAACTCCATAAGTAAGTAGGCGATTTGCTTGAGAAGGGGTTCATAAGACGAAGTATATCGGAGTGGGGCGCTCCAGTAGTTTTTGTTATGAAGGCGGATGGGTCCCTCAGACTTTGTGTAGGCTAAAGGGAACTAAAGAAACTCACAAAGAAGAATAGATACCCATTGCCGAGGATTAATGATCTCCTTGATCAGTTGGCTGGCGCCTCAGTATTTTTGTAGTAGGACTTAGCCACGGGATTTCATCAGTTGAGAGTGGCTGAGAATAGTATAGAGGAGACTGCCTTTGGGACTCTGGATGATTTCTTTTATGAGTGGCTGGTGATGCCATTGGGTTTGACGAACGCCCCCGCATACTTTGTTGAGAAGGGTGTTCAGGGAGTACCTAAATAAGTTCGTGATGGTCTTTGTAGATGACATCTGGGTCTTTTCTAGGAGCGAAATAAGTTTTCGTATGTGCTCAATAGGCTGAACAGGGCCAGTATAGGATAAACGACGGTTTTGGAGCGAGACTGGCGAGAACATCCAGAATTGGTCAAGGGCTTAATTATTTAGCCATTTTTACTAGTATCGTCTCACGTAGGTCGTCTGAATTCGAAGGAGGTATCCCTTGGGTGTTTGTCTGATATTGGTTTAGGCCTTTGGGGCTTGCATTTGGGGGATGCCGAATTCGACTAGGGTGGTCTGCGTGGGAGACAGTTGTGATGATTTTGGATGATATTCTGGTGGAGAAGAGCATGCCCTACATCTTAGGGAAGTGTTGGAGACTCTTCGAGCGCATAGTCTTAGGACAGCAAAAGTGGATGGGATCCTTAGCATCCTATGAGTAAGGGTAACATGGTAACGGACACCTTAAGTAGAAAAAGGTTGTCCTTGAGTTCATTGTTCGTTGAACGACGGAGCTTAGAGTTTATTTCTAAGTTTGACTTTAGACCTTCCGTTGACTTTGTACCCGGTTTGCTAGCTTCTTTGGAAGTTAGACCTACTCTTTTGGGGCGGATTGGAGAAGCACAGAGGGGCGACCCACAGTTGGTTAAGTTAGTAGAGAAGCTCATAAGGGGGGAGTCGTCCAGCCATTTGAGTAGGTACACCCTAGATGATAGAGGGTGCTTGCGTAGAGACAGTAGACTTTGTGTACCGCAGGACGAGGGTTTGAGGAAGGCTATTCTTGATGACGCACACCGTTTTAGGATGACCATTCATCCCGGTGGGTGTAAGATGTACCAAGACATGAAGAGGGCTTTCTTCTGGGCCGGTATGAAGAAAGATGTGGCCGAGCATGTCGCTCGATGCTTGGTGTGCCAACGAGTGAAGACGGAGCGAAAGAAACCAGGTGGGTTGCTTCACCCATTGGAGGTTCCGCAATGAAAGTGGGACAGCGTCTCGTTGGATTTTATTGACAGGTTACCCAGATCGAGAAAGAGTAATACAGGAATTTGGGTGGTGGTAGACAGACTTACTAAGAACACCCATTTCATACCTGTGAAGAGTAAGTGGACTGCTCCATGGCTAGCTTTTGTATATCTTCGAGAGATAGTTCGATTGCATCGGGTACCCTCCAGTATAGTGAGTGATCGAGATCCTATCTTCACTAGAGAGTTTTGGAAGAGTTTGCAAAAGGCGGTAGGGACTCAGTTGCGTTTGAGTACCGCATATCATCCTCAGACGGACGGCCAGACCGAGAGGGTGAATCATATTTTAGAAGACCTTTTGAGGCTATGTATCTTGGATTTTGGAGGTACATGGGAGGAGCATCTTCCATTGGTGGAGTTGCCCGACAGACTTAGTGGTGTACATGATGTATTCCATGGGAGGAAGTGCCTACATAAGACCGCAGAGGTGGTAGAGCCAAGTTTGCTTAGAGAAGTGGAAGCAGAGCGTGATGCGACTATTCGACGAGCTCCTACTCGCATCCTTGGGTCAGAGACTAGGAAATTGAGGAATCGAGAGGTTCAGCTAGTCAAAGTGCAATGGGGAGAAGAGGAGAGCAACGCAACTTGGGAGACGGAAGCGAAGATGCGTTCTTTGTATCCATTTCTTTTTGAGAGTATGTCTTTTAACTTCTCCTTTATCGTTTGACTGGTACTTATCTTATCCTTAGTATGTCCTCTCGTTAGTACCTTTGACCTTCAGATAGGATAGTCCTATGGTTGAAACATGTGTTTGAGACATGTTATGTATGATGGATGCAAGTGGATGCAAGTGTTTGCTAGTGGTTGCTCGTGGATGCATATACACACACTCTAGGCACTAGATCGGCTCAATCACTTCATATTGCATATTGCATAAAAATTGTGTGTAGGAAGCTATATTTATGGATGTATAATGATTGTGTTATCATATGGATGATGCATTTTGGTGAATGATTGTGCACTCATGTAGATATTGTATGTGTCGATAGGGTTCCCTCGCATACATAATGGATGCATGGCACTATCATGGTTTGCATATGTTCATACATTAGATAGGGAACATATACACACACTTTTTGCATATGCTCATACATCATTAGAAATTGTTTTAAGGACAATGGATGCCGGTGTTTGATGGTTGAGTAGATGGTTGTTTGGTTGGTAGGATACGTTCTTCTTGACTTAGAGATTTCGGGGACGAAATCCTTTAAGTAGGGGAGAATGTAACACCCCGTATGTTAAATAACTTGTTATAACATAAATCAGAGCAGAATTAAATTTAATATTCTGAATCAGGGGAAACGGGCTGTGCCATTGCGTTCGTCTCGGAAAAATACGCGAAATAGAGTCCGAGTTTTCGTAAATCGGAGTCCGTATGACCAAGTTATGGCCCGTCAAAGTTTCACGAAAAATCAAAAACGAAAACTGCTCATGTTTTGAGGCCCGGGATGAGTTTTGGGCTGTTTTTTTTGGGCCCTAAATGGTTCCTACACTTGACTTCTTCCCCAAGACATGCTTTAAAGGCTAGGATTGGTTCTAGGGTATATCCTATGGTCCTAAAACATCTAACTAATCTATATATACACCCTAATACCCCCCTTATCCTTACCAAAAATAGATCTAAGGCCATTATGCCACCACTTAGAAAATTGGAGAGCCTCCACTAAAAATCCTAAGAGGGTTTGCAAGCTAATCTACATCTTCTTCTACTTAATCATTGGGATTTGCTTCATTTAACTTGCTAATCTTGTTTTGGTGAGCTTCTATCCCCTTAATAATCAATTATTGAATTGATTATGATAAGATGTGATAAAGTATGGCTATGTTTGTGGATCCATATATTTATGCAAGCTTGATGTAGTGAATATTATGTGTTTTGCAAGTTATATGCCTTATGTCATGCAAGTTTCATAATATGTAATCATGATATTTTTATGCAAGTTGTTTCATGATGTTTATGATGCAAAACACTAAGTGAATATGGATCCATTATGCAAACATGTTATGCAAGTCATGTATATGCTTATACGCATGTTTAACATCTTATGCAAGTATATGAATGTTTATGCAAGTTATGTATATGTTGAAATGCAAGTTTAACATAATATGCAAGCCTATGCAAGTATGTGAATGTTTATGCAAGTTATGTATATGTTGAAATGCAAGTTTAACATGATATGCAAGCTTATGCAAGTATATGAATGCTTATGCAAGTATGTGAGTGCTTATGCAAGTTAAGTATATGCTAAAATGCAAGTTCTACATGTTATGCAAATCACATGTATGATGATATGTAAGTTCATATGCAACATGTTATGCAAATCACATGTTTGATGATATGTAAGTTCATATGCAACATGTTATGTAAGACACATGTTTGATAATATGCAAGTTTGGGTTGAATATAGTTGGGTTAATACATGCTCATATATGCAAGTTGACATCCTCTTAACCCATGATAAAGTTATATGCTAAACCCATGTTATGTGTGGTAAATCTTCCCTTTATTATGTTATGTCATAATGACGATTTACGTGGGGAACGATGGGGTTAATTAATATGTTAATTAAAAGTATGTTGAAATGGGTATGATTAAGCATACCATAAAAAATTAATTAACATAAGTGGGAATTTACCTATTGAGTTAGGTCTACCCCATGGGAATTTACCTATTGAGTTAGGTCTACCCATGTTATGAATAAATTGATATTAATTAGGGATAATTAATATGGGGGTGATTAATTAGGTGTAATTAATCGACTAAGACACGAGGTTAGGCTCTGTTATGACGTAAGACTGCCCGGACCCTACCGGCTTAACCAGGCGGTCATAACAGCCAGTCTAATGTGAGAGGTCTTAGGCACAAATTAAATACGTGATTAAAGTAAAGACACGAGGTTAGACTCTGTTATGACGTAAGACTGCCCGGACCCTACCGGCTTAACCAGGCGGTCATAACAGCCAGTCTAATGTGGGAGGTCTTTATGGGAGATCACGGTCTTAATTAATTAAGAAACACTTAACCATATTAGCATGTAGTGGGACATGAGGGGTTAAGTGGGTGCCTTGGGTGGCATGTAGTAACTAGTGGGGGTGCCTTGGGTGGCATGAGAAAACTAGTGGGTTGCCTTGGGTGGCAATAGAAAATACGATTAGAATTCTTAACCAGAGTGGAACATGTAACTAAACATGATTAAAGGGTTAAGTAAGTGCCTTGGGTGGCATGGGGGAATCAAGTAAGTGCCTTGGGTGGCATGCGGAAATCTAGTGGGTGCCTTAAGTGGCAATTGTAATATAATTGGATGACTTAACCAAACCTTAACATGTAAGGGGGCATGATTATAAAAAGGGGTTAAGTGGAATGCACTAGATAAAATGACAAGCTTAAGTAGTAGCTTGTGGGGGCCCGTTTCAACCAATATCCCAAACGTATCTTTGTGGGCTCGACCCATGTCGAGTGACGGGACACGCATATTGGGCTTGATTATAAGAGGCCAAAACGGGGTAGCGGTGGCAACGCAAGTCCAACGGGTTTCATATGCGTGTGTGGGCCCGGGCTGGTAGATAAGCCGTTGTTGCATCGTGTAGATATAAAGCCGTGCACCGTTGATAGTATTGGGTAGCCACTTTAGGGGAGTGATACACCCCACTGTGGGACCAGCACGGGTATCTACGTTAGGGAGCCGATCGCTTGGGGTAGTGGGGTACACCTAGTAGAGATAGGGGCAGACGGCACCTATGTAGTCAACTAGGGTACAGGAAACTACTGGTTATATCTATCTTTGATATCCTTGGGTGGGATCAACCTTTGAGTAGGAGTGACTGGTGTGGTGCAGTTAGTAATTATCCTTGGGTGGGTAGATGCGTCTTTACGGTTATCTTAGTTCGTCCTGTGTTCGTGGGCTACTTAGTGTAGTCATTATCCCCAAAGATACCATACCGAGTTCATATCATACCCTAATTACTTTAATAATTGTATTATTAAGGAGATAGGGTTCACTCAGGCTTATGTCTGACCCCCGTTGTTTTTATCTTTTTCCTTCAGGTCCTCAGGTTGGGCCTAGTGCTAGTGGGCTTTGATCAGTTTGCTTTATCTATCTCTTGGAGCTTGGACCGTAGATGTAGAGCTCAGCTTATCTTATCTTTTCTGTTATGGCTGTTTGTTATGAGTAGTGGGATTATGTACTTATTTTATTCAGGATGGATATTTTGTACTTGACTCTTGTTATGGTTTTATGATGTAACCAAACATGTTTTACTTTCCGCTGCTATGAGATGATGTTTTAAATTTTCAAGTATTACATTATATCTGTCTTGTTGTAATTTTACTGTTCTATACTCACTAAAAATACTCCACCGATGCTATGGCATTCCCTTAGTGAGTGACTATAGCGGGTGTGGGGTGTTACAACGTGCTTCAGATTCGAAGAAAATTTAAAACCTAGATTTGAACGTTAAACTTAAGGTACGGCTGTTTTATTTTAAACTATTTATAACGCTTTAAAGCGCTACGGTTTATGATTTTACAATAAAAATCATATCATTTTGCTATGTGGTCGAAATTCAGTGAAACAAGAGACAGTGGACTCGTGTGGACGTCTTCTATATTCTACAAGAGATCGGATATTTTTCTGAGCCTTCTTCTATTTTTGGTGGAGTGGAACCCACTGTGAGATTTCTGAATTATAAACGGTATGGAATCAACGATGTATAAATTATACAGTCGAAGTATGAGTTATATAAGCATTGTACACCATATGTATAAGCATTGTATAAGTTCTATGTTCGATGTATAAGTTATATATGCGTTGTAAAAATGATATGTGCGTTGTAATAAATTGAAATGATTTTGAAATGATATTGAAATGAGATCGAAATATATATATATATATGTATATATATATATATACTCCCCTCGTCCACAGACCATGGACGATATATATTGGTTGTGATATTGTTTGGATTATTGGTTGATGTGAAAATTTGGTGAATATCATGAATGATTGATTTGAAATAAATGATTGTGGTTGAAATTCCAATAGGATTAGTATACGGGAAAATTCGTCTGCGTACGAACTAGATATTGAAAATCCCCATTGTCAAAAGCTGCGAGGCTTTAAGGTAGAGCGAGGAGCCGTACTAGGGACGGTGCCGGTTTTAACTACCCTGTCGTTATGCTGCCAAAATTTTCTGAAGTATTTCTGTGTTTGATTTAAATTCATGTGTTGGATGTTGAAATAAAATTCATGTGTTGAATATTGAAATAAAATTCATGTGTTGAATGGAGTTCGTGTATTGAATAAATTCTTTGAAAGATAAAAATAACATTTTTATCATATATATAGACTATATAAAATATTAGTGTTTTAAATAAATTGTTTTACAATAAAAATCACATTTTTATTATATATATAAACTATAGAAACTATTCATGTGTTGAATATAAATTCACGTGTTGAATGAAGCTCATGTGATGAGTAAATTTGTTTGAAAGATAAAAATAACATTTTTATTATATATATCAACTATAGAAAATATTCATGTGTTGAATAAAGGACTAAAACGATAAAAATCATATTTTTATCGTATGTGTGAAGTCAAATACATTCATGTGTTGAATACATAGATTGAACAATAAATCTACATTTTTATTGTGAATATGAAGTGCTAAAAATATTCATGTGTTGAATAAATATTTTTGATGATAAAAATATCATTTTTATCAAATATATAAAATGAATATAGTTTTGAAATCGACGGATGAATTTTATATATATATATATACATATAATAAATCGAATAACGAAGCTGCAGTTCGTGTTTTGAAACCGTGATTTCAAACGATTAGCGCGGGAGATCCGACCATCGGATTTTCCCGAAACCAAGACCGTTGGGTTCGCCTTGGAAAGATCTTTCCAACGACACCCACTTTGTAAAGATCCAACAGTTGGATTGTTTGGAATGTTTAGTTCAAATCTGAAGAAAAACAGCACCAGAATCGATTATATATATATATATATATATAATTAAATTAAATCGAATAACGACGCTGTAGTTCATATTTTGAAATCGAAACTTCAAACGAGTATACCGGGAGATCCGACCGTCGGATTTTCCCAAAACCGAAACCGTTGGATTCGTTTTGAAAATATCTTTCTAATTATATAAAATTTGTGAAGATCCAACGGTTAGATTTTCAGATATGTGTAAATCAAATCTGAAGAAAAACAGCGCCACGGCCGCGTTATGGCCTGAAGCGTCGTTTGAATGAATTGGCTATTTTTAATTGAATAAAAATTGTAACACCCCACCTCCACTAGGGTCACTCACAAGGGAATGCACTAGCTTTGGTGGAGCATTATCTAGGTAAACATACACAGAAATATTACAAGATAGAACATATAAAACAGCGGAAGAGAAACCAAATTTCATTTCTTTAAAATCTACAAAGGTCCAAAGCCTTTTACATCAAAATGCCATTAATTCCATTACATCGAAATCTGTCTTGCAATAGTAAAGAAGCAAAAAACCATGGTCATAAATCATTCCCCAAGTAAAATAGTAAAGCAAGCCATAGCCAAGAGGAATCCAAGCCGTTTGTGAAAGAGCCTTGGAGCTTGGTAAGATCCGAACTAAGCCGTATTCCCACCCTGCGAACCTGAGGGGGAGAAAGGAAGAAAAAGAGACGAAACAAAACGGGTCAGTCATAAAGACTGAGTAAGTCCTAGTGACTTTCAGCATAGAAACAAGTAAAGATAACATGACATGTATAAACTGAAAGTAAACATAAGGATGATGACAAGATAGGCAAGTTAAACTAAGATGACAAGATAAATTATACTAACCAGATAAACTATGGTAACAAGATAAACTATGCTAACCAGATAAACTAAGTATAGCATCGCATGTTTAACATTCTCTGCACCAACTGTACTAGTACCCCTACCCGTATCATCCTTTCCATGTATATGTACAGTCCCCTGCCGTATATCGTATGGATTTCATCACGTAATTCTATACTACTCCAACGTAGAGCCATCATTCTTGAAATCGTTTGGACTGCCACCCTTGTTCTGGCTAGGTTTCCTTATGATGAACTATCACGTGTTCAACTAGGATTTATGCCACCTAGGACCACTAGGGATTATGCTACCTAACGAACAACTCCCTTTTTCCACGTAACGATCGATTAATCGATCGGCTCCCTATAAGTCCTAGCTCGTTCATGTGTCTGTGTCATACGGCCCAATCACGAAATGTAGTCACCTGTGCTAGGTCCACCATAGGGTGTATCAAGCCCTAGAGTGCCAACCACCGACACGAATCAAGCACGCACAGTGTAAACCTACCAGTGCCCAATGCCTGCTTTTTCAACTCCGGACTACGTGCACGACCATAGTCCGCCTGAACCTACAATGGCGCACCAACTTAGCCGTCGTTTTGGTCGCTTACAATCAGCCCAGTAATCGTGCCCCACCCTGCCTAGTTCCAGGGTACCATGATACATCTAGTGGGTTACTGCTGAAAAGGACCGCGTAACTAGGGTTTCCGTCCAGCAGGTTAAGTGTTGTTATTTAGATTCGAGACTTAATCTCATCAGTCTACCATGTCAAGTTGGTTAAGTGTGGGCATTCAAGTTCGTGACTTAACCCGTCTACGTGTCATGTCAAATTGGCTAAGCGTTGTCGTTCAAGTTCATGACTTAGACCTACGAATCATGTGTCAAGTTGGTTAAGTATGTTCAAGCGGTTCATGACTTAACCCTATCAAATCATCGTGTCAAATT
This sequence comes from Allium sativum, assembly GCA_030737875.1. Taxonomy (NCBI): domain Eukaryota; kingdom Viridiplantae; phylum Streptophyta; class Magnoliopsida; order Asparagales; family Amaryllidaceae; genus Allium; species Allium sativum. The sequence goes on along the minus strand of CM060920.1, from coordinate 275,382,390 downwards.
AGTTAAGTGTATTCAACCGGTTCATGACTTAACCCAATCAAATCATCGTGTCAAATTGGTTAAGTGTATTCAAGCGGTTCATGACTTAACCCTATCAAATTATTGTGTTAAATTGGTTAAGTATATTCAAGCGGTTCATGACTTAACCCTATCAAATTATCGTGTTAAATTGGTTAAGTATATTCAAGCGGTTCATGACTTAACCCTATCAAATCATCATGTCAAATTGGTTAAGTGTATTCAAGCGGTTCATGACTTAACCCTATCAAATTATCGTGTTAAATTGGTTAAGTATATTCAAGCGGTTCATGACTTAACCCTATCAAATTATCGTGTTAAATTGGTTAAGTATATTCTAGCGGTTCATGACTTAACCCTATCAAATTATCGTGTTAAATTGGTTAAGTATATTCAAGCGGTTCATGACTTAACCCTATCAAATGGCATCAATTCATTAATGCACCCCAACCTCTCACATCAGACCTGTTGTTGTGGTCACTGGATATGCCGGGCGGTTCCGGGCAGAATTTGACCACAACTCAGTCTGACCTCGGGTTTTCAAGTGCGATATGACCAACTACCCACATTGGATCCTATTGTTTGCAGTCACTGGATTTGCCGGGCGGTTTCGGGCAGAATTACACTGCAAACTCAACCCAACCTCGAGTTGGCTATTTTCAAGTTCATTCTAATGTCATGTCCATGTTCAAGTTTCATGTCAAGTTCGTGTCAAGTTTCTATGCGAGTTTCTTGTCAAGTTTTCATGTCAAGTTTTCAGGTTTCAACTTATGCCTATTATCAAGTTCATGATTCATATCCATAACCAATTCATGTTTTGCCTAATTTTCCCAAATCGTATTCCCATCGCATGTAAACGTGAACCGATCCATACTACAAATAAATCCAAATCTCAGAATAAAGGAAATAACATCAAAACTATGATAGGCAAGAGGGGCGAGCATAAAGCGATAAAAGGGGTTACAGGACTAGCATGACATAACTTGAGATAATTGGTTACAACATCGCTGGCATATAGGATTTCAAATTTAGCAAGATAAGGCGATAGTCATGGTAAACGCTGACATAAAAGAATAGGCATTCAAAAGCAAGCCAAATACAAGGATAATGGATCCAATGGTTTTGGTGTACATAATAGCGAATAAACTAAGCAAGTCACACCCTAGATATACGATCCAACAAAGTGCCAATTCGGTGTACAACTTGGTTTTCAACTATAGTGTTATGAACAATCAACTATAATAGTCAATTAATCCCAACACTCATAGTCATAGTGAATCATGAGCGATTAATCTCAATAGTCATGGATAATTTTCCAAAATAGTTCTAGGCAACTACCCTAAATAGCCATAGGCAATTAACTGTAATAGTTTCAAAGTCATGGTCATAAACGATAGCCTTATGTTCATAATCATAGGCAATAATTCATAGTCATGAGTCATAGGTGATTAGCCACAATTGTCCTTGTCACAGTCATAGGCAATAGTCTTATGTTCACACTCATAGGCATAGGCATAGTCTTGTGTTCACAGTCATAGGCATAGTCTTATGTTCACAGTCATAGGTATCGGCATAGTTTTATCATCAAGTAAAGATCCAAGAATTCATTTTACAATCTAGCGTTTGAATAATGAACTAGGTCCAACAACATGAATGGGCATGATTCAGTCGATAAGAAATAACCCAAAATCATAGCTTCAAGAAGAGACAAGAACAGATCCAAATGGATAATCAAGCTTAGGTCCAATTTCATTTTATTCCATGTCCATATCAAATTTAACAAGTTTCAATCTCAAAGTAACTAGAACTTACAGAGTGCGGATCGAGAATTAGAGTGCAGAGATTTGATTCTAGAAACGGTTGTTGCAGTTGTTGAATCTCTATTTGTTTAGTCTTGTTCAAGTTGAAAACCCGCAATATTCAATTCCTAGATGTTGTCTTGACGAAGAAGAAGTAGCCATTCTCTCTTTAATTTAATTATTTCAGAAGCAGCATAAGGACAGAAAGAATTGGTGTAGGGAGAATGAGGCTAGGAGGCTGTTTATATAGGCTTAGAGTCACGAATCTAGTCAGAAAATTGGTCCAAATACATCAGAATGAACCCAGGCTGAAAACCAGGTTTTGGCACCAGGTCGACCATAGGGTCGACCTGGTCATGGGGAGGTCGATACCCCAGTCGACTCCCCAGTCGACCTGGTTGGGAGGGGGGGGGTTCGACTCCCCAGTCGACCTGGGTACATGGGCGGGAATTTTCCCGCCAGCCTTCCCTGGGTTTGAATTTCGAATCTCTGGCTTTATTTTCGAGCTGTTTTATTTTATTCAAATTCCTGGAACTTCTTAGGGTCATAACTTGGTCATACGAGCTCTGATTTTCGAAAACTCGGACTCGTTTCAAGGCAGAATTTTGAGACGAACGCAATGGCGTAACCCGTTTCCCTTGATTCTTATTTTAAAATTTAATTTTGCCTTGATTTATGGTTTTAACACATTATTAAAATTCGGGTTGTTACATTCTCCCCTCCTTAAAGGATTTCGTCCCCGAAATCTTCAGGTTAAGAAGAATGCATCCTATCATCCAATCAACCATCTACTCAACCATCATCCACAAGCAACCATTGTCCTTAAGAGATTTCTAATGCTATATGAACATATGCAAGAAGTGTGTGTATATGTTCCTTGTCTAATGCAAATGATCAGGTCTGATTGATCTTCTTAATGCAAAATATGTTTAGTGCCATGAGTCCAACATGTATGCAAAAAGTCCTAGTTACATAAACACTATATGTGTGCACAAACATTCATTCATATGCAACATCCAAATGATAGCATATCAAGTTTCCATCCATGTACAAGTATAAAAATTCATGCATATGCAATATGAGATGTGACTGAGCCGATCTATGCCTAATGTGTGTTCATGCATCCACGAGCAACAACTAGCAACCACTTGCAAGCACTTGCAACCATCAACCATAACATGTCTCAAACACATGTTTACATCCATTAGTTCCTACCTAAAGGTATAGCCGAATAATAGAAGCCAGTAAAGAAAAACTTTGCACCGATTAGGCAATGTCTTAAACTGGAAATCTTCCTCAGATATGCTGATTAGGAGAAAAACTCCCCTAAACACCAGCCCAAAACCAATATATATGATTCTAGGAGATTAAGCATGATGGACTCCTTTTTGGTCAAAAGGAAATCCCTTCCTAAAACCAACCCGTATCCTATAAAACCCAAAATGTTTAGTCAACCAACGGACACCCTCAAGCCCCAACATGTATTACTAACAGGCGAGTCATGCTCCCTATGGGGTTTCTAACAGAAATGGGATTGAGAACAGGACCGAGAGGATATACTTGAAAGATAGCATGCAAATAAGCTCTACAGGAAAAGAGGGATCAAGGATATACTCTCAAAAAGAGATATGATGCGCGTAACTAGTCTTCAGTCTTCTAAGCCGCATTTCCTTGAGCTAAACTCCATTGTGCTTTCACCGTCTTTAACTTCACAATTTCGTAGCTTCTTAATTCCTATTTCCAAAATATGAGTTGGAGCTCATTTCACTGTCGCCTCTCGTTCCACTTTCACTTATTATTTTCCTAGTATACTCGGCTTAAACATAACTGCGTATTCATGGTTTTATGGAAGCTCTCCAAAATTCACTAGTGTATCCTGGATCTCGTTTACTCACTATAGGGTATTCCACGCAGAAGAATTATCTCTTGCAATTAAACAGATGTCAACCATGTTGCCAAGTGTACTTACTAAGGTGATTTTCTATGACTCATGCATAAGCGAAGTGAACCATCCGCCGTAGTGGCGAACACTACTCGAGCGAATTGATAAATGTATCAAGAGATTCTAGGTACCTAAGCATGGCAGAACCCTAAGGATAACACTAGACTTCGAGGGCATTACCGGGGCAAGTCAAGAGTCTAACTACCCTCTTTTCATACTCGAGAATGGTATCACTTTTGTAAAACCACTCCATCCCTAGAATCAACCCATTGCCCAAAAACATAAGCATTACTTCTAAACTCAACACTTAGCATAGACATTCTCAAATCCAAACAAGTCATGAATAAATGAGCCGATTCCCCAATAGGATTTGAGACAAAAATGGGACCCTCTACTACACTAGTACTAAGGTGCAGAGACTCAACTATCGAAGCAGAATTAAAAAGGATGCAATGTACAAAAACAAAGTTCCCATGGTATGATAGAAAAGAAAAGCTAAACTTTTAACAGAAACGTTACCACCTCTTCTTAGGTACGCTAGTAGTGAGAGCATACAATTGCCCTCTCGACGATCTTGTCCTTTGCCCTTGTCCTTGTCCTCTAAAACTTAACTACATGTCCCTTTTTACCATACTAAAGATACTCTTTCTTGTCGTGGGTTTTATTATTCTTTCACTTTAGCCTCTTTCCTTTCACCTTTTCCTCCTTCGTGGGTTAAGCCATATCAACAAGTTGCTCATCCTTAGGCTTGTGTTCTTTATCCTCGTTCTTGCTATCCTTATATAGCTTGTTGACAAGTTTCTCGAAAGCTACCTCCATCGCATGACAACTCTACAAATCTTGAAATAAGATTAGACGCAGATGGAATTACTGCGGCTACAGATGGAAGTTGGGCACTCCTTTGCCCTCCGACATGCGTTGTATGCCTACAAACTATGGTGAAAAAGGAAGAGAGAAGAGACTCAACGAGAGAATCAAAAGATAGTGCATATGGCTTTGGGGAATATGCCTTTCGTAAAACAAAACTTTTCTTTAGAAAAATGCTTCTTTGTAATCGTTTTGAAAATAATTTCAAAAGGTTTTTAAAAGCTTTTTGCCCAGTCTGGTAACCTTCTGCTCTGATACCAAATGTAACACCCCACCTTCGCTAGGGTCACTCACAAGGGAATGCACTAGCTTTGGTGGAGCATTATCTAGGTAAACATACACAGAAATATTACAAGACAGAACATATAAAACAGCAGAAGAGAAACCAAATTTCATTTCTTTAAAATCTAGAAAGGTCCAAAGCCTTTTACATCAAAATGCCATTAAATCCATTACATCGAAATCTGTCTTGCAATAGTAAAGAAGCATAAAACCATGGTCATAAATCATTCCCCAAGTAAAATAGTAAAGCAAGCCATAGCCAAGAGGAATCCAAGCCATTCGTGAATGAGCCTTGGAGCTTGGTAAGATCCGAACTAAGCTGTATTCCCACCCTGCGAACCTGAAGGGGGAGAACGGAAGAAAAAGAGGCGAAACAAAACGAGTCAGTCATAAAGACTGAGTAAGTCCTAGTGACTTTCAGCATAGAAACAAGTAAAGATAACATGACATGTATAAACTAAAAGTAAACATAAGGATGATGACAAGATAGGCAAGTTAAACTAAGATGACAAGATAAATTATACTAACCAGATAAACTATGGTAACAAGATAAACTATGTTAACCAGATAAACTACGTATAGCATCGCATGTCTAACATTCTCTACACCAACTGTACTAGTACCCCTACCCGTATCATCCTTTCCATGTATATGTACAGTCCCCTGCCGTATATCGTACGGGTTTCATCACGTAATTCTATACTACTCCAACGTAGAGCCGTCATTCTTGAAATCGTTTGGACTGCCACCCTTGTTCTGGCTAGGTTTCCTTATCATGAACTATCACGTGTTCAACTAGGATTTATGCCACCTAGGACCACTAGGGATTATGCTACCTATTGAACGCTTTCTAGATTCGATTAGGGTTTATGCCACCTAGGACCACTAGGGATTATGCTACCTAACGAACAACACCCTTTTTCCACGTAACGATCTATTAATCGATCGGCTCCCTATAAGTCCTAGCTCGTTCATGTGTCTGTGTCATACGGCCCAATCACGAAATGTAGTCACCTGTGCTAGGTCCACTATAGGGTGTATCAAGCCCTAGAGTGCCAACCACCGACACGAATCAAGCACGCACAGTGTAAACCTACCGGTGCCCAATGCCTGCTTTTTCAACTCCGGACTACATGCACGACCATAATCCACCTGAACCTACAATGGCGCACCAACTCAGCCGTCATTATGGTCGCTTACAATCAGCCCAGTAATCGTGCCCCACCCTGCCTAGTTCCAGGGTACCATGATACATCTAGTGGGTTACTGCAGAAAAGGACCGCGTAACTAGGGTTTCCGTCCAGCATGTTAAGTGTTGTCATTTAGATTCGAGACTTAACCCCATCAGTCTAGCATGTCAAGTTGGTTAAGTGTGGGCATTCAAGTTCGTGACTTAACCCGTCTACGTGTCATTTCAAATTGGCTAAGCGTTGTCGTTCAAGTTCATGACTTAGCCCTACGAATCATGTGTCAAGTTGGTTAAGTATGTTCAAGCGGTTCATGACTTAACCCTATCAAATCATCGTGTCAAATTGGTTAAGTTTATTCAAGCGGTTCATGACTTCACCCTATCAAATCATCGTGTCAAATTGGTTAAGTGTATTCAAGCGGTTGATGACTTAACCCTATCAAATTATCGTGTTAAATTGGTTAAGTATATTCAAGCGGTTCATGACTTAACCCTATCAAATTATCGTGTTAAATTGGTTAAATATATTCAAGCGGTTCAAGACTTAACCCTATCAAATCATCGTGTCAAATTGGTTAAGTGTATTCAAGCGGTTCATGACTTAACCCTATCAAATTATTGTGTTAAATTGGTTAAGTATATTCAAGCGGTTCATGACTTGACCCTATCAAATTATCGTGTTAAATTGGTTAAGTATATTCAGGTGGTTCATGACTTAACCCTATCAAATTATCGTGTTAAATTGGTTAAGTATATTCAAGCGGTTCATGACTTAACCCTATCAAATGGCATCAATTCATTAATGCACCCCAACCTCTCACATCAGACCTGTTTTTGTGGTCACTGGATATGCCGGGCGGTTCCGGGCAGAATTACACAACTCAGTCTGACCTCGGGTTTTCAAGTGCGATATGACCAACTACCCACATTGGATCCTATTGTTTGCAGTAACTGGATTTGCCGGGCGGTTCCGGGCAGAATTACACTGCAAACTCAACCCAACCTCGAGTTGGCTATTTTCAAGTTCATTCTAATTTCATGTCCATGTTCAAGTTTCATGTCAAGTTCGTGTCAATTTTCTAAGCGAGTTTCCTGTCAAGTTTTCAGGTTTCAACTTATGCCTATTATCAAGTTCATGATTCATATCCATAACCAATTCATGTTTTGCCTAATTTTACCAAATCGTATTCCTATCGCACGTAAACGTGAACCGATCCATACTACAAATAAATCCAAATCTCAGAATAAAGGAAATAACATCAAAACTATGATAGAAAAGAGGAGCGAGCATAAAGCGATAAAAGGGGTTACAGGACTAGCATGACATAACTTGAGATAATTAGTTACAACATCACCGGCATATAGGATTTCAAATCTAGCAAGATAAGGCGATAGTCATGGTAAACGCTGACATAAAAGAATAGGCATGCAAAAGCAAGCCAAATACAAGGATAACGGATCCAATGGTTTTGGTGTACATAATAGCGAATAAACTAAGCAAGTCACACCCTAGGTATACGATCCAACAAAGTGCCAATTCGGTGTACAACTTGGTTTTCAACTATAGTGTTATGAACAATCAACTATAATAGTCAATTAATCCCAACAGTCATAGTCATAGTGAATCATGAGCGATTAATCTCAATAGTCATGGATAATTTTCCAAAATAGTTCTAGGGAACTACCCTAAATAGTCATAGGAAATTAACTGTAATAGTTTCAAAGTCATGGTCATAAACGATAGCCTTATGTTCATAATCATAGGCAATAATTCATAGTGATGAGTCATAGGTGATTAGCCACAATTGTCCTTGTCATAGTCATAGGCAATAGTCTTATGTTCACAGTCATAGGCATAGGCATAATCTTATGTTCACAGTCATAGGTATAGGCATAGTTTTATCATCAAGTCAAGATCCAAGAATTCATTTTACAATCTAGCGTTTGAATAATGAACTAGGTCCAACAACATGAATGGGCATGATTTAGTCGATAAGAAATAACCCAAAATCATAGCTTCAAGAAGAGACAAGAACAGATCCAAATGGATAATCAAGCTTAGGTCCAATTTCATTTTATTCCATGTCCATATCAAATTTAACAAGTTTCAATCTCAAAGTAACTAGAACTTACAGAGCGCGGATCGAGAATTAGAGTGCAGAGATTTGATTCTAGAAACGGTTGTTGCAGTTGTTGAATCTCTATTTGTTTAGTCTTGTTCTAGTTGAAAACCCCCAATTTGCAATTCCTAGATGTTGTCTTGACGTAGAAGAAGTAGCCATTCTCTCTTTAATTTAATTATTTCAGAAGCAGCATAAGGACAGAAAGAATTGGTGTAGAGAGAATGAGACTAGGAGGCTGTTTATATAGGTTTAGAGTCACGAATCTAGTCAGAAAATTGGTCCAAATACATCAGAATGAACCCAGGCTGAAAACCAGGTTTTGGCACCAGGTCGACCATAGGGTCGACCTGGTCATGGGGAGGTCGACACCCCAGTCGACTCCCTAGTCGACCTGGTTGGGGGGGGGGGGGGGGGGGTCGACTCCCTAGTCGACCTGGGTATATGGGCGGGAATTTTCCCGCCAGCCTTCCCTGGGTTTGAATTTCGAATCTCTAACTTTATTTTTGAGCTATTTTATTTTATTCAAATTCCTGGAACTTCTTAGGGTCATAACTTGGTCATACGAACTCCGATTTTCGAAAACTCGGACTCGTTTCCAAGCAGAATTTCGAGACGAACGCAATGGCGCAACCCGTTTCCCTTGATTCTTATTTTAAAATTTAATTCTGCCTTGATTTATGGTTTTAACACATTATTAAAATTCGGGTTGTTACAAAAATAACGATAAATCGTTATAAAATATTATAAACGATAAGGAATGGAAATAAACCGAATTTACCCGGTTTATTGGATATTTTATTGTTGAATGTGTTTGGCGTGAAAATTACAATTAAGAGCAGAATTATTGATGTCGAATAATTTAACCATTGAAATGAATTGATTTAAATTCTAGATATACGTGAATTATTTGAAAAGGCCGAGTTAAATCTCATTTCAAATAATTGATCGGCGATAAGAAGTCGATGATGAAGACGGTGGTTGAAGACCGGAGATCTTCAACTCGGTTGGATGATAACTGATGTCTTGATTGGGAGGCATCCCGAAATATAGATAATAAGTGGTGATCGTCCAGACGTACTTGGAGATCGATGGATATGCGAGGTATATAGTGCCTCTGGTTTCGTTCAGACCCAGAACGAACTTGTAAATGGACTGTGTGTCTGACATTGGATTTTGTTCTATGCTGATTGATCTCTATTAAATATATATCTGTTTGGGGGTGGAGAATTTATTCTCTTGCTTAACGCCCTTCTCTGAGATATACGAGCTCAGAGGTTATATATCGATAGAAATCAGTCGCATAGAGTGAATTGCCTAAGTGGCATGCCTAAGTGGCAGATGATCAAGGCAACTTTTGAAAAGCAAAGCCTTGTGGTTGATGATCAAAGCACGACCTGTGTGGCATAGCTTTGTGTATAACGTTGATTCGCGAGCCTCACACCCCAGTATGAACCAGAAACGGGAGAGGACCTCAGGGAGGACATGCGTTTCCTTCTAGCTAGGGTGGTGTCAGTGACCTACCAGCCCTGACATTTATATTATTTTCACATGTGTGGTTGTTGCTGTTGCGAGGCGCCTCGGATATATCGGTGAATATGTGGAGCCGATGGAGTCATAGGACTCATTTACGCCCCAAAGGGCGGGGAAATGCAGTGTTCAGGCATTTTAATCCACACCGGTGGTCCGACCCTGTCGCTCTGAGGGCTCACCTGTGTCTGGGTCTTGAGGCTCGGGCTAGACAGTCTCGAATTCGGTAAGGACTATCTTTTGCCTTGGTTCATGAAGGAAATCCAATTTCCAAATATGACACCGTACGGTTTTGATTGTATACCTATATATGGCGACATAGTGGTATGGGGCATTAATGCCTTCTATGATTGATACTTATGATTTGAAATTGTTTTTGAAACATATAAACACTAGTAATAATACCAAATGCCTTTTTTTTATTCGTATCAAGCATATTTGGCCATTATAAGGTAAAAACTCTATCCTCCGGTTTGCGTTGCATTGTGTGATGGGAACTGAGTCTTATAGTGGCTTCATTTTTATAAAAAGCATTGCGATGTTTAAAAGGTTTACTTGTTTTAAAAGCACTGGCAATCCAATAGAGTAAACCCGTTCCGCGAAAGTGGAGTGGTCCTGTGATTGGCCATATTATAAAATATGTTAAGTAGATTTCTCATACCAGTCCCATGACTGACTCGTAGTTTGTTTCACTTGCAAACTCGGGTGCCCCTCTTTCTACACGGGAAGCCTTGTATTCAGGTTTTAGCAGGCTCTTTCTGGACAGTTGGAGCTGAAGGTGGATTCTAACCATTCATCTCTTTTATGCTGCTCAGCTCCTATTGTACATATTATGTTTTGTTTTCTGCTGTAGACATTTATGTATAGCTGAACTGTATTTTGTACTAAGTATGATCCTGTATACTGTGTAACTCTGATGATTATGTTTATCCAGTGTATTCTATTGTACATTATCTGGTGTATTTATTTATTTCTGTTCTGCTATTATCTATTTATGTGTTATATTCCAAAGATTACCCTTGCCACCGTCGTACGGGGTTTTGGGGTCGTCACATCTTTGAATTTTTTCCAGCTGTGTTTTAGTTAAGAACTTTGTGCTTGGAGCTTGTTCTTAGCTTTGGTGATCTTTCTGGGTACGTTCAGCTTTTTGGGGACTTCGTTTGAGTTCTGTTGAAGTTATCAGTGACATGGAATCCCTCTCTTTTGTAGTTGATTATGGAAGTGGTTCTCTGGAGTTGATAGTCGTGTGTTTTTCTTCCATGGCTGCTTGTTGTGTCTGTGCATGGCACGAGTTGTAATATTTATTCTGTTTTGCCCTGTATTGCATGTTTATCAGTTTGAGTTGAGTTTTATTTTTTATTTTGTATAGTGTTTGTTTCCTGTGGTCTCATTTGTACTTAGCTCAAATATCATGTATCTTTTATTTTTGTAATATAAGTACCCTTTCTTGTTAAAAGAAAATTTTGAATTTTAAAGCTAGATAAGAATAATATATGTGCATAGTTAAACTGTATTTGAGAACTTTTAAGTCTGAATTATATTGAACAACATATGCAAAATGAGCGATTGTGATGTTGGTGCACCTTTTCACCTAATTATTATCTTTATTATCCTGGTTACTAGGCATAGTATTTTCTATGTGCTATAGAGAGCTTTAACTTTTCAGACTTAACAAAAATAATAAAGATGAAGTTTTAAACAAGGTAGAGAATGATCTTACATCGGTCACCAATCAGTAAATGTTAAGATTCGTAAATGATATAAACTGAGTTATCGAATACCATTGTACGTGTTTTGTCATTCATCACACACATTTATTTATTTACTTATTGCATTCTCCACAAGAGATGTGTATAAATATCTATATGCAGGCATAAATTATTCTATAAAAAATTATCACAATTAATGTTCAATAATAATATTTGAGGTATAATGAAGGAATAAAATTTAATAGCTTGAACTTTTTTATATATTTTATTCGAATAAGAAGTTCAATACAGTTGCAAACCAGATGTTTCGGAAATTATAATACGATTTTTAAGATACACACTGACATTACTTAATAAGCAAAAATTAATGATTTGGAACCTTATAAACAATTTGTTCTAAAATCGATAAATCGAATGAGAAAGAATATGCAAATCAATTATATATGTAATACGTGGACGCACATATATACACATATATGCGAATAAACCTGAAGTTATAATGAGCTCAAATTATAAATTATGCATATATTATTTGATAATTCAAAAGGTCGATTGACATCAATAATGAATGACCTGAAGTCATGTGCATATTCAAATGATCAATATAAGTAGAAAATTCCTCCAAAATTACTAGACCAGTGAAAAAGAATAAGCGATCTAAAATGAATGCATCTTATCAACTAATAAAGCATTATCCTCATATAATTGAAATATATATATATATATATATATAACATATTTGCTAGCAACAATGCGATAATGGATCAAAAATAGAATCCAAAGAAGATTTATTATTTAATGTGACAATGTTTGTCAACATTGAGGGGGAGGACAAAGGGATATAAGTTCGTCTTGATCATTGATGCTGAATATTTGCAAACATATAAATTATGCAAATTATTACTTATGTCCCTAATAGACTTTTTCCAATACAGATTTGAATCCCCGAAGGATCAAAAGGTGTAAATCATAACTGAAATTATGGTACAAAAGTCAGTCCAAAGTAGTTTTGGAGTAAGTAATAAAGATGCCAAATAATGGAGGTAAGTGTTATTGAAGACACACTTAAGGGTGCTTTCAAAGAAACCCGATTATCAAATAAACCTAGAAGTGGTTTAGGTACTTAAAACATGATAAGTGTAATGTCCTATATTTTCCATAGTCAGATATTTAATTTAATTTATTATATTAAATATTGATTTGAAATTTATAAATGGATTTTAAATATATATAATTTGTTATTAAACGAAGTTTAAATGTTTAATTTATATAAAATTATAAGACGAGTTCGTAACGCCACGGTAGTTCGTAATATTGAGTTTTGAACTTTAATTGAATATATATGATCCGATAGAAGTTGGAATTCTATGAAACAAGAATCGTTTGAATCTATTTTATTATAATTTTATAATGAAAGAGAAAAAAAAGGAGATTTCATGTTATAGGTTGTTAGTTATGTCCAATTCAAATTTTAAAATAGTCGCTATGGAATCATTTATAAATTATAACGATTTATTTATAAATTTAATTAGATTTAAAAGGAATTTACTGATAACTCGATATAACGACCGAATTAAGCCGCAAAGCGAATTCCGTTGAATTCATATTGACATTTAGAGTCAGGATACATATGTAATTTGTTATTTTTGGAGACTGGTTAATTTGGTACCAAAAATAACGTTGTTTTTACGCGAAAAATAACATTGTTTAACGCGTAAAATAGAATAACTGATTGCAAGACGAACTCCATTTTCAGTGAAACTAATTTTATTGAATCCGTAATGGTTAGGTGTTGTAGTGTTTCAAGTTATTTGGATTTATTGTGTGATCATAGGCAATTTAAACGCGTAATTTTTCACCTATGAATTATAAAGGGGTTTTCACAAACGATCTTGGAATTCGAAGAAACCCATCCCATCGTGTCTGGAATATTTTTCTTTGCTAGGATTAGGAGTTTCATCTCGATTGGAGATTTTATGTGAGTGTTTTAATACGATACTTCATGTGCAAGTTTCGTTAATAATATTTTAATATATTCATACCAAATATAAATATCCAACAGTTGGTCTTAACCCTAACATATAATTCATGCGGTCAACACTTATACCAGCTGCCACTTATATAAAATGAACGAACAGTATTTTGTGAATTTCCTCCTCAAAATTCTTGCGTTTCGTCCCTCCATTCAAAATCTCTTAAACAAGAAACCTCTCGAGCTCAGCGAGCTCGTCAAACTGAATGGCGGTGATCGATCACAGATGATCGTGGTGGCCACAGCTGAGCTGGGAAGTCGCGGAGGTTTTGCATAGATTGTTGGCGACGAGACTTCTCGAATGGGTCAAGACTCATGTCGATGGACTTTAGGGTAAAGGCGGCCACAGTGGCACACCTGGATCGTAGTCCGATCCCAAGATTTTGGCGCGGTGGTAGCTAAATTCGAAGTGGGTTGCTGGTATAAAGTTGCGATGAAGACAGAAGGCACATAGGGTGTTTGGAACGAAGAAAAAGAAAGGAACATGGTTCAGGTAAATATATCGAGAATTTTGGTGAAAACATGCAGAAGAAAATTGGGGCCTTATAATCAAAGAGAATGAGGCGCTTGGTGGTATATCTGAAGCACGAACAAAACGAAAGCAACAGCTCGGAAACATGGAGATTAAGAAGGAACGAACGATGGGATTTGGGAGAACTTGAAGCATGGTTCTGGGTTTGAACAGAAGTAGCAGTATTCGAACGAAGTAACAACGGAAATGGGAATGAAAACGAAAGAAAGATGCAGTGTCAGGAAGAAACAAAAGTGTGGCCCGTGTTTTTCATTTCAAAATGAAGTTGGCAGACGTGTAAAGCTTACGTATGCATGGGGTGTTGAACAATATGAATTAGGGTAGCTTGCTGGGCCTGAGAAGTTTCGAATGAATCAAAACAAAACAGACGTGTGGCATCATATATAGGATTCGGGCTCATTTGTTTTTTCATGAAGCAAGAATAAGCAACTGTGGATGAAAATTCAGGGAACAAAACTGGGTATAAATCATAACATTATAATTAATTTATTTTACTTAATAGTTAATAAAATTATTCTTACTTAAAACATTAAACAGTAGTACGAAGGGAATACATGGACAGTAGTATGAAGAGAATACATGGAAACAGGTCGAATGATTTAAATATAAGCAAGTAGAAAGAATCAGGTATAATGAAAAGATTAAGGGTTGGAACTTGGACCCGTGTTTTCTTTTTTCCAATTTAGGCCAGTTCGATTAAATCAAAGTATTATCGGCCATGATGATAATAATATAGATAACAGGCCTTATTTTTGCAATATAATTAGGTCGGCCTGTAAAGTTTATAAAAACAACATTTAGGTTAAATGAAATTTTAATTAGAAGTTAATTGATATAATTAGATTGTATAATTTAACATGTTGATAACTCGTGCATATATTTACAGAATGGAACGAAATGAATCGCGTTATGATTGTAGTGACGAGCACCTCATCCTGGAACAAGTCTGGACGAATTTGGAAGCAAGTGAAGTTTCTAGTTAAATTGAACACTAGATTAATTTAACTAGAACCGAACTGTTTCAGCGAAAAACCAAAGTGAGTATAACTTACTCAATTTTTTTACCCACTTATATTTTATATAAGTCGGGATTTAATTTATGTGCTATGGTTGATAACTATTTGTTGTGTGCTGAATATTATTTATATATTGGATGAATTGGTTGATTTAAACGTTCATTTATTTTTAAACGAAATCTAATCGTTATTTTAACGATTTATTTCCAAAAGAGGTAACTTACCTTGTTGGGTACGTTTATAATAACATAAACATAGTAAATAAAAATATGGATGCTTGTATTATTGTTATTTATTTATTTATTGTTAAATATTACATCTATTTATTGAATTGGATAATATTATTTGAGGTAACGTATTTGGATGTAGAAAAAACAGGTTGGAGGGATCCAACTGGATTCCTCAAATTTATTGTTATTTTTATATTACAATTACATGAACTGTTTGACCACTCGAAAAGATGATTGATTTGTTTATTGATTGTTGAATCGTAATTCAACATTTGTTATGATATTAACCAACGAGCAGTATTGGTTGTGTAAATGACATCAGATGGCTTAAAAATTAATCATTTTATAAATATGGATTTACCGTTAGGTGAATCGACAAAAATGAAGTTATAAAATTTATTTTTATAAATGAAAATAGATTTTTAAATCTATTATTTTGGAATAGAAGTTTATTAAAAAGAAATGAGTATTAAATGTTTTTTATTTAAGTTTATAAGTATTATTAAGTGTTTTATAAAGTAGATTCTTATGTTAATAAGAATCATAAGCAAATGAGTTGAAATTAACCTAAGGGTTAATGGTTGGATAAATTGTTTTGAAGAAACACTTAAATGAAATTATTTATTTAATTATATTATTAGTTAATTTAAAAGAAAAATTAATTGGAATGGATTAACGAGATAATCGTGTTTTACGTTAATGAATTCAACCGCTTTTATTGGGATTGATTATTAAATTATATTAGTTTATTTGCAACTAATCTATTGAAATAGTTTATCAAACATTTGTTTTAATTTAATAAGACTTAGAGATAATTTTTTTATTTATTTTTGTTAATTTAGAATTTAACTTCTTTTACAGTAGTTAGTGATGAGGTAAATTATTAATTTAATTAATAATAATTTAAGAGATTTCTTTGTAGGTGAAATTCATTTAAGTAAGAAATCGGAGTTTGAAATGCAATCGAGTTGAATTGTGAAAGGAGTTCTGAATGGGTTTTATATTAAAACCAAGTTTTGATAACTAAGTTATAAAGAGATTTAAGCGAATATGATTGCTTAAATGAAATGTTGTCTTAACATTTGGATTGGATAAAAAGAAATTGAGATATAAAAGGGATTTATATTAAACCTGAGCTTATAAACGAGATTTATAAAAGAGACGTGAAGTTAAAACATCGATTTTGAATTGGCGACACTTAATAATGAAATTAAGTGAGTTAAGTGGAATTGAATGAGATTTTCAAAAAGGAAAATGGATTGGTAAAAGGGATTGGCAATTGGGTTTGGTAAAAGGAGTTGGTAATAGGATTTGTGCTAAAAATTTGGTTTAGGAAACAAATTATTTAAGCAAGTTAAAAGTTAAAAAGGTGATGTTTAGTAAGCAATTATTTATTCGACGAATTAAGTAATATTAGTTATATTTTAAAAAGGAGACTTCCAAAAAAAAAAGATAAGAAGGGAGATAAAACTATATTTTTAGTAAAATAGTTAAATGGGATGTGTTTTGATATTTAGATGAATATCGGTTTTTGAAATACCACTCATATTTATCTTAATATAAGAACGTTGTTGATCAAGGTCTGAGAAGTAATTAAAATACCACAACTTGAATGACTTCAGGATTATCCAAGGGTGATATTAGTTGGTAATGGTAAGAATGTTAAAACTAATTTATTATTTCCATAAGAGAAATAATAATGTAATGTTAGTTGAAAGATTTGAGAACGTATCATAAGATTTCCAAAGTAACGGAAATAATAAGGGTTTGAGAATGTGAGATGATGTATCTAAAGTAAAAGAAATAAAATGTGAAAACCCGTGACTTCCCCGTAAAGGAAAGCGCCGGATAGTTCGGGAACAAGCCACAACAGAACGCGGACGGAAGAACATTTCATTGTATATTACAATAATGCATGAGATTACAAGAATATACAGAGTATAAAAAAATAAATATTACACAGAAATATCAGAGATTACAATAAATTACATAGCAGAGGAAAATAATACAATACACAACTAGAAGAGATATATGGATACAAAGCTTTCCGGATATCGTTCCAGCTGTATAACAGGATCCTGTGAATATAAATCTGCAAAACCAAAACTACTAGCTGCCCGTGTCAAAATAGGGGCACCCAGAGTTTAGGTTAAAACAATAAACTCCAGGTCAGTCATGGGACTGGTGTGAGAACTAAAACAGTTATTAATCTTTATTTGAAAGTTAGGTAAATCAAGGGACCACGCCGTATAACACGGAACGGGTTTCCTCCCAAGAATACCAGTGCATAAAACAAACAGCGCAATGCTAAATAAAGAAAAATGAAGCTGTTATAAGACCCAGGTCCTATCACACAATGCAACGCAAGCCGGGGGATAGGGTTTTCCCTTATAACAGCCAAAGAATGCTTGATACGTTTAAAAAAAATCATTTGATACTATTATAAGTGTAGTGTATAAAACAAATTCAAATCATAAGTACCAATCATAGGCGGCATGGGTACCATATATCATGTCGCCATACTAGGCTCTACAAATAAAAGCGCAAATGTCACGTATTTGGAAATTGGGTTTCCATCTATGAACCGAGGCAAAAGATAGTCCTCAACCGATTCGAGACTCTCTAGCCCGAGCCTCAGGACCCAGACTCCAGTGGGCCCTTGGATCGTCAGGGCCGGTCCACCGATGTGGATTAAACTTAAATCCTGAACACTGCGTTTCCCCGCCCTTTGGGGCGTAAGTCTGGTCCGTCTGCCGACCAGAATGCATCGGCCGAAACCGATATAACCGAGGTGCCTCGCAACAGCAACAACCACACAGGTAAAAAGTATATAAATGTCAGGGCTGGTAGGTCACTGACACCACCCTAGCTAGAAAGAAACGCATGCCCTCCCTGAGGTCCGTCTCCCATTTTTGGTTCACAACCGGGGTGCGAGGCTCGCGAATTCACGTTACACAAAGCTGTGCCACACAGGCTGTGCTTTGATCATCACCACAAGACTTTGCTTTTCGTCAGAAGCCTCGATCAATTGCCACTTAGGCATGTCACACAGGAAATTCACTCCATGCGTTTGATATCCATCAATATAGAACCCCTGAGCTCGTACGTCTCAGCGAAGAGCGTTAAGCAAGAGAATAAATTCTCCGCCGCCAAACAGATATATATTTAATAGGGATCAATCGCACGGACTAAAATCCAATGTCAGACACACAGTCCATTTACAAGTCCGTTTTAGGTCTGAACGAAACCGGAGGCATCTAGTAACCCGCATATCCATCGATCTCCAAACACGTCTGGACGATCACCAACTGTTTCCATCATCTTGGGGGTGTACATCCCAATCAAGATCATCAGTAATCACCCAAACGACGTGAAGACCTCTGGCCTTCGACCACCGTCTTCATCTTCGACTTATCGTCGTATCAGTTATTCAGAATGGGATAAACCCGGTCTTCCCGAATAACTCACGTATATTTTAAATAAGTGTTACACAAACACAACATACGCCTCATTCCAATTCATCAGTCACTAACCGTAAATTAATCAAGAGAATAATTTCCCAAATATTAACCCCGAAGGCCGAAACCAACATCAGATCAATATCCAGAAAACCATTCTGCTTAGCTAACCGACAGTTAGTTTCTAAATTTCGCATTCGTATGGAAAGGTTCCCATTAATTTTATCCAAGATAAATTCCTTGAATTTATTCTCTAATCTCCTTTTGAATTTCGATTCAACTAGTCGAGATTAACGAACCTTACCGAAGTAATCATTTGTTTTAATTTCCCAATCCCAACCTATTCATCCCATGAAGTAAAACTGGTAATACTTCATATCTAATACCAGGGTGTTATCGGTAAATTCAATTACCATTTCACGTTCAAATATAATTAAATATTTAACTAACGCCTGGAGCAAAACTGGTGACACTCCATTCTCGATCTTTTCAATCTATTTAAAGATTCATTAAAACTCCACTTAGTTTTAATCTTTAACTGGGTTAAAGAATCAGTGTCATTTAAAACACAGTTCACGTTAAACCCAAAATCACATTCCATTAATTATCGGGTTAAAGAACGAGGGTTATTTAAAACACTGTCCACGATAAACCCAAAAATCAATATCAATTCAATTCCAATTAATTATTATTTAATTGGTACACTTCATTAAATTTAAATAAAAAGATTCAATCTTTTCTCAACTGGGTTTAAGAACAGTGTTAGTCAAGACACCATTCACGACAAACCCAAATCACATTTGATATTAAATACAAGGCTCTGAATAGAAAATATCCCAGCTTATATTCAATATCAAATTCTACGACCAACAAAGATCGTATTGGAAATAACGATATATATCTATATCTTTCAAATTTCCATAACAACTTTTGTATAATCACGAAATCCAACATCGAAATATTCCGAAGACAATTTCGATTCAAATCCATTCCAATGCAATCATTGGAAATTGTGGTTATTTTCAAAACCATTTCAAATTCAATTTATTTATTTAAAAAAATAAATAGAATTATTATTCTAGTTCAAAACTAGTTCATTTCGATAAAAATCTATTTTTATCTTTTCAAATATGGAGTTTTCATCCCAATTCTTTCTAAATCATTGCTTGTGATTTTACGCAAATTATTACTATTTTTAATAATTTTATCAAGGCCCGTACAGTCGATTTCCATCAACGGCCATCGAACTGCACTTACAGCGACCTTTTTTCAAATTTGATTTGGACATAATTCCAAATCCAACCGTTAGATTTCAAATTTCTAATATTCGTTAGAAAGATCTTTTCGATACGAACCCAACGGTTCTGGTTTTAGGAGAATCCGACGGTCGGATCTCCCGTAATATTCGTTCGAAGTTAATGGTCGAAATTCGCGAATTGCCGCGGCGTAGCTCTTTCTATTCAGGCCATTTATATTATATATAATATATATAATATATACTTCGTCGATTTCAATTCAAAACGTGCTTTATAAATTGTTTTAAATTCGTTTTCAAAACGGTTTCAACTTCATATTCAATTTCAAATCAAAATTGAATATTCCAATATAAATTCGTTTTAAATTCATTTCAAATCGATTTCAATTCAAATTGATTTTTAATTCAATTTCAATTCCATTCGAAGTCATTTCTATTCGAGTTTCCAATCATTTCAGTGTATTTCGAATTTCAAATCAATTCAGTTTTATTCGAATTTCAATTCACTTTAAATATAATTCGAATTTCTATTCATTTCAGTATAGTTCAAATTTCAAATCTATTCAATTTCAAATCTATTCAATATTCATTGAAGAATGAATAAAATCGATATAAATATCGTTCTCGTCGAAATGGCGTTAATCTAACCAACACGGCTTCATATGTTTCTATTTTCAAATATTCTATTTCAAATATTTCTATTTCAAATATTTTTATTTCAAATATTTCTATTTCGAAACTGGAATGAGGCCCAATCAATTACCATATAATGTTAATTATATGGATTTTCTACAACACATGTATATATCAACAACGATGAATAATCAACCATCATCCAATGTGCACTGTATAAGTATCAAATATAGATATTCAACGCTTATAACAGTCTGTCAATCAATCGATCGACATACAACTAAACAATCGGGATTAGTGTACTTCAAATATCATCCCAATACCCGTGTGGGGTTTCAAACAATCAAACACAGATTTTATTTGTGCAGTTGGGCGATGTGTAAAATTTATCGTCCCAATCAATGTCCTTCAAATAGGTGTACATAAACAAACCGTCCAGTTTGTAAATGAATATTAATTTATTCACATTCACGTTAAAAATTATATTTTTAACGATCAAACTATTTTATTCAACCTATGAATTTTCTATTCGGTTCATTTATTAAATAAAATGTTATCTTTATTTTTCTAACTTATTTTTAGAAAATTTCGACGGCATAACGGCATGATACTAGAAACGGGACAAGGCCTAGCCTTATCCCCGGACTAGTGAAGGCCCACGCCATTCACACATCAATCAAATCCATTCATTTCACCAAACAATTCAATTTCAATCAAATAATCTAACTAATTTTTGCAATCAAACAAAATAGTCCATGGTCTGTGGACGATTGTGTCGGGTGCTACTAAACACCGTCAGCATCCTAGTATATATATATATATATAACTAGAAAAAAAGAAATTGAAGAGTGAGAAGTTCTCACCGAAAGCTATCCCAACTTCACGACTCTTCTTTGATAGAAATCTTCATCGTTCTCGCCTTTTTATCACTTTCGTTGCCCGTAGCCACTACATATGTAAAAATCAAATTCTTACTTTGCTATTCAATATATAAAAATCGAATTTTTACTTGGTTATTCAATATATAGAAATCGAATTTTTACTTCGCTATTCAATATATAAAAATCGAATTTTTTCTATTTTAAAAATCTAATCTTTTCTATTTTAAAAATCTAAACTTTTCTATTTTAAAAATCTCGTCTTTTCTATTTTAAAAATCTCGTCTTTTCTATTTTAAAAAATCTCGTCTTTTTTATTTTAAAAAATCTCGTCTTTTCTATTTTAAAAATCTCGTCTTTTCTATTTTAAAAATCCAAAACAAAAGTCTAGTTTATATTTTCATCTAAGCAAAACCGTATTTTTAACTAAGAAAAGATTGTGTTTTTAACTATGTTTCATATATTTAAAACTAATGCTAATTTCAGTTTTATTTACTAAATAAATAAAATAAAATAAAAATAAAAAGAAGGGAAAGGAAAGGGGAAAAGCTTACTGTGGTTTCAAGAAGAAAGTGGGAAGATGGAGGCGCAGTCGACGAAGGGGGGGGGGGGCGAAGGCTGTCTTAGGCAATGGTGAACACAAAGCAGTGGTGGCGGCGCATCTTCTAGGGTTTCTGGGCGTCGGGGTGGAGTCTGAAGGTCGGGGGGTGGTTCTGCCGTAGGTGGCGCTGACAAGAGGGGGAGGCGCAGGTGCATCGGCGGCTGCTAGGGAGGGTTCAGGCGTGGTTTCTCGTACAGGGGAAGGGGAGCAACGGGGAGAAGAGTGGGGGTGGAGGGCGGTTGACTGGGCGCGGCGGTGGGCCCTCCGACGGTGGCGATGGCGAGGGCGTCTCCCTTTTTCGATCTGAGAAGGATCGTTGTTTTTTTTCATTTCGTTTTGAATCGATCTGAAGCGGGGGGTTAAAGAGATAAGGGTTTTATTTATTTTTTTATTATTTAATTATTTTATTTTTCACCAAAAAGCAACTTTTATTTTCGACTTCAAAACGAGGCCCACCGCCTGTCGTCCATAGCGTTTTACCCCCGTTCTGAACCCAATGGGATATGTATCGTCAGCTGATTCGGCTGTTTCGATCAGTTTCCATCAAATTTACAATTAAATAATTATATTGAATTTTAAACGTACCTTTCAATTTACTGGGGTCACATAATAACTAGAAAAATTCCAGAAAAATATTTTCTGGCTTCCTATCAACGTTACGGTCCTAACAAAACTATTTTCGTCGAATTCTGAGACCGTTTGAAAAATGGCCAATTTCCAGTCGATTAAAATCAACTGAAACTGGTCAAACACGTTTTCCTTTGCCACACTCACATATTGATTCGAAAAATTATGAAATTTTAAACCTAGCAATAATTTGACATCACGGATCCCACAAAAGTGGTTTCGTCGAAATCCGAGGTCGTTTGCAAAATGTCCATTTTTAAGGGCCTGAATTCCATAGCGACTATTCAGAATTTTCTGCTGGACATATCTTTTGATTCCCGCTATGAAATTTTGATTTTTCGGATTCGTTGGAAAGATATTCTCTATTAGATTCCATTATTTTTGGTTTCACTAAAATCCGGTTTATTTTGCACCCAGTACATTCAATTGAAGTTTGAAATCGAATTATCGAACTACCGCGCCATTTTCAATTCCTTTTAAAAATATAAATAAATATTTATATTCTAACGTCGATCTATATAACTATATACGATTGAATTTTATTCAAAAGAAATTTTCTCATCGATATTATTTAAAATAATTCATTTTAAATGTTCAAAATTCGCTAAAATTGCGACTAATAAAAATTTTAAACTAGCCCAGAATTTCGGGTTGTTACAATCTCCCCCACTTAAAACTTTTCGTCCCCGAAAAGGAACAAAGTCGAAAGTAGTTTGATTATTCAACTCTACGTTCGATCAGACTTCCATTCTCCAACTTTTCAGTTTCTGAGAATTTTCAAATTCTTCAAAAATTTGGCTAACACCCTTAATTTTCGAAAAATTTCGCCATAACCTCCCCTGCACCAGGAGCCACGGGGAAATCCCGAAATTGCCATATAGGCCTTCTGATCTCAAAAAGAAAAAGAAAAAGCCAAGCGGCTAGCCAATCGGCTCATAAAATCATCATCACCCAAACAAAACAGTAAATTATAGTAAACATGTACCTATTTGTTGGGCAAACAAATTTTATTCTCTGCTCTAGCCTCCTTGCTATGACATGTTCAATGTAAGCACATATATATGCAAGCAAATGCGACCAATTTTCAATATAATTCAATATGTGATTCAATTAGGCTAATTGGCTAAAAATTAGCAAACAAATAAACAAACAACACAAACATCAATCAATTAGTGAATTAGAGTTTCAAATTCATAATTTTGATACATATACAAAAATCATGTTTTTGATGCCAAATCACAACAATAGGCCCTATCTAATTTTTTGGTTCTCACACCAGTCAATAGGAAATATATAGATACTACACGTTCATCACTCGAATATAAATTCTGATGATGATATATCGATCTTCAGAATCACCCCCGGGCGACTAGAGCGTAATTCTATATCTATCCAGTATATTAAAACTTCAAATACACATTTGCAAGGCGTATATCCAAAATCTTTATATACTGGACTGTCCTAATCAATATAAAATAAATATTCAAATACGTATACAATGATTTAAAATTTTCAAAACAAAATTTGTTTTCATTTTAAAAATATACTCTTCGCACTCGTTCTAGGATACTACTGATCCTATCTCTAACGAGTCATTCTCATTGGATATTACTAATCCAGTATCTGATGAATTCTTTCGTATGGTTCTAATGTGCCTTGTTCTCTGAGCTTTGTAAACCAAAGCTCTGATACCAACTGTGAAAACCCGTGACTTCCCCGTAAAGGAAAGCGCCGGATAGTTCGAGAACAAGCCACAACAGAACGCGGACGGAAGAACATTTCATTGTATATTACAACAATGCATGAGATTACAAGAATATACAGAGTATAAACAAATAAATATTACACAGAAATATCAGAGATTACAATAAATTACATAGCAGCGGAAAATAATACAATACACAACTAGAAGAGATATACGGATACAAAGCTTTCCGGATATCGTTCCAGCTGTAAACCAGGATCCTGTGAATATAAATCTGCAAAACCAAAACTACTAGCTGCCCGTGTCAAAATAGGGGCACCCAGAGTTTAGGTTAAAACAATAAACTCCAGGTCAGTCATGGGACTGGTGTGAGAACTAAAACAGTTATTAGTCTTTATTTGAAAGTTAGGTAAATCAAGGGACCACGCCGTATAACACGGAACGGGTTTCCTCCCAAGAATACCAGTGCATAAAACAAACAGCGCAATGCTAAATAAAGAAAAATGAAGCTGTTATAAGACCCAGGTCCTATCACACAATGCAACGCAAGCCGGGGGATAGGGTTTTCCCTTATAACAGCCAAAGAATGCTTGATACGTTTAAAACAAATCATTTGATACTATTATAAGTGTAGTGTATAAAACAACTTCAATTCATAAGTATCAATCATAGGCGGCATGGGTAACATATATCATGTTGCCATACTAGGCTCTACAAATAAAACCGCAAATGTCACGTATTTGGAAATTGGGTTTCCATCTATGAACCGAGGCAAAAGATAGTCCTCAACCGATTCGAGACTCTCTAGCCCGAGCCTCAGGACCTAGACTCCGGTGGGCCCTTGGATCGTCAGGGCCGGTCCACCGATGTGGATTAAACTTAAATCCTGAACACTGCGTTTCCCCGCCTTTTGGGGCGTAAGTCTGGTCCGTCTGCCGACCAGAATGCATCCGCCGAAACCGATATAACCGAGGCGTCTCGCAACAGCAACAACCACACAGGTTAAAAGTATATAAATGTCAGGGTTGGTAGGTCACTGACACCACCCTAGCTAGAAAGAAACGCATGCCCTCCCTGAGGTCTGTCTCCTGTTTTTGGTTCACAACCGGGGTGCGAGGCTCGCTAATTCACGTTACACAAAGCTGTGCTACACAGGCTGTGCTTTGATCATCACCACAAGACTTTGCTTTTCAACAGAAGCCTCGATCAATTGCCACTTAGGCATGTCACACAGGCAATTCACTCCATGCGTTTGATATCCATCAATATAGAACCCCTGAGCTCGTACGTCTCAGAGAAGAGCGTTAAGCAAGAGAATAAATTCTCCGCCGCCAAACAGATATATATTTAATAGAGATCAATCGCACGGACTAAAATCCAATGTCAGACACACAGTCCATTTACAAGTCCGTTTTAGGTCTGAACGAAACCGGAGGAACCTAGTACCCCGCATATCCATCGATCTCCAAACACGTCTGGACGATCACCAACTATTTCCATCTTCTTGGGTGTACATCCCAATCAAGATCATCAGTAATCACCCAAACGACGTGAAGACCTCTGGTCTTCGACCACCGTCTTCATCTTCGACTTATCGTCGTATCAGTTATTCAGAATGGGATAAACTCGGTCTTCCCGAATAACTTGCGTATATTTTAAATAAGTGTTACCTAAACACAACATACGCCTCATTCCAATTAATCAGTCACTAACCGTAAATTAATCAAGAGAATAATTTCCCAAATATTAACCCCGAAGGCCGAAACCAACATCAGATCAATATCCAGAAAACCATTCTGCTTAGCTAACCGACAGTTAGTTTCTAAATTTCACATTCATAGGGAAAGGTTCCCATTAATTTTATCCAAGATAAATTCCTTGAATTTATTCTCTAATCTCCTTTTGAATTTCGATTCAACTAGTCGAGATTAACGAACCTTACCGAAGTAATCATTTGTTTTAATTTCCCAATCCCAACCTATTCATCCCATGAAGTAAAACTGGTAATACTTCATATCTAATACCAGGGTGTTATCGGTAAATTCAATTACCATTTCACGTTCAAATCTAATTAAAGATTTAACTAACGCCTGGAGCAAAACTGGTGACACTCCATTCTCGATCTTTTCAATCTATTTAAAGATTCATTAAAACTCCACTTAGTTTTAATCTTTAACTGGGTTAAAGAATCAGTGTCATTTAAAACACAGTTCACGATAAACCCAAAATCACATTCCATTAATTATCGGGTTAAAGAACGAGGGTTATTTAAAACACTGTCCACGATAAACCCAAAAATCAATTTCAATTCAATTCCAATTAATTATTATTTAATTAGTACACTTCATTAAATTTAAATAAAAAGATTTAATTTTTTCTCAACTAGGTTTAAGAACAGTGTTAGTCAAGACACCATTCACGACAAACCCAAATCACATTTGATATTAAATACAAGGCTCTGAATAGAAAATATCCCGGCTTATATTCAATATCAAATTCTGCGACCAACAAAGATCGTATTGGAAATAACGATATATATCTATATCTTTCAAATTTCCATAACAACATTTGTATAATCACGAAATCCAACATCGAAATATTCCGAAGACAATTTCGATTCAAATCCATTCCAATGCAATCATTGGAAATTGTGGTTATTTTCAAAACCATTTCAAATTCAATTTATTTATTTAAAAAAATAAATAGAATTATTATTCTAGTTCAAAACTAGTTCATTTCGATAAAAATCTATTTTTATCTTTTCAAATATGGAGTTTTCATCCCAATTCTTTCTAAATCATTTCTTATGATTTTACACAAATTATTACTATTTTTAATAATTTTATCAAGGGCCGTACAGTCGATTTCCATCAACGGCCATCGAACTGCACTTACAGCGACCTTTTTTCAAATTTGATTTGGACATAATTCCAAATCCAACCGTTAGATTTCAAATTTCTATTATTCATTAGAAAGAACTTTTCGATACGAACCCAACGGTTCCGGTTTTAGGAGAATCCGACGGTCGGATCTCCCGTAATATTCGTTCGAAGTTAATGGTCGAAATTCGCGAATTGCCGCGGTGCGGCGCGTTCTATTCAGGCCATTTATATTATATAATATACTTCATCGATTTCAATTCAAAACGTGCTTTATAAATCGTTTTAAATTCGTTTTCAAAACGGTTTCAACTTCATATTCAATTTCAAATCGAAATTGAATATTCCAATATAAATTCATTTTAAATTCATTTCAAATCGATTTCAATTCAAATTGATTTTTAATTCAATTTCAATTCCATTCGAATTCATTTCTATTCGAGTTTCAAATCATTTCAGTGTATTTCGAATTTCAAATCAATTCAGTTTAATTCGAATTTCAATTCACTTTAAATATAATTTGAATTTCCATTCATTTCAGTATAGTTCGAATTTCAAATTTATTCAATTTCAAATCTATTCAATATTCATTGAAGAATGAATAAAATCGATATAAATATCGTTCACGTCGAAATGCCGTCAATCTAACCAACACGGCTTCATATGTTTCTATTTTCAAATATTCTATTTCTAATATTTCTATTTCAAATATTTCTATTTCAAATATTTTTATTTCAAATATTTCTATTTCGAAACTGGAATGAGACCCAATCAATTACCATATAATGTTAATTATATGGATTTTCTACAACACATGTATATATCAACAACGATGAATAATCAACCATCATCCAAAGTGCATTCTACACTGTATAAGCATCAAATATAGATATTCAACGCTTATAACAGTCTGTCAATCAATCGATCGACATACAACTAAACAATCGGGATTAGTGTACTTCAAATATCATCCCAATACCCGTGTGGGGTTTCAAACAATCAAACACAGATTTTATTTGTGCAGTTGGGCGATGTGTAAAATTTATCATCCCAATCAATGTCCTTCAAATAGGTGTACATAAACAAACCGTTCGGTTTGTAAATGAATATTAATTTATTCACATTCACGTTAAAAATTATATTTTTAACGATCAAACTATTTTATTCAACCTATGAATTTTCTATTCGGTTCATTTATTAAATAAAATGTTATCTTTATTTTTCTAACTTATTTTTAGAAAATTTCGGCGGCATAACGGCACGATACTAGAAACGGGACAAGGCCTAGCCTTATCCCCGGACTAGTGAAGGCCCACGCCATTCACACATCAATCAAATCCATTCATTTCACCAAACAATTCAATTTCAATCAAATAATCTAACTAATTTTTGCAATCAAACAAACAAGTCCATGGTCGGTGGACGATTGTGTCGGGTGCTACTAAACACCGTCTGCATCCTAGTATATATATATAACTAGAAAAAAGGAAATTGAAGAGTGAGAAGTTCTCACCGAAAGCTATCCCAACTTCACGACTCTTCTTTGATAGAAATCTTCATCGTTCTCGCCTTTTTATCACTTTCGTTGCCCGTAGCCTCTACATATGTAAAAATCGAATTTTTACTTTGCTATTCAATATATAAAAATCGAATTTTTACTTGGTTATTCAATATATAGAAATCGAATTTTTACTTCGCTATTCAATATATAAAAATCGAATTTTTTCTATTTTAAAAATCTAATCTTTTCTATTTTAAAAATCTAAACTTTTCTATTTTAAAAATCTCGTCTTTTCTATTTTAAAAATCTCGTCTTTTCTATTTTAAAAAATCTCGTCTTTTCTATTTTAAAAAATCTCGTCTTTTCTATTTTAAAAATCTCGTCTTTTCTATTTTAAAAATCCAAAACCAAAGTCTAGTTTATATTTTCATCTAAGCAAAACCTTATTTTTAACTAAGGAAAGATCGTGTTTTTAACTATGTTTCATATATTTAAAACTAATGCTAATTTCAGTTTTATTTACTAAATAAATAAAATAAAATAAAAATAAAAAGAAGGGAAAGGAAAGGGGAAAAGCTTACTGTGGTTTCAAGAAGAAGGAGGGAAGATGGAGGCGCAGTCGACGAAGGGGGGGGGGGGGCGAAGGCTGTCTCAGGCAGTGGTGAACCCAAAGCAGTGGTGGCGGCGCATCTTCTAGGGTTTCTGGGCGTCGGGGCGGAGTCTGAAGGTCGGGGGGTGGTTCTGCCGTAGGTGGCGCTGACAGGAGGGGGAGGAGCAGGTGCATCGGCGGCTGCTAGGGAGGGTTCAGGCGTGGTTTCTCGTACAGGGGAAGGGGAGCAACGGGGAGAAGAGTGGGGGTGGAGGGCGGTTGACTGGGCGCGGCGGTGGGCCCTCCGACGGTGGCGATGGCGAGGGCGTTTCCCTTTTTCGATCTGAGAAGGATCGTTGTTTTTTTTTCATTTCGTTTTGAATCGATCTGAAGGGGGGGGGTTAAAGAGATAAGGGTTTTATTTATTTTTTTATTATTTAATTATTTTATTTTTCACCAAAAAGCAACTTTTATTTTCGACTTCAAAACGAGGCCCACCGCCTGTCGTCCATAGCGTTTTACCCCCGTTCTGAACACAATGGGATATGTATCGTCAGCTGATTCGGCTGTTTCGATCAGTTTCCATCAAATTTACAATTAAATAATTATATTGAATTTTAAACGTACATTTCAATTTACTGGGGTCACATACTAACTAGAAAAATTCCAGAAAAATATTTTCTAGCTTCCTATCAACGATACGGTCCTAACAAAACTATTTTCGTCGAATTCTGAGACCGTTTGAAAAATGGCCAATTTCCAGTCGATTAAAATCAACTGAAACTGGTCAAACACGTTTTCCTTTGTCACGCTCACATATTGATTCGAAAAATTATGAAATTTGAAACCTAGCAATAATTTGACATCACGGATCCCACAAAAGTGGTTTCGTCGAAATCCGGGGTTGTTTGCAAAATGTCCATTTTTAAGGGCCTGAATTCCATAGCGACTATTCAGAATTTTCAACTGGACATATCTTTTGATTCCCGCTATGAAATTTTGATTTTTCGGATTCGTTGGAAAGATATTCTCTATTAGATTCCATTATTTTTGGTTTCACTAAAATCCGGTTTATTTTGCACCCGGTACATTCAATTGAAGTTTGAAATCGAATTATCGAACTACCGCGCCATTTTCAATTCCTTTTAAAAATATAAATAAATATTTATATTCTAACGTCGATCTATATAACTATATACGATTGAATTTTATTCAAAAGAAATTTTCTCGTCGATATTGTTTAAAATAATTCATTTTAA
Organism: Allium sativum; assembly: GCA_030737875.1. Lineage (NCBI taxonomy): Eukaryota > Viridiplantae > Streptophyta > Magnoliopsida > Asparagales > Amaryllidaceae > Allium > Allium sativum. The sequence goes on along the minus strand of CM060920.1, from coordinate 275,351,739 downwards.
ATGTTCAAAATTCGCTAAAATTGCGACTAATAAAAATTTTAAACTTGCCCAGATTTTCGGGTTGTTACATAAAAGAGATTGTGCGAAAGCATAATGATATTTTCAAAGTAAAGAAATGAGATATAGAGTAGTTTTATTCTAAAAGGAAAGTGTGGGCTATTGTTTTCAGGTATTGGAACAAAAGAGATTTTGTAATGATTATTCTATGAATATGAAGATAAACTGTGTTCCTAGTTTCGATAATGAAGAATGTTGTGCAAATGATAATTAAGTGGAATACTGGATAATATTAAAATGAAAAGAGTTTTGCGAATATTGGTAATTAGTAAGAAGAGAAATGTTGTTTTCTAAATATTGGAATATTCAAATTAACCATTTGTTAATTATTTTTATTTTAGGAAGCCAAGTGATGTTGAGTACTGAACTAGTAAATTCATTTTTATGTTATGATTGAATGGTTGTTTTATTTGATAGTTAAATAATCGACAATCAAATCTGGTGTAAGAACCCGCCCGGAATGGGTCTAAATTTTGACCTAGAAAATGCCCATCGAAACATAGAGCCATCCTAAGCAGGTCGTTGGTTCCTGTTAGGATTACATTTGCACAGATAATAATAACATATACTTCAAATGGAAATCTCAAACAATGGAAAGAGAAAATATATTACCAAAAACAAGATGTACCATTTATTTCAAAACCACAGCAATACACAGTCGCAGTTACATTGGTTTAATAGGTACATCAAATAGTTTATTCTCATTAGATTCGGAGTTAAGTAAAGCAATGGCTGCTAGTAATATCATAATAACTTCATCTTCTTCATCGGCTTCAATCATGACTTCATCCATGGCTTTACCCCATCCACTGACCTGTTGGATGTTAAGGAGAGGGGGTAAGAACATAAAGTTCCATGTGACTAAAATATAGTGTTACTTAATATCCATACCCTATATTTTTAGCAGGTTACATATGTCAAGGTATGTCTACGCAGCACACAACAACACCAAGTTTCTAACCAATGGGATGGATATCCAAGTCAATCGCTCATTAGTGTTTTTAGGGTAAAGACCCAACGAGGGTGCATTCTCGGTCACTTGTGTCCCTCTTAAGGGTGGATTCTTATGGTCTCTTATAACCCTGCGGCGGACCCCTAGCCCTTTCAGACCCCGTCCTAGTACGTCAACGTTCTTAAGTCTTTTCTCTCATTTGTAATATGAATAGTAGTATTGCGAACCTTACTACTTAACTTATATTACTCGGTAGGACACCTATGTCACTTAAGACTTCCCTTAGACAGTTGGAGAGCATGCAACGACCACATATTCTTTCAGTTACCAATCGATCCCTAGTTAAGACCTTACAAGCTTTTAGAGGAAGTGGATGTAGCAACCCAGAATTTCTGAACCAATTTAAAATTCTAGTTTAGCCATTTTAATGTATTTTGAATATTTAAAATGGTTTATTTTAAATAATAACAACTAAAACATTATTTAAATCAAAGTTAGAAAATATAAATTTAATTATATAACAAGCCTGAAATGGCGTGGTAGTTTGAAAATTCGATTTTAAATTTCAAATGAATGTACATGATTCAAAATAAATCGGTGGCCGTTATTGGAAATGACTTTAAGGGCCTTAATAAATTATTAAAAATATGGAAAAATTATGTAAAATCATAGTAAGTGATTTGGAAAGATTTTTGATGAAAAATTCCAGGTTTGAAAAGATAAAAATATATTCTTATTGAAATGAACTAGTTATTAACTAGTATAATAATCCAATATTTTTAAAGAAACAATCTGGATTAGAAATGGTTTTAAAATAACCAAAATTTTCCAATGAATAAATTGGAATGGAAATAATCTTTGAAATATTTCGATATTAGATTCCGTGGTTATACGGATATTGTTATGGGAGTTCGGAAGATACAGATATCGTTATTCCCAATACGATATCCGTTAGTTTCAAAATTTGAAATTGAATATAAGCTGAAATAATTTCTATTCAGATCCTTGTATTTAAATATTAAATTGGATTTTGGGTTTGTCGTGAATGATGTCTTCATTAACATATTCTTAAACCCAGTTGAGAAAAGAATAAATCTTTTAATTAAGATTCCGAGAAGTTTACCAATTAATTAACATTTAATTGGAATTGAAATGAAAGTTGATTGTGGGTTTATCATGAACTGTGTTTTAAACAACATTTGTTTTTTAACTCAATTAATAGTGAAGATATGATTTGTAATTTGTAAATCTTTTCATTTAGATTTAATGGAAATTTTCCACAGTAAAGGTTTTCAATTAAATAAAAGAAATTGGAATTGAATGGAATTCGATTTGATTATAATCGAGATGAGCTTCTATGAAGGAAGACCGTTACTATATATGGAATTTAAAAGGCTTGGTCATTATTCCATTAATATTATTAGTCTGATACAAAAATTTATATCGATTATATATTGATTTCTTTTTCCGTGCAGATTCCATAGTTAATGGAAGAGGATTTAGGTTTATCGTGAATGGTGTTTTAAATGACATTAGTTCTTTAGCCCGGTTAAAGACAGGATTTATTTTCCTAAAGTTGAATAATCATTAAGTAATGATTTTTGAGATTAAACCGAACTAGAGTTTTAATGAGTCTTTAATTAGATTGAAATGGGGATGGGGTAATAAATTTACCAAATTCAAGACACGATCGAGAACGGAGTTCCACCAGTTTTACTCCAAGCGATAGTTAAATCTTTAATTAGATTTGAATGTGAAATGGTAATTAAAATTTACTGATAACACCATGGGTGTTAGATATGGAGTACTACCAGTTTTGCTCCATGGGATGGATAAGCTGGGATTAGATTAAGATAAATAAATGATTACTTCGGTAAGGCTCGATAATCCCGACTAGTTGATTAACCTTAATTTGGTTTAGAATTGATAAAGGATAATATCAAATCTTTTGAATAGATATCAAAAGGAAGATTAAAGAACAAATTTAAGAATTTATTTTTGATACTTTATTGATAAACAGTAGCTTGATAAAACAGCTTGTACAAAGATTGTCTTCCAATACCCTTTACAACAAAGCATTTGTCTTGTTTAACAAAACAAAGAAGCATAAAATGACAATGATATTCACCAATAAAGCATGAGCTAGCCATAGCAGTCTTTCCCTAAAGATGTGTAAAAGAATATTCTAGATTGGAATGAGGCGTATGATGTGTTTTTATAGCACTTGATTATTGATTATAAAATACGCGAGTTATTCGGAAAGACCGGGTTTAACTCATTCTGAATAATTAATATGACGATTAAAAGTCAACAATGAAGACGGTGGTTAAAGACTAGAGATCTTAACATCGTATGGATGATTACTGATATCTTGATTTGCCTGTACACCCAAGACAAGGTAATAAGTGGTGATCATCCAGATGTACTTGGAGATCGACCGGATATGTGAGGGCCTCTCTCCTGTATTCGACATATGGGACGAGGAATAAGGTGCCTCTGGTTTCGTTCAGACCCAAAACAGACTTGTAAATGGATGTCTAACTGACTTTGGATTTCATTCTGTGTTGATTGATTTATGTTAAATATATATCTGTTTGGTGGTGGAGAATTTATTCTCTTGCTTAACACCCTTATCTGAGACGTACGAACATAAAGTTTATATATTGATAGACATCAGTTGTACGGCGTAAATTGTCAGTGTGGCATGTTAAGATGCAAATGAACAAGGTTTTGTTGAAAAGAAGAGTCTTGTGGATGATGATCAAAGCGTGGCTTTAACTTGCATAGCTTTGTGTATATCGTTAATTCGCGAGCCTCAGACCCGATATGAGTCAAAAACGGGATAGCGACCATAGGGAGAACTTGCGTTTTTTTCTAGCTAGAAGTGGTGTCATGGTACGGAGCCCAGACATTTTTACTTATGTGGATGACGGATTGCGAGGCATCTGGGAAATTGAGTCCCTAGTGGCTCAAAGATAGGACCAAGAAATGTATTATTCAGGAATAATTAATCCACTAAAGTATGTGTGGACCGGCCCTACCGCATCCAAGGGTTTCCCGTAGGTGTGATCATGAGGCATTTGCTAGAGTGTCTCGAATCGGTGAGGAGCCATCCGTGGCCTTGACTCATAGATGGAATCCAATTACCAATACATGACATTTTAGTTTTAATTGTAGAACTAGTATGACGACATAGTTGGATGGGGTACTATGTCGTCTAGGACTGATACATTTATGTTTGAAGTTGTTTTGACACTATACATTTAGAGTAATATCAAAATAATTTGTTTTAAAACGTACCAAGCATGTTTAGCTATTATAAGGGAAAACTCTATCCTCTGGCTTGCGTTGCATTATGTAACGGCCCAGATTTTTTGACCATTTAGTTTAATATTTAAAAATGTTTTTTTATTGTTTTGGAATTTTATATGGTTTAATTTCAATAATTTTGAATATTTTATTTTATTCCGAAATGGTAGAAATTTAGTGGATCTGCAATATAATGTGAACTGGCAGTATCAAAGGATAAATTTTTAATTTAAAATAGTACGTTTACAAAGGAAGTAGTAGCTAACGAACTCGGATTTCGATGAAATCAGTTTCATTAAATCCGAAATGATGAAATTAGGTAACCAACCAAGTTACGTCAAAAATGGTATCCGTATGTGGAAAAGAAAAAAATAAAAGGCCAAAATTTGAACTAAATTTTGACGGTAATTGGAATTTGCTAATGCTAACGGCAAAACTGGAACCTGAGACCTGTCCAGGAAAATTCTAAACATAGGATATTAGCTATATATGAAATCTGGGAAAATCCTATAACGGATATAGAAAGTTATTAAGGAAACAAAATTTAAATAAATTATTTGAAAATCTAAACGAACTCCGATTTTTGATTTGAATACATAGGATTGAAGTACGTTAAAAACCGGACCAGATGGTGGAAGAATTTCTGAAAACCGTTATCGTTTGATACTCCAACATGAGACCGGAAGGTGTTGAAACTAACACAAAACACTATTTTGAATTTGAATTTAAATTATTTGAAAGTTCAAACGAATTCAAAATTTAAATATTTTTATATATTATTGAAGAGCAAGAAAAATTGAACAACATGGTTGAAAAAGATTTTGGATAAGGTATCAATAAGTAAGTTAAATTAACGTCCGAATAGGGTTGAGAAAACACACTTTACTATTCATAAATTATTAAATTTATTTATAATTTAATAAATTTAAGGATTAATCCTAGCCATCCATTTTCGACCGTTGGATTCTCGCCACCTCAGCAATCCATGTGACTCCTTCGGCTATAAATAGCCCCCCCCCTTTCATTTTAAACTCGCTCCTCCTCCTCCTCTTTCAAGCTTTGGCAATGGCAGAAATAATAATAAAATATTAGGAAATAGGGAAAAGGGAAGGAAGGGAGAAAGGGGGGCAAGACGGGGAGCTAGGGACTCTTAGGCAGAGGCTTGGGCTTCGCGGGGTAAGTTTTTAAATAATATTTATTTATTTATTTATTTGTGTAATATATATATATATTATAATTAAAATAGAATTTGTAAAAATAAATATCAGAACATTCTAAGGGTGACAGAGAGGATAGTGTCTAAGGCTTGAGTTTGGAAAATATAGTTTCCTGCTCTCCCTGGCTATCCCTAACTGATCCGACGAATGGGATGATTAATTTAAATTTTAAATTTAATTTGAATTTAAAACAGACCAGGGGCATTTTCGTAATTTTTAACCATAAACTTTAAATGCTTATAATTTTTTCAAAACAAGTCGGATTTCCACGAAACAAGGACCGTTGGATTCTTATCGAAAAATACTTTAAAATGAGTGGAAGCAGATTTTTGATCCGGGTTAAAATTTTTAAGTTATAATTAAATGAATATTTTTAAATATTTTATTTGAAAATTAAATTTATATTAAAATGGTTTTTCAATTTTAAAAAAAATTGGATATGGCTAGAGATGGGAAAGTAGGATTTTTTAGAAGGGCAGGGAAGGTAATTTGGCTAATAATGCAATTAGAAATTAATTAAGATAAAAATAATTTAATTAATTTAATATTCATTTAAATTAGGTAAATATTGTAAATAGCATAACTTTTGCATACATTACCGAAATTTAACGAAACAGGATCCGTTGGGATCGTATGGACGAGCACTACGCAAGGGAACTGACCGCAAGTGGATTGGAGCTCGTTTGGATTTATGGTGAAATTTAACGTCTGAACCAAATCAATGACCAATTATCGTTATTCAACGATAAACCGTCCAAGGTGAGTAATTCTCACTAACTCTGAACACTTTATATTTTTAAAAAGTATTTTTAGAACTGATAAATATTGGTTGAATTGCGGAGTGTTGATTGTTTGGTTGAACTGCTAGTCAGCTGGTTGAAAATACCGATATAGTTATATATATCATTAACTAATGTTGATTTTATTTATCAGAATACCTCATATTGAAATGAAATTGATGTGAATTATATTGTGTAACATCTGTGGATGCAGGGAAACAGGTCGGAGGAATCCAACTGGATTCCTCAACATTTATTTACCGTTTTTCATATATTCTGATATATGATGTGTTATATCATCTGTTGTTGAACCTGTGTGTTTGGATGATGATTGAACCTTTTGATTTGGTATTTTTATACCATAAGTGATACTAGAAAGTGAAAAGGGATTTTCAAAGCTAATTTTGAAAATAAATTATTTATATAAAATCAATAGATTTTATATATAAAAGGAAGAGAATTTCATGAGAGAAAATGATTATAGAATCAAAGCATTTGTTAAAAAACAAATATTGGTGAAATCAAATAGAAGGGAAAATATTGGTGAAATCAAATAGAAGGGAAAATATTGGTGAAATCAAATAGAAGGGAAATATTTGTGAAACGATTACAAATAGAAATAAAAAGGGAAACATTTGTAAAAGTATTTACAAATGGAATTGAAAAGGGAATATTCATGTAGGGAATAAAGAAAAGTTGAAAGAAGTACTTGTTTGTTAAATAAATAGAAAAGTTAAAAGAAATATTTATTTGTTGAATAAATAGAAAAGTTAAAGGGAATATTTATTTGTTAAATAAATAGAAGCGGAAAGAGAATAGTTATTTGTTGAGTAAACGAATAGAAAAAGAATCTATTCAAGGGAGGTAATTCAAAGGAATTATTCCAAAGGAATTATTCAAAAGAGAAAAGTCAAAGGGATTAATTCAAAAGAGTTAATCAACTAGAGTTAAACCGTTGGAGTTAAACTGTTAGAGTTAAACAGTTGGAGTTAAACTGTTAGAGTTAAACAGTTGGAGTTAAACTGTTAGAGTTAAACAGTTGGAGTTAAACTGTTAGAGTTAAACTGTTGAAGTTAAACTGTCAGAGTTAAACCGTAAAGTTAAACAGTTAGAGTTAGTTAGTTAGAGTTAACCAGTTAGAGTTATTCAGTTAGAGTTATCCAGTTAGAGTTATTCAGTTAGAATTAACCAGTTAGAGTTAATCAGTTAGAGTTAATCGTTTTGAGTCAAATCGAACTAGAGTTATTCAAATATAGTAATCGAATAAGGGTTAATTGAATATTAGTTATTCAATTAGAATTGATCAAATCTAATTATTTGAGATAGAGTTAAAAATAGACAAAGTTATTTAAGGATGAATTTCCATCTAGCACGACTGCTAGCGTAATTCGCAGGGCTGCAGATAGCCTACGGCGGTCGGATGTTTCCTGAGGGAATCAGGCGTAACCATTGTGATCGCTGCGATCTAGAGTCAAGCAAATGGTGTTAAATCAAATAGTAATTAATCAATAGAAGTTAATTAAGTCGAGTTAGTCGAGTATTAGTAAATTAAGTAGGGTTAGTCAAAAAGGGAATTAATCGAATATCACCTATTCGAAGTAGAGTTGTCGAATATAGTTTATTCGAGAAGAGTAATCGAATATAGTTCGTTCGAAGTGTGTTAAATCGAATATAGTTATTCGAAGGAGAGAATTATCGAATATGGTTTATTCGAAGTGAGATTTTTCGAATATTAGTTATTCGAAGAAAAGGATTATCGAATATTAGTTATTCGAACAGGGGAATCGAATATAGTTTATTCGAAAGAGAATTATCGGATAGTGATTATTCGAGAGTGAATCATACATGGAAATTCGATTATATCGAATCAAGGGAAGTAATGTTTACTTTCCATTTCAAATCAAGTTTTAATTATCTGTTAATAAAGTAGTTGGTTGTTTATTTATCCAAATTAAGATATGGAAATATATTTAAGTTAACATATTTTGAAAGCATGGAATTATAACATTTATAGTTATAATCAAATGATTCAGTAAAGGAAGTGGATTCATAAGTAGAATCCGAGAGTTCGCAAGGAAGTTTCTTAAAGAGTAAAGTTTGAACTTTGTCTATTTCGAAGTTAGAAATGTTGTTCAGTTAAGGTCTGAGAGGTAATTATACCCCAACTTGATTGACTTCGTTTTAACTAAGAAGTGGATAAGGTTCGAGAGTGAAAGGGGTTAAGTGAATTTAGTTAATGAGCGAAATGGTTGGTGTTGGCATAGCGATGTTTATTCAAACATCAGTTTAAACCCAATGAAGGAGATTTGGAAATGTCTTCCAAATGAAAATCAGAAATGTTTTCTGAATATAGAAAATGAGAAATGGAATTGTTTTCCATTGTTAATAACGTATATTTTCTAAATATAGTAAATAAGAAATATAGGAAAACAAGAATAAGGAAAAGGGTAAATTTATGATAATTTGATGATGAATGATCGATAGAATTTCCATCTGGAAAAAATATCGTTGTTTGCACACCGACATGTTTTTATTTGATAGTTAAATCACCGACTATCAAAGTTTTGACCATTTTAACGTTGTTAATATGGAGAGACCGGTTGGATTATTATCCAGAGTACCACTCCGTATTGGCATAAGCGTTGCGAATCAAGTAGGCTGAATATATTGAAGACGGAGTTATGCAAGGGCTATCCTATTTACAGAATAGTGCCTTCGGTTTGTCCAGTCCCAGGACAAACGTGAATGGACGAATGTCAGACAGAGTATATTCAAAGGATCGCGTAAGTTGATCTCTTCAAACGTACTTACGTTTGGTGGCGGAGGAATTCGTTTCTCTTAGTTGTATACCCGTGGTATTTTTGGTGAAATCAATTTGTGATTTGGCGGGTATGACGATGTGGCATTCAAAGTAATGGAGGTGTGATCTGTCAAAAGATACGTTATGACCTCTAGCCTCATCAACCGGGAAATGACAAAAATCGGGCAGGCAGCATGGCTATGTGGGTCGCACCCATTAGGATGTATGATCACCTATCTAGAGAAATTCCAATTGCTTCTTTAATCTATCGATGTTGTCCTATTCGGGAGACGGTTGCTGATCCCAACCGTTGGTGATATACATTCGATACACTCAAGCGAAATGAGTGGTCGGTCATGTGAGGGCCGGGTTGCAAGATGTTCTTGTTGAACCCAGTGTATTCGCCTCTAGAGATACACTATCGGCAGGTGGTCCCATACCTTGTCAAGGTCGGAATCCAATCTCCAATAAGTGCCCGCGAGTTTGATTTGTATATTATATATGTAGAGCGTGAGATGCAAGCGTTCTACTAGATTTTAATTACTTGTGATTAGACATTATTATAATATCAGATAATATATGATTTCCAAAGTGTTTTGGGTTATCGTAAGGTAAAAGCCATCCGTATTTATGAGTGGATTGGTCTTACAATTATCTTTTCTTTTGAAAAGGATTTTGAAAAGTTAAACCAAATGATTGGAGTTTACTCACACCAGTCCCATGACTGACCCAGAGTTTATTTTGTTTTGTTTTCCCTAAACTCTTGGGTGCCCAAATTTGTACGGGCAGTCAAGTAGTCAGGGTTTACAGGTATGCTTGAAGAGCTTGGAGCAGGAGGCTTCAAGATTTTTCTAGCTATTGATTATTCCGCTGTGATGAAAGTGTTGTACTCTGATAATGGTATGATATACATATACTACTTTGATTTCAAGATATGTTGTCTATTATATTTTATTCGTTCCGCTGTGAGATTCGTGTTACTCTGATGTTGTTGTGTTCTTCTTCTTCTTCTGTTCTAATTTTCTATCTTATCTATCCTCACCCTCTAATTTCTTTCTTGGACTATCCGGTAATTTCGACTTTTGATTGTTCGATAGGTGTTATATATCGGATAACCAAGGTCGTTTTTTCCCGGGTCGTTACACATTATGTGATGGGACTTGAGTCTTATAATAGCTTCATTTTTCAAAAGTCATCGCATTGTTTTATTTCTGAACTGATATTCATGTGGAGTAAACCCGTTCCACGTCATACGGCGTGGTCCCATGATTTTTCTCACTTTTAAAATAAAATTTTTAATAACTGTTTCAGTTCTCACACCAGTCCTTGTTTGGCATGCCTATTTCTATTGGATGCAGCATGATGGGGGGTTCTCGCTTTGTGTTAGGTGGCGAACCTGAGACTCTTAACCCTACATGTCCCTTTCTAGGGTTGGTTAGGCAGTGGCCGGGAGGTTCTAAAGGGTCGCTGTAAAACAAGGTGTCTGGGGTACCAGTGGAAGCCACGGTGGGTTTCACCTACTGCTTTGGGGGATGGAGGGATGGTTGCAAAGCCAAGGATTACGTCGAGCTATTTCAGTTTGGTATCAGAGCTTTAGTTTACAAAGCTAGAGAACAGGACACATTAGAACCAAATGAAAGAATTCATCAGAGATAGGATTAGTAATATCCTATGAGAATGACCCGTTAGAGATAGGGTGTAATAACCCGAAAATCTGGGCCAGTTTAAAATTTTTATTTTGGCAATTTTAGCGAATTTTGATTATTTAAAATGGATTATTTTAAATAATATCGACGGAAATTTATTTTGAATAGAATTCGAACGTATATATTATACGCGTCGTCGTTAGAATATAAATAATTATATATAATTATAAATAGAATTGAAAATGGCGCGGTAGTTCGATAATTCGATTTCAAACTTCAATTGAATGTACCGGGTGCAAAACAATCCGGATTTTTGTGAAACCAAAAACATTAGGATCTAATTGATGATATCTTTCCAACGAAGTTGAGAAACTGAGATTTCACTTTATAAATTGAGAGATAAGTTCAGTTGAAAATTCTGAATAGTCGCTATGGAATTCAGGCCCTTAAAAATGGACATTTTGCAAATGACCTCGGATTGCGACGAAACCACTTTTGTTGGGTCCGTGATGTCAAGCTATTGCTAGGTTTCAAATTTCATAATTTTTCGAATCAATATGTGAGCGTGGCAAAGGAAAACGTGTTTTGACCATTTCAGTTGATTTTAATCGACTGGAAATTGGCCATTTTTCTAACGGTCTCAGAATTCGACGAAACTAGTTTTGTTAGGACCGTATCGTCAATACGAAGCTAGAAAATATTTTTCTGCAATTTATAGAGTTAGTATGTGACCCCGGTAATTTGAAATGTACGTTTAAAAATTCAATATAGCGATTTAAGTGTAAATTTAACAGGAACTGATTCAAACAGTCGAATCAGCTTACGATACATATCCCATTGTGTTCGGAATGGGGGTGAAACGCTATGGGCGACAGTCGGTGGACCTCGTTTAGAGGTCGTATGTAAAAGTCAACCTTTTTAGAAATTAAAATAATAAAATAAAATAATAAAAATTAAAATTCTTTCATATACCCCCCCCCCCCCCCCCCCGATTTCATTCTTCAGAATCAAAAAAAAAAAAAAAAAAAAAAAGAAAAGAGGACAGACGAGGGCGACGGGAGGGAGAGCCGCCGCCGCCACCTCGAGCGCCCCCCCTGCGGCGCCGCTGCCAGGCGCCTCCGCCGCGAAACCCCCCCCCTGCCCTAATCGACAGCCGCGAGCCTCCCCCTCGATCCTCTTCTTCCCCCGCAACCTCTCTCCTCCTCCTTTCTGAAACCGACGCACCCCTCCTCCACCAGGACCGCCGCGTCCAAGCCCCCCCTTTCAGCTCCGCCGCCAGACGCCGACGACCCCCCCTGTAAGCTTCCTGTGTTTTTTTTTATTTACTTTAAACTGTGTTTTATTTACTTTAAACTGATTTTTAATTTAAGTTAAAAACTGATTTCATTTATTTATTAATATTTTATTTCTGATTTTTATTTTAAAGTTAAAACTGTTTTTTTTATATTAAGTTAAAACTGTTTTTTTTATATTAAGTTAAAACTGATTTTTATTGAAATTAAAAACTGATTTTTTTTTTAGATTTATAAAAAATGGATTTTCTTTATTTTAAAAACTGATTTTTTTTAGTTATAAAAACTGATTTGTTTAAGATTTAAAAACTGTTTTTTTTTTAAGAATGTAAAAACAGAATTTTTGAAAAGAATTTTTTAAAAACTGATTTTTAAAGAAAATAGGAAAAAAGGGTTTAAATCCTGAAATAGAAAAAGGTTTTAATCTTTTAAAAGTAAAAGATTTGAACTTGCAAATATAAAGATATCATCTTTGTATATGTAGCGAAATAAAAATCTGATTTTTATTTTATATACGTTGAAATCAAGTGATGATAATTATAAAAGGTGAAAACTTTAAAATTAAAAAAGGGTTGAACTTTAAAAATAGAAAAGGCGAGGTCTTTATATATAGAATAACGATGTAAAAATAGAATTTTTATCTATATAGTAGCGGTGTAAAAATAGCATTTTTATCCATATAGCGTCAAAGTAAAAATATGATTTTTATATATTGAATAGCATAATAAAAATTCGATTTTTAAATATATGAAGTGATTATAAAAATATGATTTTTAAATTGAAAGTGAACAAATAAAAATGTGAATTTTATTTTAAAAACATCGAAATATAAAAATGTGTGATTTTTATATATATAGTGACTACGGGCAACGAAGATGACGAAGATGGGATAACGAAGAAGAGTCAAGATGATTGGATAGCTTTCGGTGAGAACTTCTCACTCTTAATTCTCTTTTTCTAGATATATATATATACTAGGATGCAGACGGTGCTTATTAGGAGCACCCGACACCCGTCCACATACCATGGACTTGTTTGTTTGGATGTTTGGTGATTGATTGAGATATTGGTTTGAACGTGGTTTGTGGTGTGAAAAATCGAATCGATAAATTGGTTAGGATTAGACGTGCGCCGTTATAAGGCGAAGGAGTAAGACTAGGTTAGACTCTTACTCCAAATTTTGTGGTTTGCATAACGAAAGTGATTTGATTGATGTGTGAATGGCGTGGGCCTTCACTAGACCGGGGATAAGGCTAGGCCTTGTCCCGTTTCTAGTATCGTGCCGTTATGCCGCCGAAATTTTCTAAAATATGTTAGAAAAATAAAAATATCATTTTTATTGTGTAAATGAAATGAATAGAAATTCAAGTGTTGAAATAGAATATTTTATCGTTAAAAATAATTTTTAACGTGAAAGTGAATAAATAAAATATTTATAAACAAATCGGCCGATTTGTTTATATACACTGATTTGACTGATATTGATTGGGCTGATAAATTTTACACATCGCCCAACTGCACAAATAAAATCTGTGTTGGATTGTTTGAAACCCCACACGGGTGTTGGGATGAAATTTGAAGTTCACTCATCCTGATTGATCAAATATGTCGATCGATTGATTGACAGGCTGTTATAAGCGTTAGATATCGATATTTGATGCTTATACAGTGTAGTGCACTTTGGTTGATGGTTGATTATTTTTCGACGCTATTATATACATGTGTTGTATGGAATTCATATAATTAACGTTATATGGTGATTGATTGGGCCTCATTCCAATTGGGAAAATAAGGAATATTATAAAAGAAAATTCATGTGTTGAATATAAAAATAGTCATGTGTTGACGATGTGCATGTGTTGAGTGAAATATTTTATATAATCAAAATTACATCTTTATCACATTTAAAATTAGAACTACTTCCCAGTAGAAGTCTAATTGAAAATCAAACGATAGATACCATAGTTTTATAAAATATTTCACATAATAAAAATAGTGATGTGTTGACAGTACTCATGTGTTGAGATTAGTCGTGTGTTGAAAGAAATATAGGTTCATGTGTTGAATTGAATAGAAGTTTTTGAAATATATAAAGCCGTGTGGATTAGAGATGCGCTATTTTGACGTGAACGATATTTATATCGATTTTATTCGTTTTACAACGAATATTGAAAAGTGATTTCAAAACTAAATATTTTGAAATGAAATTCAATTGAATTAGATTAAAATTCGAATTGAATAGGAAGTGAATTTGAATTTGAATAAAATAGAAATGAATTGAATTGAAAACGATTTCGAAATGAATTGAATTGAAAACGATTTCGAAATGAATTGAATTGAAAACGATTTCGAAATGAATTGAATTGAAAACGATTTCGAAATGAATTGAATTGAAAACGATTTCGAATTGAATTGAATTGAAAACGATTTCGAAATGAATTGAATTGAAAACGATTTCGAAATGAATTGAATTGAAAACGATTTCGAAATGAATGGAATTGAAAACGAATTCAAATTGAATTGAAAGTGAATTGAAATGAATTCAAATTGAATTGAAATTTGAATTGAATAGAAATGAATTTTAAAACGAATTTATAGAGAAGAATTCAACTTTGATTTGAATTGAAATGGAAGTTGAAATTGCTTTTGAAACGAATTCAAAACTATTTTTAAAATTCGTTTTAAAAGGAAATCGACGAAATATATATTATATATATTATATATATAATATAATGGCCTGAATAGAACGCGCCGCGCCGCGGTAGTTCGTGAATTTCGACCATTTATTTCAAACGGACATTGCGGGAGATCCGACCGTCGGATTCTCCTAAAACGGGAACCGTTGGGTTCGTATCGAAAAGAACTTTCCAATGAATATTAGAAATTTGAAATCTAACGGTTGGATTTGGAATTATGTCCAAATCAAATTCGAAAAAGGTCGCTGTAAGTGCAGTTCGATGGCCGTTGTTGGAAATCGACTGTACGGGCCTTGATAAAATTATTAAAAATATCTATAATTTGTGTAAAATTATAATATGTGAATTGGAAAGATTTGGGCTGGAAAATTCCACATTTGAAAAGATAAAAATAGATTTTTATCGAAATGAACTAGTTTTGAACTAGAATTGAAATCAATTTATTTTTAAAATAAATAAATTGAATTTGAAAGTGATTTTGAAAATAATCGATAATTTCCAATACGTGGATTGGACTGGAGCTGAATCGAAATTATCTTCGGGATATTTCGATGTTGGATTTCGTGACTATACAAATATTGTTATGGGGATTTGAAAGATATTTTATATCGTTATTTCCAATACGATATTTGTTGGTTTCAGAATTTGATATTGAATATAAGCCGATATATTTTCTATTCAGAGCCTTGTATTTAATATCAAATGTGATTTGGTTTGTCGTGAATCGTGTTTTTGATGACATTGGTTCTTTAACCCAGTTAAAGGCAGAATATTGATTTTTTTTTTGTGAAGATTAAGACTAAGTGGAGTTTTAATGAATCTTTAATTAGATTAAAATGTGAATTGATAATTTTAATTATCAAATTTGAAAAGTGATCGAGAGTGGAGTACCACCAGTTTTGCTCCAAAGCGATAGTTAAATCTTTAATTAGATTTGAACGTGAAATGTTAATTAATTTTACCGATAACACAGTGGTGTTAGATGTGGAGTATTACCAGTTTTCTCCATGGGATATAGGTTGGGATTGGGAAATAAACTAAATAATTACTTCGGTGTGGCTCGTTAATCCCGACTAGTTGAAATGATATCCAAAGGAGGATTAAAGAATAAATTTAGAAGAATTTATCTTGGATAAAATTAATGGGAACCTTTCCCTAAGAATGTGATTTTGTGAATAAAAGAATATTCTGAATTGGAATGAGGCATTTGTTGTGTTTGTGTAACATTCGTTTATTATATACGGTGGTTATTCAGAAAGACCGGGTTTATATCCATTCTGAATAACCGATTCGACGAGATGTCGAAGATGAAGACGGTGGTTGAAGACTGGAAGTCTTCACATCGTTTGGGTGATTACTGATGATCTTGATTGGGCTGTACACCCAAGATGAGGGAATCAGTTGGTGATCTTCCAGACGTACTTGGAGATGGATGGATATGCGAGGAAAGTGCCTCCGGTTTCGTTCAGACCCAGAACGGACTAGTAAATGGACTGTGTGTCTGACATTGGATTTTAGTCCGTGTGATTGATCTCTATTAAATATATATCTGTTTGGCGGCGGAGAATTTATTCTCTTGCTTAACGCCCTTCTCTGAGACGTACGAGCTCAGGGGTTATATATTGATGGATATCAAACGCATGGAGTGAGTTGCCTGTGTGGCATGCGTAAGTGGCAATTGATCAAGGCTTCTGTTGAAAAGCAAAGTCTTGTGGTTGATGATCAAAGCACGGCCTGTGTGGCGTAGCTTTGTGTATAACGTGAATTCGCGAGCCTCACACCTCGGTATGAGTCAAAAACGGGAGACGGACCCAAGGAGTGCACGACGTTTCTTTCTAGCTAGGGTGGTGTCAGTGACCTACCAGCCCTGACATTTATATACTTTTCACCTATGTGGTTGTTGGATATGAGGCGCCTCAGATATAGGTCTGTAAGGACCGGGAAACGTGTGTTCAGGAATTGCCAATCCTCAAAAGTAAGAGAGGACCGGCCTTGGAGGTTCCAAAGGATCATAGTGGGGTCCTGGGACATTTGCTAGAGTGTCTCGAACGCGGAGAGGAGCTTGCCCCTTGCCTCGGCTCATGACGGAAATCCAATTTCCAATACGTGATATTGCGGTTTTAATTGTAGAACTAGTATGGCGACATGATAGATGGTACCCATGCCGCCTATGATTGATACTTATGATTGAAATTGTTTTGGCACTATACACTTATTATAGTATCAAATAATGTGTTTTAAACGTATCAAGCATGCTTTGGCTGTTATAAGGGAAAACCCTATCCTCCGGCTTGCGTTGCATTGTGTGATGGGACCTGGGTCTTATAACAGCTTCATTTTTCTTTATTTAGCATTGCGCTGTTTGTTTTATGCACTGGTATTCTTGGGAGGAAACCCGTTCCGTGTTATACGGCGTGGTCCCTTGATTTACCTAACTTTAAAACCAATATTAATAACTGTTTTAGTTCTCACACCAGTCACATGACTGACCTGGAGTTTATTGTTTTAACCTGAACTCTGGGTGCCCCTATTTTCCGCACGGGCAGCTAGTAGTTTTGATTTTGCAGATATATATTCACAGGGTCCTGATCAACAGCTGGAACGATGCTCGGAAAGCTCTGTATCCGTGTATCACTTCTAGTTGTGCTTTCGTATTATTTTCCGCTGCTATGTCATTTATTGTAATCCCTGATATTTATCGAATGTAATTTATTCATTTATACTCTGTATATTCTTGTATCTGATGGAATTGTTGTAATAACAATGAAATGTTCTTCCGTATGCGCTCTGTTTTGTCTTGTACTCAATTCTATCCGTGCTTTCCTTCACGGGGAAGTTCGGGTCGTCTCATAGGGCTAGTAATGCCCTAGAATGAGTTAGAAGAGTATTATTTATTAAAAACAAATTTAATTTTGAGAAGTATATCATATTATACGTATTTGAGTATTTTATTTTATAATGATTTTGGACTATCAAGTATAAGGAGATTTTTCATATATGTCTCGCGAACATATATACGAAGTCCCAAATATGCTAGGTAGATATATAGTCACACTCTGGTCGCCCGGGGATGATTCTGATGATGAGGCCTCATCATCAGTGTCTATGTTCGAGTTTCGAAAGTGGATATCTATATATTTTCAATTGATTGGTGTGAGAACCAAAACTTAATTAGAGTTTATTGTTTGTGATTTGGCATTAAAAATATGATTTTTGAGTAGATTAAAAGTTATATGATTGAAAAGTTAACGAACTAATTGATTGTTGGTTGTGTTGTATGATTATTAGTTTAACTAAATAAAAAATATTGGAATGATAAAACCAAAAAAATGGAAAGGTAAAATTTAGCCAAATAGAATTTAATATTGAACTGAATTGAAAATTGGTTAGAATCGGCTACATATACATGTATATATATTGAACAGGTCATAGCATGGAAGCTAAGAAGAAGAATAAAATTGTATGCCCAACAAACAGGTACATATTTACTATATTTCTTGAGTTTTGATGATTTTATGAGCCGATTGGCAAGCCGCTTGGCTTTTTCTTTTTCTTTTGGATTGATTAGGGCCGTGTGAGACAAGTTATGTTTTTACCGATCAGCCCGTATATATTTTGCAAACGACCTCTGTTTTCAACGAAACCACTTTTGTTGGATCTGGAATGTTAAATTATTGTTAGGTTTCAAATTTCATAATATATGGATGTAATAACCCGGAAAATGTGAACCAGTTTAAAATTTTTTTTATTAGGTTATTACCAAGAAATTTGAATGATTGAAATAGCATATTTCAATAAAATATAGAATTGTGTATAATATGGCAGTTTGAAATTTTGAATACAAACTTAGTCTGACTGTACCGGGTGGAAAATATAACAGATTTTAATGAAACTGAAAATATTTAAATCTGTTTATCAATACCTTTCTAACGAAACTGAAAAATCGAAATTTCATAACGGAAATCAAAAGTTATGGTCATACGAATTTTAAGAAAGGTCGCTATATAGTATATATAGCCCTTGAAAATTGAGATTTTGCATATGACCTCGGAATTTGACGAAACCACTTTTGTTGGGTCCGGGATGTCAAATTATTGCTAAGTTTCAAATTTCATAATTTTTGAAGCTAGTATGTGAGCGGGGCAAAAGATAACGTGTTTGGTCAAATTCTGTTAAAATGGGTCGACCTAAAAATGGCCGTTTTGCAAACGAGCTCAGAATTCGACGAAACTGGTTTTGTTAGGACCGTATCGTCAAAACAAAACTAGATTTATTTTTTTGGAATTTTTCGATTCAGTTTGTGGCCCTGGCAAATTGAAGTGTACGTTTAAATTAAATATCGAATGTTTTATATTTTAAATTGAAAAATAACTGACTGTAACAGTCGAAATGGCCAACGAAACATATCCCATTGTGTCCGGAATGGGGGTATTTAGCTAGGGGCGACAGTCGTTGGGTTTAAAAAGGAGTCCGTTTGCAAAAACACTATTTAAAAATTTTCTATAAATATCGGCCAATAGGAAATTTTCTTTTAAAAAAAAAACCTAAAAACCATAAGCCGCCAGACGAAACGAACGACTCCCGTAGCTCTCCGCTTCCCCTCCTTTTTCTGATCGCCATAGGCCGTTTCGCCGCCGACCACTGTTGAGGCTTTTGCTCGCCGTACTTCCCTCTCCACATCCGACCTAGCCTCGCCACCAACAGAGCCGCCGTCGACGAGTTCCAGCGCCTCAAAGTCGTCGTCTTCCTGGAGCCGCCGCCGCCTGGATTCGCTGTCGCACCACCTCAGACAACCGCCGCCGGAAAGCTCTTTCCTCCCTCGACGACGTCCAACAGCCTGATCGTCCTATAAAGCTACGAATCAAAAGAAAAATCAAAACCTAGAATTGAACAGGTTTGTAAACTAACGGCTTATTTAAATTTAAACTGTTTTAACACTTTAAAGCATTGCAAAACTTTGAAAAATAATATCTTTTTCGTTCTTCAACGAAATTCGATGAAACAAGAGAAACCGTGACCGCAAGGAGGCTCTCTACATTCCAGAAGAAGCCGCGGATTTTTCTGACCTTCCTACGATTTTTAGCACCGCAAGAACCAAAGTGAGGAATCTAAATTATCTGTGTGAATGAAATCGCGTTGTATAAATTATATAAGCGAAGTGTAAATTATATACGCATTGTATACCTCGTGTACATGTGTTGTATAAGTTATATTAGCGATGTATAAATTATACAAGCGTTGTTTTGAACATATATGCTTTGAATTGTGATGAAATGCAAGTGAATTATTATATTATATATATATATATATATATATATATACTACCCTCGTCCACAGACCATGGACGATATTTATTGCTTGTGTTTGACGTGATGTTATATGGTATGACGAATGGTTGGAAATAATTGTTTGTGGTTGATATTATGGTTGAAAAATACCTTTATGGTTGAAAAATACCTTTGTGGTTGAAAAATACCCTCTTGTGGTTGAAACAAAATAGAATAGGATTGTGGAATTGAAAATAAAACATGCCGCCTGCGTGCGAACTAGATGCATGATCCCCATTGTCAAAAACCGCGAGGTTTTAAGGTAGAGCGAGGAGCCGTACTAGGGACGGTCCCGGTTTTAATTACCCTGCCGTTATGCTGCCGAAATTTTCTGAAATATTTATGTGTTAGAATAATTTTCATTCATTGAAACTATTTACATATGCTATATCGAATATTCATGTGTTGAGTTGCAATTCATTCGTTGAGTTGAAATTCATGTGTTGAATATTATTTGAATTTAAACAAATGGCTTTAGCAATAAAAATCACATTTCTATATATATACAAACTATATCGAATATTCATGTGTTGAGTTGCAATTCATTCGTTGAGTTGAAATTCAGGTGTTGAATATTATTTGAATTTAAACAAATGGCTTTAGCGATAAAAATCACATTTCTATATATATACAAACTATATCGAATATTCATGTGTTGAGTTGCAATTCATTCGTTGAGTTGAAATTCATGTGTTGAATATTATTTGAATTTAAAAAATGGCTTTAGCGATAAAAATCACATTTTTATATATATACAAACGATATCGAATATTCATGTGTTGAGTTGCAATTCATTCGTTGAGTTGAAATTCATGTGTTGAATATTATTTGAATTTAAACAAATGGCTTTAGCGATAAAAATCACATTTTTATATATATACAAACGATATCAAATATTCATGTGTTGAGTTGCAATTCATTCGTTGAGTTGAAATTCATGTGTTGAATATTATTTGAATTTAAACAAATGGCTTTAGCGATAAAAATCACATTTCTATATATATACAAACTATATCGAATATTCATGTATTGAGTTGCAATTCATTCGTTGAGTTGAAATTCATGTGTTGAATATTATTTGAATTTAAACAAATGGCTTTAGCGATAAAAATCACATTTTTATATATATACAAACGATATCGAATATTCATGTGTTAAGTTGCAATTCATTCGTTGAGTTGAAATTCATGTGTTGAATATTATTTGAATTTAAACAAATGGCTTTAGCGATAAAAATCGCATTTATATATATATACAAACTATATAGTATATTCATGTGTTGAATTCCAATTCATTCGTTGAGTTGAAGTTCATGTGTTGAATGTTATCATCTTTTAAAAATAAAATGAATCGATATTGAAAACTATATTTTTATGATAAATATGAAGAGTTAAAAATACACATGTGGCGAATAAATATTTTTGATGACAAAAATATTCCTTTTATCATGTATACGCTTAGTTAAAAATACACATGTGTCGAATAGATATTTTTGATGATAAAAATATTCCTTTTATCATGTATACGCTTAGTTAAAAATACACATGTGGCGAATAAATATTTTTGATGATAAAAATATTTCTTTTATCATGTATACGCTTAGTTAAAAATACACATGTGGCGAATAAATATTTTTGATGATAAAAATATTCCTTTTATCATGTATACGCTTAGTTAAAAATACACATGTGGCGAATAAATATTTTTGATGATAAAAATATTCCTTTTATCATGTATACGCTTAGTTAAAAATACACATGTGGCGAATAAATATTTTTGATGATAAAAATATTCCTTTTATCATGTATACGCTTAGTTAAAAATACACATGTGGCGAATAAATATTTTTGATGATAAAAATATTCCTTTTATCATGTATACGCTTAGTTAAAAATACACACGTGTTGAAATAAATAATAGTTTGCTAGAAATATTATTATTAGCTTGTTCTGCATATATATACATGTGTTGAACAGGAAAAATGGATTAGCTGTTGAGTAAAGAAATTATTTGTGTGCCCGACAAATAGGTAAACCTTGATGAGTTGGCTGCGCAATTTTATTTATATATCAACTCCTATGAATGCCATTGGATGCGGAGTGCTGGTTTTTCTGTGTGAAATAATAAACAACGCCATAGGATAGTAACAATTAATTTTGAACTACACTACATGGCATACTTCTTTACGAAAGGCATACTTCATCATATTCCACATAAGCAATTGGAGCTTGTGTGACGAGGTGGAAGATTTACCATACAAGCAAGAGGCTTGTATGGCGATGACTAAGTACTACAGGTTGAACTGATGACTGATATGGACTATATAAATTATAATGATAAATTGTCAGATTAATAAAAACCCCACACGGGTCTAGAGTTGACAATAATCACGTCGCTCTAGTTATTAGATATGGCACATGGACTATTTATTTCCACACGAAAACGGGGTGACGGGAATTTATTTTCTGGAGTGATTATCAGTACATGCTCCCCCGTAAACACCAAAATATATCACTAAAAATATGTGGCATGCCAAGATGCTGTGATCAAGGCTTCTGTTGCAAAGCAAAGTCTTGTGGATGATGATCAAAGCAAGGTCTACGTGGCCTAGCTTTGTGTATTTCGTAGATTCACGAACCTCACACCCCGGTATGAGTTAAAAACGGGATAAGGACCCAAGGAGAACATGACGTTTCTTTCTAGCTATGGTGGTGTCAGTGACCTACCAGCCCTGACATATATATCTACTTTTCACCTTTGTGGTTGTTGGAATGCGAGGCGCCTCGATTATAGGTCTGTAAGGACCGGGAAACGTGTGTTTAGGCATAATTAATCCTCTAACGTAAGTGAGGACCGGCCTTGGAGGATCCAGGGGTTACCCAGAGTGTGTAGTCCCGAGGCATTTGCTAGAGTGTCTCGAAGCGGAGAGGAGCTTGCCCCTTGCCTCGACTCATGGCGGAAATCCAATTCCCAATACGAAGTAACGGACTTGATTGTAAAACTAATATGGCGACATAGTGGTATGGGGCACTTATGCCGTCTATGATTGATATTTATGATGCTATTCGCTTTTGAAACATATATGCACTAGTAATAATATCAAATGATTTTTCTTTATACGTATCAAGCATATTTGGCTATTATAAGGTAAAACTCTATCCCCCGGCTTGCGTTGCATTGTATGATGGGACCTGAGTCTTATAATGGCTTCATTCTTTCTAAAAGCATGGCGTTGTTTTAAAAGGATTTACTTTGATTTAAATGCACTAGCAATCACTGGAGTAAACCCGTTCCGCGAAAGTGGCGTGGTCCTATGATTTGCTATTTACTGTTGTTTAACCGTTAAATAGATTCCTCATACCAGTCCCCATGACTGACTCGTTGTTTGTTTCACTTTGCAAACGCGGGTGCCCTTATTTTCACACGGGCAGCCTAGTACATAGGTGACAGGTGGTTTTTGGTTCTGCACTGCTGCATAGCATGCACTTTTGGCTCATGGCGAGACTGACTTCATAGAGATGACTTAGACATTTTCCGCCATTACTGTATTTATATTATGATTCCGCCACTGGCGATGCAGACTGATTTACTATCCGTATTTCTCACTATATGTATATGTATTCCGCCTTCGGCGATGTAGACTGATACTTTTATTATGTCTCACTGCATGTATGTATTCCGCCTCTGGCGATGATGACTGATCCCTTCCCTTTCTTTTACTAAGTATATCCCACGTTATGCTATTCTGATATTCCTACATGTTGTGATTCCGCTGTCATATCCGTGTAAAATTATTTTATTTATTGTTTCTGCTATTATCTGTACTTTGCTATGATGATTAATGTGTTATTCCCTAATGATTATCCTTAATACCCCTCGGATTTTGGGATCGTCACAATGGAATTAATATGTGAGCGTGGTGAATTTAAACGTGTTTTGTCAATTCAGTTTAAATTTAATCGACCAGAAAATGGCCATTTTTCAAACGGTCTCCAAATTCGACGAAATTAGTATTGTTTGGACCGTATCATCAAAACATAGCTATATTTATTTTTCTGAAATTTATGGATTCAATATGTGGCGCTGTTAAATTAAATTGTACGTTTAAATTCAATATATATTGATTTATATTTTAATTTTGATAAAAAACTAATCAAAACGATAGAATTGGCTTATGAAACATATCTCATTGTGTCCGGAATGGAGGTATTTAGTTGGGTGTAACAGTCGGTGGGGTTTGTTTGGAGTTCGAATGGAAAACTTGTTTTATGGAAAATAATATATATATAAATAAAATAAAACCCTAATTCTCTAAAATCCCATTCGCTCAGAAAATCCGCTCGTTCCCAAAGCTGATTGATAGCGACTGCGCTCAAATCTTTCCGTCCCTTTTTCTTTTAATCCACACAACAAAATCAAGATCTTATAAAAGGAAAATTGTTGTGCGACGTGAGGGCTTCAAATCCATAATAGTTTGGGAAATTATTGTTGAGTGTATTTTTTGAATTTTTCCCATCAACTTCCGTCGTTCGAACTGGAATCATGGTGAGGAGGGACTACCAGACTTGGCGAGGCTGGGAGGAATAGGAGGCGCATGCGGCGGTCTTCGACGTGGCGCACTCCGATGAACCTCCGACGGCTTGTGGCGGTGCAGAAATCCAACCTAGGCTGCGTGTTTTGTGTGACGTGCTCCAAACGAGGATGAAGACGATAAAAGGTTTAATTAATTTAGTTAATCACTTAATTAAATTGTACAAAGTATTTAATAACATATCTTCTTGATACGAGGTAAAAATCCGACGATTTCAGTCACATTGGAATCGTATGATCGAGCACTACAATTCAGGACTGACCAGAATGGAAAAGGAGCAAATGAAAATTTAAGGCGAATTCAAATCCAAACGATATTAAATCACCAAATAAAGACTGATGCAGTGGAAATCAAAGTGAGAGCTCCATCTCACTAAATTATATTATATCATGTTATTGTATTCATGTATAAAAATATATAGAATTACCAGCGTAGATTTTTATTAATTTTAATTATTATGAATTGTATACGGTGCCTGTTAGCTTACCTCCCTCGTCGACAAACCATGGACGATTTAATTAACTATATTGTGTTTTGGTTGTGATGTTGTGATGATTAACATATTAAAAATAAAGTTAACATTAATGTGGTAACTATAATTAAATTATAAATATTTATTTATAATTTAAACAGTGAATATTGTTAAATCAGAAAAATAATTCAACGAATTAGAACTGGTTAAATTTATTTACCAGTCATTATTTTGGATCGACTGTTGTTGTTTGGAAACCCCACATGGATCCGGGGACGATAATTTATCCACATCTCCCTTGAATTTAATTATATGTCAATCGATGCATCGACAGACCGTGATAAGCGTTATTTACTTATTTAATGCTTATGCAGTAGTAAATTGCACTCTGGATGATGTTTTAATGTTTAATGATTATTTATCATTATTGTTGCATATATGCGATGTATGAAGTCCTTATAACTGAAATTATATGGTAATTGATCGGGTCTCATTCCGATTCAGAAATAACGAATATTTAAAATAACGAATATTTTAAAATAATATTCAGTGAATAATCAAAATATGATTTTGATGTTCGATTTTTTATGGACATGAAAATTTATAAAAATATGAAGCCGGGTTAAGTATAGAAACACTATTTTTAAACCGAACGGGCTTATCGATCCATTTTATTCATTTTATAATAATATCGAAAAGAACTGATTAAAAAATCTGCTATTTTGAAAATATTATCATATTAATACTATAATGATATAGAATATTCAATTTCGATTTAAAATTGAAAATGAAGTTGTAATCCTTTTAAAACGAATTTATAAAAGATTTATAAATCACGATTTAAATGGAAATCGATGACATATATGTATATATATATACACACACATATACATATATGTATATGTGTATATATATATATAATGGCTTGAATAGAATGTGCCACGCAGCGACCGTTCGCGAATTTCAACCATTAACTTCAAATTGTTGTAACGGGAGATTCGACCGTCGGATTCTCCTAAAACCGGAACCGTTGGGTTCGTATCGAAAAGAGATTTCCAATGAATATAAGAGATTTGAAATCTAACGGTTAGATTTGGAAATAGGTCCAAATCAATTTCAGAAAAGGTCGCCATGGATGCAGTTCGGTGGCCGTTATTGGAAACCGACTGTAAGGGCCTTAATAAAATTACTAAAAATATGGAAAAATTATGTAAAATCATAATAAGTGATTTGGAAAGATTTTGGATGAAAAATTCCAAGTTTGAAAAGATAAAAATATATTCTTATCAAAATGAACTAGCTATTAACTAGTATAATAATCCAATATTTTTAAAGAAATAAATTGGATTTGAAATGGTTTTAAAATAACCAGAATTTTCCAATGAATAAATTGGAATGGAAATAATCTTCGGAATATTTCATTATTGGATTCCGTGGTTATACGGATATTGTCATGGTAATTTGGAAGATACAGATATCGTTATTCCCAATACGATATCCGTTAGTTTCAGAATTTGATATCGAATATAACCGATATAATTTCTATTCAGAGCCTTGTATTTAAATATTAAATTGGATTTTTGGTTTGTCGTGAATGGTATCTTCATTAACACTGTTCTTAAACCCAGTTGAGAAATGAATAAATCTTTTAATTAAAATTTAGAGAAGTTTACCAATTAATTAACATTTTTTTGGAAGTAAAATGAAAGTTGATTGTGGGTTTATCATGAATTGTGTTTTAAACAACATTTGTTCTTTAACCTAATTAACAGTGAAGATATGATTTGGAATTTATAAATCTTTTTATTAAGATTTAATGGAAATTTTTCAAAGTAAAGTTTTCCAATTTAATAAAAGAAATTGGAATTGAATGGATTTTGATTTGGTAATAATAGAGATGATCTTCTGTGAAGGAATACCGGTACTATATATGGGATTTAAAAGGCTTGGTCGTTATTCCATTTATATTATTAGTCTGATACAGAAACTTATATCGATTATATATTGATTTGTTTTTCCGTGAAGATTCCATAGTTAATGGAGGAGGATTTGGGTTTATCGTGAATGATGTTTTAAATGACATTAGTTCTTTAACCCAGTTAAAGACAGGATTTATTTTCCTAAAGTTGCATAATCATTAAGTAATATTTTTTAGATTAAAACCAAACTAGAGTTTTAATGAGTCTTTTATTACATTGAAATGGGAATGGTGTAATTAAATTTACCAAATTCAAGAAATGATCGAGAACGAAGTTCCGCCATTTTTACTCCAAGCGATAGTTAAATCTTTAATTAGACTTGAACGTGAAATGTTAATTAAAATTTACCGATAACATCGTGGGTGTTAGATATGGAGTACTACTAGTTTTTCTCCATGGGATGGATAGGTTGGGATTGGGTTAAGATAAATAAATGATTTCTTCGGTAAGGCTCGCTAATCCCGACTAGTTGATAAACCTTAATTTGGTTTAGAATTGATAAAGGATAAAATCAAATGTTTTGAATAGATATCAAAAGGAAGATTAAAGAACAAAATTAAGAATTTATCTTTGATAAAATTAATGGAACCTTTCCCTAAAGATGCGAATATGTGAATAAAAGAATATTCTGGATTGGAATGAGGCATATGATGTGTTTTTATAGCACTTGATTATTGATTATAAAATACGTGATTTATTCGAAAAGACAGGGTTTAACCCATTCTGAATAATTAATATGCCTAAAAGTCGACGATAAAGATGGTGGTTGAAGACTGGAGATCTTCACATCGTATGGATGATTACTGATGTCTTGAATTGTCTGTGCACTCAGGACAAGGTAATAAGTGGTGATCGCCCAGACGTACTTTGAGATCGACTGGATATGCAAGGGCCTCTCCCCTGTATTGGACATATGGGACAAGGAATAAGGTGCCTCCAGTTTGGTTTAGACCTAAATCGAACTTGTAAATGGATGTGTGTCTGACTTTGGATTTCATTCTGTGTTGATTGATTTCTATTAAATATATATCTGCTTGGTGGCAGAAAATTTATTCTCTTGCTTAACACCCTTCTTTGAGACGTACGAGCTTAGAGGTTATTTATTGATAGACATCAGTTGTATGGCGTGAATTGTTAATGTGGCATGCTAAGATGAAAATGAACAAGGCTTTTGTTGAAAAGAAGAGTCCTGTGGATGATGATCAAAGCACGACTTTAAGTAGCATAGCCTTGTGTATAGCGTTAATTCGCGAGCCTCACACCCGGTATGAGTCAAAAACGGGATAGTGAACTTAGGGAGAACTCACATTTCTTTCTAGCTAGAAGTGGTGCCATGGTATGGAGCCCAGAAATTTTTACTTATGTGGATGATGGATTGCGAGGCACCCCAGAAATTGAATCCCTAGTGGCTAAGAGATAGGTTCGATAGGACTGGGAAATGTATTGTTCAGGAATAATTAATCCACTAAAGAAAATGTGGACCGGCCCTACCGCATCCATGGGTTGCCTGTAGGTGTGATCCTAAGGCATTTGCTAGAGTGTCTTGAATCAGTGAGGAGCCATCCCAGGCCTCGACTCATAGATGGAATCCAATTTCCAATATGCGACTTTTCGGTTTTAATTGTAGAACTAGTATGGCAACATAGTACGATGGGGTACTATGCCGTCTATGATTGATACATTTATGTTTGAAGTTGTTTTAACACTATACGTTTATAGTAATATCAAAATGATTTGTTTTAAAACGTACCAAGCATCTTTGGCTATTATAAGGGAAAACTCTATCCTCCGGCTCGCGTTGCATTGTGTGATGGGACCTAAGTCTTATAATAGCTTCAATTTTCAAAAAGCATTGCGTTATTTTATTTCTAAACTTATATTCATGTGGAGTAAACCCGTTTTGTGTCATACGGTGTAGTCCCATGATTTTCCCACTTTTAAA
Source organism: Allium sativum (assembly GCA_030737875.1). NCBI lineage: Eukaryota > Viridiplantae > Streptophyta > Magnoliopsida > Asparagales > Amaryllidaceae > Allium > Allium sativum. The sequence goes on along the minus strand of CM060920.1, from coordinate 275,322,680 downwards.
GTAAAAAATTTATAACTGTTTTTGTTCTCACACCAGTCCCATGGCTGACTCGGAGTTTATTATTTTAACCTAAAATATGAGTGCCCATATTTTCCACACAGGTAGCTAGTAGTTTGGGTTTTCGCAGATATTTCTTTCCACAGAAACTTGGATTACAACTGGAGCTGTATTCAGAAAGCTTTATATCCGTGTATTTCATTCTGTTGTGCTAGTTGCTGTATTTTCCACTGTACATTGTATTTATACATTTTATATTTAAATGTAAACTAAATCTCTGATATTTTCTTCCGCTATGTAATATTTATTCATACTCTGATATATTCTTTTAAATTGATGTAATAACAATGAAATGTTCTACTGGTTGTGTTCTCAACTCAATCCGGGCTTTCCCGTACGGGGAAGTTTAGGTCGTTTCAGTGGACATCCCTGTGAACTACCCTACCGCGTTACCGTTTTGTGCCTTACCACTTTTAAAGAAGGAGGACCCAAAGACCTACCTTAATTCTAATAAGGGTAGGTCCCATAACTTTGGTTCCTATCCAAGGAATAAACCTTCGGAGGGAACCTAGTCCTAACCACTTAAGACCCAAACTAGATAAAAAGGTGAGTCAACCACTAAAGACCTTTTCATGGCGTAGTAAACCTATCTATTTTCACACATCAGACTTATATATATATACATATTGTTACATAAATATACACACACTAGACCTCTCACATTAAACTATATACCTGTAGATATTGGATATGTTGGTCGATTCCGAGCAGGCTTCTACTACAAGTCGGCTTAACCTTGTGTCTAGTGTACTAAGTTTATGAATGGCATATGGCACTAAGACATCTCACTTTAGTTGGGCCTACTTGTGGTTGTTGGATATACCAGCCAGTTCCGGGCAGGCTTCTACCACAAATGAAAACTAACCTCGTGTCTATGTGTCACTTATTTATATATTTAAGCCATTATATATACACACACACACACAAGCGAACAAATATGTATGTATATTTGTTAAGGGGACTTCAAATTCGAATTACAACTTAATCGCATTTATTACGTTAATACAACGTTAATTACATTTATATAAGTAAAATAATAATAGCGCCTAATTAACGTTAACATTCATCGTATAAACGAGGAAACGTTCTAACGAGGTGCCAAATTGTCAATTTATCCAATTTAAGGCATACAAGTTATATTTTTCCATATTTTACTGCTACAACATAAGCATGATGGCATAATGAACATATAGCAAATAGCAGTGAATGGAAAACACACACAAATATATATATATATATATATATATAACTATAACTATAACAATTACAACTTGTATCCTAGGCATGTAGAAATGATTTTAATATTGAATTAAAACAGAGTGTTACGTACACCTACATATGATGTTTATAATTCATATTTCACCCAATTAACCTAGTTTGGTGTTATGAACCTAAAAATGTTTACCTTTGACTTATTTCAATTGTCAATGCGTGTAACGGCGCCGATTTTTGATGCCTTGAAAGTCGTGTCATTATTGAAAGAATTTAGAAGATGAGATAGAAAAGATAGAACTAATAGAATAGAAGAATAAGAAAATATCAGAATCTCATAGCGGAATTTAACAAATATAATATCACATCATATATTACATATCAGAGTTTGTTACATCATAGAATACTTCATACATCTTACATGGATACTGGCCCAACATAAACATTCATCTTGATACCTAGATATAGATATAACTGATAAGATGACTCCATGACTTCCTGGTCCAAAATACTTCAAAAGATTTCCATTCATCACCTGGACCACTTGTCAATCCATAACAATTGTTATGAGTACCCAAGAGTTTAGGAAACACAGAAAATAAACTCAGGGTCGGTCAGGGGACTGGTGTGAGTAAACACAGTTAAAAAGATTAGAAAATAGGGAATAAGGTTTTTCACATTGGACAGATTCATTTAACTTTAGAAATCTTTAGACCAATCCATAACTAATATATCGATGATGACCCAATTATCTTGATATCAAAACTTTTGATATTATGATAGTTTTTATCAAATAAATAATCATCTAGCGAAACGCTTGCATCTCACGTTCACGTATATATTATAAAATCGAAAACCGCGGGCTCTTATTGGAGATTGGATTCCAACAGACAAGGTAGGGGAGCACCTGCCGATCAGTGTACTCTAGAGACGATACACTGGGGTTCAACAAGAACGTCTTGCCACCCGGCCTCACATGACCGTCCATTCATTTAGCTAGAGTGTAACGAATATATTACCACCTACATGGTTGGGATCAGCAACCGCTACCGACTGCTGCAGCAGTGAAAAGGAGATGAGATAACAAAAGGAATTACTCTAGATGGTGATAATACACCCTGCTTGGGTATGACCCAACTAGCCATGCTGCCTAGCCCGATTTTTTGTCATTTCCTGGTTGTGAGGTTTGAAGTCACGTTTATCCTTCTAACAGATTATTTCTTCAATTAATTTGAATGCCACAACGTCATATCTGTCAGAACACGCATTCAAGTTCCCAAATATATTGCGGGCAATAAAAGCTAAGAGAACTGAATTTCTCCGCCACCAATGTAATATACTTACGTAAATTCGATGTGTAGAATCTAATAGATATACGTTGTTAGACACCCGTCCATTCTGGTTTGTCTTGGGACTGAATAGACCGAAGGTACTATTTACAATAGCCCTTACATATCTCCATCTTCAATATCCCTGACAGGCGTCGTATAATTCGAGTCGAAGTGGAATATTTATCCCGGTCTCTTCGAAACGATGTACGTAATGTCTTTTATAGTCGATAAGTAATTACCAGCTTAATCTGATTATAATTCAGTTTACACATTATTTATTGTCACACAAACAGTATATGTTTACTTCGTTCATAACAGGATAATTTAATTATCTTTTAAAAACGAACAGTTAAAGTGTGTGCGTTGCACACAGTATTTATTTCAGTTTTTGATCATCATTTACAAATGAGCGAAATAAGCGTGTGCGTCGCACACGGTGTTTCGCTTCGTTTATCATTGCTATTTAGACAATGTTCCATACTTCCAATTTATTTGTAAATTATCTTCTTACGTTTAATTAATCATAAATAATTTAAATTTATAATTTAAAATAATTATTCACTTATTTTTCTATTTCTAAAACCTGTCGAATTTCTACAGTCGAACTTTCCGTTTCGGTCTTCTGCTACTTCCTTTCCACTTGCCTCTAACCAATTAAATAAAAATTCTCTTTTTATTTAATTAATTATTTATTTCTAAATTTTATTTATTTTTAAAATTTTAAATTTAAAACTGTTTAAATTTAAAATCTCGTTTAGAACCTAACTTGCTTTCGAAATTGCCAGAGTACCAGGTCTTGCCAAAGTACCAGGCCCTGAAACGTCGTGATGCACACGCGGTTTTTCTTCAAATGGCCATGCTCCAGCAAAGTACCATCTGGTACTACCACCCGCTCGAAGTACCAGGTCCAGATCTCGCGCTCGCCTCATCCGTTCACCCTCATTTCACGTGCTCAGCCAAACTACCACTTGATAGTACCACACACTAAAGTACCACCCTCCAAATCCCATGCGTTTGATTGCCAAATCAACCAGATCCTCATGTGCGCAACCACTACCACATCTCCACCTGGTACTACCACCTCCAAAGTACTAACCCCCAAACCACTTGCCACAACCGATGATCACCCCCCAAATCATCGTGCTTACCTTAGTACCACCCCTTCTTCCCTACTGTTGTATACGCAGCTCCTCCGCGCACGTGCACATGCCAGCTAGCCAATGTCGACCATCAGTGACCACCCCGACACGTCACCTTTCACTTCCAGACCTCGTCGACGCCCTCAGGACCGGTCATCTGATCGTGAACAGTGCTTTCACTGTCTTCCTCTTCCTGCTTCGAATGGGTTTCATCGAGGAAAGCTTGCACTGCTCCTTCCTCCGTCCACCGAACACCGTCCCACTTCAGCCACGCCACCATGACCTTCCCACGCTCTGATCCCCCTAGACAGCACCTCCCTATCGTCGCCGTCAGTGAGTAGTTCCGATGAGAACACAAACACGAAAACATGAACCCAAACCCCTATTTTTGATTCGATCCAGAGATTTACACTATAGAAAAATATTTTTGTATTTTTCCTATAACCCACTAGCCTAGTCGTTCCATTCCTCCCTGCGCCATGAACTTCGGTCACTTAGATCGCCGGAATTTGATCAGGAAGCAATTTCCGACAATTCCAATGTTTCTCGAGTATCACATAGTTAAAAATTGTGAATTTACCACTAAAAATCGTCTTTTAGTATTACGATTTCATTCATATGTATAAACCATGATTCTGAGAGTTTTGAATTTCCCTGTTATATTGTTGTTACAGAGAACATTATGTTTCTCTGTTTTCCTTGCATATAACCTCATTTTATTTTATTTACTTTGTTATATTTCTAATGTATAAAGCAAATACATTATACTCTTGTGTATACATAAATTAGGATGAGAATTTTGGTTAACATTTTCTCTTGGAACAGATGATTATGATATCCTATTTTTACCCAAAATGGAGCACAGATTTATTAACTAAGGATTTAAACTAACAACAACACTTGTGCAAACATCCAAGTATGTTTCTACATGGAATATCAGTCTACACAGATGTAAATCAAGGTGTTCTAGCATCAGACATTATTTGTTGATAGTAAACAAATGATGATCACAGTAGAACTTGCAATAGAGCATTCAAACTGATGTATTAAATTGAAGAATTAAACAATAAAGTAGAAGATGTTTACTCACCTCAAAGCTTTCCACTTCCAGGTAATAAGAACTCAGTTTTACTGCGAAGAAAAGTATAGGTTTTTGTGTGGTATTTATAGCTAAGCCTCATGTTTTTAAAACCATTTACCTTTCCTATTCACTACAGTAATTTTATGTTTAGCCTTACCTCTTTTTTCTAGTTCCTACGCCATGTTTCAAGGAGACAATTCATGGAAAGAAATATGTTTGTTTATTTTGATATCTAGGCCAATCCACTTGTACTATGTTCAAGCTTCTAGAAGCATATCCCTTCACCCATGATGCCTGCGCCTACTCCCTACTTTCTAGCAATAAACAATGGTTTTCTTATCCCTTAAGTATTGAGATATTTTGCCAACAATTGTTTTATATTTACAAGTTGTTGCTTAGGATTCTTAGGTGATGGTTTTAGCTATACTTAGCTATCTATTCAAGGTAAAATCTTATTAAGATATTTGACTTTGTTTCCTTCTTTTGTTTTATTGTCACATGCGTTTTGATATTTTCTATTGGGTCATTTCACAGAGCATGTTGTGAGCGTGTTCTTTTATGTGTTCATCTACATTTGTTTTGGCATATTTGTTTAACCTACACATGTTTCCTTTTCTGTCCTATTTGTTTTCCAGGTTCTTTTACATTATTCAAGTGATAAAATACCCTTTTCATAAGTAAATGTTTATTTTTAGTTGCAAAGTACCTTCTTTGAATTTATATTAATTATCCTTATATATATGCTGTTATGTTTACAAGTATATTCATGTTAATATAATTGTTTTAAAGGTTGCATACTTATCTCATGTTTCCAATCATAACGAGTGTGTATATTATTGTGTATTCATACTATATATATATATATATCTATTTATCTGTATATATGTTTTCAATTATTTTTATTTTGTTAAAAAATCATTATTTATTTTAATTTTCTCATTAAAATCAAATGTCAACAAATCAGAAAAAGTCGGGACATTACAATGCGTTTAGATCCAACATAGGATCCATACCCAATTCAAACCATGAAACATTCAAATCCAAACCTTTTTAGGATACACTCTAATGATAAAGGTGAATCAAATAAAATATAAATAATAGTACAACACTCATATTTACTTTTAATCCAATACAAAAACCACAATTCCACAAACCCACTTCATCATGGCAATTTCATACGTAATTACAAGAAAGAAGATTTAGGGATTTTCATGTTCATATTATCAAATATCCAAATCTTCCTAGACAAATCAATTCATATGGCAAACTATTAAAAACATGAATATGTCCTTAAGCAAAACTAGATTCCACTCACAAATTAGGTGGAGATGTGGTAGAATTGCAAGATCTGTAATGATTCTTAACGTTCAAGCAAGCTCTGATTATCCTCCTAACAATATACATATAAGAAACACACAATTAGAGTCTTATATATATATTTGTTTATGCTAAATTCTAAAATCCTAAGCTTATATAAATTGAAATAGAGAGATTTAGAATAGAGTTAGAGAAGTAGAAGAAACCTTCACCATATTCTCTTTGTTTTTTTATGGAATTCAACAACATGGAGGCAAAGGTATAAAATAATTACGGTTTCTAGTGTGTAGTATTAGGGGTTATTTATACTTGCTCGTGTGAGCATGAGCTGTCGGATTAATTAAAATTAATCCAAGCCTTCCATGTAAATATAACCTCTAAGAAAACCCTCATCCACATAGGCTGATTGGGCCTTCCAGCCACCAAGCGGTCGACCGCGGTCGACACCCCTTGCGGGGAGCAGTCGACCCCTTCGGGGCTGGAACACCCAATTTTGCAGCATTGCTGAGCTGTTTATTTTATTAATTATGTTCTTAATTTGCTTCATTCTTTTCCATATATCTAATATACGTTGTCCCCTAGATCTTATCTAAAAATTCAAAATTCGAATTTCCCTCTTTTATTTTAATTTATAATTTGGACAACGTATACAATATTCACATAATTATATATATATTGCGTACACTGTCCAAATTCATTTGTTCATAACATCTTCATACATTAACCATTTTCAGCATATTATATAAGACAACAATTCAGAATTTCGCCATGAATCCAAATAAAAGAGTTTCATAGCCAAATTCCTAAAGCTTCAAATATCACATTTTCCAACCATATAATTTAATTGCTTGTTTTTATTTATTTATTAATTAATATTTATGAATTTTACATTATTGTTGGTACAGAAAGATCGGGATCGAATTTATATTCAAATACCAATCCGACCAGCAATTACAAAAATGTGAAAGATATCAGATGCTGATTGAGATGGAGTAATCAAAGACCTTCGATCTTCATAAATGGAAGAACCACTTAAAATATCCAAGTCGATGCGGAGATATACTGGGGTTCTGTCATGGTTGATATCTACAGATTGCAAGGACTACTTGCTACTAATCTATAACGTGATACCTAGGATGTGGTAGGAGAGTACCTTCAGTTCATCCAGTTCCTGGATGACTTGTATAGACGACTATCTGACAGAGTATATCGAAAAGGATCGCGTATTTTGATTTCTTCAAATGTGTCATTGTTGATGGTGAAGAAAAGGCCTTTGTCTTTGCCTAATAACTAGAGTATTTTTGTGGACGTCAATTAGTGATTTTCTAGCGGATCTGACAATGTGACATTCATAGTGAATGGTGGCCAGATGTTGAAAAAATAAAAATAAATAAATAAATAAACTATGACCTTTAGCCTCATCAACCGGGAAATGTTAAAAATCAGATAGGTCGCATAGCTATGTGTATCATTACCTGATCTGGAGAAATCTGATGCCTTCAGTTGCCCCTTTTTATTTTTGTATATATGCCATCGGTTCAGTTGGCTTGCCCCCAACCATGGTAATGATATATTCGGTACTCTTAAGTTAAGTGAGGGGACGATCATGTTTAGCCTGGGTTGTAAGAATGTATTTATCTCCAGAGATGCATTGTCAGAAAAGTGGTTTCCCATACCTTTCCATGGAAATCCAATCTCCAATAAGAGCCCGTGATTTTGATAGTATACTATGTATATGGAGAGTGAGATGCAAGCGTTCCGCTAGACTGATATTTATTTTTATTGAGACACTATTATAATATCAAAATAAGATATGATTTCAAAATGCTTTGGTTTATAGTAAGGTAAAAACCGTCCGTGTTTTTGTGTGGATTGGTCTTAAGATTATCTTCTTCTTTCGAAAAGAAATGTTTTAACTTTAAAATCAAGTTGGATGATATTATAAACTTAGCGAGTTTTCTCACTCTGGTTCACCAAATTGATCTGGCCTTTTAATGCTCGGGTTAGACCGGGTTTTACAGGTTCAGGTTAAGATGCTATGGATTTTAGATGACATACTGGAGGTGTTCAAATGTACGATATCTAGTATTTCTGTGTGTTGTATGAGGACAAATTATTATAACTATCCAGATGTATTAATGTACTCTGATGATTGTAAGTATTATTTCAAAGCTCTCAATAAAGTTTTATTCTTTATTATATTGTATTCCGCTGCGATGTGAGACTCTATGCTATGTTGGTTAGTTGGTTCTACTTCTTCTTCTTCTTCTTCTTCTTCTATTCTAATATTTATTTCTTAGCTCACCCTCTAATTTCTTTTTATTAACTGTCTGGTGTTTTCGATACTTGAGTTCTGGCAAGTAATACGGGTTTATGTATTATTGTTGGAATTTGGGAATCGAATTCCTACCAGATCGTTATTGTGGTATCAGAACATAAGATTTAGTAATAACATTGGCTCTGTGGCGTAACTCGATAGAGATGGGGTTAGTAATACCCTAGATTGAGTTTGAGTGTATATATATGAGAGCGCGTATTTGTAGATTTTATATAAATGTTTTATATTGTGTTATTTGATTGGTTCAGTTTTGAACTAGCAACTCGCAAGATATAGTTTTGTAAAGTGGGTAAATGGAATAATTTTACCCACATTATATTTTTGTATAGGAAAGAAATAATATTATCAAATTATTTCGTTATTGATTTGTTTAATTGACTTGAATGGAATTCAAATTGGATTTACAATTTGAATGTTTAATATAACCCGAAGAGATTTCACATATGGAAATTGTGAATGAGAATTTCAATTTGGAATTAAAATGAATTAGAATTTAACTTAAAAATAGGTTAAATAATATTTGAAGAGGAATTAGATGATTTTTGAAAAAAAAATCAGAATTTGGAATCTGAAATAGAAATAAACTAATTTTGAGATAAATTAGTTAACTGAATATGAAATGGGAATTAACTAGTTGAATGAAGTTAAAACTGGATATTATAGTTTAATAAAATAAATTTGGAATTGAATTAATAATAATTGGATGGAGATCAATCTGGTATTAATCGATTGATAATTAAAGTATGTAAACCAAAGTGAAGATAACCATGTCAATATTAATGTTTGAATATAAATTAAATGCATGGTTAAGTTGATTGTGTATTGTTGTTGATGGTGTGTTAGATGGGTTGGATATATTCATAAATAGTTTAATAAGATTTAAATGAGTTGAAACTCAAAAAAATGAATTCCAATATTATAATAAATTTGAATCGAATATGAATTGAAATGGTTGATGTAACCCTGTATTTGCTTGAAATGATGTTATATGTTGAATTTTGGAAATTTGTGTAGTTAACTTGTTAATCAATGAAATTTTATTGAAGTATTACTAGTAATTGTTACTTACATGTAAAATTGGGTTGACTACAGGTAGCTGAAGGCTATAAGGTTAATTTTTTCTTGAGTAAATCGCAATAAGTAGAGCAAGTATGCTCAATAACGCTAATATAAGGTAGGACTACGCGAAAATATAAATTTTGGTTTTTGAAATTTTGTTTTCCGACCGTGTGGGTCGATGTATATATATTATTTATTCCTGTAATATCGCAGAAGTCCCTCCATACAGGGGTGACTCTACCGATTTTTCTTGGGAATTTTATATGTCAGAAATTTTTCGATATTTTTGGTTTTTTTTTTTGAATTGGTTTGGAATTAAAATAAATTGTATTTTAGAAAAGTTAATAGGATTGATAGCATTTCTTCTACCTTAGTAATTTCAGGAACGAAATTCTTTTAAGGGGAAGGAATGTAATGTCCCGTATTTTCCGTAGTCAGATATTTGATTTAATTTATTATTTTAAATATTGATTTGAAATTTATAAATAGACTTATAATATATATAATTCATTATCAACCGAAGTTTAAACGTTTAATTTATATATAATTATAAAATGAGCTCGTAACGTCGTCGCAGTAGTTCGTAATATTAAGTTTTCAACTTCAATTGAATATGCGTGATCCTATATAAGTCGGAATTTTGTGAAACAAGAATCGTTTGATTCTATTTAATTATAATTTTCTAATGAAAGATAAAAATGGAGATTTCATGTTATAAATGGTTAGTTATGTCTAATTAAAATTTTAAAATAGTCATTATGGAATCGTTTATAAATTATAACAATATATTTAATAAATTTAATTTGATTTAAAAGGAACTTATTGATAACTCGAGATAACGATCGAATTAAGCCACATAATGAATTCTGTTGAATTCGTATTGACGTTTAGAGTATTTTTGGAGATCGGTTAATTTGGTACCAAAAATAGCGTTGTTTTATGCGGAAGACAGTGGTGTTTAACTCGTAAAATAGAATAACTAATTGTCAAACGAACTCTGTTTTTAGGGAAACTAATTTTATTGAATCCGTAATGGTTAGGTGTTGTAGTATTTCAAGTTATTTTAATTTATTGTGTGATCGTGGGCAATTTAAACGGGTGATTTTTCACATGTGAATTATAAAGGGATTTTCACAAACAATCTTGGAATTCGAGAAACCTGTCCTATCATGTCAAGAATATTTTTCTATGTTAGGATTTGTAGTTTCAACTTGATTGGAGATCGTATGTGAGTGTTTTAATATGATACTTTGTGTGCAAGTTCCGTTAAGAATATTTCAATATATTCATACCACTATAAACCCAACAGTTGGTCTTAATCCTAACAAATAATTCATGCGGTCAACACTTATACTAATCGCCGCTTATATAAAATGAACGGATAGTATTTTGTAAATTTCATCCTCAAAATCCTTGCGGTCCGTCCCCCCATTCAAAAACTCTTCAACAGGAAACCTCTCGAGCTCGGCGAGCTCGTCAAACTGAACAGCGGTGACCGATTACAGATGATCGTGGGTAGCCGTAGTTGAGCTGGGAAGTCGTGGCAGTTTTTCATAGATTGGTGGTGACAACGTTTCTCAAATGGGTCGAGACTCATGTCGATGGACTTCAGGGTGAAGGCGGCTGCGGTGGCACACCTGGATCGGAGCCCGTTCCTAAGGTTTTGGCGTGGTGGTAGCTGAAATCGAAGTGGGTTGCTGGTATAAAGTTGCGATGAAGGCAAAAGGCACGAAGGGTATTTGGAACGAAAAAAAAAAGAGTAACATGGTTCAGGAAAATGGGTCAAGAATTTTGGTGACAACATGCTGAAGAAAATTGGGATCGTTATAATCAAAGAGAATGAGGCGTGTGTAGGGATATCTGAAGCATGAACAAAATGAAAGTGGCAGTTTGGAAACGTGAAGATTAAGATGGAGCGAACGGTGTTATTTGTATGAACTTGAAGCATGGTTCTAGGTTTGAACTGAAGCAACAATATTTGAACAATGTAAAAGTGGAAATGGGAATGAAAACAAAGGAAAGATGCAGTGTCAGTAAGGAACAAAAGTGTTTCCCATGTTTTTCTTTTCAAAATGAAGTTGGTAGACGTGTAAAGCTTACACATGCATGTGGTGTTGAACAATATGAATGAGGGTAGTTCGCCGAGACTGCGAAGTTTCAAATGGATCAAGACAAAACATAAGCGTGGCATCATATATAGGAGTCGGGCTCATTTGTTTTTCATGAAGCAAGAATAAGCGATCGCGGATGAAAATTCAGGGAACAAAACTGGGTATAAATCATAATGTTATGATTAATTATTTTACTTAATAGTTGATGCGCACGTAAAAATGCACATTTATATTCACATATTTATCCTTTTTAGTTTAAATAAATGTCATATGTGGGTATTTTATCGTGTTTAAACCATAATTCAGTTGATTTCAAATTATCATACATTCATCATCATACAAAGGAAAAATGGTCATTTTTGTGCTTAAGTTATTTTGAGAATTTTTATTTGGACAATTTTCATTTTTTTGTAGACATTTGGTGTGTTTGGAAGAGAGCTTCATAAAGATTTATATGCATACAAAGGAATGAAGAAGAAATAATTCTCATACATGATCATGGAGGACCCTACCTACCTTTCCACTTACTACACTTAGAAGCAAATTGAAAAATAAGTGGGTGTTAAAGCTTCAGGAAAATTTGATGATGGATTAATTATAGCTTGATGATTACTTGGTGGCTACACTTCCTGAAGGGCATTCTTGGTAGCACGCTAAAAGTGAAATAGGTTTTTACTCATGTATAAATAACCCTTGTATGTTGATGTAAAAAAGGATCTTGGATTTTATTTAGTTTAGAGTGGAGGCTGAAATGAAAACCTCTAATTTTCTTCCATGGCTTCTTAGCCATTTCTCTTATGTAATCTCGGTTTAATGCAATTTTATTTCTCGTTCATTTAATTCTTGTTATTTACTTTATGCACTAATGTAGTTTAGTTTTATGCAAGTAGTTTAGATCTATTTTGTTGTTGTTAATTAGTTCTTTCTTTTGTCATATTTAGGTTGAAACTTACATGTGTTGATCCTATAACACATATAAGTAGCTAACCCCTTTGATTTGCGGGTAATGAAGCTCTCTAACTTTATATAAGTTCAACATTTGTATAATTTGTGATCTCTTATTTGTGCTTCATGGTAGTGGATGTTAGTGCAAGTTTATACACGTGATTTTGATAGTCTATGTTTGTTAACAACAAAATAGGCTATGCTTAGTTAATGTAAATACAAATAACATCAACATTCGCTAAGTGATTATTGATTTTGAAATGAAAGTAAGAATAAAATTTGATGGTTTATAGCTCTATTAATTGTTCATAAGCCATAATTAAAATAGTTTTTTTTCTTTAGTTTAATTTTCATGAGAATCATAAGTGGTTTAAATGTTGCATTTATGTCACTAAATGGGGATCATAGATCGTACGTTTGTTAATTTGCATAAATATGAGAGGGGATTTACCTCTAAATTGCTTTCATTTCCTTTTTAGCTCTCAACTTAGTTCTAGTGTTATTTAGTTTTTGAGTTAAATCAATCCAAATTTTGGTTTAATTTTATTGAATAAGATTGAAATTACTTCTTTCCCTGTGGATTGACTCATATTCGCCACGTACTAACAATTATATGTCGTGCGCTTGTGGTTTATTACACTTCGCAACAGTTTTCTAATCGATAGAATATCCGTCGTCGAACAATAGTTAAAATTTTTATTCTTACTTAAAACGTGAAACAGTAGTACAAAGAGAATACATGGACGCAGGTCGAAGCATTTAAATATGAGAAGGTAGACAAAATCGGGTATAACGAAAAGATTAGTTACAAGGGTTGTAACTTGGACCCGTGTTTTCTTTTTCCCAATTTAGGCCAATTTGATTAAATCAAAGTATTATCGGCCTTGATGATAATAATAAAGATAACATGCCTTGTTTTTGCAATATAATTAGGTCGACATGTAACGTTTATAGACACAATAATTAGGTTAAATGAAATTTTAATTAGAAGTTAATTGATATAATTAAATCGTATAATTTAACATGTCAATAACTCATGCATATATTTACAGAATGGAATGAAATAAATCGCCTTATGATTGTGGTGACGAGCACCTCATCCTCGAACTAGTCTGGGTGAATTTGGAAGCAAGTGAAATTTCTAGTTAAACTAAACACTAATTTAATTTAACTAAAACCAAACTGTTTCAGTGATTAATCAAAGTGAGTATAACTCACTCAGTTTTTACCCACTTATATTTTATATTAGTCGGGATTTAATTTGTGTTATATGGTTGATAATTGTTTGATGTGTGCTGAATATTATTTATATATCAGATGAATTGGTTGATTTAAACGTTCATTTTTTAAACTAAATATAATTTTAATTTTAATGATTTATTTCCAAACGAGGTAACTTACCTTGTTGGGTACGTTTATGATAATATAAACGTAGTAAATAAAAATATGGATGCTTGGATTACTGTTATTTATTTATTTATTGTCAAATATTACATCTGTTTATTGAATTGGATAATATTATTTGAGGTAATGTATTTGGATGCAGAAAAAACAGGTTGTAGGGATCCAACTGGATTCCTCAAATTTATTATTATTTTTATATTGAAATTATATGAATTGTTTGACCAACCCAATTAGATGATTGTTTTGTTTATTGATTTTTTTTTGGCAAGGCCAATGGGGTTGAATGGACTCTTACCACCTTATTAATGTACCGTAGATAAAAAAAAGAAAGTTACAACACACACAAGAAAACATAGAAACACGTACACTAACACAAGAAGAACAACACATAACACGTATCAACATTTTGATGTCAACGTAGCCTTAGCAAAATCCCAGGGTCAAAAGTAAAGTTCAACATCTTCAAACCATTCCTGATATCCCTTCTAATTGTCGCCTTGAGCAGAGTGTTACTTTTTGCTTGACTAGGACTAAAGATCCTGCAATTTCTTTCTTTCCATATGTTACTGATGAATTTATTTAGAGTGTAATTAAGCAATCTACCTTTGATCGACTTCCTACTGACCAGATTGCCAATGTTTTTCCATTCATTTTGGCTAGTTTGAACAACTTCATTCTCCCCTATTTTGTATTTCATTTCATCCCATGCGGAAAATACAACATTGCAGTCAAAGAAGAGGTGTTCAAGGCTTTCATCATGCTTATTACAAAAATCACACTTCATATTATTATCCATACCTCTAGCAGAAATCACGTCTTTTGTAAGCATAGCTTTGTTAATAATTTTCCATCACATTAAATTCTCCTTACCACAATTATCTTTCACCCATATATTCTCTTATTCCAATTACACTTCGACATGCTTTCAAATCCAATCAGGTTGCGGTACATACCTTTGATTTGATAAGGTTTATTATCTTTTCCCATTGAGTAACTCCAGCATTATCATTAATAATTTTAATTTTATGTGCATCTCTCCAAAGTAGGTTGACTTTAGGAACTGCAGTAACAGGTAAGCGGATCATATTGTTGTGTATGAACTTTCCAATGTTTGCATTATTACTCAAACCAATTACATTTGTTGATTGTTGAATCGTAATTCAACATTTGTTATGATATTAACCAATGAGCAGTATTGGTTGAGTGAATGGCATCAGATGGCTTAAAAATCAATCATTTTATGAATATTAATTTATCGTCAAGTGAATCGACATAAACGAAGTTATAAAATTAATTTTTATATCTGAAAATAGATTTTTAAATCTACTGTTTTGGAATGAAGTTTATTAAAAAGAAATGAATATTTAATATTTATTATTTAAGTTTATAAGTATTATAATTGTTTTATAAAGCAGATTCTTATGTTAGTAATAATCATAAGCAAATGAGCAGAAATTAACCTAAGGGTTAATGGTTGGATAAATTGTTTTTAAGAAACAATTAATTGAAATTATTTAATTAATTGTATTATTAATTATTTTAAATGGAAAATTAATTGGAATGAGTTAAGAGATAATCATGTTTTGGGTGACGAAGTCAACCGCTTTTATTGGGATTGATTACTAAATTATATTAGTTTATTTTCAATTAATCTATTGAAATAGTTTATCGAACATTTGTTTTAATTTAGCAAAAATTAGAGAGAAATTTATTATTTATTTTAGTTAACTAAGAATTTAACTACTTTTATAGTAATTAGTGATGATGTAGATTATTAATTTAATCAATAATAATTTAAAAGATTTCTCTGTAGGTGAAATTCATTTAAGTAAGAAATTAGAGTTTGAAATGTAATCGAGTTGAATTGTGAAAGGAGTTTTGAACGGGTTTTATATTAAAACCGAGTTTTCATAACTAAGTTATAAAGAGATTTAAGCGAATACGATAGCATAAATGAAATGTTTACTAAACATTTGGATTGGATAAAAAGAAATCGAGATATAAAAGGGATTTATATTAAACCCGAGTTTATTAACAAGATTTATAAAAGAGACGTGAAGTTAAAACGTCGATTTTGAATTGGCGATACTTAATACCGAAATTAACTGAGTTAAGTGGAATTAAAATGAGATTTTCAAAAAGGAAAATGGATTGGTAAAATGGATTGGCAATTGGGTTCGGTAAAAGGAGATAGAAATAGGATTTGTGATAAAAATCCGGTTTAGGAAATCAAATTATTTAAACAAGTTAAAAGTGAAAAAGGTGATGTCGGAACATCGAGCCCCACTATAATGGCGACCAACTCTGCCTTGTCTACACAGCTAACTTCCTCGAGCCCTACACTTCCTCTCCCTTCAACTGGCATCACAATTCCTCCCTCAGATCCACCGCACCGCCCGGACCCACCCTTTCCTGAACCACCTCCTCTCTCCAGATCTTTACCCTCTTCCCTTACCGCTACGGTAGAACCTCGAAAATGGACAACGCTCTTTGAAAATAAACCTTGGAACGCTGGTGTTTTCTCACCACCACCTATCACTCTTAGATTCAAGGGGAAAGCGCTTTTGCCTTCAGATGAGATCTATGAAGCTGGAAAGCATGTGTGGCAGAACTACCTTATGGTTTTTTTTAGACGCACCGCTTTCCTTCACAGCTGTATCGAACCGCTTACTACGATTATGGAAGCCTAATGGTGGAATTAAAATCAAGTCAATGAGTAATACCTTCCCTTTTCTTCTTTCAGATCTTGAAGATAGGAAACCTATCCTCTACGCTGACCCAGTTTTGATTCATAATAAACTGTTTATTATAAAACCATGGGATTGCGGTGTTGGTTGTAACAACATTAAGAATGTCCCTATCTGGCTCAAGCTAACGAATATTCTGCTATAAGCATGGTCTCTACCAGGAATCAGTTGGCTTGCCACTCGAATTGGTAAATTTGTATGCATGGATGCAGCGAACGAATTTTAGATAGGTTGTCCTACGCGAAAGTAATGGTGGAGATTACACCAAAGAGTAATCTTCCATTTGAGTTTCCAGCCATGATGCCAGACGGTACAGAGCAGCTAGTTTATGATGAGTACGTTTAGAAGCCCGATATTTATGAATGTTGTAAATCTTTTGGACATAAAGTTGTGAACTGCTCAGGTGGGTGAAGGTGGCTCTGTGCTGACACCAAGAATAAAGTGTCGAATGGGGACCAGAAAAGCAACAGTACAGGTAGTGATGGAAATAGATATACCAATGCGAGGGACACACTACAAACTGGTAATAACTTTTCTCATCGAAATGTAAAATCAATGTGGACCAAAGTAATAAGCAAGAAAAGCAATTTAGTTGTTACAGGCAATGAACCGCAGGCTGGAAGAGATAACCAAATAGGAAAAAATGGGGTTGTTGATGAGATCAACGTGGCACAAAAAAACAGGTTTGATGCTTTGTCCTAAAATTCGGAGGAGGGAGAGTTTGTAGCCAACGCTATGATTAATAATGAAGAAGAGATAAGAAGAATAGGAGATATTCTTAGTGATATTTTTATACCTTTCACCACTGCAAGCACGGTCTTGTCTAAGGTAGGTGATACATTAGATGAGTGTGGGGATAACGAAGAGGAGAAACAAAAAATAGATGAAACAGTCAGTATGAAGAAATATGGCACAAATATAAGTGTTG
This sequence comes from Allium sativum, assembly GCA_030737875.1. NCBI lineage: Eukaryota > Viridiplantae > Streptophyta > Magnoliopsida > Asparagales > Amaryllidaceae > Allium > Allium sativum. Next base: position 275,305,011 of record CM060920.1, on the reverse strand, counting down.
TGGACAACCAACAAGCAGTGCTGGTTGTAGACAACAATGCAGCCTTTGATAATGCTGAAATCAGAAAAGCCTCAACACTCAAACCTGGATTTTTGAGTAAATCTCCTATTAAGCCTAATAAAGAGAATATCACTTCGGGAAATGGTGTAGGAAATGAAGCTAAGAAAGTTATCAACAACCAAAAGAAAGTGACTAGAGAGAATCCTTATGTTAACATTCCTCCACCGCCTAGCCACAAAGATCCTCCCCCTAGGCCTGAAACCTACACATACCAGTTGTATTACTCGGTGTAAGAAGAGTGTAATGGGGTTGGAAATATTTTTGACAATGATTAAAGGACGAATTGTGGCTCTGTCTCCTTATGTTATTGCAGCATGTAGCTCCTAATGCTCTACTAATATGCAAGACCTTTTGGTTTTGTCATGTAGTTTCCACAATGTTTTACAGCATGTAATCTCCTTGCTTGGTCTTCTGTCCCTGTGTTGAAGAAGACAACAATAGTTGCTAAGTATTTTATTTAGCACCTGTACTTATCGTTTCTTATTAAATAAGAGAGTGTTACTGATCACTTTAAAAACCGGTTCGGCACTACAAAAAAAAGGGTGATGTTTAGTAAGCAATTATTTAATCGACGAATTAAGCAATATTAGTTATATTTTAAAAAGGAGACTTCCAAAAAAAAGATAAGAAGGGAGTAAAACTACATTTTTAATAAAATAGTCAAATGGGATGTGTTTTGATATTTGGATGAAAATCGATTTTTGAATACCACTCGAATTTATGTTAAGATAAGAACATTGTTGATCAAGTCTGAGAGGTAATTAAAATACCCCAACTAGAACGACTTCAGGATTATCCAAGGATGATATTAGTTGGTAATGGTAAGAATGTTAGAACTAATTTATTATTATCATATGAGAAATAATAATGTAATGTTAGTTGAAAGATTTGAGAATGTATCATACGATTTCCAAAGTAATGGAAATAATAAGGGTTTGAGAATGTGAGATGATGTTTCTAAAGTAAAAGAAATAAAAGGAGATTGTGCAAAATCAAAATGGTATTTTTGAAGTAAAGGAATGAGATATAGAATAGTTTTATTCTAAAAGGAAAGTGTGAGCTATTGTTTTCAGGTATTGAAACAAAAGAGATTTTCGTAATAATTATTCTATGAATAAGAAGATAAACTGATTTCCTAGTTTAGATAATGAAGAATGTTATGCAAATGATAATTAAGTGGAATATTGGATAACATTAAAATGAAAAGAGTTTTGTGAATACTGGTCATTAGTAAGAAGTGAAATGTTGTTTTCTAAATATTGGAATATTTAAATTAACCACTTGTTAATTATTTTTATTTTTAGAAGCTAAGTGATGTTGAGTACTGAACTAGTAAATTCATTTTTATGTTATGATTGAATGGTTGTTTTATTTGATATTTAAATAACCGACTATCAAATCTAGCCAATACGATTGTTGGTACATAAAGACTGGGATCGAATTTATATTTGAATACCACTCCGACCAGCAAATACGAAAAAGTGAAAGATATCTGATGCTGATTGATATGGAGATATCGAAGACCGTTGATCTTCATAAATGGAAGAACCACTTAAAATCTCTGAGTCGACGCGGAGATATACCGGGCTTCTGTCATGGTTGAAATATACGAATTGTAAGGACTACTCGCTACTAATCTATAGGGTGATACCTAGGATGTGGTAGGAAAGTACCTACGGTTCATCATGTTCCTGGATGACTTGTATGGACGGATGTTTGACAGAATACTTCCAAAAGTATCGCGTAAGTTGATTTCTTCAAACGTGCCATAGTTGATGGCGGAGAAACGGCCTTTCTCTTAGCCTCATAACCAGACTATTTTTGTGGATGTCAATTAGTGATTTTCTAGCCGATTTGATAATGTGGCATTCAAAGTGAATGGTGGACAGATGAAGTGAGGCGACGGTCATGTTTAGCCTAGGTTGCAGGATGTTCTTTTTGAACCCTAATGTATTTATCTCCAGAGGTGCATTGTCAGAAAAGTGGTTTCCCATACCTTGTCATGGGCGTTTTTGATAGTATACTATGTATGTGGAGCGTGAGATGCAAGCGTTCCGCTAGATTGATATTTATTTTTATTTAGACACTATTATAATATCATAATAAGATATGGTTTCAAAATGCTTTGGGTTATCGTAAGATAAAAACCGTCGTTGTTTATGTATGGATTGGTCTTACGATTTTCTTTTTCTTTCGAAAAGAAATGTTTTAACTTTAAAATCAAGTTGGATGATATTATAAACTTAGCGAATTTTCTCACTCTGGTTCAGCAGACTGATTCGGCGTTTGTAGTGCTCGGGTTAGACTGGGTTTTACAGGTTCAGGTAAAGATGCTATGGATTTTAGAATACGTGCTGGAGGTGTTCAGACGTATGATATCTAGTATTTATTTCGTTGTGTGTTGTACGAGGACAGATTATTATAACTGTCTAGATGTGTTGATGTACTCTGATGATTGTAAGTATCATTTCAAAGCTCTCAATAAAGTTTATTCTATATTATATTTTATTCCACTGCGATGTGAGAATCTGTGCTGTGTTGGTTAGTTGGTTCTACTACTACTTCTTCTATTCTAATATTTCTTTGTTTCTTATCTCACCCTCTAATTTCTTTCTATTAACTGTCTGGTGTTTTCAATACTTGAGTTCTGGCAAGTGATATAGGATTATGTATTATTGTTGGAATTTGGTCATTGAATTCCTACCGAGTCATTACAATAAGTTTTTGAGATCTCAATAAATCATGTATAGAACTAACAAGAAATAATCATCGATGATAAATTTATAAATAATAAAGTGCTTATATTTAAAGATGAATTAAAAATCACTTATTGATAGAGAAACATGATTGGCCATCATGAAATTCTCCTAAATAAGTTATATGGACTGGTAGTCCATAAGATAAAAATAAAATATATATAATGAAAAAAGCACACTAAATTTACTGAAGCACCATAGAGTGTCAACAACATGTTATGTTCCATGTGCATTGTAGTTTTAGAGATAATTGAATTGATTAAAGTATTGAAAGTGTTTAAAACATTTACAATACCTTGAAGCAATATAAATGATGAAATTATACAAATTCCGGGAAAGTTTAAATAACTTTGGTTGTGATAAAAATTGAAAAAAGAAAGAAATGTAGACTACAAAATTCTTTTAAGTATTGTTGTAATGAAAATCATGAGATAATTCATGATGAGTTAATCACTTCTTGGTTTCAAGAATTGTTGTAATGAAACTCTTAATATCCATTGAAGTGGTAGCTGCTATATGCAAAACTTACTATAATATAAAAGTTCATGAAGAATATAAATAACATTTGTTGTTATAAAGAATACCAAGAACATGGATGATAGATTACAATATTCTTCTAAGTATTGTTGTAATGAAAATCTTGATATACTTCAGGATGAGTAGATCACTTCCTACTTAGTGTCGTTATAATGAAAATCTTGATATACTTCATTCTTTTAAGTATTGTTGTAATGAAAATTTTGATATACTTCAAAATGAGTAGATTATTTCCTTCCTAGTGTTCTAGACTTGTAGTAATGAAAGTTGTCTTATTCATCAAATGTGTATTGCAATATGCAAACCCGATTGAAACACAAAAAGAAGGCGTTTTAAATAAGAAAACATGCTTGAAGCATGGAAATGCACACGAGTGAAACTTCACTTAGAAGTATCTACAAGTAATTTGAGTTATTGACAGAAGAATACGAATTCATAGAAAATTATTAAATCAGGAGAGCATCCGTAAGCATATTATAATGCACTATTTTTCCTTAACTATGTTTTTTCCATTGGGTTTTCCTAGTAAGATTTTAATGAGGCATTGTCATGATCCAAAAGTATCAACCCAAATAGTAACATACGAAAATAAGTTATAATATATTCTTCTTTCCTTATTTAAGATTTTTCCCACTGGGTATTTCTAATTAATGTTTTAACGAAGCATTACATTGATCCGGAAGTATCAAACACCATTTGACATAATAAATTATTGAAATATGACATTCTATTTTATTCTTTTTTCTTCACTAATGTTTTTCCCATAAGGTTTTTCTTAATATGGTTTTTAACGAGGAATACAGAAGTATCAAACTTCATTAGATGAAATGAGATATTAAAATATGTAATTGTGCTCTTTTTTCTTCACTAAGATATTTTCCATCGGGTTTTTCTTTTTAAGGTTTTAATGAGGCATTGTTTTGATTCCGAAGCATCAAAATCTTACAAGGAATATCTTTTTAATATGATATCCATAATGTCACGTGTTGCACTCTTTTTCGCATTTAAGGTTTTCCCATTGGTTTTCCTTATAGAGTTTTTATGGCAATAGACAATAGTTGTATTGACTAGACGGATATATGCAAGTAAGATAATAATAAGGGGGAGCAATCATCATATATGTTTTAAAAGGGACAACTTCAAGTTAGCAGAGAATTGAAGATTTTGAAGACGCATGTTCAAGGGGGAGTGTTGTAATATATAAAAGTGAATATGCTTTTGTATTTTTCTGTTTAGTCCTACATCATGGAATACGTTTAATCACTAGCTCCAAAGCATATATATATAAAGGAGCCAATGTAATAGAAATGTTGTGAATATTCTGAATGAATAAAAAGTCTCATTCCCTTCTTCTCTTCAATGGATTCTAAATTGTTTATTTTATATCAGTTTTATGATATTTCAATAATATGGGTAGGGTTGGAGTGGATCAACCCTTAAAAGCGGATTTCGGGTATACGCGCTTCAAAAACCCAATTGAGTTGTTTAAAAGAACTAAAACAAGGCCATGTCAATCGAGTTTGGATCTAAACACACACTGTTATCATCCATGTTTCCACCCCAAAGATCCACATCATTGTAGCCTTTTGATATTCAACTTTATTCAAATGCTTGCATCATTATTTAAATATAAATTTATGGTTCGGCATGCATACACAAAATATGACACGGATACCGGGATAGTTACTCCAGCAAGGAACAAACATAATTACAGATAACATTACCATTTATTACTATTGAAGCCGAGAAACATCGCCTTCAAATCCAAAATTACTAAATTAGATCTATGGCGGTGGGGTAGCTCCATCCCACTAAAATGTTTGACTAACCCTCACTTCAAGTAAGTACTTTTTGACTTTTTATTTCAAGAATATGATTTCCACATCTCGCTCTGTGAGCTTATTAATCCTTTTTCAGGTATGGTGCTACTTTTCAAGAATTTTGCAATTTCTTTCTTCCCACAAATGAACCATAGTTGTCTGTGTTATCTAAATGATATGCATGCACAGTGGGGAAGCATGCACTGGTGGGTTTCAAGTACAAAATGTCCACCGTTAAAGTTTTGATAACTTGGCTAAGCTGATTTTTCTTTTTAGTTTAATGCATAACAATAGAGCAGTTACGGTAGTCAATAAAGATGTGGTAATGTGTCCCGGTATTTTTATTGCAAGGATTGAAGGTAGGATTGACGTTTAGAATCCACTTCGCAAGTTTATATATAGTCAAGAGCTCGTAATTGATAGCATAGTATGTGGTAAAGACCATTTTAGGATTATTCGAGTGGCACCAAGTGTAGGACTGTCAACGGATACCAGAAAAAATGGATAAGAATGCGAAAATGAGGACATCTGCATCTAAATATATCCATCTAGTCTTTTTTCACGATTCTGATTACTTATGTGTATTTATTACAATAAGATAATTATTTATTGTTTTATTAAGTTGGTGGTTATATTATATGCACAAAATGCAAATTAACTACTCAAAATTGTTTATTATTATAATATTTATTTAATTTTAACATTTTAATAATCAATATGATATAAAAAATGTTTATGTTATTCAAAATTCCCATTATTATTTGTTTATCGTTAATGGACATGATAATTATGAAGTATCCATTTGTATCCACAGATGCAGATATTCGATATGCGAAAGAAATTTCAAATGTGGATATAAATATGGCACTATCTACATCCAAAAGCATTCGTTGATAGGCCTAACAAATGAAGCATTCCCAATTTTTAATCTTATTCTTTTGTCAGGAAAGACCACAAGTAGATTTGGTCGAGAACTGGAAGTCAATGACCATGACCAAATGTCCTTCTTTTGGGTTGTAAAAATAGTAATGTAATTAATATCTGGATGAAAGGCTTACATGCAACTGAGATTTTCCATAGTCCATGTATCATTATTCATTATCTTATCCACTTTGAAATTATAGCCTATAACTGAGGTTAATCTATCCCAATCCAGTTTGGAGATAGCATATTGTCTCATGAACCAAAGATCTTTCCACTGGATCAAAGCAAGTTTCCTATAAATAAGAAATTTTAGAGATCCCCTGCAAGTTAGTATATTCTTTGAAATAGTGGAGGAGTTTTTATCGCACTTCGTAGTCTAGAAGTTGTCTTAACATATCTAATTCTTATCCAGTTGGTCCTTTAAAATAACGACCTGAACTTCCCCGTGAAGGAAAGCACGGATTGCTATGAGAACAACACACATCGGAACACAAATAGAAGAACATTTCATTATTTATTACAACAATTCCATCAGAATACAAGAATATCACAGAGTATGAATCAATATTACACATTTGACAAATATCAGAGATTTAAATTAAATTTAAATATATAGCAGCGGAAAAATAATACAACACACAACTGGAAGGAGATATACGGATACAGAGCTTTCCGAATATCATTCCAGCTGTAAACCTGGATCCTGTGAATATAAATTTGCTAAACCAAAACAACTAGCTGCCTGTGTCGAAAATCAGGGCACCCGGAGTTTAGGTTAAAACAATAAACTCTAGGTCAGTCATGTGACTGGTGTGAGAACTAAAACAGTTATTAATCTTTATTTTTAAAGTTAGGTAAATCAAGGGACCACGCCGTACAACACGGAACGTGTTTCCTCCCAAGAATACCAGTGCATAAAATAAACAGCGCAATGCTAAATAAAGAAAAATGAAGCTATTATAAGACCCAGGTCCCATCACACAATGCAACGCAAGCCGGAGGATAGAGTTTTTACCTTATAATAGCCAAAGAATGCTTGATACGCTAAATTTCATCTTTTATTATTACTATAAGTGAAGAAAACAACTTCAATCATAAGTATCAATCATAGACGGCACAAGTGCCCTATACCACTACGTCGTCATACTGGTTCTACAATTAAAACTGCAAAGGTCACGTATTGGAAATTGGATTTCCGTCATGAGTCGAGGCAAGGGGCAAGCTCCTCTCCGTTCGAGACACTCTAGCAAATGTCTCAGGACCACACACAGCGATCCTGGATCTTCAGGGCTGGTCCTCTCTTACTTTTGAGGATTAGTTATTCCTGAACACACATTTCCCGGTCCTATAGGACCTATATCCGAGGCGCCTCACATTCCAACAACCACACAGGTAAAAAGTATATAAATTTCGGGGCTGGTAGGTCACTGACATCACCCATAGCTAGAAAGAAACGTTGTTCTCTCCCTGCAGTCACTATCCCGTTTTTGACTCATACCGAGGTGTGAGGCTCGCGAATTAATGCCATACACAAAGCTATGCCACATAGGTCGTGCTTTGATCATCAACCACAAGACTTTGCTTTTCAACAGAAGCCTTGATCATCTGCCACTTAGGCATGCCACACAAGCAATTCATGCCATGCGATTGATATCTATCGATATATAACCTCTAAGCTCGTACGTCTCAGAGAAGGGCGTTAAGCAAGAGAATAAATTCTCCACCGCCAAACAGATATATATTTAATAGAAATCAATCACACAGAATAAAATCCAATGCCAGACACACAGTCCATTTACAAGTTCGTTATGGGTCTGAACGAAACCGGAGGAACCTTATTCCTCGCATATCCATCGATCTCCAAGTACGTCTGGATGATCACCAACTGATTCCCTCCTCTTGGGTGCATAGCCCAATCAAGATCATCAATAATCATCCAAATGACATGAAGACCTCCGGTCTTCAACCACCGTCTTCATCTTCGGCTTATCGTCGAATCGGTTATTCAGAATGGGTATAAACCCGGCCTTTCCGAATAACCCGCGTATATAATAAACAAGTGCTACACAAACGCAACATACGCCTCATTCCAATTCAGAATATTCTTCTATTCAAATATTCACATTCTTAGGGAAAGGTTCCCATTAATTTTATCAAAGATAAATCCTTCTAAATTTATTCTTTAATCTTCCTTTGGATATCATTTCAAACCATGTTAAGGTTTTCCAAACTAGTCGGGATTAGCGAACCACACCGAAGTAATCATTTATTTTATTTCCCAATCCTAGCCTATTCATCCCATGGAGCAAAACTGGTAATACTCCATATCTAACACCACGGTGTTATCGGTAAATATTAATTACCATTTCACGTTCAAATCTAATTAAAGATTTAACCATCGCTTTGGAGAAAAACTGGTGATACTCCATTCTCGATCACTTTAATCTAATTAAAGATTCATTAAAACTCCACTTAGTTTTAATCTTCCCAAAAATCAATATCCTGTCTTTAACTGGGATAAAGAACCAATGTCATCTAAAACACGGTTCACGATAAACTAAAAATCACTTCCCATTGTTAATCGGGTTAAAGAACATGTGTTATTCAAAACACTACTCACGATAAACCCAAAAACCAATTTAAATTCAATTCCAATTAAATACTAATTAACTGGACAATTTCACTAAATCTTAATTAAAAGATTTATTCTTTTCTAAACTGGGTCCAAGAACAGTGTTATTTAAGGCACCATTCACGACCAACCCAAAATCCCATTTGATATTAAATACAAGGCTCTGAATAGAAAATATATCGGCTTATATTCAATATCAAATTCTGAAACCAACAAATATCGTATTGGAAATAACTATATAAATATATCTTTCAAATTTCCACAACCATATATGTATAATCACGAAATCCAACATCGAAATATTCCGAAGATAACTTCGATTCAAATCCATTCCAATTCACGTACTGGAAATTCTGATTATTTTTAAAACCACTTCAAATCCAATTTATTTATTCAAAAACATTGGATTATAATTCTAGTTCATAATTAGTTCATTTCGAAAAAAATATATTTTTATCTCTTCAAATATGGAATCTTTCATCCCAGTTCTTTCAAAATCATTTATTATGATTTTACACAAATTATTAATATTTTTAATAATTTTATCAAGGCCCGTACAGTCGATTTCCAATAACGGTCGTCGAACTACACTTACAGCGACCTTTTCCAAATTTGATTTGGACATAATTCCAAATCCAACCGTTAGATTTCAAATTTCTAATATTCATTGGAAAGCTCTTTTCGATACGAAACCAACGGTTCTGGTATCAGGAGAATCCGACGGTCGAATCTTCCGCAACGTCATTTCGAAGTCAATGGTTGAAATTCGCGAACTGCCATGGCATGGCGCGTTCTATTCAGGCCATTATATATATATATTTTTGAAAACAAAAATGTGTGATCTTCTGAAGAGAAGAGAGCACACATATATATAATGAAAAAACAAGGGTACAAAGTCCGACTATAGAACATAAGAATACAATATAATGCATATCAAGACTCTAATAATGTAATGGATTGTAGATAGATGAGCTCCGGATAAACCACCGCCCATCTACTTCAATATCGAATTCCGGCAAGGCCACCACCCGATATTGAAGTATATCTACTCCAATACAATAACCCATACTCTCTATGTAAAAATAATGAAGTACAACATCCAATACTCTCTAATAATAGACCCCAAAAAACTACAACTGAAATGAAGATCTTCAATCCAAACAGCAATCTTCTAAGCACCACAATACTATCCATCAACCTGAAAACTGCTACCAGTCCATCCAGCTATCCACAAAGCCCTTCCTTTAAAATCAACATCCTGAAACTGCGAAAATCTCAAACAAACTATTAGTAATTTGTCACACATATATTCATAGAAATATATGTGTCTAAATATATATATATATATATATATATAAATTAGCATATATATATATATATATATATATTCATACATATATATTTACCATACATATATGTGTAAATGAATATACAATGAAAAACCAATAAAAGAAATTAACAACCAATGCGATATCTATAACGAAAAAAACTGTTGATTCTAATAAATAGATACAAATTCAATCTAACCTTAATCAATAAAGACTCAAAGTCCAGTTTCCCAAATAACTTGTAATGTGAATTAGACATCCAATTCAAACAAAAATAAACTATTTTAATGATTAAATTATCCGTTGAGACAGAATTAGAATGAAAAGATCTCTGATTTCTCAGGCCATTATATATATATATATATATATAATATTATATATATTTCATCGATTTCAATTCAAAACGTATGTTATAAATCGTTTTAAATTCGTTTTCAAAACAATTTCAACTTCATATTCAATTTTAAATCAAAATTGAATATTCCATATCATTAATATATAAATGATAATATTTTCAAAACGTTATATTTTGAAATCACTTCCTTTTCTATATTCATTATAAAAACGAATATAATCGATATAAATATCGTTCGCATCAAAATGGCGCATATCTAATCAATACGGCTTTATATATTTTAATAATTTCGTTATTCTATTCAACAAATGAATATTTTCTTCAACACATGAATATATACATTTCTTTCAACACATGAATATTCTCAACACATGAGTATTGTCAACACATGAATATTTTTGTTATTTAATATATTTTATAAAATTGTGATTTCTATCGTTTAATTCTTAATCAGACTCCAACCGTAAATTAGTAAGAGAACGATTCCCTATGTATTAACCCCGAAGGCCGAAACCAACATCAGATCAATACCCAGGAAACCACTCATCTTAACTAGTTTCCAGTTAGTTTCTAATTTTATATAAGATAAAGATGTGAATTTTTGTAATAACCCGGAAATTCTGGGCCAGTTTACAATTTTTATTTTGGCAATTTTAGCGAATTTTGATTATTTAAAATGAATTATTTTAAATAATATCGACGAGAAATTTTATTTTCAATATAGAATTCGACGTATATATTATATACGTCGTCGTTAGAATATAATAATTATATATAATTATAAATAGAATTGAAAATGGCGCGGTAGTTCGATAATTCGATTTCAAATTTCAATTGAATGTACCGGGTGCAAAACAATCCGGATTTTAGTGAAACCAAAAATAATAGGATCTAATTGATAATATCTTTCCAACGAATCCGAAAAATCGAAATTTCATAGCGGGAATCAAAAGTTATGCCCAGTTGAAAATTCAGAATAGTCGCTATGTAAATTATACATGGCCCAAAAGGTCATATTTTGCATACGGATGAATTTGGACTCGAAACCACTTCCATTGAGTTCAAAATGCCGTTTAGAACTCCGAAAAGTATAAGCTTCGATATATTCCGATATCCGGAATAGTGGCAATTGACAGCAGCTTTTCGGTTAACAATACATAGCCCTTAAAAAGTGAAATTTTGCATACGAGCTCAGAATTCGACGAGATAAATTTTTGTGGATTCATAATGACAAATCATTGTTGAGTTCCAAAGGGCTCGTCGAACGGAGTCAGTATGTGGCCGTGCAAGCTGAAACAGTTCAGGGTAAAGCGAGCAGTCATTTTACAAAGGAACATTATTGATACGACCTCGGAATTCAATTCTACTTTTTTTTCTAGGTTCGTATCATCTAATAATGGTTAAATCCAAGAGGGCTTGATTTTTTGAGTTATCATGTGAGCTTGCGAGAAGAAAAGGTGCGCCAAAATCGCATTTTTAGAGCTTGTCTGAGCATTTTTGTGATTTTTGTTGAATGGTCAAACGAACTCAGAATTCGACGAAACTTGTTTCGTTGGACTCGTCTTCACGTCTACTATCTCGTGTCCGAAATCCGCGGCCATCAGAGATCGCTAGCGTTCAGGCGATACACGAGAAACTAGCATATAATCACTTTTACTCCATTTCTCTCTTCATAATTTCATTTCTCTCTTCCTCTTCAAAAACTCAATAATGGCGAGCTCCACCACCATGCCGCTGCCAACGCCCCTCCACCACCTCCACCGACCGCTGTCGGCCTCCTCCACCCCCCTCCGGCCACCTCCTCCTCCTCCTCTTCCTCCTCTTCTCTCCATTTGCAAACCCTAAGCCCCAAATCACCAACCACCACCACCGCGGCCACCACGGGCCCCACCACCGCCACCCACACCCTCCCCCACGTCCATCAGGCCCGCGCCCCCCCTCCAGCCCCCTCAATTCCGACCGTGGGCCTCACATGGCCAATATCCCCCTTTTCATCAAAATCGCCCGTTTTGCAAATAAGTCCCTGACCGTATTTCGCGAATAACTCCCAAACCGTGCGTTTCTAGCCAAAGTTCCTCAAGACCAAAGTTGTAGAGCACGATATTCTCTTCGATTTAGTATATGATAAGTCCTATTTTGCATTGCGGAGTTGTCGGGAAAACGCGTTCGAAGTCTGCTGATCAAACACTGTCAAAATGCTGTCTTTTCGCGATTTCCGGCGAAATGGCACATTTTCGGCAAGAAGACCACTAGGCAAAAGTTGTTCACAATGGCGTGCTTGTTCTAGAAAAAAAGATGGTGTGAAGATTGAAGCTCGTTTGCAAATTCTAGGACCCAAACAGCGAATCCGGGCGTTAGAAAAAAAGTGAGTTTTCTCCGTTTTAAAGCTTCTACAGTTTTGACGTATGAAATAAATAAAAATATGATCTTTATATTATAGAGAGGATAAAAATCCGATTTTTAGCTTATAGAAGATATAAAGATGAGATTTTTATATAATGTAGATAATAAAAATGTGATTTTTATACATGTAGCGGCTACGGGCAACGAAAGTGACAAAAGGCGAGAACGACAGGATTTTCTACATAAGAAGAGTCGAGATGATTGGATTAGCTAGTCGGTGAGAACTTCTCACTCTAAATTCTCTTTTTCTAGTTATATATATATATACTAGGATGCAGACGGTGCTTAGTAGCACCCGACACCCGTCATCCACAGACCATGGATGACTTGTTTGTTAAATTGTTTGCTTGTGTAGTTGGTTAGTCTAATTGGTTTGAATTGAATTGTTTGGTGAAATGGAATGGATTTGATTGATGTGTGAATGGCGTGGGCCTTCACTAGACCGGGGATAAGGCTAGGCCTCGTCCCGTTTCTAGTATCGTGCCGTTATGCCGCCGAAATTTTCTAAAATATGTTAGAAAAATAGAAATATCATTTTTATTGAGTAAATGAACTGAATAGAAATTCATGTGTTGAAATAGAATATTTTATCGTTAAAAATATAATTTTTAACGTGGAAGTGAATAAATAAAATATTCATTCACAAACCGGATGGTTTGTTTATGTACACCTATTTGAAGGACATTGATTGGGACGATAAATTTTACACATCGCCTAACTGCACAAATAAAATATGTGTTTGATTGTTTGAAACCCCACACGGGTGTTGGGATGAAATTTGAAGTTCACTCATCCTGATTGATGAAATATGTCGATCGGTCGATTGACAGGCTGTTATAAGCGTCAGATATCTATATTTGATGCTTATACAGTGTAGTGCACTTTGGTTGATGATTGATTATTTTTCAATGCTATTATATACATGTGTTGTATGGAATCCATATAATTAACGTTATATGGTGATTGATTGGGCCTCATTCCAATCGGAGGAAATAATGAATATTATAAAAGAAAATTCATGTGTTGAATATAAAAATAGTCATGTGTTGACGATGTTCATGTGTTGAGTGAAATATTTTATACAATGAAATTTACATCTTTATCATATTTAAAATTAGAACTACTTCTCAGTAGAAGTCTAATGAAAATCAAACGATAGATACCATAGTTTTATAAAATATTTTACATAACAAAAATAGTGATGTGTTGACAGTACTCATGTGTTGAGATTAGTCAGGTGTTGGAAGAAATATAGATTCATGTGTTGAATAGAATAAATATTCATTTGTTGAATAGAATAACGGATTTATTGAAATATATGAAGCCGTGTTGATTAGAGTTGCGCTATTTTGACATGAACGATATTTATATCGATTATATTCGTTTTTATAATGAATATAGAAAAGAAGTGATTTCAAAATATAACGTTTTGAAAATATTATCATTTATCTAGTAATGATATAAAATATTCAGTTTTGATTAGAAATTGAAATAGTGTTGAAATGGTTTTGAAACGAAGTTAAAACGATTTATAAAATACGTTTTAAAAGGAAATTGACGAAATATATAATATATATATTATATATATAATGGCTTGAATAGAACGCGCCGCGCCGCGGCAGTTCGTGAATTTCGACCATTGACTTCGAATTGACGTTGCGGGAGATCCGACCGTCGGATTCTCCTAAAACCGGAACCGTTGGGTTCGTATCGAAAAGAGCTTTCCAATGAATATTAGAAATTTGAAATCTAATGGTTGGATTTGGAATTATGTCCAAATCAAATTCGAAAAAGGTCGTTGTAAGTGCAGTTTGATGGCCGTTGATGGAAATCGACTGTACGAGCCTTGATAAAATTATTAAAAATAATCAATATTCCCAATATGTGAATTGGACTGGAGTTGAATCGAAATTATCTTCGGAATATTTCGATGTTGGATTTCGTGACTGTACAGATATTGTTATGGGAATTTGAAAGATATATTTTATATCGTTATTTCCAATACAATATTTGTTGGTTTCAGAATTTGATATTGAATATAAGCCGGTATATTTTCTATTCAGAGCCTTGTATTTAATATCAAATGTGATTTGGGTTTGTCGTGAATGGTGTCTTCATTAACACTGTTCTTAAGCCCAATAGGGAAAAAGATTAAATCTTTCTATTTAGATTTAATGAAGTGTATCAATTAAATAATATTTAATTGAAATTGAATTTGAATTGGTTTTTAGGTTTATCGTGAGCGGTGTTTTGAACAACACCTGTTCTTTAACCCAATTAACAATAGAATGTGATTTGGGTTTATCGTGAATCGTGTTTTAGATGACATTGGTTCTTTAACCCAGTTAAAGGCAAGATGTTGATTTTTGAAAAGATTAAAAATAAGTGGAGTTTTAATGAATCTTTAATTAGATTAAAATGTGAATTGATAATTTAAATTATCAAATTTGAAAAGTAATCAAGAGTGGAGTATCACCAGTTTTGCTCCAAAGCGATAGTTAAATCTTTAATTAGATTTGAACGTTAAATGGTAATTAATTTTACCAATAACACCGTGGTGTTAGATGTGGAGTATTACCAGTTTTCTCCATGGGATATATAGGTTGGGATTGGGAAATAAAATAAATAATTACATCGGTGTGGTTCGTTAATCCCGACTAGTTTGAATGACATCCAAAGGAAGATTATAGGATAAATTTAGAAGAATTTATCTTGGATAAAATTAATGGGAACATTTCCCTAAGAATGTGATTTTGTTAATAAAAGAATATTCTGAATTGGAATGAGGCGTTTGTTGTGTTTGTGTAACATTTGTTTATCATATACGTGGGTTATTCAGAAAGGCCGGGTTTATACTCATTCTGAATAACCGATTCGACGAGATGTCGAAGATGAAGACGGTGGTTGAAGACTGGAAGTCTTCACATCGTTTGGGTGATTACTGATGATCTTGATTGGGCTGTACACCCAGGATGAGGGAATCAGTTGGTGATCGTCCAGACGTACTTGGAGATGGATGGATATGCGAGGAAAGTGCCTCCGGTTTCGTTCAGACCCAGAACGAACTTGTAAATGGATTGTGTGTCTGACATTGGATTTTATTCTGTGTTGATTGATCTCTATTAAATATACATCTGTTTGGCGGCGGACAATTTATTCTCTTGCTTAACGCCCTTCTCTGAGACATACGAGCTCAGAGGTTGTATATCGATGGACATCAGTCGCATGGAATGAATTGCCTGTGTGGCACGCGTAAGTGGCAATTGATCAAGGCTTCTGTTGAAAAGCAAAGTCTTGTGGTTGATGATCAAAGCACGGCCTGTGTGGCATAGCTTTGTGTATAACGTGAATTCGCGAGCCTCACACCTCGGTATGAGTCAAAAACGGGATACGGACCCAAGGAGTGCACGACGTTTCTTTCTAGCTAGGGTGGTGTCAGTGACCTACCAGCCCTGACATTTATATACTTTTCACCTGTGTGGTTGTTGGATATGAGGCGCCTCGGATATAGGTCTGTAAGGACCGGGAAACGTGTGTTCAGGAATAATTAATCCTCAATAGTAAGAGAGGACCGGCCTTGAAGGTTCCAAAGGATCAGAGTGGGGTCCTGAGGCATTTGCTAGAGTGTCTCGAACGCGGAGAGGAGCTTGCCCCTTGCCTCGGCTCATGACGGAAATCCAATTTCCAATACGTGATAGTGCGGTTTTATTTGTAGAACCTAGTATGGCGACATAGTGGTATGGGTCATTCATGCCGCCTATGATTGATATTTATGATTGAAATTGTTTTGACACTATACACCTATAATAGTATCAAATAATGTGTTTTAAACGTATCAAGCATGCTTTGGCTGTTATAAGGTAAAAACCCTATCCTCCGGCTTGCGTTGCATTGTGTGATGGGACCTGGGTCTTATAACAGCTTCATTTTTCTTTATTTAGCATTGCGCTGTTTGTTTTATGCACTGGTATTCTTGGGAGGAAACCCGTTCCGTGTTATACGGCGTGGTCCCTTGATTTACCGAACTTTAAAATAAAGAATTATAACTGTTTTAGTTCTCACACCAGTCACATGACTAACCTGGAGTTTATTGTTTTAACCTAAACTCTGGGTGCCCCTATTTTCCGCACGGGCAGCTAGTAGTTTTGGTTTTGCAGATTTATATCCACAGGGTCCTGATTTACAGCTGGAACGATGCTCGGAAAGCTCTGTATCCGTGCATTACTTCTAGTTGTGCTTTTGTATTATTTTCCGCTGCAATGTAATTATATGTTATTTATTGTAATCTCTGATATTTATTGAATGTAATTTATTCATTTATACTCTGTATATTCTTGTATCTGATGGAATTGTTGTAATAACAATGAAATGTTCTTCTGTATGCGTCCTTTTGTGTGTTGTTCTCAAAGTATTCGTGCTTTCCTTCATGGGGAATTTACGGGTTCTTACAGTGGTATCAGAGCTTTGGTTTACAGAGCTCGAGAACAAGACACATTAGAACCATACGAAAGAATTCATCAGATATTGGATTAGTAATATCCAATTAGAATTACTCGTTAGAGATAGGATCAGTAGTATCCTAGAACGAGTGTGAAGAGTATATTTTTCAAATGAAAACAATTTTGTTTTAAAATTTAAATCGTTTTATACGTATTTGAATATTTATTTATTTTGAATATGGACAATCGAGTATATAAAGATTTTGCATATACGCGTCATGAACGTATATTCGAAGTTTTAATATACTGGATAGATATAGAGTCGCATTCTAGACACCCGGGGGTAATTCTGATGATGTGGCCACATCATCAGTATTTATATTCGTGTTTCGAAGGTGTGATTTCTATATATTTCCATTAGACTGGTGTGAGAACCAAAACTAATATAGCTAGAATACATTGTTGTGAATTGGCATCAAAACAAGATTTTCCGTATATATGTATCAATTTATGAATTTGAAACTCTAACTCACTAATTGATTGATGTTTGAGTTGTTTGTTTATTTGTTTGACAATTTTTGAACCATTAGGCCTAATATTGAATTGTATTGAAAATTGGTCGCATCTGCTTGCATATACAAGTACTTACATTGAACAGGTCATAGCATGAAGGCTAGAGCAGAGAATAAAATTTGTTTGCCCGACAAATAGGTACATGTTTACTATAATTTACTGTTTTGTTTGGGTGATGATGATTTTATGAGCCTATTGGCTAGCCGCTTGGCTTTTTCTTTTTCTTTTTGAGATCAGAAGGCCTGTATGGCAATTTCGGGATTTTCCCGTGCTCCCCGTACAAAGGAGGTTATGGCGAAATTTTTCGAAAATTTAGGGTGTTAGCCAAATTTTTGAAGAATTTGAAAATTCTCAGAAACTGAAAGGTTGGAGAATGGAAGCCAGATCGAACGTAGAGTTGATTAATCAAACCACTTGCGACATTGTTCCTTTTCGGGGACGAAAAGTTTTAAGTGGGGGAGATTGTAATAAGCCGGAAATTCTGTGCCAGTTTAAAATTTTTATTTTGGCAATTTTAGCGAATTTTGATTATTTAAAATGAATTATTTTAAATAATATCGACGAGAAATTTTATTTTCAATATAGAATTCGACGTATATATTATATACGTCGTCGTTAGAATATGATAATTATATATAATTATAAATAGAATTGAAAATGGCGCGGTAGTTCGATAATTCGATTTCAAATTTCAATTGAATGTACCGGGTGCAAAACAATCCGGATTTTAGTGAAACCAAAAATAATAGGATCTAATTGATAATATCTTTCCAACGAATCCGAAAAATCGAAATTTCATAGCGGGAATCAAAAGTTATGCCCAGTTGAAAATTCAGAATAGTCGCTATGTAAATTATACATGGCCCAAAAGGTCATATTTTGCATACGGATGAATTTGGACTCGAAACCACTTCCATTAAGTTCAAAATGCCGTTTAGAACTCCGAAAAGTATAAGCTTCGATATATTCCGATATCCGAAATAGTGGCAATTGACAGCAGCTTTTCGGTTAACAATACATAGCCCTTAAAAAGTGAAATTTTGCATACGAGCTCAGAATTCGACGAGATAAATTTTTATGGATTCATAATGACAAATCATTGTTGAGTTCCAAAGGGCTCGTCGAACGGAGTCAGTATGTGGCCGTGCAAGCTGAAACAGTTCAGGGTAAAACGAGCAGTCATTTTACAAAGGAACATTATTGATACGACCTCGGAATTCAATTCTACTTTTTTTTCTAGGTTCGTATCATCTAATAATGGTTAAATCCAAGAGAGCTTGATTTTTTGAGTTATCATGTGAGCGTGCGAGAAGAAAAGGTGCGCCAAAATCGCATTTTTAGAGCTTGTCTGAGCATTTTTGTGATTTTTGTTGAATGGTCAATCGAACTCGGAATTCGACGAAACTTGTTTCGTTGGACTCGTCTTCACGTCTACTATCTCGTGTCCGAAATCCGCGGCCATCAGAGATCGCTAGCGTTCAGGCGATACACGAGAAACTAGCATATAATCACTTTTACTCCATTTCTCTCTTCATAATTTCATTTCTCTCTTCCTCTTCAAAAACTCAATAATGGCGAGCTCCACCACCATGCCGCTGCCAACGCCCCTCCACCACCTCCACCGACCGCCGTCGGCCTCCTCCACCCCCCTCCGGCCACCTCCTCCTCCTCCTCTTCCTCCTCTTCTCTCCATTTGCAAACCCTAAGCCCCAAATCACCAACCACCACCACCGCGGCCACCACGGGCCCCACCACTGCCACCCACACCCTCCCCCACGTCCATCAGGCCCGCGTCCCCCCTCCAGCCCCCTCAATTCCGACCGTGGGCCCCACATGGCCAATATCCCCCTTTTCATCAAAATCGCCCGTTTTGCAAATAAGTCCCTGACCGTATTTCGCGAATAGCTCCCAAACCGTGCGTTTCTAGCCAAAGTTCCTCAAAACCAAAGTTGTAGAGCACGAAATTCTCTTCGATTTGGTATATGATATGTCCTATTTTGCATTGCGGAGTTGTCGGGAAAACGCGTCTGAAGTCTGCTGATCAAACACTGTCAAAATGCTGTCTTTTCGCGATTTCCGGCGAAATGGCACATTTTCGGCAAGAAGACCACTAGGAAAAAGTTGTTCAGAATGGCGTGCTTGTGCTAGAAAAAAAGATGGTGTGAAGATTGAAGCTCGTTTGCAAATTCTAGGACCCAAACAGCGAATCCGGACGTTAGAAAAAAAGTGAGTTTTCTCCGTTTTAAAGCTTCTAAAGTTTTGACGTATGAAATAAATAAAAATATGATCTTTATATTATAGAGAGGATAAAAATCCGATTTTTAGCTTATAGAAGATATAAAGATGAGATTTTTATATAATGTAGATAATAAAAATGTGATTTTTATACATGTAGCGGCTACGGGCAACGAAAGTGACAAAAGGCGAGAACGACATGATTTTCTACATAAGAAGAGTCGAGATGATTGGATTAGCTAGTCGGTGAGAACTTCTCACTCTAAATTCTCTTTTTCTAGTTATATATATATACTAGGATGCAGACGGTGCTTAGTAGCACCCGACACCCGTCATCCACAGACCATGGATGACTTGTTTGTTAAATTGTTTACTTGTGTAGTTTGTTAGTCTAATTGGTTTGAATTGAATTGTTTGGTGAAATGGAATGGATTTGATTGATGTGTGAATGGCGTGGGCCTTCACTAGACCGGGGATAAGGCTAGGCCTCGTCCCGTTTCTAGTATCGTGCCGTTATGCCGCCGAAATTTTCTAAAATATGTTAGAAAAATAGAAATATCATTTTTATTGAGTAAATGAACTGAATAGAAATTCATGTGTTGAAATAGAATATTTTATCGTTAAAAATATAATTTTTAACGTGGAAGTGAATAAATAAAATATTCATTCACAAACCGGACGGTTTGTTTATGTACACCTATTTGAAGGACATTGATTGGGACGATAAATTTTACACATCGCCCAACTGCACAAATAAAATATGTGTTTGATTGTTTGAAACCCCACACGGGTGTTGGGATGAAATTTGAAGTTCACTCATCCTGATTGATGAAATATGTCGATCGGTCGATTGACAGGCTGTTATAAGCGTCAGATATCTATATTTGATGCTTATACAGTGTAGTGCACTTTGGTTGATGATTGATTATTTTTCAATGCTATTATATACATGTGTTGTATGGAATCCATATAATTAACGTTATATGGTGATTGATTGGGCCTCATTCCAATCGGAGGAAATAATGAATATTATAAAAGAAAATTCATGTGTTGAATATAAAAATAGTCATGTGTTGACGATGTTCATGTGTTGAGTGAAATATTTTATACAATGAAATTTACATCTTTATCATATTTAAAATTAGAACTACTTCTCAGTAGAAGTCTAATGAAAATCAAACGATAGATACCATAGTTTTATAAAATATTTTACATAACAAAAATAGTGATGTGTTGACAGTACTCATGTGTTGAGATTAGTCAGGTGTTGGAAGAAATATAGATTCATGTGTTGAATAGAATAAATATTCATTTGTTGAATAGAATAACGGATTTATTGAAATATATGAAGCCGTGTTGATTAGAGTTGCGCTATTTTGACATGAACGATATTTATATCGATTATATTCGTTTTTATAATGAATATAGAAAAGAAGTGATTTCAAAATATAACGTTTTGAAAATATTATCATTTATATAGTAATGATATAAAATATTCAGTTTTGATTAGAAATTGAAATAGTGTTGAAATGGTTTTGAAACGAAGTTAAAACGATTTATAAAATACGTTTTAAAAGGAAATTGACGAAATATATAATATATATATATATTATATATATAATGGCTTGAATAGAACGCGCCGCGCCGCGGCAGTTCGTGAATTTCGACCATTGACTTCGAATTGACGTTGCGGGAGATCCGACCGTCGGATTCTCCTAAAACCGGAACCGTTGGGTTCGTATCGAAAAGAGCTTTCCAATGAATGTTAGAAATTTGAAATCTAATGGTTGAATTTGGAATTATGTCCAAATCAAATTCGAAAAAGGTCGTTGTAAGTGCAGTTCGATGGCCGTTGATGGAAATCGACTGTACGGGCCTTGATAAAATTATTAAAAATAATCAATATTCCCAATATGTGAATTGGACTGGAGTTGAATCGAAATTATCTTCGGAATATTTCGATGTTGGATTTCGTGACTGTACAGATATTGTTATAGGAATTTGAAAGATATATTTTATATCGTTATTTCCAATACAATATTTGTTGGTTTCAGAATTTGATATTGAATATAAGCCGGTATATTTTCTATTCAGAGCCTTGTATTTAATATCAAATGTGATTTGGGTTTGTCGTGAATGGTGTCTTCATTAACACTGTTCTTAAGCCCAATAGGGAAAAAGATTAAATCTTTCTATTTAGATTTAATGAAGTGTATCAATTAAATAATATTTAATTGAAATTGAATTTGAATTGGTTTTTAGGTTTATCGTGAGCGGTGTTTTGAACAACACCTGTTCTTTAACCCAATTAACAATAGAATGTGATTTGGGTTTATCGTGAATCGTGTTTTAGATGACATTGGCTCTTTAACCCAGTTAAAGGCAAGATGTTGATTTTTGAAAAGATTAAAAATAAGTGGAGTTTTAATGAATCTTTAATTAGATTAAAATGTGAATTGATAATTTAAATTATCAAATTTGAAAAGTAATCAAGAGTGGAGTATCACCAGTTTTGCTCCAAAGCGATAGTTAAATCTTTAATTAGATTTGAACGTGAAATGGTAATTAATTTTACCGATAACACCGTGGTGTTAGATGTGGAGTATTACCAGTTTTCTCCATGGGATGTATAGGTTGGGATTGGGAAATAAAATAAATAATTACTTCGGTGTGGTTCGTTAATCCCGACTAGTTTGAATGATATCCAAAGGAAGATTATAGGATAAATTTAGAAGAATTTATCTTGGATAAAATTAATGGGAACATTTCCCTAAGAATGTGATTTTGTGAATAAAAGAATATTCTGAATTGGAATGAGGCGTTTGTTGTGTTTGTGTAACATTTGTTTATCATATACGTGGGTTATTCAGAAAGGCCGGGTTTATACTCATTCTGAATAACCGATTCGACGAGATGTCGAAGATGAAGACGGTGGTTGAAGACCGGAAGTCTTCACATCGTTTGGGTGATTACTGATGATCTTGATTGGGCTGTACACCCAGGATGAGGGAATCAGTTGGTGATCGTCCAGACGTACTTGGAGATGGATGGATATGCGAGGAAAGTGCCTCCGGTTTCGTTCAGACCTAGAACGAACTTGTAAATGGATTGTGTGTCTGACATTGGATTTTATTCTGTGTTGATTGATCTCTATTAAATATACATCTATTTGGCGGCAGAGAATTTATTCTCTTGCTTAACGCCCTTCTCTGAGACATACGAGCTCAGAGGTTGTATATCGATGGACATCAGTCGCATGGAATGAATTGCCTGTGTGGCACGCGTAAGTGGCAATTGATCAAGGCTTCTGTTGAAAAGCAAAGTCTTGTGGTTGATGATCAAAGCACGGCCTATGTGGCATAGCTTTGTGTATAACGTGAATTCGCGAGCCTCACACCTCGGTATGAGTCAAAAACGGGATACGGACCCAAGGAGTGCACGACGTTTCTTTCTAGCTAGGGTGGTGTCAGTGACCTACCAGCCCTGACATTTATATACTTTTCACCTGTGTGGTTGTTGGATATGAGGCGCCTCGGATATAGGTCTGTAAGGACCGGAAAACGTGTGTTCAGGAATAATTAATCCTCAAAAGTAAGAGAGGACCGGCCTTGGAGGTTCCAAAGGATCAGAGTGGGGTCCTGAGGCATTTGCTAGAGTGTCTCGAACGCGGAGAGGAGCTTGCCCCTTGCCTCGGCTCATGACGGAAATCCAATTTCCAATACGTGATAGTGCGGTTTTATTTGTAGAACCTAGTATGGCGACATAGTGGTATGGGTCATTCATGCCGCCTATGATTGATATTTATGATTGAAATTGTTTTGACACTATACACCTATAATAGTATCAAATAATGTGTTTTAAACGTATCAAGCATGCTTTGGCTGTTATAAGGTAAAAACCATATCCTCCGGCTTGCGTTGCATTGTGTGATGGGACCTGGGTCTTATAACAGCTTCATTTTTCTTTATTTAGCATTGCGCTGTTTGTTTTATGCACTGGTATTCTTGGGAGGAAACCCGTTCCGTGTTATACGGCGTGGTCCCTTGATTTACCAAACTTTAAAATAAAGAATTATAACTGTTTTAGTTCTCACACCAGTCACATGACTGACCTGGAGTTTATTGTTTTAACCTAAACTCTGGGTGCCCCTATTTTCCGCACGGGCAGCTAGTAGTTTTGGTTTTGCAGATTTATATCCACAGGGTCCTGATTTACAGCTGGAACGATGCTCGGAAAGCTCTGTATCCGTGCATTACTTCTAGTTGTGCTTTTGTATTATTTTCCGCTGCAATGTAATTATATGTTATTTATTGTAATCTATGATATTTATTGAATGTAATTTATTCATTTATACTCTGTATATTGTTGTATCTGATGGAATTGTTGTAATAACAATGAAATGTTCTTCTGTATGCGTCCTTTTGTGTGTTGTTCTCAAAGTATTCGTGCTTTCCTTCACGGGGAAGTTACGGGTTCTTACAATTTTATTGTTAAAATATTTCGTTCAACACATGATAAGTTTCAACACATGGGTATCGTCAACACATGACTATTTTTTTCTATTCAACACATGAATCTTTATTTTATAATATTCTTTATTTTCCAAATTGGAATGAGGCCCAATCAATTACCATATAATGTTAATTATATGGATTCCATACAACACATGTATATAATATCAATGATAAATAATCAACCATCATCCAAAGTGCACCACACAACTGCATAAGCATTAAATATAAATAATTAACGCTTACACAGTCTGTCAACCAATCGATCGACATACAACTAAATAATTGGGATTAGTGTACGCCAAATATCATCCCAACACCCGTGTGGGGTTTCAAATCAACAAACACAGAATAATATTTGTGCAGTTGAGTGATGTGTAAAATTTATCGTCCCAATCAATATCAGTCAAATGGGTGTACATAAAAAAATCGTTCGATTTGTAAATGAATATTTATTTATTTACGTTCACGCTAAATTTATATTTTTAACGGTAAATATTTTATTTCAATACATGAATATTTATTTTCAATCATTCCACATCACAATCAATTTTCACCACAGAACAAAATCAAACAAGTCGTCCATGGTCTGTGGACAACGGGTGTCGGGTGCTGCTGAGCACCGTCTGCATCTTAGTATATATTTTTAACTAGAAAACAAGATTTAAAGTGAGAAGTTCTCACCTTGGGGTTCCACTCCGCCATTCTTTATTGTCACTCAGATTCGCTGCTATGATTCTAACGCAATCTGTTTCAATTCAATTTATATTAAAAATCACGTTTTTAATATATCGCTACATGTACAAAAATCATATTTTTATTTCGCTATTATATATATATATATATATATATTATTTCTTTGTATGTATAAAAATTATTCATTCGATCATAGAAAAATCACTTCTTTTTATTGATAAAAATCAAACCTCAAATCACTAAAAATCGAATCTTTATCACTCTAAGAATCAAGTCTTTATCATTCTAAAAATCGAGTTTTTATCACTTTAAAAATTAACCTTCTTTAAAGTAAAAATCATATTTTTATTATTTTAAAAATCTAATCTTTCTTATGATGAAAATTTAATCTTTACTATGATAAAAATATAGTCTTTAATATGATAAAAATATAATCTTTACTACTTCTATAATATAAAAATCATATTTTTATTATCTCTTCATACGTCAAAAACCATAGAAGCTTTAAAGCGGAGAAAACTCACATTTTTTTCTAACACCCGGATTTGTTGTTCTAGTTCCAGAATTTGCAAACGAGCTCCAATCTTCACACCATTTCTTTTAACTTAAACGCGCCATTCCGGACAACTTTCGCCTAGTGGTCTTCCTTCCGAAAATGTGCCATTTCGCTGGAAATCGCGAAAAGATAGCATTTTGACAGTGTTTGGACAGCAGACTCTGGTCGCGTTTTCCCGACAGCTCCGCAATCCAAAATAGTACAATCATATACCAAATCGAAGAGAAAATCGTGCTCTTCGATATTGGTATTGTGGAGTTTTGGCCAGAATCGCACCGTTTGGGAGTTATGGGCTGTGGAAACTCAGGGTGTTATTTGCCAAAACGGGATTTTGTGAAAAATGTGATTTTTGAGGTGGTGGGGCCCTTGGCCGGAGCTGAGGGGCGGCGGCGTAGGCCTGACTGGGCGGAGGAAGGGTGCTGGTGGTGGTGGTGGTGGCGCTGGAGGGCCCACGGTGGTGGTAGTTTGCAATTTGGGGTTTAGGGATTTAAAATTGGAAGAGATAAAGAGGAGGAGAGGGAGGAGAGGAGGAGGAGGAGGCTGACGTTGATGCGGAAAGGGGAGAGGGCGCTGCAGCGACCGGTCCTTTTTTTTTCATGTTGGTTTGAGTTGTGAGGGAGAGAGAAGGTGAGGGTTGACTTTATATAATTATATAATTGTTTAATTCCAAAAAGTTACTTTTTCATTCTACCTCCAAATCGAACCCAACGACTAACGTCCCTAGCTAATTACCCCCATTCCAGACACAATGAGATATGTCCCATAAGCTGTTTCGGCTGTTTCCATCAGCTTTTCTCAAAATTAAAATATGAATCAATATATTTAATTTGAACGCGCATTTCAATTTACCGGGGCCACATACGAACTCTAAAAATTCCCAAAAAATATTTTCTAGCTTCGTATTGACGATACGGTCCTAACAAAACTAATTTCGTCAAATTCCGAGACCGTTTGAAAAATGATCATTTTCTGGTCGATCGAAATTGACTGAAATTATCAAAACATGTTTTCCTTTGCCACGCTCACACATTGATTCAGAGAATTACGAATTTTGGAATCTAGCAATAACTTGACATCATGGATCCAACAAAAGTGGTTTCGTCGAAAATGAAGGTCGTTTGCAAAATTTCAAATTTTAGGGCTCAATATTCCATAGCGACTATTCTGAAATTTCAACTGGGCATAACTTTTTATTGCCGCTATAAAATTTTGATTTTTCAGATTTGTTGGAAAGATATTCTCAAATTGATTCCAATATTTTTGATTTCGCTAAAATCCGGTTTATTTTGAATCCTGTACGTTCATTTGAAATTTGAAATCAAATTTTCGAACTACCACGCCATTTTCAATTCCATTTATAATTAAAAATAAATATTTATATTCTAACGACAATTCAAATAAATATATACATTCTATTTCTATTCAAAATAAATTTCTCGTCGTCATTATTTAAAATAAATCATTTTAAATATTCAAACTTCATCAAAATTGCCAAAATAAAAATTTTAAATTGGTTTAGAATTTCCGGATTGTTACATTTAATTATCTACAAAGACAATTCTCTACCCTTTTGAGGGCATAGACCTTCTTCATTTCCTTCATATTTGTTGGAACTACTTCACCTTCCTTTTTGTGCCTGCATAGAATATGATAACTAGCTTTGCGAAGACTACCTCTTCAAATGATGTTTAAACAGAAAGAATTTATTTTCTCAATAGAGCAGACAAGAATTTAGTAGGTTTGAATCCCAAACCCAATTTTATCAGTAATAATCGAACGGATGAATTCAACCCTTCCTGCAAAAGATAGGAGTTTGGAGCTCCATCCGTTGGTTTTTTTCTTTGATTCTGGAGATGAGACCACCTGTAATGTCCCGTATTTTTGGTGGCTAATATTTAATTTGATTTATTATTTCAAATATTATACTTGGAATATTAATGGAATTTAATATTGAGTTCGTTTATTTAAAACGAAGTTTGAACGTTAAATTTATATATAGGGTGCATTTTTTACAGGTCCCTGTTATAGTTTCAAAATAGAAAAAAAACCCGGTCATAAGCTTATTGTAAATTAGGTCCCTATTTTCTGAAAATTCATCAAAAAAATATAAAAAAAATATAAAAAAATCATGTAAATTCGTATTTAAATAAAACATGTAAACGCTAAAAAATTCATAACAAAAAATTATCAAACATGGCGTCAAAAATAAAAAAAAACAGAAGAAAAAAAACGAAATTTCCAGTTAAATGCATAATAGTATGCACATATATCATTTTCCTGCATGCATCCGTGCTTATTTTTCACTACATTCATCTTCGTTGATTTTTCTTCATGCAAATACGTGCATACATGTGTGCAAATATTTCAAATACTTGCACACATTTGTGTAGGTTTATTTTCAGATTTTAATCCGAACACAGCTTACGGAAAAAGTTGCATACATATATGCAATTATCTGTAATAATTGCATAAATGTATGCAACTATTTTTTTTTATTTCTGTACAATCCTGACATTATTTCCAGATTTTAGATTTTTTTTTATGAACGAAAGCACATTTTTTTTAAAAAAAAATAAAAAAAGGCGGAAGTAATAAAATAGGGGGTGGGTTTAAAATTTTCAAAACTTTTTTTTATATAAATTAGTTCCCTACTTTTAGCCAGTGTGTTATCCTATAAAAATGTTGCACACATATGTGCATGTTTTCTGAGAAATTTGCACATTTGGATGCAAATAAAAATGAACTAAAATATTAACTTAAATCTATGCATTGGAAGAACTGCAATAATTGCACATATGCATGCAATAAAATCAAAAACGTGCATAATATTATGCATTTAACTACAGTTTTTTCTGTTTTTTTGCTGTTTTCTTCTTTCTGACATTATTTTTGTTGTTTTTTTAACTGAATTTTTTGTATAATGCATAATATATTTTATTACTAATTTATGAATTTTTTTATTTTTTTTAATTATTATTTTATAAGTTTTGAAAACAGGGACCTAATTTATATTAAGTTTATGACCGGATGTGAGCCTAATTAAGTTTCAAAATAGGGATGTGAGCCTAATATTCACTTATATATAATATAAATCGAGCTCAAAATGGCGTTGCAGTTCGTAATATGGAGTTTTGAACTTCAATTGAATATACAAGATCTGATTTAAGTTGGATTTCTGTGAAACAAGAAACATTGGATTCTTATTGATTATAATTTTCATAAGGAAGAGAAAAACCCAGATTTTGTAATATAGATTGTTAGTTATGTCCAATTCAAATTTTAAAATAGTCGCTATGGAAATTGTTATTAAAATATAACGTTTATTTATTGATATAATAGGGTTTTAATATAATTTGGACACTGTCTTAACTCGAAATTGATGATATCGAGTTGTATAACTATATGATAATTTTATTTATATAAATATGATGATAATAATTTATTATTATTTTTATTTGAATTATTTTCGAATTTAAGTAATATTTTATTCGATATTATATAAGCGTTAAAAATAGCCATTTTTGCAAACGGTCTCCGTTTTCAGTGAAATTAGTTTCATTGGAACCGTATCGTTAAATTATTGTAAGAAAATCAAATTTCGTGGCAAACAGATATCATATGTGACTTCGGTGGTGTAACACCCCGTGTATTCTATAACTGTGGAATTAACAAATTAAAGTATAATTAATTTGAAATCAAAGAACTAAGGGAAACGGGATACACCATTGCGTTCGTCTCGGAAAAATACGCGAAATAGAGTCTGAGTTTTCGAAAAACGGAGTCCGTATGAAGAAGATATGGCCTTCGGAAGTTTCTGAATTAAGTTTAAAATTCGAACAGAATAAAACAGTTTAAAAATTAAAACCGGGCCCAATTGGCCAAGGCTGGAAAACTCCCGCCTAAGACACCCAGGTCGACTGGGCTGTCGACCTGGTCTAACCAGGTCGACAGGGCTGTCGACCTGGTCCAGACCCAGGTCGAACCCAGTCCACCCTGGCTGGCCTATTATATGTTGGTCGATTCTCTGTGATCTGCTTTGTCATTAGGGCTAGGTGGCAGGCTCTAATTGGTCCCTCTTGCGAATGAATGGCTACGATCAATCCAAGCAACATCGATGGTCCTAATCAGTTCAGAAACTCTATAAAAATGACCCTAGACTCTACCTAGGTTTCCTACACAATTCTCTAGCCTCCATTGCTCTCTTCTTCTAATAAAAAAATAAAAATGGCGTCGCTGCTCTGCTGGAATTGAAACTAGAAGATAATCAACATCAGCCTAAGCAACTCAATTCAAACTAGAGATTAAAGTTTCTGCAAAGATTCTACAGCAAGTTAAAGTTCTTTCTTTAATCTAATCAAGGCAAGTACAGTTATTCTCTGCTATAAACGTTAATTATAATTTTGATATGCATTTAAATCTGAGTTTGAGGATGTATTCTCTTCTGTTAGATCTGTTTTCTGTGACTGTTCTATATTCCTTTCTTCTTTTCTGTTTCTATAGCCAGGCTACCACGAGCCTGTGCCTAATCTCATAAGAGATGAACGTATGAACGCAAATTTTGGGATGAATGATGCGAAATTTGACAAGACTAAATTGAATGTATGACTTTAGGTCTGAGGCATAAAATATATTGGACATGTGACTTGGGATTGGATGCATAAATTTGACTATGAACATATAATTTATGCATGTTGTGTGCATAGTTATGTTGTAATTTAGATCTGTAATTAATTAGAAAAATAAGCATATGTTATAAACTAGTTTTAGACCTATGCATATTTTGTGATAAAAGAAGAAGAGGAACCACTGTAAGATTACATATGATTTGAGACTTTGAACAAAATGCATATAAAAGTCAAGATTTGATTTTTAGAAGATATGATTTAAAGATTTAGATTGTTGGGTATAGTTTGCATAATGATTCATGACTTAAAAAGAAGAAGATATGGAAGCTTAGGTGTAAAAGATTTACATTAATTAGGATATCTATTATTGTGATTACACCTAAATAGGGATTTTTGGATATATGGCATGCATTGGAATTAATGGTTATATTTGGTACAGTTTATATGTGAATCTGCTGTAAAGTGCTAGTTTAACAAAAATTGGAACATATGCTATAGGGTAAGTTATGTCCATATTCTGCGCTATGTAAATGTATGCCAACATGGAAGTATATGATCATATTGTGAATCATGACAATTATTTAGGCATATGAATTTAGGCCTAATTTATGTTTAGGCAAGGCATGTAAATAGAACCTTTAGAAATATTAAATTTGCTAAATCTGCTAATTTGCCAAGTTGCCTAAACTGCTAGTTTTGTTATATTGCCTAGACTGCTAATTAGATTAAAATGCCTAATCTGTTAAATTTGTTGGTTGAAATGCCTAACTTGTTATATGCCAAAATCTGCTAAGTTGCTAAATCTGTTAAATCCGTTATGTCATATAAAATCTGTTATCTGCTATGTTGATATAATCATCCTGTGATTGATATAATCTGAATTGGCATATATATATTGGGCACGCGCATAAACGGTAAATTATTAATTAATTGGCCGCAAAGATGAACATGGCTAACTCGAGGTTAGAATGAGTTTGCGGCGTAAATCTGCCCGGAACCGCCCGGCACATCCAGTGGCCGCAAACAATAGGTTCTAATGTGAGAAGTTAGTCATAACATGCGTAAGACACGAGGTTAGGTCTGGCTTGTGGCAGAAGTCTGCCCGGAACCGCCCGGCATATCCAGCGGCCACAAGCTACCGACCTAATGTGAGAGGTCTGTGCATTAATAATTAATTAATGCAAATCTAAGATAAGAATGACGTCTAAAACGTATTGGGGGAAAAATAGGGTTAAACCAAAGGGATTAATAAATGTAGTAAAACCCGCCCATGAATTTGTAGGCCCAATACAAAGTTAGACAAATCTGAAAAATCTGTACATCTGACCCGTTAGTCTGAAAACTTGTTAACTTAATTTGTGAATTAGTAAATCTGAACTCTGTATGTCTGAACTTGTAAACAAGTTAATCTGAAATCTGTTAGTCTGGGGACACAAGGTTAGGAGGGGAATTACTTGTGTCATCTGTTGTTTGGGACCCATATTAGTCAGTAACCCTTTCTGGTATCAAAACTTTGACCCAACAGTAGGTAGGGTCCGGGCACGCTTACTGAACTAATTATAAGTGGTTCATTCTGATAATGGCGAGGGGTGTTGATGGTGCGTTCCAACCGGGTCATGTGCGTGCATGGATCCCGGTCTGCCTCTGAGGAAGTAAGACGCCGTGACATCTGTAAATAGGTCTGTGCCAATTGGTTGTCACTTTAGGGAGTGATACACCCTACTGTGGGGCCGACACAGGATATTTATGTATTAGGGAGCCGATCGCTTGGGGTAGGGTTTTAGGGTACGCTTAGTTCTGTCTGTTTCTGTTGGTACCGTCTGTTTCTGTTGGGTGGTAACACCTGTCTGTTTCTGTGTGGTACCGTCTGTTCGGGTGGTAAAGGCCCATTACTAGTGTACACCTAATTCCACATTCTGTTTCCATAGGGATAAATATGTTTCTTCTTCTGTCTGTTTCTGATCGGGTAGTAAAGGCCCATTATTAGCATTCTGTTTCTGTTAAAGTATTTTGTACCCGTTCTTGCTTCAATTTAGACATTAGGGTGACACCTAATTCCGCTATACTAGTATTAGTGCAGAGAAGTGTAAAACAATAGTTTATATCGTTCTGTTTTTCTGTTATATCTGCTACACCTGTTATAGTTATCTCACATCCAGTTTTATGTTCATATCATATTATTATTATCTGTTCATATGCTGAAAGTCACTGGACTTGCCAGACTTTTTGTCTGACCCTTGTTGTTTCGCCTCCTTTCTTCCGTTTCCCCCCCCCCAGGTTATCCAAGGAGGGAAATACTTTAGCTTGATCCGGATTTCTCTTTGCTTGAAGTGCTTAAAGTATGGCTCGGCTCTGTATAGCTTCCGTTCCATGGGGATTATGGTTTTAAACTATGCATTTTGAAGGCTTTTGTACAAGACTGATATTTTGTACTTGAATTCTGAAATTGAAAGGATGTAACCATATTAATTTCTGTTTCCGCTGTAATAAAGTTAAAATTTTTCAAGTACTGTTTTATCTGTCTTGTAAGTTTCTGTTCTGTTTACTAAAATGCTCCACCAAAGTTAAGGCATTCCCTTTGTGAGTGACCTTAACGGAGGTGGGGTGTTACACTTGGTATCAGAGCTGAAGGTTACCGGATTTGATAAAGAATTTTTGAAAACTATTTTCAAAAAAAGTTTTGAAAAGGAAGTATTTTCAAAAATAAAGCTTATTTTGAAAAACATGATCCCCAAGAGCCATATATCTTTCTTTCAGTCCTTTTTGTATTGAACCTTTCCTTTTTCGTTCCAGCATGTCTGAAGCATCTGAGATACCAGAGGGTGTTCATGTACCCGGTTGGTTTCGTCAATATCTTGAGGCTAGGACCGCCGCTGCATGTCCAGCAAATGATCCCCCTCCTCCACCCCCTCCTCGTGCAATTGCTTTCTCAAAGATCTGTAGAGATTTTAGGGCCATGGGTGGGAAGGATTTCAAAGGAACTGAATCATTCGTAGAAGCTAGGAATTGGCTCAAAGAAACTGAGGATCTATTCGTTATCTTCGAGGTGGACGATAGGCAGAAGGTACAGTTGGCAGTATGGCTGCTCAAAGACGAAGCTTCCTACTGGTGGGAAGTCACTAACGCCGAGAGGCCGGTTGAGACATGGATGGATTTCAGAACAAGGTTTGAGACAAAATTCCTCTCGCAAGCTGAACGAAGTTTACAATTGGAAAAGTTCTTGTCTCTTAAGCAAGGAAGTATGACGGTCAAGGAATACGTCAACCAGTTCAACCAACTAGCAAGATTCGGATTGGATTTAGTCAACACTCAGCATAAAAAGGCTCTCCGCTTTGTTAAAGGATTGAATGAGCCACTGCACAGCCTAGCCATGACCCATGTACCCATGGGAGCAACTTACGAGAAATTGGTGGATATGGCACTACTGCACGAGGAAGACAAGGGCCCGAAAGAGACAAAGAAGGAAGAACCACAGAATAAGAAAGCGGGGCCCAAAAAGGAAACACAAAAGAAGGATGAGAAGCCTGAAGATAAGAAGGGGAAAAAGTGCTTTACTTGTGGGAGCTCAACTCATCTGAACAAGGATTGCAGAAAAAGGAAGGGCGCTTGCTTCAACTGTGGGGAGATGGGACACTTCACTAGGGACTGCCCGAAGAGACGAGGACAAGGAGGGCAGGCGAACACTCTTGAGGCTAGTGGCTACGATAGAAATAGGAATTTTTTTATAGTAGGTTTAATTTCTTTATCTGATTGTGACTTCTTCTGAATTTGGTATTTTGATTTTGTAATCGATACTCTGCACTTTAATGCTAGTATTATTTCTGAATTCCGCTATAGACTCAGACCCATAAGGGTTATGGATCATCTGTTTGAGACTGGGGTTTGAGGGATATCTGTGTTAGGCGTCAAGTATGACGCATACATTCTGAGTTTTCATTGGGTGTCAATCTGATATTGATTTCGGTCTTTGGGGCCGATACTTAGGACCCATGTCTAATGGGAACCAAATTTTCGTTCTATCTGTACTCGCTTCCATCATTCGACTGTATCCTATCGGTCGAATCTTCGAACTTTAGGTAGAAACTAATGGGTGTAAACATGTGTTTGAGACATGTTATGTTTGATGGTTGCAAGTGGATGCAAATGGTTGCTAGTGGTTGCCCGTGGATGCATATACACACACTAGGCACTAGATCGGCTCGAAAACACTCTCATACTGCATATGGATGGGTGAGCATTTTTCAATTCTTGTGGATGCAAAATGGTTGATTCAGCACATGGATGTTGCATTTGAGTGAATGGTTGTGCACTCATATAGAAATAATATATATCATCAGAATTCTATTGCATACATGTTGGACTCATGGCACTGACATAATTCGCATTAAGGAGGTCAACTGAATCAGTAGACCGCCTGATCTTTGCATTAGATAAGGAACATATACACACACTTTTGCATATGTTCATACAACATTAGAAGTTTTCTAAGGACAATGGATGCTTGTGGATGATGGTTGAGTAGATGGGTGATTGGATGGTAGGACACATTCTTCTTAACTTGAAGATTTCGGGGACGAAATCCTTTTAAGTGGGGGAGAATGTAACACCCCGTGTATTCTATAACTGTGGAATTAACAAATTAAAGTATAATTAATTTGAAATCAAAGAACTAAGGGAAACGGGACACGCCATTGCGTTCGTCTCGGAAAAATACGCGAAATAGAGTCCGAGTTTTCGAAAAACGGAGTCCGTATGAAGAAGATATGGCCTTCGGAAGTTTCTGAATTAAGTTTAAAATTCGAACAGAATAAAACAGTTTAAAAATTAAAACCGGGCGCAATTGGCCAAGGCGGGAAAACTCCCGCCTAAGACACCCAGGTCGACTGGGCTGTCGACCTGGTCTAACCAGGTCGACAGGGCTGTCGACAGGGCTGTCGACAGGGCTGTCGACCTGGTCCAGACCCAGGTCGAACCCAGTCCACCCTGGCTGGCCTATTCTATGTTGGTCGATTCTCTGTGGTCTGCTTTGTCATTAGGGCTAGGTGGCAGGCTCTAATTGGTCCCTCTTGCGAATGAATGGCTACGATCAATCCAAGCAACATCGATGGTCCTAATCAGTTCAGAAACTCTATAAAAATGACCCTAGACTCTACCTAGGTTTCCTACACAATTCTCTAGCCTCCATTGCTCTCTTCTTCTAATAAAAAAATAAAAATGGCGTCGCTGCTCTGCTGGAATTGAAACTAGAAGATAATCAACATCAGCCTAAGCAACTCAATTCAAACTAGAGATTAAAGTTTCTGCAAAGATTCTACAGCAAGTTAAAGTTCTTTCTTTAATCTAATCAAGGCAAGTACAGTTATTCTCCGCTATAAACGTTAATTATAATTTTGATATGCATTTAAATCTGAGTTTGAGGATGTATTCTCTTCTGTTAGATCTGTTTTCTGTGATTGTTCTATATTCCTTTCTTCTTTTCTGTTTCTATAGCCAGGCTACCACGAGCCTGTGCCTAATCTCATAAGAGATGAACGTATGAACGCAAATTTTGGGATGAATGATGCGAAATTTGACAAGACTAAATTGAATGTATGACTTTAGGTCTGAGGCATAAAATATATTGGACATGTGACTTGGGATTGGATGCATAAATTTGACTATGAACATATAATTTATGCATGTTGTGTGCATAGTTATGTTGTAATTTAGAT
The DNA here is from genome assembly GCA_030737875.1 of Allium sativum. Taxonomy (NCBI): domain Eukaryota; kingdom Viridiplantae; phylum Streptophyta; class Magnoliopsida; order Asparagales; family Amaryllidaceae; genus Allium; species Allium sativum. The sequence continues at coordinate 275,268,850 of CM060920.1, read as the reverse complement.
CTGTAATTAATTAGAAAAATAAGCATATGTTATAAACTAGTTTTAGACCTATGCATATTTTGTGATAAAAGAAGAAGAGGAACCACTGTAAGATTACATATGATTTGAGACTTTGAACAAAATGCATATAAAAGTCAAGATTTGATTTTTAGAAGATATGATTTAAAGATTTAGATTGTTGGGTATAGTTTGCATAATGATTCATGACTTAAAAAGAAGAAGATATGGAAGCTTAGGTGTAAAAGATTTACATTAATTAGGATATCTATTATTGTGATTACACCTAAATAGGGATTTTTGGATATATGGCATGCATTGGAATTAATGGTTATATTTGGTACAGTTTATATGTGAATCTGCTGTAAAGTGCTAGTTTAACAAAAATTGGAACATATGCTATAGGGTAAGTTATGTCCATATTCTGCGCTATGTAAATGTATGCCAACATGGAAGTATATGATCATATTGTGAATCATGACAATTATTTAGGCATATGAATTTAGGCCTAATTTATGTTTAGGCAAGGCATGTAAATAGAACCTTTAGAAATATTAAATTTGCTAAATCTGCTAATTTGCCAAGTTGCCTAAACTGCTAGTTTTGTTATATTGCCTAGACTGCTAATTAGATTAAAATGCCTAATCTGTTAAATTTGTTGGTTGAAATGCCTAACTTGTTATATGCCAAAATCTGCTAAGTTGCTAAATCTGTTAAATCCGTTATGTCATATAAAATCTGTTATCTGCTATGTTGATATAATCATCCTGTGATTGATATAATCTGAATTGGCATATATATATTGGGCACGCGCATAAACGGTAAATTATTAATTAATTGGCCGCAAAGATGAACATGGCTAACTCGAGGTTAGAATGAGTTTGCGGCGTAAATCTGCCCGGAACCGCCCGGCACATCCAGTGGCCGCAAACAATAGGTTCTAATGTGAGAAGTTAGTCATAACATGCGTAAGACACGAGGTTAGGTCTGGCTTGTGGCAGAAGTCTGCCCGGAACCGCCCGGCATATCCAGCGGCCACAAGCTACCGACCTAATGTGAGAGGTCTGTGCATTAATAATTAATTAATGCAAATCTAAGATAAGAATGACGTCTAAAACGTATTGGGGGAAAAATAGGGTTAAACCAAAGGGATTAATAAATGTAGTAAAACCCGCCCATGAATTTGTAGGCCCAATACAAAGTTAGACAAATCTGAAAAATCTGTACATCTGACCCGTTAGTCTGAAAACTTGTTAACTTAATTTGTGAATTAGTAAATCTGAACTCTGTATGTCTGAACTTGTAAACAAGTTAATCTGAAATCTATTAGTCTGGGGACACAAGGTTAGGAGGGGAATTACTTGTGTCATCTGTTGTTTGGGACCCATATTAGTCAGTAACCCTTTCTGGTATCAAAACTTTGACCCAACAGTAGGTAGGGTCCGGGCACGCTTACTGAACTAATTATAAGTGGTTCATTCTGATAATGGCGAGGGGTGTTGATGGTGCGTTCCAACCGGGTCATGTGCGTGCATGGATCCCGGTCTGCCTCTGAGGATGTAAGACGCCGTGACATCTGTAAATAGGTCTGTGCCAATTGGTTGTCACTTTAGGGAGTGATACACCCTACTGTGGGGCCGACACAGGATATTTATGTATTAGGGAGCCGATCGCTTGGGGTAGGGTTTTAGGGTACGCTTAGTTCTGTCTGTTTCTGTTGGTACCGTCTGTTTCTGTTGGGTGGTAACACCTGTCTGTTTCTGTGTGGTACCGTCTGTTCGGGTGGTAAAGGCCCATTACTAGTGTACACCTAATTCCACATTCTGTTTCCATAGGGATAAATATGTTTCTTCTTCTGTCTGTTTCTTATCGGGTAGTAAAGGCCCATTATTAGCATTCTGTTTCTGTTAAAGTATTCTGTACCCGTTCCTGCTTCAATTTAGACATTAGGGTGACACCTAATTCCGCTATACTAGTATTAGTGCAGAGAAGTGTAAAACAATAGTTTATATCATTCTGTTTTTCTGTTATATCTGCTACACCTGTTATAGTTATCTCACATCCAGTTTTATGTTCATATCATATTATTATTATCTGTTCATATGCTGAAAGTCACTGGACTTGCCAGACTTTTTGTCTGACCCTTGTTGTTTCGCCTCCTTTCTTCCGTTTCCCCCCCAGGTTATCCAAGGAGGGAAATACTTTAGCTTGATCCGGATTTCTCTTTGCTTGAAGTGCTTAAAGTATGGCTCGGCTCTGTATAGCTTCCGTTCCATGGGGATTATGGTTTTAAACTATGCATTTTGAAGGCTTTTGTACAAGACTGATATTTTGTACTTGAATTCTGAAATTGAAAGGATGTAACCATATTAATTTCTGTTTCCGCTGTAATAAAGTTAAAATTTTTCAAGTACTGTTTTATCTGTCTTGTAAGTTTCTGTTCTGTTTACTAAAATGCTCCACCAAAGTTAAGGCATTCCCTTTGTGAGTGACCTTAACGGAGGTGGGGTGTTACAGGTGGCAAAAAAATGTCTCTGTTTCTATTGAATCGTTTATACATTTTAGACAGGGGTAACTTTAAACGAATAGATGACTGGCCAAACGAACTCCAAATTTGAAGAAACAAGATTCATTCGATCCGTTGAGAAGAGGTCTAGTAAATTTTCAAGGTCTCATATTTTTTTGATTTTTTCTGTAATTGTAGGAATTTTTAACACTTGATTTTTCATCGATATTTATAATTGACTTTTCACAAAGGACCTCAGAATTCGACGAAACTTGTCCTATTGGGTCTGGAATAATTTTTTTTTGCTAGGATTACCTATTTGTTTGTCAAAATCGGAGGGTTTATGTGTAATAAACCAGAAATCTGGGCCAATTTAAAAATTTTATTTTGGCAATTTTAGCGAATTTTGATTATTTAAAATGAATTATTTTAAATAATATCGACGAGAAATTTATTTTGAATAGAATTCGAAAGAATATATTTATATAGATCGTCGTTAGAATATAAATATTTATTTTAAATTATAAAAGGAATTGAAAATGGCGCGGTAGTTCGATAATTCGATTTCAAACTTCAATTGAGCATACCGGGTGCAAACCAAACCGGATTTTAGTGAAACCAAAAATAATAGGATCTATTTGATAATATCTTTCCAACGAATCCGAAAAATCAAAATTTCATAGCGGGGATAAAAAGATATGTCCAGTTGAAAATTCTGAATAGTCGCTATGGAATTACGGCCCTTAAAAATAGCCATTTTGCAAACGACCTCGGATTTCGATGAAACCACTTTTTTTGGATCCGTGATGTCAAGTTATTGCTAGGTTTCAAATTTCATAATTTTTCGAATCAATATGTGAGCGTGGCAAAGGAAAACGCGTTTGACCACTTTTAGTTGATTTTAATCGACTGGAAAATGGCCATTTTTCCAACAGTCTCAGAATTTGACGAAACTAGTTTTGTTCGGACCGTATCGTCAATACGAAGCTAGAAAATATTTTTCGGGAATTTTTAGAGTTCGTATGTGGCCCCCAGTAAATTGAAATGTACGTTTAAAATTCAATATAATGATTTAAATGTTAAATCTAACGAAAACTGATCGTACCGATCGAATCAGCTTGTGATACATATCACATTGTGTTCGGAATGAGGGTAATTAGCTATGGACGACAGGCGTTGGGTCTCGATTAGAGGTCAAAATAAAAAGTTGCTTTTTAGAATTTAAATATAATAAAATATATATAATGGGCCCCTTTCTTTTCTCCCTCAAACCGGTCAAAGCCCTCCTCATACCCTTCAGTCAAAATCGAAATGGTAAAAAATAAATAAAGAAACCCGCTACGCCCAAATCGCCATCGCCCGGTCCCCCTCGTCGCAGCCACCATCCACCGTCGAAGCGCCATCAACCTCGAACCCCCCCCCCACCACCCTTCACCCCGGCGTCGCTCTCCTCTTTAATCTGAACCCCCAACCCACGAACGCCCCTCCCGATTCGAAACCCGCCACCACCCTGAAGAGCCACCGCCCGCTCCAGCGCCCTCCGCCGCCTCCTACTCGCCCTCCGACCATCAACAGCCGCCAAACCCCCTTTAAAACCCTGTAAGTGATTTATTGCAATTAGTTTTTTTGTAAAATAAGTTTTTATTGTTTTAATATATAAAGATGAGTTTTTTTTCTATGAACGATAATATATAAAGATGAGTTTTTTTTTCTTTGATGAACGATATTATCATAAAGGTGTGATTTTTATTCATATGAAGCAAAGAAAGATTAGATTTTTACTTAGAGAAAGATACGATTTTTATTAGAAGTGAAGATTAAAAATATGATTTTTATGATGTAGAAGAAATAAAAATATGATTTTTATATTTTAGAAAGAATAAAAATCTGATTTTTAATTTATAGAAGATATAAAAATATAATTTTTATATGATGTGAAGATTAAAAATATAATTTTTATACTAGAGAAAGGATAAAAATATAATTTTTATACTATAGAGAAGGTAAAAATATGATTTTTATATTGTGGGGATATCAAAAATATGATCTTTATTATTTGAAAGGCGATAAAAAAATATATCTTTTACATAAGAAAAACGTATAGATTTTTATAGCGAATAAAAATATAATTTTTATTAGGATAGTGAGATAAAAATTCAATTTTTATATACATGAAGTGGAAATAAAAATTCGACCTTTATATAAGAAGAAGTGTTGTTAAAAATATATTTTTTAACATATACTTCATGAAACAGACTGCGTTGGAAGAACAATGAAGATTTTCTACATAAGAAGAGTCGTGGCGTTTGGATTAGCTAATCAGTGAGAACTTCTCACCTTTTAATTTTATTTCTAGTTAAAAATATATACTAGGATGCAGACGGTGTTTAGTAGCACCTGACACCCGTCGTCCACAGACCATGGACGGCTTGTATGCTTGTTTGTTTGATTTTGATGTGTAGTTGATTGTGTGATGTGATGTGAAATGAAATAAAATATTTATATAGTTGAAACAAAATATTTTATAGTAAAATATTTTATAGTTAAAAATAGAATTTTTAACGTGTATATGAAATGAAATAAAAATAAACAAATCGGACGATTTGTTTATATACACACATTTGACTGATATTGATTGGGACGATAAATTTTACACATCGCCCAACTGCACAAATAAAATCTGTGTTTGATTGTTTGAAACGCCACACGGGTATTGGGATGATATTTGACGTACACTAATCCCGATTGTTTAGTTGTATGTCGATCGATTGATTGACAGACTGTTATAAGCGTTAAATATTTATATTCGATGCTTATACAGTGTAGAATGCACTTTGGATGATGGTTGATTATTCATCGTTGTTATTGTATACACGTGTGGTAGAAAATCCATATAATTAACATTATATGGTAATTGATTGGGCCTCATTCCATATTTAAAAAAGAAATATTTGAAATAGAAATATTTGAAATAGAAATATTTGAAAAGGAAATATTTGAAATAGAAATATTTGAAAGAGAATATTTGAAAAAAAAATATGAAGCCGTGTTGATTTGATTGACGCCATTTTGACGTGAACGATATTTATATCGATTTTATCCATTTTATAATGAATATCGAAAATGATTTCAAAATCTGTTCTTTTGAAAAGAATTGAAATTCGAATTATTTTGAAAAGAATTGAAATTCGAATTAAATTGAATATAAAGGAATTCGAATTGAAATTGAATATAAATGAATTCGAATTTAAATTGAATATAAATGAATTCGAATTGAAATTGAATATAAATGAATTCAAATTGAAATTGAATTGAAAACGAACTGAAATCGAATTAGAAATCAATTTGAATTGAAATCGATTTGAAATGAATTTAAAACGAATTTATATGGAATATTCAATTTTGATTTGAAATTGAATATGAAGTTGAAACCGTTTTGAAAATGAATTTAAAACGATTTATAAAGCATGTTTTGAATTGAAATCGACGAAGTATATATTATATATATTATATATATAATATAATGGCCTGAATAAAATGCGCCGCGCCGCGGCAGTTCGCGAATTTCGACCATTGACTTCGAACGGATATTACGGGAGATCCGACCGTCGGATTCTCCTAAAACCGGAACCGTTGGGTTCGTACCGAAAAGAGCTTTCTAACGATTATTAGAAATTAGAAATCTAACAGTTGGATTTGGAATTATGTCCAAATAAAATTTGAAAAAGGTCGCTGTAAGTGCAGTTCGATGGCCATTAGTGGAAATCGACTGTACGGGCCTTGATAAAATTATTAAAAATAGTAATAATTTGTGTAAAATCATAAGAAATGATTTGAGAAGAATTGGGATGAAAAACTCCATATTTGAAAAGATAAAAATAGATTTTTATCGAAATGAACTAGTTTTGAACTAGAATTATAATTCTATTTATTTTTAGATAAATAAATTGGATTGAAATGGTTTTGAAAATAACCAGAATTACCAATAATTGCATTGGACTGGATTTGAATCGAAATTTTCTTCGGAATATTTCGATGTTGGATTTCGTGATTATACAGATAGCGTTATGGAAATTTGAAAGATATATATATATATATATATATATATATATATCGTTATTTCCAATACGATATTTGTTGGACGTAGAATATGATATTGAATATAAGCTGATATATTTTCTATTCAGAGCCTTGTATTTAATATCAAATGTGATTTGGGTTTGTCGTGAATGGTGTCTTCATTAACACTGTTCTTAAGCCCAGTTGAGGAAAGATTAAAACTTTTTTATTTAGATTTAATGAAGTGTACCAATTAAATAATATTTAATTGGAATTGAATTGGTATTGATTTTTGGGTTTATCGTGAACAGTGTTTTAAATAACACTTGTTTTTTTTACCCGATAATTAATAGAATGTGATTTTGGGTTGTTGTGAACGGTATCTTCAATAATACTGTTCTTAGACCCAAAGGAGTTAAGAAAATCAGAAACTAACTGGAGATTAGCTAAGTTGAATGGTTCCTGGTGTATTGATCTGATGTTGGTTTCGGCCTTCGGGGTTAATACTTAGGGAATTGCTCACTTGCTAATTTACGGTTGGGGACTGATTGGAATGTGATGTGATTTTGGGTTTATCGTGAACCGTGTTTTAAATGACATTGATTCTTTAACCCAGTTACAGATTAAAACTAAGTGGAGTTTTAATGAATCTTTAATTAGATTGAAAAGATCGAGAATGGAGTATCACCAGTTTTACTCCAGGCGGTAGTTAAATCTTTAATTAGATTTGAACGTGAAATGGTAATTGAATTTACCGATAACGCCGTTGTGTTAGATATGAAGTATTACCAGTTTTACTTCATTGGATGAATAGGTTGGGATTGGGAAATAAAATAAATGATTACTTCGGTAAGGTTCGCTAATCCCGACTAGTTTGAATTGATATTCAGAAGTAGATTAAAGAATAAATTTCAAGGAATTTATCTTTGATAAAATTAATGGGAACCTTTCCCTATGAATGTGAAATTTAGAAACTAACTGTCGGTTAGCTAAGCAGAGTGGTTTTCTGGATATTGATCTGATGTTGGTTTCGGCCTTCGGGGTTAATATTTGGGGAATTATTCTCTTGTTAATTTACGGTTAGTGACTGATGAATTGAAATGAGGCGTATGTTGTGTTTGTGTAACACTTGTTTATAATATACGTGAGTTATTCGGAAAGACCAGGTTTATCCCATTTTGAATAACTGATACGACGATAAGTCGAAGATGAAGACGGTGGTCAAAGACCGGAGGTCTTCACGTCGTTTGGGTGATTACTAACGATCTTGATTGGGATGTGCACCCAAGAAGATGGAAACAGTTGGTGATCGTCCAGACGTACTTGGAGATCGATGGATATGCGGGGTACTAGGTGCCTCCGGTTTCGTTCAGACCCAGAACGAACTTGTAAATGGACTGTGTGTCTGACATTGGATTTTAGTCTGTGTGATTGATTTCTATTAAATATATATCTGTTTGGCGGCGGAGAATTTATTCTTTTGCTTAACGCCCTTCTCTGAGACGTACGAGCTCAGGGGTTATATATTGGTGGATATCAAACGCATGGAGTGAATTGCCTGTGTGGCATGCCTAAGTGGAAAATGATCAAGGCATCTGTTGAAAAGCAAAGTCTTGTGGTTGATGAATCAAAGCACGGCCTTTGTGGCGTAGCTTTGTGTAACGTTTGATTCGTGAGTTTCACACCCGGTATGAACCAAAAACGCGAGAGGACCTCAGGGAGGACTTGCATTTCTTTCTAGTTAGAAGTGGCGTCAGTGGTTTTACATGCCCTGACGAGTTTGACTTATGTGGTTGTTGCTGTTGCGAGGCGCCTCGGTTAGATCGGACGATCCGGGTCCGATGGAGTCATTCGTTGGCTCATTTACGCCCCATAGGGCGGGGAGACGTATTTTTCAGGCACTATAATCCACATCGGTGGACCGGCCCTGTCGCTCCAAGGGGCAGTTGCGGCTGTTCCGGAGGCTCGGGCTAGAGAGTCTCGAATCGGTTGAGGACGATCCCTGGCCTCGGTTCATAGACGGAAATCCAATTTCCAAATACGTGACATTTGCGGTTTTAATTTTAGAACTAGTATGGCGACATGATAAATGGTACCCATGCCGTCTATGATTGATACTTATGATTTGAAGTTGTTTATACACTATGCACTTATAGTAGTATCAAATGATTTGTTTTAAACGTACTAAGCATGTTTGGCTATTATAAGGGAAAACCCTATCCCCCGGCTTGCGTTGCATTGTGTGATAGGACCTGGGTCTTATAATAGCTTCATTTTTCTTTATTTAGCATTCCGTTGTTGTTATATGCACTGGTATTCTTGGGGGGAAACTCGTTCCGTGTTAAACGGCGTGGTCCTCTGATTTACCTAACTTTGAAAATAAAGATTAATAACTGTTTTAGTTCTCACACCAGTCACATGACTGACCTGGAGTTTATTGTTTTAACCTAAACTCTGGGTGCCCTTATTTTGACACGGGCAGCTAGTAGTTTTGGTTTTGCAGATTTATATTCACAGGATCCTGGTTTACAGCTGGAACGATATCCGGAAAGCTTTGTATCCGTATATCTCTTCTAGTTGTGTATTGTATTATTTTCCGCTGCTGTGTATTTAAAATGTAATTTAAATCTCTGATATTTCTGTGTAATATTCATTTATACTCTGTATATTCTTGTAATCTGATGGAATTGTTGTAATATGCAATGAAATGTTCTTCCGTCTGCGTTCTATTTTGTCGTGTTCTCAAAACAATCAGGCGTTTCGAACGGTCTGGGTCGGTTTAGCGACTGATTCGGATCGAGCGAAATTCCGTGTTGTCTCATTATGTAGGTAATTTGATTCATTTATCATTGCAAAGTTATGGATAATAAAACTATCCCACTTCCCTTTGTTTATAAATAATGTGTGCGTAACCCTAAAACAAAGGGTCAAATGTTGAGTGCGTGGTCAACAGACATGGAAGCCGTTACTTCCATATTTAACGACAGAGAACTACCCTCATCCTCACTCTCTTTTCTTTCAAACTAATCATCAAAATCAAATCTTTTCAACAATAATCTTGTTACTCTCAGCAAGTGGTCCATGTTGATCGGCGATGATCAAATTTGAAGTAGCATACTGGCTGGAATCTCGAGATAAGGAAGCAGGAGTCTTGGTGCAATTGCGAGCGAAGGGGGAACTCGAATGGGACACGGTTTTGGGTGGTGAAGGAGTAGGGTCGGACGTACACTTCGCCGACCTCAGATGAACTTCTGGTGGGCCATCGGTGTTGCAGTGGTGAGAGGATTAAGTCGAGCTCGGTTTTTCTTTTTGCATCGTGAAGCAATACAAAGGGTTAAAGGAAATGAATGATGCTTGGGAGGCCGATGTTCTCTGTTTGAAAGTAATGAGTTTTATTAGTTATTAACGGAAAAAAAACTACTTGATTATATTACTATTAACTAATCCTACAATGTAAAACAGGATTAAACAATTTCGCCTAAAACACGCAGAGCAGCAGTGATACAGGGAGACGCATTTGGGATGAAGAAGGAAACCGTATCAGCTAATTTATCATCGCTTAAACCAAGTGATTAAAGCTTAACTTAGTAATTAACGTTCACTTAAAATTTATTAAGGAAATAATAATTTAAATTAATTTATATGTTACAGGTGACATATTTGAATGTGCATGAGTTCATCTTGGGATAGCAGGTGCTGAAATTGAAGGAGCAGCGTGGATGTTGTAGGTGAACAACGAAGGAAGACAGTAGTATCGCGTTATCAACAAAGGGCGTAAACGGATTTCCACTAATTAAGTAATTAGTGTAAACTAATTTAAAATTTAGGGATTTATTTAGGTTAATTTAAAATGTATGATAAATCATCACTTGTTTACAGGTATTGAACGGGATCAAGGTCAGCGTATAATTGAAACCTGGGTAGATCGCGTGTGAAGGGACAGAGGAGCAGTTCGAACAAAACACAATGTAATATAAAAAGAAATTTAATGTATAATCAAGCATTAGTATTAATAATTTATAATTAAGATGTTAGCTTATTTAAATTAAACCATGTTTGGACTATGCAGGTAGAAACGAACGACCGAGATGCATGAAGGAACAAATAGTGAACGGGCCATATTCTGAATTTAGAAGTAATTAAAAACTAATTTTATTTTTAATTAAAGAATTTAATCGTTTAATTAAAAACGTATGTTTATTATATCCATAACTCAAAACTATATGATTAGAATTGGACAAACCAAGATACCATGGAATCATTTTGACAAGCAGAACTTGATGGAACTAATCTGGACAAGATTGGACACAGCATAATTTTTTAGTTAAATTAAACAGCTGTTTGATTTAACTGAAATTAAACCATTCAACAAAAAATCAAATCAAAGTGAGTTAAACTCACTCAGTGTTAGACCAAAAAAATGGCACTAACACCCAATATAATAGATTTCTTATATAAGAATCGAGAATAATCATCAAAAAGCATAGAAAAACAATCAATACACGAGATTTATAGTGGTTCGGCGTTAACGAACCTACGTCCACTTTATAGTTTCTCATTTCGTTCCGAAATTACAATTACAATGGATACATTCACACAATAACTCGAAATCAATGAATATTTCTCTCCGAACTCATTGATTTTCATTGGAGAAGAAGGTGGTTATCTATAGGAATTCGGCCATGGCAGCCATGAACAAATGAAGTGCGAAAATCCTCCTGAAAATGGTGCGTGAACCTGTATTTAATGGCATAGAGTTGGTTAGGGCTGAGTGGCCACATGGCAACATCAGAGGAAAACTCGCAAGTAATGGAGAAAGTGGAGGAATGGGATTCATTTCGTGGGTTGCCAAGTGTACAGTGATCCAGTCTCCACACTTAGTGAATAGGCCTTCATTCTCATACATTTACAGCTCCTGGCGGATCGGAAGTTGTTCTATCAGATCTGGTGTTTGTGTGTCAATTTCTCCAGATTTCTTCGTAAGCTGCTGATATGGGATCGGGTCGAGTTCGACCCGATCCAATAATTCGATTCGTGAAGAAGTAGAGAGGCAAGCTTCTTCAGGTGAGGGTTTCGGGTCTAGATTCATGCGATCCGAAGCGGGGAGCATTTATTGATCGGTTCGGGGTATAGGCGGATCAGGTAAGATTCTACGCGATCCGATCCGGTTGTGACATGGTAACAATTATCCTAATATAGGTCGACTGGGTCGCATATACTCGAACCAAGCCGGTCAGCTTCATGCTTGTTGATACACGAATTTTCCACCTTGGTTTGAGACTTCCCTATTGACTCGAGCTGACTTCGTTACTCATGAATGATTGTCTAACTTTGTGTGGCCTGGTCACAAAGCAGACTTACATTTTGCCCCCCAAAGTACGTCTTATCGTAGATGAGATGTGCTTTTGATAAATCGGGCTGACTCTTTCTAGAACGTCATCTGTCCTTGAGAATGCTTTATCAAATTGTTGTGTTCTCTTGAGCAGTTCTGTCTCTCAGAACTTTTCCTGTACAAATGGCTTGTCATATATCGCACAGTTTCACATGCACTCTTTGGGCAAAATCCTATGGTTGGAGTAGTCGAAATGATTGAGCAATCATTCAAACCTCGTCGAATTAAGAAGTTAAGTTCTTTCATCACAAGTTACATAAGATTCCTAGCTCCCGCGCATGTGATCATGCCTGCACAAGTCGTTTCCAAACGACGTCGTCTTTTCATGAAAATCAAATGTATCGTAGAGTTAGACTTTCTTTCGCATACGAGTCAATGTATGAAGTAGCCATCCAAATCTTGGGGCAGTATAAGAATCTCCAAACTTTAAGCTAGCTTCTAGACTATTGGGATAGATCGCATCAGAATTGGATCATGAATCTATCATTTGCGCTCGTCTTGGGACTATCCCGACATCAGGACATTAATCATATCATATTAAAAGAAATCCAAGACCATTCCGGGTCCTTTCATAGTCTCGTGATCACATACAAATTAGTAAGGTACGTCATTGAAATCATATAAACCAGTGCTCGTAAGATCATAACAATCGTAAGGTAGTTGGAGAGTTCTCCTCATTCTCTATTCGAGGTAGTTGCGTACCAAGTCTTTGAATTCACGTTTGATCCATTAGCGGGCTTTCTTGAACGGTCAAGATGAATCATATCATATTCCGGAGATACAGTTTATATGTTCCGAATCAAGCGTCGCGTCAGAATCATGTTCAAAGTTAGTCTGCCAGTTGAAGTTCATGCCCCAACATCAGTGGAGGACGAGCGAAGTCAGTGCTTATGCCCCTAGCATGAAGTTTTGAAGTGGATGGAAGCCGGTCTCTGGCTTCTTGGTTCCGAATATGTGATAGCCGTCAATCATGCTTCTGCCTTTAATACTAGATGGTGATCCACTATTCGGATGTATGCGGGTTAGTCTTGCGGAGTCATTCTTTTAGTTACAGTATAGGATCTTGTGGAACTCCAATGACAGTAAATGCGTATAAGGTCGGCGGATAGTCGAATTACGTTGCTCGAAACTCGTACCATGTGCTCCCCATCCACGGGGATTTACTAAGCGGTGATCATCAAATCCACATCTTCTCTAAATTCATACTCCCTCATCAAGTGTGAGTTAGAGTTTGATATAAAATGATTTGTTCGTGTCCAACTCGTGTTAGTCTTTGGTCTCCCACCCAAGCTCTGAGGTTCGAAGTTGGGTGGCGATAAAGTCAGATTATAGCTATCTCAAATGCTCTCGTTTTCCCCCTACATGGAGAGCCTCATGTTGAGGTTGAGCTAGATTTTAAACATTCATATGAATTGGAGCAGAGGTTGGTTGGGATCAGTTTAAGTTTCTAGTGGCTTTTGCATATCCGTCGTTTTCATCCAAAATGTTACGGTCAGAAGTTGCATGCTACAAATGCCTGGGAGGAGGTTGATTGCATCTTGTTTCATTAAAGACGACTATGCCAACTTGTCCTTGGATCTCATATGATCTGGACCACGGGGCAGGGAGTGTTTGTGCCAAGTTCGTTGTCTCTTGAATTCCCACGGTGCTCGCTCCAGCGAGTAAGTCGTAGTTACTCGGACTTCCATCTATTCGAGTAAAGAAGTTAACCATTATTTTATGTCGTTTCCGGAGAATTTCATCTCGCTGAGCCATCTAAGTTCTCAAATCAGCAAGGGTACCATCCATTTCATATCTAGCTTGACATGCTGAGGGATGATTGCAAGAATAAATCTGCTGACTTCCTTCGTTCCTAGCGCCTTCTGCGCCAATATCCTCAGCATGGAAGAAACTTCTATCTTCCTTCTTCTTAGCCTGTGAGTTGGAGTGTCAGGCAATTCGCTTCCTTGCAAGTTGGAAGTCAAAGTAATGGCATCCCCCTTTATATGGAGTCTTTCAACCGGGAAGTCAGTCGGGACTAGCAAATGGACGTTCACTTTGCGTCTATTATATGGTCCTCAAGCAGCCTGTCAAGATCGAGGTATAAGTTAGACACATACATGTAAGTTATGCCATTTGTAAATATTTTCAACAGTGTGGCCCCAGTCCAGGGGTAATGGCGAAAGATCGGTAGTTGTATCACATCCCATTCAAATTTAGACATGGATGCAGGGAAAAGAGACATTGCTTTCAAAGCTTATGTGGTTGAGTTATCCAAGTGCTTGAGTTATCGCGTTTTCCATTCAGTATATTTGCGAGGTGGCACTTGTCGTTGCACTTGGGCTATGGCCAGTCATACGTGGGCGTGTATGTTGATTTGATATATCACTCTTAGGGCCTCCTTTCGGTCGTCGCCTTGAGCCTCCTGAGAAGTTTAGCATTGGGTATCAGTGTCAGCCTTCTGGACGTGGCCCTTTGTTTGTTTTCCACTATCCTGCTGTGGTTGTCACGAGTGCGGCCCACACATTCTTGTTCTTTTATCTTGTACAAGCCTGCACTCTGTAAACGAAGCGAATCTCTAAGTAATAGGTAATAAAGCATATCATAATCAAATAAAGGTTTCAATTCAGAATTCGTGCAATCGAATAGTATCTAATAAACCATATAGAATTTATCTAGAGGGGGTGATGTGTGTGCGCGCCCCCAATCAATCATGAATAAAGTGCCTAATTAGGGCTTGTTCGACATTGTGTTGCCCCCAATCCTTCTGTGGGGGGTGTCGGCTCAGCTTTCAATCTTATCCCCAATCCTTCAGTGGGGTAGGAGCCTGTTGTCTTCGGTACTTAATCTTAGCACCTTTATACTCTCCTGACGTATGCCTAGGTTAGAGTGTAATCAAGGAGGTCTTTAATCGTGGTGCACCATCACGCCTTGGGGACGTTGTCTTCTCGTCCTTTATACTCTCTCTCGAATCATGAGAGTTAGAGTTAATCAGGCGAACGGTCATGTCATTCGCTCCGGCATTCCTTTTGTGCTCTAATCCCAAGAGTGGGATTCTGCGGGGTCGAGTGTCGTTCTCGATCTCTATTTTTAGTCCGTACTCCGTACTTCACTCTGGTAGATGGAGCTTTTCAGGTAAGTGGTCGGGTTACACTCGCCGAGGCGCTACCTCCTGATCACCGATTCACGGGTAGAGGTGGCCATTCGCAATAATCAAGTTTCTCTAATCCCATCGACTCGTGGGATGGAGTTTGGTCGGACACTACAAATCATGAGAGCCAGAGTCACGGATCGAGTGGTCTTTAATCATGGCGCGCCCATCACACTTGTTCTAGGTTTGTACTTCTATCCAATCTCTGAGGATCAGAGTTAGTCAAGCAAACAGTTGGTGAATGTTTGCAGAAGCTTTGCGTTCCTCCAACCAATCTATGAGAGGAGCGATTGGCACCGAACTTTAGGTACCAGCATCATTCATACCGCATGAGTTAGTTTTTTTTTTTGAGCTAAAAATGTGTGATCCTCCTAAAGGAAGAGAGCACACACATATATAATAAAAATAAAGTGATACAAATGTCTAAATACAGACCCAAAAAACGGGAGTCTCAGATAGTAATGTAAGGGATAATAGATAGATGAGTTCCGGCAAGGGCACCACCCATCATACTTCATTATCGAATTCCGGCAAGGCCACCACCCGATAAGAAGTATATCTATTCCCATACATATAACAATCTAAGTGCACAACATGTAGTGAGACAAATCACCAAAAAATACAAACACCCCTACTCTACATACACCAATATATCCAAAGCAAATCAAAATGGTCAATCCAAACAACAATCCCAAAAGCTCCACAGTTACATCTACAACCTGTAATCTGAAAGACTGAAACAAAATTATCAGTAACTAACACGTATATATGAGTATATGCCTATATATATATATATGCATATATTCATATATAAATGAATAAGGAGAAGGACATAAGAAACAAACAAGTAAGAGGAAAATGTCAAACCTAGTATCAAGAATCAACAACCCAGACGAGGTCTATTGCATCTAAAATAGCTATTAATACGAATGAATAAACTCAGTTTATATCTTACCTTAGACAAAAAACGCCCAAATTGCAATTTACCAAATAGTTTATAGTGCGAATTAGACATCCAAGCCAGACAGAATTTTACTATGTTGACGATTAAATTATCCTTAGGTACAGAAATTGAATGAAAGATTCTCAGGTTCCTTTCAACCCAAATGAACCAACTAATGAATATTACTAAGGAATCCAATATGTATTTCTGTCTTGAATTATATCGTAATCTATGACAATTCCAATAATCAATACAACTACTAAAGGAATTAAAACAATCAAAAGTAAAAATCCTAATAATCATATTAAAAATAGAAAAGGTAAAAAAACAAGAGAAAAATAAATGGTCTACATCCTCCTCTCCAGTATTACAAAAACAACATTTTACATCAAAAATAACATTTTTCCTTTTTAACATCTCAATCGTATTAAGCTTCTTATGGATGATCAACCACATTAGAAACTTTGCTTTAGGTGTAGAGTTAGATTTCCAAAGAAATTTAAAGGGATATAATGAAATACCAGAAAAATTAATAAATCTGTACATAGAATTAACAGTGTAAACTAAACTCTTATCTATACCCCAACTAATAGAATCACCATACTCGTCCAAATGGTACAATGCTAACTTAGTTTTAAGTAATGCCAATTGTCTTAATAAATCTTCTTCTAGTATATTATCCAAGGAGAAATCCCATGGAGGATCTAAATCTGTTTTATAAACATCCTTAATTAATGCATTCTTAAATCTACTAATGTTAAAGAGCTTACTAAATTCAATTTTCAGTGGCACTCTAGAGATCCAAGCATCGTGCCAAAAATAAGTGAGGTTTCCTGAATGAACTAACACTTTGCATCCTAAATTAAAAAAGTCAAAACAATTCAAAATAGACTTCCAAAATTGAGATAAACTATTATCCCAACGACCACTATTTCCAATAAAAAACTCTCCTCTTGAATAATAATATTTGGAAACGATAGACTTCCAAGAAGCCTTCACTTCTGGACATCTATATTTCCATAACCATTTAGTGAGCAGAGCAGAGTTAAAATTATGTAGATTTATGATCCCCAGACCCCCCTCTATCTTAGATTTACAACACATGTCCCAATTAACTAGACATTTATAACCTTTACAACTAGAATCTCCATTCCAAAGATAATTACGCATAATCCTATCAATTTTCTCAATTACCCATTTAGGGAATCGATGAACAACCATCCAATATGAGGGGATGACCGATAGAACCGAATTAACTAGAACTAGTCTACCTACTCTAGATAGGAATCTATTGTTCCAGTTAGATAGTCTATTACTAAGCTTATCAATGATAACTATCCAGTCTTCCTTTTTAAGCTTCGACGGTCTTATTTTAAAACCTAAATAATCAAAAGGAAATTTCATAATCGAACAGTTCAAAGTGCTGGCTACCAAAGTCTCAACATTGTTAAAATCATTAAGAACCATCACGGCACTTTTATCAAAATTAATTCTAAGACCTGATAACATCTCAAAACAGTAAAGAATAAACTTAAGAGCAATAATATGCTCAGGCAAGTGGGAAGAAAATAATAATGTATCATCTGCGAATTGAAGGATCGATAATTCATTATTAAATTCCTCATTCCCAACACTACCTAGAACACCTAATCTCCCAGCCCTCTTAATAATTCTAGAGAAGACATCAATCGCTAAGTTAAATAGAAAAGGCGATATGGGGTCGCCATGTCTAAGTCCCCTCCTTGATTGTATCTTCTTACCTACTACCCCATTCACAACGATGCTGGAACACCCAGACTTAAGCAATAACAAGATCCAATTGGTCCATCTAACACTAAAACCCCTAGCGAGACATAATTCGCATATAAAGTCCCAATCAATTGAATCAAATGCCTTCTCAAAGTCTAACTTCAATATGGCACATGCTATATTATTCTTACAACAGACATTAATGTATTCCTGTACCGCTACCACTCCATTCGCTATATTTCTACCTTTAATAAAAGCAGTTTGGGAGCAGTCAATAAGGTCATTCATCTTACTACTCAGCCTATTCGCTAGGACTTTAGAAATTATCTTGACAGAAACATTAATAAGAGAGATAGGTCTAAAATCCTTAGGAGAATTAGCCCCCTCTCTCTTATGAATAAGTATGACATTGGCAAAGTTGAAACTACCTAAACGCAAATCCCCACTATAAAATTCATTAAATAAGTCAATAATATCAAACTTCAAAACTTCCCAAAATTGTTTGTAAAAATTAACAGAGAAACCATCAGGTCTAGGAGCTTTGTCACTAGGCATATCACTGATTGCCTTCCAAATCTCCTGCTCTGAAAAAGGCTTATCTAAATCTATAAGATTAACTCTAGTATCAGAAGGATATAAGTCATTCCATCTGACATTAGTTCTTCTCTTAATCTTACTACCAAAGATCTGTTTATAATATCTAGTGAAAGCTTCGTTTAGGTCTTTCTGCAAAGTCAGCTCTACATTATTGTCAATAATCGAATGAATCATATTATCACGTCTTCTCTTATTAGCCACACTATGAAAAAACTTAGTGTTATTGTCCCCTTCCTTGATCCATTGAATGCGAGACCTTTGCCTCCACATCATCTCTTCTTTTTCTAAAATCTGCTTAAGGTCTTGTCTAAGATTACAGTATCTATCTTTCTCGGTAGCATTAAGAATCCTGGACTCAATGACTTTATCTAAATCTAACAGTTCACACATGATCTTATCCTTGCTAAATCTTACATTACCAAAAACAAATTTATTCCATCGTTTAAGAAAAAATCTCAATTTTCCTAACTTCGCAACAAAAATCTTAGCAGAGTTACCCCTATAAACATTATTGAAATAAAACAAGGACTTCCATTTTACAGAAACAAGGTTAATGAAACTATGATCCAACAACAACATCTTCTCAAACTTAAAACTACTACTAATTGAAATATTTGAATTACTCGTAAGTATAATAGGGCAATGGTCAGAATGTAAAAATGGTAAACCCTTTACTCTACAGATCAAATATCTATCATCTAACTCAGGACTAATAAAGAATCTGTCTAATAATGCAAATGAAGGGATATCACGGACATTCGACCAAGTAAACGATCTATTATCGAGAGGAATCTCTATTAGATTATTTTCTAAAATAAAATCGTTGAATTCCTCCATATTAGAGAAATCACCTTCTCGTGGTTATCTCTCTCCTAAAAATCTGGTTACATTAAAATCTCCCCCCACAATCCAAAGATTGGGGGAAAGATTCCTAAAACTAGAACACTCTTCCCATAAGAGTCTCCTTTCCTCCTTTGTGTGGGGACCATACACATTAGTAATTCCCAAGGAAGAATTATCAGAAAGGGATTCTAAAATAATATGAAAGGAATGCAGCTTAGTAAACTCATGTACCAGTCTGTATTGATTGTCTTTCCAGCCAATCATAATTCCTCCGGCAGTACCAACTGCCGGAAGACAAGCCCAATTACGAAAAATGGACCCTCCTAACCTAATATAAAAACTAAAATCTGGACGTTCAATTTTTGTCTCTTGCAATAGAACAATATCAATGTGATAATCTCTAAAAAAAGTCCTAACTTTAGCACATTTTTTAGGGTCATTTAGACCCCTAACATTCCAACTAACTATCCTCATCTATTCAAGGAAGATACCCTTTCTAATTCCCTACTCCTAATATAGTTAGAATCTAACTCAATATCAGTAAAAATAAAAGCTGTATCACTAGCCAGCTGAAATAACTGGCTAGTCGACAGACTACTCAAAGCATACGGAGAATAATCACTACCATAAACAGAAGTCAAACCTGAGCCCAAAGCCGAACTGCTACTACTAGCATCCGAACCCGGGGACCTACCTCTAAATGGAGAGGAGCTCGATTTGATCCTAGCGCTGCGACGAACCAATCCAGAACAAGGAACTACTCTTCTACGCCTCCTCCTTCTAGACGATGAAGAGGGAATACCATTACTCTGACATAAAACGCCACTGAACTCCAATTGATTAACCCCGCTTGAGTAATTCGAATTGTCTCCTTCGCCAACCGATGGACTGGTAACTGTTCCAGCAAAGCTTGCCAATCGATATAAAACATCCTCCCATCTAAATAAGCAAAGCCTCGGCCTCAATATCAATGAACAAAGCTTCGTTTTACTTGCACTAATAACCACCGTGAAAACATTATCTGCCCATGAAATATTACTCAAATGACATTCCAAGACTGTTGAAATCATGAACTCAGAGGCCATGTCAACCAACCCCCATACTGTACCAACCTTCTGGTTCGCCACCAAACCCGACTGAGCATCACACCTGCACGCCTCATCCACCTCTGTGTTACCCTGATCACTATAACTTACCCCTCATTCAACTTCCACATTGGCTACTAAATCGTTACAGTATAATCTCTTTCCCATTCTATCATGCACAACCTTTACCACCTTGTCTCTTTCCAACCTAATATTTCTCGAGATCTTCTTATGGTGCAATATGTTACATTTCAGCTTTTTAACCCGAAAACCTCTCCTCGACAAATAACCAGACTTCGGACCATCCTTCATACCAGATTCAACCATATCCTCGCTCCTCGATACTAGCCCAACATCATCTACTGCCAGGACATCAAAGCTATATGAAAGGACCACATCTTTTGCCATGGACCATAAAGTCCCCTTTTCTTTCCCTGTAATGCTAATAGACTCACTCATTGAATCTCCTTCTTTACCCTCTTTGCCCATGTCAATTTCATCCACGTCTATCATTACTTCACTAACCTTGTCCAGCTTGCCACCAATACACTCCTCAACAGTCCATGTATCCTCCTTGAGCCCCATGCATATCATTACAGCCGGATCAAACCACATAGGATCACAACAAAAAGTCCAGTACGAATCAATATTGTTCAACATTTCACTTTCAAAACAGGTCCCCTCTTTCGCTATACTTTTTACATTAATATCCATCACCTCCCCTGTCTTGAGATTATCAACCAACCCACCATGACTCGGAAATTCACTATCAGCAACAGTGTGGATCTCTGAATCTTTGTATTCGCATATAATGGCAGAGTTTAAAGCATCATAGTGATCTAGTATTCTGTCCAACAATCTAATTGCCATCCTATTGTTGCTAGTATGCTGATCAGAGTGCAGTCTCCATAGCTTAACCAGATTCAGACTGAACGAAAAAGAATGTTCTTTTCTTTTCAGCGGCTTCGGCAACGAAGGATAAGCCTTCCCTTTTTCAACCTTCTTATTCCACAAAATTCCATCCACCATCCCTTCCAAGTTCCATCCCAACAACAATAGTAGGTAATCACCTTCGTTTGAACAGTCCAGAGAGTCTAATGCATAAAAATCTAGAAGCTCAATTATGATCAGACAAATTCTCAAACAGTTAAAGTGCATCAGTTCCCAAACTGATTTTCCAGTAAAACTCCTTGAACAACTGAACTTTCTATGCCCAATACCACCACAGTTATAGCATCTCAGACCATATCTACAATCTTTTGCTATATGATTTGGTTCTCCACAGCAAAAGCAAACTCTGGTTCCCTCTTTTATTCTAATTCGAGATTTTTTAGCCTTAACCGAGTTCCATTTAGGCATATTAAGCATAATTTGTTTCACTATATCCGCAAAAGACTGATTGAAAATTGAATGGAAATGTTGCGAATGACTTACAGCGTTGATTGGAATATTCCACGAAGCCTCACACTGTCCAAAAGTCAAGTTAATTCTACCCCCATTCATGTTAGTTCTGTTTCTAATCTCCACCGGGGCCGAGTTGTTGAAAATACCTGAAATGCCATGATAGATTCCTCTCGATTTGCCACCGAACAACAGAACATCACCTGATTCTAGAATAATATTCCTGATAGTGCCTCCTTCATCTCTAAACACATACTCAGCTGCATCGCCTATCGAAAAGGAAACTACGGGAAGACCAAGTGACAAACTTTCCTTGCTTTCATCCTTATCCTGATGCATTCCCAATTTCCCATCCCGATTGTAGTATTTAATTATACAAACATCAGGAATCATGAAAGGAAGTTCTTCTAGTTTTCCACCTTTATTCACTAATTCCCTATGCGCAAAATTCATTGAATCACATACCAGCTGTTTGAAATCTTCTGGAATTTTTGGAGGAGTAGAGTCGTCATTTAATCTCCTGTCCTCATAAGTTTTCGATTGTGGATTCCAATTTTTTCCCAAACACATCATAAACAGATTTAACATTGCACCATTCTCAAAGCTCGGCTTATAGAATCCTCCATCCCCAATTCCAAGTTCTTGACATCTTTTAACAATTTGAACTTGATCATCAAGGCTAATAAAACGCTTTAACAAGATCATACCCGAACTTAAGATCTGTGTTTCTTGAATCTTTAACCGATTTTGCCCCAAATCTCCTGCCAAATCCGAACAAAATCTGCTTCGATGATCCAATATACCACCAGTATTCTGTTCCCTACAATTCCTCGCGAGATGATTGCATTCTCCGCATCGAAAGCAGCGCTTCTGAAATCGGATGGACACCAAATCAGGTCGAGAGATAAAGCTCGCCTTTTTCCTTTTCAGAGATTGATACGAATTTGGGCGAGATCCATTCGAAGAAGAAGGTAATAACATTGAACGAGATCCATTCAAAGAAAAGGAATTCGCCATTTTTTCTTTCTCAAAGAATTCTTCCAAGTACTACTTCATACCGCATGAGTTAGTTATGTCAATAACTTAGGAAGCATGTAAAAGTAATTTGCACGATTTAAAAGTAAGCATGTTAATGGGCAATGCTGCCTCCTTTATTTGGATTCATGTAATCTGATGGCGTTCAACATAGGATTAAGCCATGTAGATGGTCGAACTGCATCTATCTGAAATCGGATTCCGACTTTGAATATGCAAAAGTCAATGCTTAATTTTCTTTAGGTCTGCAACATATGAGCCAAGGAGTGGATGGTCATCTCGAATCCACCTTGAGCTATACAACTTCTTTTAGACAGAGGGCGTGGCTTTGTAAACGAGCAGTTTAGTCAAGCTCATCATGGTATTGCTCCATAATTCTATATGCGGGTGTTAGAAGTCTGATCAGTATCAAATCCTAGGTACCTACACCATCCATATATTGATTCTCTGAGTTAATTACATCAATAATTCATAAAGCATGCAAATATAAGAGTCATGGTTAAAGAGTAATCCTGTTAAAGGAGCGAATATCATTTTGTACGAAAATGGCATTACATGCTCTTCGCAGGTCCGTTTTGCCTCGACAATCTCTGCCACATATGGTTGCCAAAATCTTTGGCGGTGATGAACATTTTTCAACCGTCGTGGGATGGCAGTCCCAAGAATGAATAGCCCTTGATTGGGGTCTTGGAGCGATGAAGGAAGTTAGGTAAATGCTGTAAGCAAATGACAAGGTCGCATCTCCTTTAAATCGCCTTCTTACCCCCTTGCTAAAGGCAAGGATTGAGTGTCAGGGAGTCACGCCTGTACCGCTAATGGAAGCACATCATCATATTGGTGCTAGGACAGTAGTTGGCAGAAGAACAATAGATTTATGATTAGAGAAGCTTTGCACTCTCCATGCTAAGAAGTAGGACATGGCTGAAAATGGGTCCATGCTTACAGGAGCTCAGCCCCTTCCATGTCAAGAATTTGGTGCGAGAGCCATAAGGATAAACATGCCTCATCCGTCTACGGATATGCCTTCGATCCGGCGCCGAAGATAAAAGCTTATACACAAACAATCAATCAACATCCAGGCTTAAGTGTTCCAAACCCTTAACTCGCCACTCTTTGGGAAAGACTGAGGCAATCAGTCATGCATGCTTATGATGTATTAGCATTGAATTAGATGATGTAATCACGAGCAATCCACGCTTGAATCTCCTATTGCCCCCAGCATCAGGGGCATGAGTTACTTGGCAGATAATCCATCAATGGAGTGGAATTGTGAATCTTCACTTTCTAACTCCAAGACATCTTTCGCCAGAAGCTTCATTCATGTACATCTCCCATCTAGTGGGAAGTTGATGAGTGCTTTTGTCTAATCATTCAGGATGGTGTATTCGGCAATAGGACTCGTTGCTGTCAATCTTAGGACAACCTTCCCAGGTAAATAAGCAATGTCGCCCTGCTTGTCATATACTGAGGCATAACAAACGGTGGCCTGCCTTTCACTTCTCCTTGCTGGATGCACTCCGTGCTGTAGGAAATTCTTTATGGGGTTGTCCATGACTCTCTTCCAGATTCGATCTCCAACGCTGAATCAACTTCCATCTGATCAATGGTCAGATTTTGTAGTGTCTCGATGAGGATCATCTCCATCTTTTTTGGATTGTCGGAACCTTCTAACTTGGCCATATTATCCACCTTCTGATTTTCTGTATGCGGAATATGAGGTATGTTGTAATGTACCCATCAATCTAATGGCTCTTCTACCCATTCTAAGTAAGCTGCGAGTTGTGGTCCCTCCGTTTGGAATGCACTTCGAACCATCCTTCAGGAGTTATCAACACAACGCCGACGCCGGGTCATTGACCGTTGTTTGCACCTTCTGTTTATAGCTTCCAGGTGCCTGATATCATCTTTCATTTCAAGGGGCCATCCTTTTCATCTAACACATCCTCTTCGGGAACGGTAAACTCAGCGATGAAGTCAACTAATGCTTGCCCTATATGGACTTGTTTAGGAGGGAATTGAAGTTGGACTGGTTTAGCTCGATGTTCTGCTCAAGCAATCTTCCAGATGCCTCAGGACACTGCAGGACTTCGCTAGATGTCGCCCTCCTGCATTCCTAATCTTCACCCACTGGGATCTATGTCTTCGACAAGATCATCGGGCAACTCCTTATATGATGTTTCTTTTGCTTGCTAAGCCGATGCCTCCTTCGTACTCCATCTCATCAGGAGGGGTAGCGTATTTGGGTTCCATCTCTGATGTGTAGCATATTCCATTTGGGCAAATAGCAGGATCTTCTAGTAACTTAGTCACCATGGACCATTCCCACTTCAGTTTCGGTTTGGAATTTTAGCAACAAACATTAGGCTACAATGTAAGTTCTGAATTCTACGGGAACTGGTCAATTTAGACCTTGATCAGATAAGCTTGAATACGACAGCATAGTTTGCGAAACTTTAAGTAATATTCATGCATTATGTCACAACGGAAATAAGAAGTAGAGAGCTAATGGTTGATTCATATTTTCTTTAATCTCAAGCTCTCATCACTTGACCAAGTTCATATGGTGGTTGGCGAGCAATCAAGTTGCTATAATCCGGGAAAGGATCCATAGGTCCAATCATGGCATGTGGTGGTTCAACTAGTACCTAACTTTGGGCACCAAAGTATGTTGACCTAACCCTTATTCGATGGAAATCAGTCTTCCTCAGTGCTATTGACATCAAATAGCCATTGCAAAAGTTAGCCAAGTTCTTCGGGAGGTGAACCTCGGGACAGATTTCATTCATCACATCATACGATTGAAGTGTCACTTTGGGATGTTAGGATCCTTAGCTGCTTCCTGGTATCCCATTATTGACAATCATAGTCACTAAGATCATATGAATCATCTTAGGATTAGTGCTCAGACTGTTCTACTAACCGTCATTCGATGCTCCGCCGATTGGACAGGTTTAAGTCACATAAATAAGGTAGTCACTACTTGTTAGAGAACAACATCAGTTGTGTTGGTGAAATCTATACACCATCGGAACTATGGAAGAGGAAGCTGCTATGAGACAGTCGTTGTCTCGTGTACAGTTGTTAACAGCAAGTTGAATCTGATCGATAGCTCCTTGCATTGGCTTACTATTGTAAGTAGGTGTCATGGCTCTGGGAAGAATCCCAATCATTGCCGTTTACTGGGATATTCATAGACTATCCATTTAATCTTCATTGATAAGCTTTAATAACCACTGTTGGCTAAAATGTACGCCGAGCCAAAGGCGAGCCGTGCTCCGAGCCAAAGGCGAGGCCATCAACGGGTCGGGGCACAGCGCCGGTGGGGGTCCGGGGCCCCTCAGTCCCAGCGGCGATTGACCTAGCCGGTTAGGTCGAAAATGTGGGCATCGCACGATTTTTTCGATTTTGGAAGATGGAGCCTTTTCTGAAATGATCTGAAAAATGTATTTTTTCCCAAAAATAGCCGTACCGGGTCGGATCGGAATTTGCCTTCAAGTTACGCTTCGGAGATGTCATCGGATCGGGTCAGGGGAACATCAATAGCTGGTGGTCGGTTCGGATCTCCCCTCCGGTTCGGGTCGGAGGTTCTTGTTCGGGTCGGATAGGCCCCGATCTGACCCCTCAGGTATATTGGCTTACACTTTGTCTACATCCGATCCGAGGGCTTAATCTGCATCCGACCTGTTCATTTCATCTACATCCGATCCGGAGCTCATTTGAACTGTAAACACATCTGATCCGATCCAAAAGCTTTACAGGACACTGTTTCCAATCTCTAGTGATTTCTGCTATATGGCACGGAGGTAACTTCACATCTGGTGATCTCCACATTTGCAAAATCAATAGAATTTATAGGATTTCCTCATCGGACTTGGCAATCCAATAAGTTGATTGGAGAATCCTTAAACGCTGAGAATCTTCATTTCTCAGTGAAAGCACCAAAATGTTAGACCAAAAAATGGCACTAACACCCAATATGATAGATTTCTTATATAAGAATGGAGAATAATTATCAAAAAGCATAGAAAAACAATCAATACACGAGATTTATAGTGGTTCGGCGTTAACGAGCCTACGTCCACTTTATAGTTTCTCATTTCATTCCGAAATTACAATTACAATGGATACATTCACACAATAACTCGAAATCAATGAATATTTCTCTCCGAACTCATTGATTTTCATTGGAGAAGAAGGTGGTTATCTATAGGAATTCGGCCATGGCAGCCATGAACAAATGATGTGCGAAAATCCTCCTGAAAATGGTGCGTGAACCTGTATTTAATGGCATAGAGTTGGTTAGGGCTGAGTGGCCACGTGGCAGCATCAGATGAAAACTCGCAAGTAGTGGAGGAATGGGATTCATTTCGTGGGTTGCCAAGTGTACAGTGATCCAGTCTCCACACTTAGTGAATAGGCCTTCATTCTCATACGTTTACTGCTCCTGGCGGATCGGAAGTTGTTCTATCAGATCTAGTGTTTGTGTGTCAATTTCTCCAGACTTCTTCGTAAGCTGCTGATATGGGATCGGGTCGAGTTCGACCCGATCCAATAATTCGATCCGTGAAGAAGTAGAGAGGCAAGCTGCTTCAGGTGAGGGATTCGGGTCTAGATTCATGCGATCCGAAGCGGGGAGCATTTATTGATCGGTTCGGGGTATAGGCGGATCGGGTAAGATTCTACGCGATCCGATCCGGTTGTGACGTGGTAACAGTTATCCGAATATAGGTCGACTGGGTCGCATATACTCGAACCGAGCCGGTCAGCTTCGTGCTTGTTGATACATGAGTTTTCCACCTTGGTTTGAGACTTCCCAATTGACTCGAGCTGACTTCGTTACTCATGAATGATTGTCTAACTTTTTGTGGCCTGGTCACAAAGTAGGCTAACACTCAGTTATCCCACTTATATTTTATATAAGTCAGGTTTTATGATTGTGTGCTATGGTTGTTAATGGTTGATTGTTTGTTAATTTTATATTCATATATTGATTGAATTTCTGAAATTAAATGCTGTTTAATTTCAGTGAAAAACTAAATCCTTATTTTAACGATTGGTCCCAATTAAGATAACTTACCTTATTGGTCACGTTTATAAAATAAACGTGTTCAATTATTTGCATTGTTTGAATTGTTATGTAAATTGGGTGATGTAGAATTGAAATTATCATTTAAATTGAATTGAATGATATTATTAGAAGTGATTTATGTGAACGCAGGGAAGTACAGATTGGAGGGATCCAACGGGATTCCACAAATACATTTAATGTTATTTATTTTCATATTATCATTATATGAACAGTTTAAACCCATCTGTTTGAAATTATTGATTTGATTGTTGACTGTTGACCTGAAATTCAACATTTGTTCCGTTTTAAACCTATGGGTGATATTGGTTGAGTAATTGGTAGTATATGGCCTATAAATCAATCATTGTATAAATATTGATTTACCGTCGGATGAATCTACCGTAATGAAGTTATAAATTTATTTTATAACTAAATATAGATTTTTAAATATATTATTTAAAATGAAGTTTATAAAAGGGAAATAAACCAAACACATATATTTTGATTGTTTTAATCACCATTATTGCACCAAAAATCAGTCGTGTGCGAAGCACGTGCCTTATCTTATGTAGTAAATGATTTAGAAAGTTAATTCTTATGTTACTAAGATGAATAAGCAAGTGAGCAAGGATTATTATAATGATTAATAATTGAGATTTATTGTATTTAAGAAACAATTAAATAGAATTATTTAAATTAATTATATTGTTAATTAACTTAAAGAAAGGACTGTAATTGGAATGGAACTGGTTATTGAAATAACCGTATTTAAGTTGACTAATCAACTGTTTAACTAACAATGATTATTAAAATAGTTTATTTTGAATTGATCTAATGAAACAATTAAATGAATAATTATTTTATTGTAATAAGATATTAAAAGAAAAGGGATTTGCTGTTTATTTTAGTTAATAAAGGAATTAACTAATTTTATAGTAGTTATTGCTCGAAGTAAATTATTATGTTAATAATAATTTAAGAGACTACTTTTTAATTGAAATTCTTTTAAGAAGTGATCAAAGTTGAAGTGAATCAAATTAAATTATGAAAGGATTTATGAATGGTTTTAAATTAAAACCTGGATTTTTACAATGAAATTATAAAAGGAATTTTTTAGCGAATCTAATAGTTTAAATCAAATATTACTTAATATTTGAAGTTAGAAAAAGGAAGTCGAGAAATTGGAAAATGGCATGAAATAATGAAGTGAGATTTTTCCGAGGTTTAGAATGTGATATTCCGAAGTTCGGAATGTTAAGCGGAGTTGAGAGTATAAGAAGTAAAAGTGTTTTTGGAAATGACAACGAATATAAGTTGTCAAAAATGATTTACAAACGATTTTGTAAATGGAAGTTAAAGAGTTTAGAAATGTAATCAAAATATTGGTTGTCGATAATAATTTAAATGGGATTTGTAAATGAAGTAAGAGTTTTGGAAAAATGAATTTGTAATAATTGTTACAAAAAAATAAATTAAACTATTTGATTTATAACTGCAGATCCTTAGAAAGATCACTATGGGATGTTCGACAACGCATAAGTTGTCACAATGATTTGAAAAGAGTATAAATAAGGAAATAAAAAGTTTTGCAGTGGAATCTGTAACATTTGTTACAGATGATAAGTTGAATTGTTTTGATAAAAATGAATATAAGGATTCGTAAGAGATGTCAATTATAAGATTTGTAAAGATGTTTATACAAGATTTATAAAGATGTTTATATAATATTTATATAAGATATTTATATACGATTTAAACCAAATATGGTATTGTTGTTACAAACAAGTTAAAGAATGTTTATATAGAAATGTTGAAGGAATTTTATAAAGGATTCTACTTATAATGGAATCGAAACTCGAGTATAATATTAGTGAGGATTATCAAAGATAAATCGAGAAGTAAAATAATAGTTTATTAATAATTAAATAAATAAACGTTGTTGAGATTCAAATAAGGTTTTCAAGGAAAACTTGTGGTTAATAAACTTCTATTTATTCTGAAAATATGAATGTTGTTAGTCAAGGTCTGAGAGGTAAATAAAATACCCCAACATGATCGACTTCATGACTATCCAAGAATGGTATTAGTTTATAAACGAAGTGGATTGAGGGGAAACATAAATTATGATTTCCGTACAGAGCATTGGAAACTGTATTCGAAAAGTTTATAAGCAAATGAAATGATTTTTAAGAATATTCTTATTTATAATAAGATGTAGAGGATAAACTCCAATATTGGAAGATTTAAAGAATATAATTAACAGATGTTAATTAACGAGGCCAAGTAATTACGATTAATGAATCAGTAAACTGATTTCATCCACTTGATTATTTATTTGACAGTTAAATAACTGACTATCAAATCTGGCCAAATACGATTGTTGGTACGGAAAGATCGGGATCGAATTATATTCGAAAACCATTCCGACCAACAAATACGTGGAAGATGTTGATTGAATATGGAGCATTGAAGACCGTGGATCTTCACAAACGGAAGAACCACTGGTTAAATTTCTCTGGTTCAGCGGCCAGAGGTATTTCAATAGTGATTCAATCGTGATTGGAATCTACGGATTGCAAGAACTACTCGATACTGGTCCTTGGGGTGATACCTATATAGGATGTGGTAGGAGGGTGCCTTCGGTTCATCCTGTTCCTAGATGGCTTGTTTGGACGAGTGTCTGACAGAGTATTTCCTGAAAACCACGTACGTTGATTTTTACAAACATACTGAGTTGGTGGTGAAGAAGGGCACACTTCTTTTTCACCCATAGTATATTTATGGACGTTAATTAGTGATTTGACGGATCTAACGATGTGGCATTCAAAGTGAATGGTGGACAGATGTTCTAAAACAAAAAATAAATAACTCAATAAATAAATTATGACCTCTAGCCTCATCAACCGAGAAATGGCTTAAAATCGGGTAGGTCGCATGGCTATGTGGGTCGCACCCATCAAAAGTGTGTATTCATTGCCTGATCTGGTGAAATCAAATGCCTTCGGTTGTCCCATTTTAATTTCTTGTATGTATGCTATCGGTTCAGTTGGCTGGCCCCCAACCATGGTAATGATATATTTGGTACTCTCAAAGTATAATGAGGGGTCGGTCATGTTTAGCCTGATTTGCAAGATGTTCTTGTTGAACCCCAATGTATTCATCTTCGGAGGTACATTATCAGGAAGGTGGTCCCATACCTTGCCAAGAAATTGATTCTCCAAAAAGCGCCCGCATTTTTATTGTATACTATATATGTAGAGCGTGAGATGCAAGCGTTCTACTAGATTGATATTTGTTTGTATTTAGACACTATTATAATATCAGAGAAGATATTGATTTCAAAAAAGTTTTGGGTTATCGAAAGGAAAAAACCGTCCGTATTTATGTGTGAATTTGGTCTTACGATTATCCTTTTCTTTCAAAAATATTTTAACTTTAAAATCAAGTTGTGTGATTCCTTTAAACTTAGTGTGTTTTCTCACTTTGGTTCACCAGACTGACCCGTCGTTTGTAATGCTCAGGTTAGACCGGGTTGTACAGGTTAATGTTATTGAATTCAGTGAAGAGACGAGCTGGAAGAGTTCAAACGTATGATATTATATGATTTTTTCCACTGTGTATTATATATGGGGACAGATTATTATAACAGTCCAGATGTGTGATGTACTCTGATGATTGTAAGTATAAATTTTCAAGCTCTAAGTAAAGATATGTTTTTTTATTTTGTTCCGCTGCGATTTAAGACTCTGTATATTTTATTTTGTTCCGCTGCGATTTGAGACTCTGTATTTTTTATTTTGTTCTACTGCGTTTAAATGTGATGATGAATTTGATTAAGCAAATTACTGGAATGATAATTAATTTAATCGATAAGAGAATGAAGGTAAATTTATGCAAATTGAATAAAATATTAAACTGATTTGAAGTTGATAGAAATACATGCATGTACATTATATATGTTTGAACGGGTAAGTGGATCCGCTGTTGAATAAAGAATTTATTTGCGTGCCCGACAAATAGGTAAACCTTAATGAGGTGGATGCACAATTTGTAACACCCCGCCTCCGCTAGGGTCACTCGCAAAGGAATGCACTAGCTTTAGAGGGGCATTATTGGTAAACATGCACAGAAATATCACAAGACAGAACATATAAAATAGCGGAAGTAAAATCAAACTTTCATAACATGAATAAATAAGGTCTAAAGCCTTTTACATCAGAGTACATCAAAACCTGTCTTGCAATAGTAAAGAAGCATAAAGACATTTTCATAAATTATTCCCTAAGTAAAAACAGTAAAGTAGCCATTAGCCAAGAAAAGTCCAAGCCATCCATGATGACCTTCAAGCAGAAGAAGTCCGAACTAAACAACGGTATTTCCTCCCTGTAACCTGGGGGGAAACGGAAGAAAAGAGGCGAAACAAAACGGGTCAGTCAAAAAGACTGAGTAAGCCCTATCTACTATTAGCATAAAAACTAGTAAAGTTAACTGACATGAGAAACTGAGATGAACATAAGCATGATAACAAGATAGATAAGCTAAATCAAAATAACAGGATGAACTACTGAACTCAGATAAACTAAGGTGTCATGATAAATTACGATGTCAAGATAAAACAAGGTATCACATCGTCAGGTTTCTATCAAGTATAATATCCCCAAGATATCTGTCACGTATAACGCCCCGTGATATCTATCCTCTATTTTAGCTCTGCACCTACCGTACTAGTATCCCCACCATGTCATGTGTTAACCAAGAATGACCCTCACTCAAAAGTCGTGTAATGGTCCATGTCAACCTAATATATCGCATATATAGGTTACTCAACTTGTATGTTTTATTCCATGTAAATGTTCTGTCCCTTGCCGTAGACCATACGGGCTTTCCCATGAGATTCTATATTACTTTAACATAGTTCCATGATCCTTAAGATCGGTTTGGACTATTACCCTAAACCTAGCTAGGGTCTTCCAACATGAATTATTGTTTGTACAACTAGGACTTATGCTACCTAGGGCTGCTAGGGATTATGCTTACCTATTGCACGTTTTCGTATCTCGGTTTGGGTTCAACCATCTAGGGCCACTAGGGATTACGCTAACCGCCAACCGCGCCCTTTTTCCCACGCATTCATCGTGAATCGTTTTTCCATGACTGTATGCACATGTATCACATCGTGCCATCCGAGTCCTGTCACAGGGCAGACCAGGAAATACAGGACTCGGTCTGGAGCTTTCAATTTATCTGCCGATGCAGATGCTAAGGTCTGTTTTTTCCTATACGTGGCTATGGTCCCACGAGACCACTCCCTCAACTAGTGAAAGACAAGACAGGATAAATCCTGTCAAAATTGGCTAAGTATCCAAGTTCAAGGCTTAACCCTACAAACCATGCTCAAGTTGGTTAAGTATATTAAGCAATTCACGACTTAACCTCGTCCAATTATCATTCTAGATTGGTTAAGTATATATTAACTTGACCCTATCAATTTACTTAGTCAAATCGGTCAAGTGTATTCAAGCGATTCGTGACTTAGCCTTATCATGTTTTCAAGTTATATTGGTTAAGTATTGGTTAACTTAACCACAATAAATTAACGAGTTAGATTGGATAAGTATAGGTCACTTAACCACATCAATTCATCACGTTTGGATTAGTTAAGTGTTTAACTTAACCCCATTAAACTACCAAGTGGGATTAATTAAGTCTAGGCTAACTTAACCCCATCCGATTTCCATGTTTAGACTAGTTGAGTCTAATCTTAACCCCATTCGTTAACCGTATTTTTTGGTTAAGCGTCATTAAGAAAACTTACTTAACCTTACCAAGTTATCGCGTTGGATTGATTAAGTGTTGGTTAACTTAACCCCATCCACTAGTCATATAAAAATGGTTAAGTGTCATTAGGCAAATCAAGTTACTTAACCTACCCAATCTTGTCATGTTTTGTTAAGTATCATTAGCCTAATCAAATTACTTAACCCATTTGTCCATGTCATATTTGGTTAAGAGTCATTAATCAAATTAACTTAACCCTATCATGTGGCATTAATTACTTAATGCACCTTCACCTCTCACATTAGACTTTGTTGTGGTTACTATTTAAGCCGGTCGGTTCCGGGTAGCTTTACACCACAACTTGGTCTAACCTCGGGTTCAAGCACAACATGACCAACTTCTCACATTGGGTCCTATTGTTTGCAACTACTAGTTAGGCCGGTCGGTTCCGGGTAGTTTTACGTTGCAAACTCAACCCAACCTCTAGTTGGCCACACTTATATTATCTAAGTGTCATGTCCATCATGTTTCCCAAAACATGTTACAAGTTTTCAAGCATTTGGGTAGACCTAACTTAATAGGTAAATTCCCAAAGGGTAGACCTAACTTAATAGGTAAATTCCCAAGCTTATGTTTTTATGCATACTTACATGTCAACTTCCATGTTATATTTCAAGTCATGTTTTCAAGTTGTATTTTCTTGTCATTAGAAATTACCCATAACATAACCCAACGCTTTTAAACTCGCATATACGTTCGCGACAACGTAATGGATTAAAAGAAGAGACTTGGAAAAGGCATGACAAAAATGGATATTAAGCCACAAGTTAATCATGGTGGCAAATGAGGCACAAATGTGTTCATTAACTTGCATGTTACATTCTTAAGCCTCAAAACATGCATAAACCCAAACTTGGCACATAAGCGAATCATGGTGACAAAAGATATGGAATGATGACTAGTAACTCGCATATATCATCATATAAGGGTTATGACTTCATATGCAAGTTGACATAAAGGTTATGAGGGTTCTCATGTTGCCTAATGCAACATTTCAACATAAAGATTGTAGCTTTTAGCTCACAAGATCAAGATAATGACTTCATAAACTTGCATGACATGATAGCATGTATCATACTCAATGATCAAACCCAAACTTGCAACATGAACATTTAACTTCATAGTTAATATCTAAGAGTAGGGAAAGGGCTTACATTGCTATGAAGGCACAAAAGATATGACAAAGCCCTTATGCAATCAAATAGACCCAAAATGCAAGCTCTAACATAAAAACCCTTGAGCCAAAATGATCAAAACCCTTGCTTTATGATGCAAAGATAGAAACTTGACTTGAATGCAAGCTAATGACACTCATACAAGCTTGAAAACACTTGTATGCATGGAAAATCTCTCATAGAAACCATTTAGAAATTTTATGAAGAGAGTGGAGGCCATGAGAGGTAAAATTTTGCCATAGTTTAGTTGCATGAATGAATAATGAGGATTTAGGATAGGTTAGGGTCTTATTTATAGATTAGGCAAGTGTTTTAGGCCATAGGATTAAACCTAGATTCAATCCAAGCCATCAAAGCATGTCTTGGGGAAGAAGTCAAGTGTAGGAACCATCTAGGGCCTTTAGATTAAAGATGAACCATGAGAACCATCCAAATGCAAAATCTGCATTTGAGCGAATCGGCCCACGGGTTGACAGCCAAACACCCTGGATTAACCCCTAGTCGACCCAGCGAGCTCGGGTCGACCTCAAAAATCGGCCGGTTCGGTTATTCCCCTCTCCCAATTCGCTGTTTTGAACATTTTTGCATATTTATTTAATTAATTTTCAATTATATATATATATATATATATCAATATATATATATATTTCTCTGCGCAACCCATTTCACTTAATTAAGTATACTTTAATTTGGGAATTTTTCGTGAAACTTCGCGAGGCCATATCTTGGTCATACGGACTCCGATTTTCGAAAACTCGGACTCTATTTCGCGTATTTTTCCGAGACGAACGCAATGGCATAGCTCGTTTCCCTTAATTCAGATTTTACAGTTTAATTCTGCCTCCATTTATGTTATAACAGGTTATTGAAAATACGGGTTGTTACATTCTCCCCACCTTTTAGGATTTCGTCCCCGAAATCTCCAAGTTAGGAAGAACATATCCTACCATCCATCATCCATCTACTCAAAACATCATCCACAAGCAACCATTGTCCTTAGATGATTTCTAATGCTGTATGAATATATGCAAAACGTATGTGTACAAGTTCCTTAGCTAATGCTAATGATCAGGCCTGAATAATCTTTCTAATGCAAAATATGTATAGTGCCATGAATCCAACATGTATGCAAATAGTCCTAGTCATATAGATACTATATGCGTGCACAATCATTCATTCATATGCAACAACCGCATGAAAATACATTCGATTTCATCCATAAACAAGTATAAATACTCGTGCATATGCAATATGAAATGTGACCGAGTCGAGCTAGTATCTAATGTGTATTCGCGCATCCACGAGCAACCACTTGCAACCACTTGCAACCATATCAATCATAACATGTTTCAAATACATGTTTACATCCATAAGGTTCTACCTAGGATTCCCTGAAACAGGGTCGAGAAGATAAACAAGACAAACTCCTTACGGGGTTTGTAACAGAAAATAGGACCAAGAAGATGTCCACAAAAGATAGCCTACAAGTAAGCTCTACAGAAAACAGGGATCAAGGATATACTCCCAAAAAGAGATATCATGCGCGTATCTAGTCTTTGACCATCAAAGTCGTATTTCCTCGAGCTTAATTCCATTGTGCCTTGACCGTCTTTTAACTTCGCGATTTCGTAGCTTCTTATTTCCTGTTTCCATAACATGAGCTGGAACTCATTTCTTCGTCGCCTCTCGTTCCACTTGCACTTATCCTTTTCCTAGAATACTTGACGCAAACATGACTGCGTACTCATGATCTCATGCAAGCTTTCCAAAATTCACTAGTGAATCTTGGATCTCGTTTATATACTATAAGGCATTCCATGTAGAAGAACTTTCTCTTGAAAGTAAACAGATGTCAATCAGGTTATCATGCGCACTTACTAGGGTGATCTCTATAACCCATGCATAAATGAAGTAAACCATTCGTCTTATCGGCGCACACCACTCGATCGGGCTTCAAATTTCCAATAAAGGCATCAAGGGATTCTAAGTAACTAGTCATGACAGAACCTCAAAAAGGTTACACGATACTTCGAGGGCATTACCAAGGCTAGTCAAAAGGTCTAACTACCCTCCTATCAAAACCGAGAGTGGCACCCCCTACTGGATAACCACTTCATCCCTAGAATCCATCCATAGCTTATAAACATAAGCATTATTTCCAAATTCAACACTTGGCATAAACATTCTCAAATCCAAACAGGTCATGTATAAATGGACTGATTCTCCAATAGGACTTTGAGACAAAAATGGGATCCTCTATTACGCTAGTACTTAAGGTGCAGAGACTCAACTACCGAAGCGGACTTAAATGATGCAGGGATCAAAACAAAATCTTGACGGGATGATAGAAAAGAATAACTAGATCTTCAACAAGGATGTTATCCCCCTACTCAGGTACTCTAGTGAGGGTATACAATTATCTTCACGATGATCTTTTCCTTGTCCCACAATACTTAACTATCCGTCCCGTTTCACCATACCAAAGATACTTTTTCGTTATGGGTTGAGCCATACCAACAAGTTGCTCATCCTTAAGCTTGTATCCTTTATCCTCTTTCTCACTATCCTTTCTTATAACGCGGCCACTGGTCTCTCGAGAACCACCTCCATCGCATGGAAAGCACTTTCGTAGATAGAAAAGACTAGTCGCAGTTAAAACCACTGTGACTACAGATGGAGGAAAGAAAGGAGAAGAGATTCAATTAAGGAAACAAGGATAGTGCTAATGTCCTTTGGGGAATAGCCTTTTTCTTTTAAAAGAAAATTTTCTTGAAAAATGCTTCTTTGTAAACGGTTTTTTTTTTCAAATAGTTTTCAGAAGGTCTTTAAAAACTTTTGCCCAGTCTGGTAACCTTCTGCTCTGATACCACGTGTAACACCCCGCCTCCGCTAGGGTCACTCGCAAAGGAATGCACTAGCTTTAGAGGGGCATTATTGGTAAACATGCATATAAATATCACAAGACAGAACATATAAAATAGCGGAAGTAAAATCAAACTTTCATAACATGAATAAATAAGGTCTAAAGCCTTTTACATCAGAGTACATCAAAACCTGTCTTGCAATAGTAAAGAAGCATAAAGACATTTTCATAAATTATTCCCCAAGTAAAAACAGTAAAGTAGCCATTAGCCAAGAAAAGTCCAAGCCATCCATGATGACCTTCAAGCAAAAGAAGTCCGAACTAAACAACGGTATTTCCTCCCTGTAACCTGGGGGGGAAACGGAAGAAAAGAGGCAAAACAAAACGGGTCAGTCAAAAAGACTGAGTAAGCCCTATCTACTAT
This sequence comes from Allium sativum, assembly GCA_030737875.1. Taxonomy (NCBI): domain Eukaryota; kingdom Viridiplantae; phylum Streptophyta; class Magnoliopsida; order Asparagales; family Amaryllidaceae; genus Allium; species Allium sativum. Next base: position 275,230,745 of record CM060920.1, on the reverse strand, counting down.
TAGCATAAAATCTAGTAAAGTTAACTGACATGAGAAACTGAGATGAACATAAGCATGATAACAAGATAGATAAGCTAAATCAAAATAACAGGATGAACTACTGAACTCAGATAAACTAAGGTGTCATGATAAATTACGATGTCAAGATAAAACAAGGTATCACATCGTCAGGTTTCTATCAAGTATAATATCCCCAAGATATCTGTCACATATAACGCCCCGTGATATCTATCCTGTATTTTAGCTCTGCACCTACCGTACTAGTATCCCCACCGTGTCATGTGTTAACCAAGAATGACCCTCACTCAAAAGTCGTGTAATGGTCCATGTCAACCTAATATATCGCATATATAGGTTACTCAACTTGTATGTTTTATTCCATGTAAATGTTCAGTCCCTTGCCGTAGACCATACGGGCTTTCCCATGAGATTCTATATTACTTTAACATAGTTCCATGATCCTTAAGATCGGTTTGGACTGTTACCCTAAACCTAGCTAGGGTCTTCCAACATGAATTATTGTTTGTACAACTAGGACTTATGCTACCTAGGGCTGCTAGGGATTATGCTTACCTATTGCACGTTTTCGTATCTCGGTTTGGGTTCAACCACCTAGGGCCACTAGGGATTACGCTAACCGCCAACCGCGCCCTTTTTCCCACGCATTCATCGTGAATCGTTTTTCCATGACTGTATGCACATGTATCACATCGTGCCATCCGAGTCCTGTCACAGGGCAGACCAGGAAATACAGGACTTGGTCGGGAGCTTTCAATTTATCTACCGATGCAGATGCTAAGGTCTGTTTTTTCCTATACGTGGCTATGGTCCAACGAGACCACTCCCTCAACTAGTGAAAGACAAGACAGGATAAATCCTGTCAAAATTGGCTAAGTATCCAAGTTCAAGGCTTAACCCTACAAACCATGCTCAAGTTGGTTAAGTATATTAAGCAATTCACGACTTAACCTCGTCCAATTATCATTCTAGATTGGTTAAGTATATATTAACTTGACCCTATCAATTTACTTAGTCAAATCGGTCAAGTGTATTCAAGCGATTCGTGACTTAGCCTTATCATGTTTTCACGTTATATTGGTTAAGTATTGGTTAACTTAACCACAATAAATTAACGAGTTAGATTGGATAAGTATAGGTCACTTAACCACATCAATTCATCACGTTTAGATTAGTTAAGTGTTTAACTTAACCCCATTAAACTACCAAGTGGGATTAATTAAGTCTAGGCTAACTTAACCCCATCCGATTTCCATGTTTAGACTAGTTGAGTCTAATCTTAACCCCATTCGTTAACCGTATTTTTCGGTTAAGCGTCATTAAGAAAACTTACTTAACCTTACCAAGTTATCGCGTTGGATTGATTAAGTGTTGGTTAACTTAACCCCATCCACTAGTCATATAAAAATGGTTAAGTGTCATTAGGCAAATCAAGTTACTTAACCTACCCAACCTTGTCATGTTTTGTTAAGTATCATTAGCCTAATCAAATTACTTAACCCATTTGTCCATGTCATATTTGGTTAAGAGTCATTAATCAAATTAACTTAACCCTATCATGTGGCATTAATTACTTAATGCACCTTCACCTCTCACATTAGACTTTGTTGTGGTTACTAGTTAAGCCGGTCGGTTCCGGGTAGCTTTACACCACAACTTAGTCTAACCTCGGGTTCAAGCACAACATGACCAACTTCTCACATTGGGTCCTATTGTTTGCAACTACTAGTTAGGCCGGTCGGTTCCGGGTAGTTTTACGTTGCAAACTCAACCCAACCTCTAGTTGGCCACACTTATATTATCTAAGTGTCATGTCCATCATGTTTCCCAAAACATGTTACAAGTTTTCAAGCATTTGGGTAGACCTAACTTAATAGGTAAATTCCCAAAGGGTAGACCTAACTTAATAGGTAAATTCCCAAGCTTATGTTTTTATGCATACTTACATGTCAACTTCCATGTTATATTTCAAGTCATGTTTTCAAGTTGTATTTTCTTGTCATTAGAAATTACCCATAACATAACCCAACGCTTTTAAACTCGCATATACGTTCGCGACAACGTAATGGATTAAAAGAAGAGACTTGGAAAAGGCATGACAAAAATGGATATTAAGCCACAAGTTAATCATGGTGGCAAATGAGGCACAAATGTGTTCATTAACTTGCATGTTACATTCTTAAGCCTCAAAACATTCATAAACCCAAACTTGGCACATAAGCGAATCATGGTGACAAAAGATATGGAATGATGACTAGTAACTCGCATATATCATCATATAAGGGTTATGACTTCATATGCAAGTTGACATAAAGGTTATGAGGGTTCTCATGTTGCCTAATGCAACATTTCAACATAAAGATTGTAGCTTTTAGCTCACAAGATCAAGATAATGACTTCATAAACTTGCATGACATGATAGCATGTATCATACTCAATGATCAAACCCAAACTTGCAACATGAACATTTAACTTCATAGTTAATATCTAAGAGTAGGGAAAGGGCTTACATTGCTATGAAGGCACAAAAGATATGACAAAGCCCTTATGCAATCAAATAGACCCAAAATGCAAGCTCTAACATAAAAACCCTTGAGCCAAAATGATCAAAACCCTTGCTTTATGATGCAAAGATAGAATCTTGACTTGAATGCAAGCTAATGACACTCATACAAGCTTGAAAACACTTGTATGCATGGAAAATCTCTCATAGAAACCATTTAGAAATTTTATGAAGAGAGTGGAGGCCATGAGAGGTAAAATTTTGCCATAGTTTAGTTGCATGAATGAATAATGAGGATTTAGGATAGGTTAGGGTCTTATTTATAGATTAGGCAAGTGTTTTAGGCCATAGGATTAAACCTAGATTCAATCCAAGCCATCAAAGCATGTCTTGGGGAAGAAGTCAAGTGTAGGAACCATCTAGGGCCTTTAGATTAAAGATGAACCATGAGAACCATCCAAATGCAAAATCTGCATTTGAGCGAATCGGCCCACGGGTTGACAGCCAAACACCCTGGATTAACCCCTAGTCGACCCAGCAAGCTTGGGTCGACCTCAAAAATCGGCCGGTTCGGTTCTTCCCCTCTCCCAATTCGCTGTTTTGAACATTTTTGCATATTTATTTATTTAATTTTCAATTATATATTTATATATATCAATATATATATATTTCTCTGCGCAACCCATTTCACTTAATTAAGTATACTTTAATTTGGGAATTTTTCGTGAAACTTCGCGAGGCCATATCTTGGTCATACGGACTCCGATTTTCGAAAACTCGGACTCTTTTTCGCGTATTTTTCCGAGACGAACGCAATGGAATAGCCCGTTTCCCTTGATTTAGATTTTACAGTTTAATTCTGCCTCCATTTATGTTATAACAGGTTATTGAAAATATGGGTTGTTACACAATTTTATTATTATATCAACTCTTGTGAATGCCATTGGATGCGGAGTGCTGGTTGTTCTATGTGTAATAATAAATGTCGCCATAAGATAGTAACAATTAATTGTTAACTACACTACATGGCATACTTCTTGAAGATAACATACTTTATCATATACCACATAAGCATTTGGAGCTTATGTGAAGAGGTTGAAGATTTACCGTACAAGCGAGAGGCTTGTATGGCGATGAACATATTATAGGTTGAACCGAAGACTGACGTGAACTATATAAATTATAATGGTAAATTCCCAGATTAATAAAAAAAACCACACGGGTCTGGAGATGACAATAAACACGCCCCTCTGGTCATTAAGGCACAAAAACAATTTATAGGGTGACGAGAATTTATTCTCTCGAGTAATGATCTATACACACTCCCCTGTGGACACCATAATATATCACTATAAATATATGTATGCTTTTTAGGATTTATTGGGTACCTAATACGGCCCAATAAATTTCCGAACCCCTCCCCGTACAAAGGAGGTTATGGCGAAATTTTTCAAAAATTTAGGGTGTTAGCCAAAATTTTGAAGTATTAGAAAATTCTTAGAAACTGAAAAGTTGAAGAATGAAAGCCAAAATGATAGTTGAGTTGGTTAGTTAAACAGCTTTCAGCTTCGTTCCTTTTCGGCGACGAAAAGATTTTAAGTGGGGGAGATTGTAACAACCCGAAAAATCAGAACCAATTTAAAAATTTTAATTTGGCTATTTTAGCGGATTTTGAATATTTAAAATAAATTATTTTAAATAATAGAGACCAAAAATCTATTTGGATCGAAGTTATAGCGAATATATTTATTTTAATTATACAATAAGGCCTGAAATGGCGTGGCAGTTTGAAAATATGAATTCGAACTTTGATTGACTGTACAGGATTCAAAATAAATCGGATTTTAGTGAAACCAAAAATATTTAAATATGTTTATGAAGATCTTTCTAACGAATCTGAAAAATCGAAATTTCATAGCGGGAATCAAAAGTTATGGCTAAATGAATTTTCAGAAAGGTCACTATGGAGTTAATATAGCCCTTTAAAATAGACATTTTACAAACGAACTCCGTTTTCGACGAAACCACTTTTGTTGGATCCGGAATATCAAATTATTGCTAGGTTTCAAATTCCATAATTTTTAGAGTTAATATATGAGATTTCTAAATTATAAATGATATGGAATGGCGATGTATAAATTATACGGTCGATGTATAAGTTACATAAGCGTTGTAAGCATCATGTATAAGCGTTGTATAAATTATATGTGCGATGTATAAGTTATATATGTGTTGTAAAAATCATATGTGCATCGAATGGAATTGAAATGATATTGAAATGAAATCGAAATATATTTATATACGTATATATATATATATATATATATATATATATATATATATATATACACACACTCCCCTCATCCACAGACCATGGACGATATATATTGGTTGTGATTGTTTGGATTTTGGTTGACGTGAAATTTGGTGAATATTATGAATGGTTGATTTGATTATGGTTGTTTGTGGTTGAAAACAAATAGGATTAGTTTGTGGAAAAATTCGTCTGCGTACGAACTAGATTTTTGAAATTTCCATTGTCAAAAGCTGCGAGGCTTTAAGGTAAAGCGAGGAGTCGTACTCGGGACGGTGCCGGTTTTAACTACCCTACCGTTATGTTGCCAAAATTTTCTGAAATATTCATATGTTTGATTAATATTCATGTGTTGAAATAGATTCATGGGTTGGAAAAATATTCCTTTTTGAAATAAATTGTTTTAATGATAAAAATAACATTTTTATTGAATGCATGAAATGAAATGGTATGAACGATAAAAATGACATTTTTATAGTATGTACGAAGTATATAAAATATTCATGTTTGAAATAAATTATTTAAACAATAAAATTCACATTTTTATAATATATATGAATCGCTAAAAAAATTCATTTTTAAAATAAATTGTTTTAACAATAAAAATCACATTTTTATCTATATATGAAGTGTTAAAGATAGTCATATGCCGAAATGAATATTTGTTGGCTAAAATATTATTTTTACCACATGTGTGAAATGAAAATGGTTTGGAAATCAAAGAACGGATTATATTTATTTACATATATAAATATAATTAAAATAAAACGAATAACGATTCTGTAGTTCGTATTTTTAAATCGTAACTTTAAACGATTATACCGGGAGACCCGACCATCGGATTTTCCCAAAACTGGAACCGTTGGATCCGTTTTGAAAATATCTTTCCAATAATATAAAATTTATAAAGATCCAACGGTTAAATTTTTAGATATGTTTAAATCAAATGTGAAGAAAAACAGCGCCATGGCCGCGTTATGGCCTGAAGCATCGTTTTAAATAAATTGGCTATTTTTAAGTACATAAAAATAGCGATAAATCGTTATAACATATTATAAACGATATATAATGGAAATAAACCGAATTTACCTGGTTTATTAGATATTTGATGGTTGAACGTGTTTGACGTGAAAATTACATTAATGAACTGAATTGTGGATGTCTAATAATTTAACCAGGACATGAATTGATTTGAATTCTAATTATACGTGAATTATTTGAAAAGGCTAAGTTAATTCTCATTTCAAATAATTGATCGACGATTAGAAGTCAAAGATATGAAGATGGCGCAAGACCGATGATCTTCACATAGAATGGATGGCTACTGATGCCTTTGATGGGAGTTGCTGCCCTGCAGGGGTTACATTGGTGGTTATCTGGACGTACTTGTTGATCGTTCGGATGTGCGAGGGCCTCTCTCCTGTATTGGACATACGGGAGAGGAATAAGGTGCTTCCTGTTTCGTTCAGAACCAGAACGGACTTGTAAATGGATGTGCGTTTGACGTTGTAGATTGACAACGTGGCATACAGAGTTGCTGTGATCAAAGCTTTTGTTGAAAAGCAGAGCTTTGTGGTTGATGATCAAAGCATGGCTTTAAATAACTAGCTTTGTGTTTAGCGTTGGTTCGCGGGGCTCGCATTCTGGTATGAACCTGAAACGAGAGGACTTCAGGGAGGACATGCGTTTCCTTCTTGCTAGGAGTGGTGTTTTGGGTTTTAAGCACCCGGACATTTTACTTATGTGGATGATGGATAGCGAGGCGCCTCGGTTACTTCGGTCTCTTCGGGGCCGATGGTTTGGTCGGAATATGACCAGTTTATGCCCCATATGGCGGGGAAACGCAGTGTTCAGGCATTTTAATCCACTCCATGTGGATATGCCCTGACGATCCAAGGGCCCACCTGAGTCTGGGTCCTAAGGGGAGGGCTAGAGCGTCTCGAAGTGGTAAGGACGATCCCTTGCCTTGGTTCATGATGGAAATCCAATTTCCCAACACAACATCGTGCGGTTTTGATTGTAAACCTATATTTGGCGACATGATATATGGTACCCATGCCGTCTATGATTGATACTTATGATTGAAATTGTTTTTGAAACATATAAACACTAGTAATAATATTAAATGCTTTTGTTTTATTTGTATCAAGCATGTTTTGGCCATTTGGAATCTTGGCACTCAAAGACGAAGCTTTAATCTGGTGGGAAACTGTTATTAACGATAATCCAGAAGGTAATACAACCTGGGATAGATTTAAAGATATTTTCAATGAAAGATTTATTCCTCCAGAAGAAACTGAGCGGTTAAGTGATGAGTTCTATTATTTGATTCAAGGAGATATGACAATTCTGGAATATCATAAGAAATTCAACGAACTTTCCCGTTTTTCCCCACATCTGATTGAAAATCCTAAGAGGAAGAATCTGAGGTTTATTAACGGGCTTCAAAGGAGGTACCAAAGTAGTGTAACTCCACATGTGCAACTTCCTTTTTCTGAAATGATATACATGGCTTACCAGTATGAAGATCTGGATAAGCAACGCCTTTTGGGCGACGAAGAGGAATGTAGTTCTAGCAACAAAAGGAAATTTGAAACTGATAGCCCAGAGACAAGCACACAGCCTAAGGCCAGCATGAAGTCTGAGTTCAGTTAGAAGCCCGGAGTCAATAGGAAAAAGGTTAAATTTGAGAAAGGACCAATAACAACTGCCACATGCTCAAGCTGCAATAGGCAGGGACATTTGGCTATAAATTGCAAATCTTGGAACAAACGAAAGAAGGATGAATATAAATCCAATAAGAAGGTTCGAGAGAGCAGGGGATGCCATAAGTGCCACCAGGCTGGTCATATTGCGAAGAATTACCAACTATCATAGAAATCTGAAATAGTGCGAGTAAATGAAGTGGTGGAAGTTCCGGCACCCTCAGTCAATTAAGCGAGGCCAAATGTTTTAGAAGGCAGGCTTATTGTCAAAGATATTCCAGTAAAAGTATTGTTTGATACAGGCGCGTCACAAAGCTTTATTGCAAGTAATGCGGTTAATAAACTGGATTTGAAATTGAAAAAGCTCAAAACACCCATGACTGTCCATAATCCGGTTGGGGGTTCCCTCGATCTTCGTTGGATTTGTGGGGTGCCTATCTCTTTTTCCCGTTATTGGTTCCCTACCATCTCGATCATCATGAATTTTACCGAATTCGATCTTATCCTAGGATTGGATTGGTTAACCAAATATGAAGCTGAGGTTAAATGCGCCGAGAGAGTTGTTAAGGCAAAAACAAAGTTCGGGGAGTGTATAACTATCCCTTGTGAAGGTCCCAATTCGGATAGAAAAGACTTTTGGGCAGCTCTGGATGTTTCTCCGGCTCAATTAGAACCTATTCCTATCATTACAGGGATACTCCGGTCGATGTAGAAATATTCCTGTCGTCAAGAATTATGCGGATGTGTTTGAAGAAGTTGTTAGCTTACCTCCGCATAGGCAAATTGATTTCAAAATCTCTTTAATTCTGAATGCAAGGCCAGTAGTTCACTCTATTTGAAGAATGACCTTGAAAGAAAAAGAAAAATTAGACAATTAAACTCGACAACTTGTATGGAAGGGTCTTATGAGGCCTAGTTTCTCTGATTGGGGAGCAGCAGTGGTTTTTGTCCCAAAGTCAGAAGGTACTCTCCGACTATGCATGGATTATCGTGACTTGAACAAGAAGACATTAAAGAATAAATATCCATTGCCGTGAATTGATGATTTATTGGATCGATTGGATGGCGCTCAAGTATTTTCATGAATGGACCTAGCTACAGGTTTCCATCAGCTTCATATTGCCGAGGAGTGTGTTCCTTTGACAGCATTTAGAGGTCCAGATTTATTCTACGACTGGTTAGTAATGTCGTTCGCTTATGTAACGCTCCAGCTTATTTTGTCGATCTAATGAACCAGGTATTCAGAGAAGTATTGAATAAATTTGTACTGGTCTTCATTGATGATATTCTAATCTTCTCTAAGACCGAGAGCGAGCATGAAAAACATTTGGAACAAGTGTTGGAAATTCTCAGAAAGAATGTTTTAAAAGCCGAATTTTCCAAATGTATATTCTGGCAAGAAGAGGTAAAATTCCTTGGCCACGTTGTATCAAAAGAAGGAATTTCTGTGGATCCCAGTAAGATCACAGCTATTCAAAATTGGAAGTAGCCAACTACGCCCATAGAATTCCGAAGTTTTCTTGGATTGGCTAGTTATTATCGGAAGTTCATTAAAGATTTTTCGAAGATATCTAGTTCCTTAACAAAGCTTACTAAGAAACATTCAAGGTTCAATTGCACTCCAGAATGTGAGATAGCTTTCCAAAAGCTGAAGTTAAGGCTGACAACTGCTCCAGTGTTAACAATTATTGATGGCAATCAAGACTTGAAAGTCTGGACAGATGCGTCTAAAGAAGGTCTTAGTGCAGTATTAATGCAAAGAGGCCAAGTAGTCGCTTATGCTAACCGTCAGTTGAAGCCGCATGAGAAGAATTATGCAACTCACGATCTTGAATTGTTATCCATTGTGTTTGCTATGAAAATATATAGACAATATCTACTGGCTGAGAAATTTGAATTATATACTGATCATCAATAATTGAAGTATTTATTCACCCAGAAAGATCTGAATATGAGGCACCAGCATTGGTTAGAATTTCACGCGGCATATGATCTTAATATTTTATATACTCCGGGAAAAGCTAATGTTGTGGCTGATGCGCTCAGCAGAAAGAATGTAATCATTGCCAATCTTATAATCACGCCTTCATTGATTGATAATATATCTGCTCTTCAGAAGGATGATCACTTCATTCAGAAGATCAGAGAGAGAATTCAGAAAAGCGAGGCCTCGAGTTTTTAGATTGATAACGATGGGATTCTAAGGTTAAAGGGCCGAATTTGTGTGCCAAACATCCCTGAACTCCAGAGAGAAGTATTGGATGAATGTCACAAATCCAAACTAAGAATCCATCTAGGAGTGAGAAAAATGTATAATGATATCAAACGCACTTTCTGGTGGAGATCTATGAAAATAGACATTTCCTTGTATGTTAGCCGGTGTACTACTTGTCAATAAGTCCAAAGCAATCAACAGAAACTCGCCGGATTGTTGCAACCATTGGAAATTCCAGGTTGGAAGCGGGAACAAATTTCTATGGGCTTCATAGATGGTTTGCCCAGAACCCGGAGAGGAAATGACAGTATTTGTGTAATAGTAGATCGTTTCATGAAGACCGCCCATTTTATACCTGTCAGGTCGAATAGAACCGCTCAGAGTCTGGCGCAGATTTATTTTAAAGAAATTGTTAAACTTCATGGCGTTCCTATAAGCATCATTAGCGATTGTGTCCCGATTTTTGCTAGTAAATTCTGGGAAGCATTATAAACAGAATTGGGAAAAAAACTGAGCTTGAGCACCGCTTATCATCCTCAAACAGATGGTCAAACTGAGAGGGTGAATCGTATTCTAGAAGATTTATTGCGGGCTTATGTTATTGATTTTGGCGGATCATGGGAAGTCCACTTGCATTTGGCTGAGTTCTCATACAACAACAGTTACCAAGCGAGCCTGGAAATGTCACTATTCGAAGCACTATATGGTAGACCATGCAGATCTCCCGCTTGTTGGGTAGAACCTGGCACTAGACTTGTATTGGGACCTGATATGATTCGCGAAGCTTCAGACAAAGTCGATTTCATTAAGAAGCGACTGCAAACGGCTCAAAACCGACAGAAGAGCTATGTAGACTCGAGAAGAAGAGATTTAGCATTTTTTGCTAGTGACTATGTGTATCTAAGGGTTTCTCCGATGAGAGTAGTCCGGTTTGGTAAAACTGGGAAGTTGGCGCCCAGATTTATTGGTCCATTTCCTGTGTTCGAACGGATTGGAACTCTCGCTTATAGGGTTCAATTGCCTGACTGGTTGCCGGGAGTAGATGATGTGTTTCACATATCTCAACTTCGAAAGTGTTAACCCCGTTCTTAGAACGCGGTTCAGAACTAAGAAATATTCACAGACGATGACACACGACATAACTGACTCATGTCGTTTCTATGACATAGATCCTGTAGTCATCCACACAACAAGATTTTAAGTCATTGGCACTAGTTCGATTCAAGTCGTTAATAAGACATGAGCCTGAGACATTCTAAATCATGGCGTAAGTCATTTACATGACATGAATATTGAGTCACAAATTGTTCACCATACATGTTGATACTGTAAGAAGCCGAAGGCACCCGTGCTGTGTCTATTCGAAATCAAGTCGTTATTGAGCTGGATCACATCTACGCCAAGTCGCAAAACTAGTCATAGTGTATATTCGGATACGCCATGTCGCATGACATGGTCTACACCATGACGTTCCATTCATGTCGTTAGCGACATGAAGCAACTCATTCCAGAGACACGATGAAAGGCGTGCAGACGATCTGCTGAACATTATATACATTAACGAAACAATGAGATGGCTCATGGAATAACACGTGTACCAAGCTGTTTGAGATATATTGAACGCAAGTCATTTTACATATTCATGCTGCGGCACATAGTATAAAATCAAGTCATGTCGTGTGCCAAGCATAATCATGTCGTTAGAGGCCACCATGCCATTCAGCAGCCAATTCTGCAAGATTAGGAAACCATGTCGTTAGATCCATTTTATACCCAAGGTCGTTATAGCGACATGGATTAAGTCATTAAACTAGATGGTATCATTTATACTCACAGCATGTCATTGATGTGGCTTTAACCAAGACATAACACCTTAAACCAAGGCGTTGAAGTCATGTCGGTTGAAGAAGGTGAGTCGTGCCGCTCAGTAGAAGGCCATGACATTTTATTTCATGTCGTTGGTATATGAATGAAGCCATGGCGTATGAAATTAATCATATTGCAGGCCATTAAAGTCGTTAAATTCATACCATTAACTGCATTAGCTGATGCCACGCGCCATGAAGGCCATGCATGTCGTGAATCCATTAAAGAGCAAGTCGTTAAATCATTCGCACAAGAAAAGGGTGCCAGCTGGCATAAAGGGACCACATGAAGTAATTGAAGCTAAAGGGTGAGGAATTATACCCTTCCAGATCGCTCCATGCAACAAGATGACGGGTCAGTAGAATAAGGGTAGAAAACAAGTTGGTACCAGCTATGTAGACAATCATGTCGCATATTAATCCATGCCGTAATTATAGGATGATACTACTTAGTCAAGGCGTATAAAACATTGCATGGAATTTTCATGCAAGCAAAGGCTTCTGAAAAGATGCCACATCAGCATGGATCCATGACGTGTGGTGCCAGCGATAAAAGAGAATGGATAATTATACTCAATTTGATTCATAATGTAAGCCATTAGGTGTACTGTGAGACAGTTCATATCGCGTACCGCAGATTGACTCATGGCGTGAAAAGCATCCCGCCTAAAAACTATATTAGCTTTAAAGGTGGTGAAACGAGCTATACACGTGTGAGAGCACGTCAGGTCATTGCTTCATGATGGAAAAGCATGCCGCATAGTGAACTTTTAACCATGTCGCTCTGAATAATTAGCTCGCAGTGATTCATGTCGCATGTCCATTTCATGACGTTCGCCAGCTCATAAACAGCTGTAAAGCGCGATTGTACAACGATATACCCTTATTTACGACTGTTCCTGTGAGGGGGGAACGAAAATTCATTTCTACAAGGAGACTCCATCAAATTCAAAGCTCATCTACAACTTCTCTAATGGCTTCCATGGATTCAACAACACTTTTCTAACTTCATGAAGATCAAGTTCAAGTGAATGATCAAAAAAGCTTTCCCCAATCAAATCTAAGGACCTTCAATCTCATTCAAGCTACATAATAAATCTCTCAAGCATCATTCAAACGATCTCTTCTTCTCTCCAAAATCTAAATCGAATGTTAATTCATTACGAAATCTATGAAGACCATGGAAAAGGATCAAAGCACACAAGTGGTTGAAGACTCAACCCAAAGCTAAAAATCTCTTAATTTTCTTCACCAAATTCAAGTGAAAGTAAATCGTCAAGAGAGTTAAAAGAGAGAAATGATTGTAATGAGGGAAAATTCATATTTTGTAAGCTTGAATATTATAATGAGAATTGGTTGAAAGTGGACGTAGATTCATAGAGAATCGAACAACTATAAAAATTCCTTTGTGTTCTTACTTGCTTTTATCCGTTTATTTCGCGATTACGCGGTTCCATATTATTACCGAATCGGTGAAGTGTTACTTTTTACACCTTTGGTGTTTGATCCCAAATTTGGAGTAAACAAAAAGCATGTGCATGATCCAGACTTGGTCGTGGAAGAAGCCGCGCAACAAGACTTGGAAATTACTGCAGAATTAGCTGTGAGGAGAGAGCCAATAAAGATTATTGGTAAGGAAACTAAAGAGCTGAAGAAAAAGAAGGTTCACTTAGTCAAAGAGCAATGAAGTGGAGATCCGCGAGACTGTACTTTGGAAACTAAGGAGAGCATTAAGCAAGCCTATCCCAATTGCAGGGTGGATATCTCTGATTAACTCATTTCCGTTTTGTTTTCTACTTGATTGTTGTTTCCTTTTCATGGATGTAAAATTTTAATTATATAGTCTAACAATTTTAAATGTGATTATGAATTTGATTAAGCAAATTATTGGAATGATAATTAATTTAATCGATAAGAGAATGAAGGTAAATTTATGCAAATTGAATCAAATATTAAACTGATTTGGAGTTTATAGAAATACATGCACGTACGTTATATATGTTTGAACAGGTAAATGGATTCACTGTTGAGTAAAGAATTTATTTGCGTGCCCGACAAATAGGTAAACCTTAATGAGTTGGATGCGCACTTTTATTACTATATCAACTCCTGTGAATGCCATTGGATGCAGAGTGCTGGTTGTTCTGTGTGTAATAATAAATGTCGCCATAGGATAGTAACAATTAATTTTGAACTACACTACATGGCATATATTTTGAAGATAGCATAATTTATCATATACCACATAAGCATTTGGAGCTTATGTGAAGAGGTTGAAGATTTACCGTACAAGCGAGAGGCTTGTTTGGCGATAACTATATTACAGGTTGAACCGAAGACTGACATGGACTACATAAATTATAATGGTAAATTGCCAGATTAATAAAAAAAACCACACGGGTCCGGAGATGACAATAAACACGTCCCTTTGGTCATTAAGGCCCAAAAACCATTTATAGGGTGACGAGAATTTATTCTCTGGAGTTATGATCTTTACACACTCCCCTGTGGACACCGAAATATATCACTATAAATATGTGTATGCTTTTTAGGATTTATTGGGTACCTAATACGGCCCAATAAATTTCCAAACCCATCCCCGTACAAAGGAGGTTATGGCGAAATTTTTCAAAAATTTAGGGTGAGACAAATTATTGAAGAATTAGAAAATTCTTAGAAACTGAAAAGTTAAAGAATGAAATCCAAAATGAAAGTTGAGTTGGTTAGTTAAACAACTTTCGGCTTCGTTCCTTTTCGGCGACGAAAAGATTTTAAGTAGGGGCGATTGTAACAACCCGGAAAATCAGAACCAATTAAAATTTTTTAATTTGGCTATTTTAGCGGATTTTGAATATTTAAAATAAATTATTTAAAATAATAGCAACCAAAAATCTATTTGGATCGAAGTTATAGCGAATATATTTATTTTAATTATAAAACAAGGCCTAAAATGGCACGACAGTTTGAAAATTTGAATTCGAACTTTGACTGACTGTACAAGATTCAAAATAAATCAGATTTTAGTGAAACCAAAAGTATTTAAATCTGTTTATGAAGATCTTTCTGACGAATCTGAAAAATCAAAATTTCATAGCGGGAATCAAAAGTTATGGCTAAATGAATTTTCAGAAAGGTCGCTATGGAGTTAATATAGCCCTTCAAAATAGACATTTTACGAACGACCTCCGTTTTCGACGAAACCACTTTTATTGGATCCGGACTATTAAAATATTGCTAGGTTTCAATTCCATTATTTTTGGAGTTAATATGTGAGATTTCTAAATTATAAACGATATGGAATGGCGATGTATAAATTATACGGTCGATGTATAAGTTATATAAGCGTTCTACACCTCATGTATAAGCGTTGTACAAATTATATGTGCGATGTATAAGCTATATATGCATTGTAAAAATCATATGTGCGTTGAATGGAATTGAAATGATATTGAAATGAAATCGAAATATATTTATATACGTATATCTATATATCTATATATACACCCCCCGTCGTCCACAGACCATAGACGATATATATTGGTTGTGATTGTTTGGATTTTGATTGACATGAAATTTGGTGAATAATACGAATGGTTGATTTGATTATGGTTGTTTGTGGTTGAAAACAAATAGGATTAGTTTGTGGAAAAATTCGTCTGCGTACGAACTAGATTTTTGAAATCCCCATTGTCAAAAGCTGCGAGGCTTTAAGGTAGAGCGAGGAGCCGTACTCGGGACGGTGCCGGTTTTAACTACCCTGCCATTATACTGCCGAAATTTTCTGAAATATTCATATGTTTGATTAATATTCATGTGTTGAAATAGATTCATGGGTTGGAAAAATATTCCTTTCTAAAATAAATTGTTTGAATGATAAAAATAACATTTTTATTGAATGTATGTAATGAAATGGTTTGAACGATAAAAATAACATTTTTATAGTATGTACGAAGTACATAAAATATTCATGTTTGAAATAAATTGTTTAAACAATAAAAATCACATTTTTATAATATATATGAATCGCTAAAAATCTTCATTTTAAAATAAATTGTTTAAATAATAAAAATCACATTTTTATCTATATATGAAGTGTTAAAGATAGTCATATGTTGAAATGAATATTTGTTGGCTAAAAATATTATTTTTACCACATGTGTGAAATGAAAATGGTTTGGAAATCGAAGAATGGATTATATTTATTCATGTATATAAATATAATTAAAATAAAACGAATAACGATGCTGTAGTTCGTATTTTGAAATTGTAACTTTAAACGATTGTACCGGGAGATCCGACCGTCGGATTTTCCCAAAACTAGAACCATTGGATCAGCTTTGAAAAGATCTTTCCAGTGATATAAAATTTGTAAAGATCCAACGGTTAAATTTTTAGATATGTGTAAATCAAATCTAAAGAAAAACAGCGCCGTGGCTGCGTTATGGCCTGAAGCGTCGTTTTAAATAAATTGGCTACTTTTAAATAAATAAAATTATCGATAAATCGTTATAACATATTATAAACGATATGGAATGGAAATAAACTGAATTTACCTGGTTTATTAGATATTTGATGGTTAAATGTGTTTGACATGAAAATTACATTAATGAACTGAATTATGGATGTCTAATAATTTAAACAGGACATGAATTGATTTGAATTCTAGTTATACGTGAATTATTTGAAAAGGCTGAGTTAATTCTCATTTCAAATAATTGGTCGACGATTAGAAGTCGAAGATATGAAGACGGTGCAAGACCAATTGTCTTCACATCGAATGGATGGCTACTGATGCCTTTGATGGGAGTTGTTGCACTGAAGATGTTACAGTGGTGGTTGTCCGGACGTACTTGTTGATCGTTCGAATGTGCGAGGGCCTCTCTCCTGTATTGGACATACGGGGGAGGAATAAGGTGCCAACGATTTCGTTCAGACCCAGAACGAACTTGTAAATGGATGTGTGTCTGACGTTGTAGATTGACAACGTGGCATACAGAGTTGCTGTGATCAAACCTTCTGTTGAAAAGCAGAGCTTTGTGGTTGATGATCAAAGCATGGCTTTAAATAGCTAGTTTTGTGTTTAGCGTTGATTCGCTGGCCTCACACCCCGGTATGAACCAGAAACGGGAGAGGACTTCAGGGAGGACATGCGTTTCCTTCTACCTAGGAGTGGTGTTTTGGGTTTTATGCGCTCGGACATTTTACTTATGCGGATGATGGATAGCGAGGCGCCTCGGTTACTTCGGTCTCTTCGGAGCCGATGGTTTGGTCGGGATGTGACCAGTTTACGCCCAATATAGCGGGAAAACGCAGTGTTCAGGCATTTTAATCCACTCCGTGTGGACTGGCCCGGGCGATCCAAGGGCCCACTGAGTCTGGGTCCTGAGGAGCGGGCTAGAGCATCTCGAAGCGGTAAGGACAATCCCTTGCCTTGGTTTTTGACGGAAATCCAATTTTCCAATACGACATCGTGCGGTTTTGATTGTAAACCTATATTTGGCGACATGATATATGGTATCCATGCCGTCTATGATTGATACTTATGATTGAATTTTTTTTTAAAACATATAAACACCAGTAATAATATTAAATGCTTTTGTTTTATTCGTATCAAGCATGTTTTGGCCATTATAAGGTAAAACTCTATCCTCTGGTTTGTGTTGCATTGTGTGATGGGAACTGAGTCTTATAATGGCTTCATTTTTATAAAAACATTGCGATGTTTTAATGATTCACTTGTTTTTAGCACTGGCAATCCAATGGAGTAAACCCATTCCGCGTTAGCGGCGTGGTCATGTGATTGGCCTTAGTATTAAATAAGTTAAGTAGATTTCTTATACCAGTCCCATGACTGACTCGTAGTTTGTTTCACTTGCAAACTCAGGTGCCCTATTTTCTACACGGGCAGCCTTGTATTCAGGTTTTAGCAGGCTCTTTCTGGATAGCTATGGAGCTGAAGATGGATTCTATCACTTCTTTCTTTTTATGTTGTTTAGCTCCTGTTGTACATATTACGTTTTGATTCCGCTATAGACATTTTATGTGAAGCTGAAACTATATTTTGTACTAAGTATGATCCTGTATACTTGTAACTCTGATGATTATGTTTATCCAGTGTATTCTGTTGTACATTATCTAGTGTATTTATATATTTCTGTTCTACTGTTATTTGTTTATGTGTTATATTCCAAAGATTACCCTTGCCACCGGGGAACAGGGGTTTGGGGTCATCACATTATCTCACCATCTAATTTCTTTCTAATAACATTCCTGTTTTTTTATGCTTGATTAGTCGACATTGTGTTTTTGTGTCGATTTTCGGGGTCGAAAATCCTCGGGTCGTTACACCACTACATTCCCTACCCCTAATAATATTTGAGGACCGGGGAACTCCAAGATATTTAACTAGGAGTTGGTCTTCCTTAATACCAAAAATATCCAAAATTCCTTGCCATTCTCTATAGGACTTTTTGAAATAATACTAAGATTTATAGTTGTTAAGATTTAGGCTAGTGTATTGATCTAGATTCTTAAAAATAGAATTGATGCAGCGGGCCATGTGAGAGCTAGATTTAATAACAATAATAAGATCATCTACATATAAAAGATGATGAACAATTGATTGTGAGCATTAATAGTTTGAAATAGACCATTGTCACAAGTCAATCTATTATATTATATAAAAGCACAATCTTTCCCCAAAGTTCTTTCATTTCCACTTTTAGTCAAAAAAGCATGGTCTATCCATCTAAACATAGCAAAAATCATGCGGCCTCAGTTTTTCGTAGAATCCCATCTATTTCGATTTGTATCCTCCCTTCATTTCTTCTATTTTCGGTCTCTTCCTCTCCCCAATCACCTTAAACAAAGGAATTTCCTTTTCCCCCTGAATATCAACTTCCTTCGCGATGTTTTCTATAGCATAATTCAAAAAGGGTCATACCAAATGAAGGAACTAAACAAAAATCAGGCACTCAATTTTCCTCTGACTCGATTTCCCTATGACATGATTTCTTCACGATGTTTCCTTCAGTCTCACCAGTCGTCGATGTATAAAGAAAGAACGTCCGACAATCAAACAACGAACCTTCAGGAATGGTAAATCTACATATTCAATTTGTTACCTACAGCTAGAGTGGTGAATATAATTGATTTGTATATTATCCAATATCTTCTTTAAGATTCACTATAGCGTCCCTCCTTGGTTTATTTTTTTGTCGTATTCATCTAAATGAATCGCCAATTTCTTATTTTTTGACCAGTATTTCATTTTTTTTCCATGGTGTCGGGGTTCTATTTGGATGTTTTATCTAGATATTCCTTTCAGGTTCTAACCTCTGCAATTGCTAATTAGGTATACGTTCTCTACAAAGTCAAAAAACCTCTATTCTATGATTTTCCCTTTGTTGTCTTTTCTTCTGAAGTAAAAATGCTAATTTGAGGCATCTTAGTATTTTGTTTCCTCAATATCCATTTGCACTCCATGCTTGGTATAATGGATAACTAACTTGAAATATACATGCATTTTTCCATCTTCAATATTAAATTTTCTTTTCATATAAAGGTTTTCCTACTAGCTAGCTGTTTTGTTTTTTCCCGTGTTAGGCTGGATGAAGAGAAAAATGTCCACCGTCTTCTTAATGTAACCTTGGCATCTTCCATTCTTTTAGAATTGTGTTTCTGTGGGGGTTAATATCATCGCAAGCAACTTTTTATTATTATTGTTTTTTGAATCTGTCTATTGTCCCATTTTACTTCTTTAGGTTTTTGTAATATGCAAAATGTACTGAAAATGGTTATTCATTAAGAATTTGAATAAACACTTATTTTGAGAAGTCCCTATTGGAATAAATTTAAAATGAAATGAGGAAGATTACTCCCACATCATGAGAATTGAAAAAGGTTTCATGGTACATAAGGGGATTTCTTAGAAGCATGTTGGGGCCTTGGGGCTCCCACATGTTTTCTTTGTTGTGAGGAGGGAGACCATGCATCTCTACAACACACACACGCTCCACCGCCATCGTCCGTCTGTGCCGTGTTGTCTTGCGTTGTGTATGGTTTTGGGCTATATTCTTTTTAGCCCGTGGTGCAATAGGGTTTTTCAGCCCAATTTTATAAATTATGAATAGTGAAAACGGCGGGAGATGTCGCTGTTTGGATTTGAATGGACACTGTTGTTTCACTGAATGGATGCGACCGTTCACTAAATTATGAATAGAGGAAACGACTTAGATTTTTCGGAATTTGGAATTCAAAAATCGCTTTTTTCGCCCAAAAGCGAGAATTGTCAACCTCCTCCTTTAACATACAATCAATCCTCGTTCTGAAAATTTCAACAACCCTACCCTCAAAGTTCAAAAAGCACACTTTGCTATTATTGGTGTTTATGACATTAATTGGGCCAATATGGTTTTAGAAGAATTTAAGCCCAAAGAAATGTCCACAAGAGAAATCACTCTTTATTATGGAGTTTATCTTACTTGGGTTTTTAAATATCTTGGAGTAGATCTCAAAGGAGAAGAATTTGTGTCAAGAAAGGTGTTTGACACGTCAAATATACATCTTGTGCAAATTCCACTCACCTTTAATCCTTATGAAACATTCGAAGATAAACAAGCTCGTATACAACAATAAGACTTTATGGATATTGAAGAAGAAGAAACTTCTTTGGACAGTATAGAGTGTCCATCTAGTACTAGAACCATTTCCAAAGATATGCTTGTCCAAAATCAAGTAAAATTAGCCAAGAACCAAGAGAAGATAAAAAAGACTCTTACACATATGTAAGTTCATTGGCAAAATAGGAAGAAAACTTGGAATATCATCTTCCTCCTCATCGTCCGCTGAAATTTAAGCTTATCTAGTTTTTGTTATCTTTCATATTTGCTTGTATTTGCTTTTAAATCTCGTATTTAGTATCTTATATTAGTTGGATTTATTCGTTTTCAAGAAGTTATGGATGTTGTTTAATTCTGTCAAAAAAATCTTTAATTTACTGTAACAATTCATTAGTATTAAATAAATTAAAATAATATAATAAAAATTAACCAAAATTTAAAATTAACCAAAAAGTTACTAATGTACGTCGACATACATTTTTAACTATGTCGACATATAACTGACAGTTTTTCAAATTTTGTTCAAAATTTAATATTTAAATAACCAGTTAATGTCTATTCAATTCCAATGAATTCTAGACCCTATAAATACCTCCTTCTTCCAGAAAAACTTATTCTAACCTTTCTCCTTCTTCTCTAATCATATCTTTTCAATAATTTCAAATTGTGGCAAATCCTATACATAATTTGAGTGAAATCCTCAAGAAATATTGAATTCTTTCAAGAATATCCTTTCTATAGTACTTCGCAATCAGCATCATCTCGAAGTGAGTCAAATAAAAATGGTTGAACATCAAGAGAAGCACTTTGATGCCATTTGTTGGCTAATATCTTCTTTTTTTAGAGACGAAGACAACAATGTCGCTAAAGAAGCACGCACAAAAGAATATGAAGATTGGGAAGCTATCGAGAAGTATCCAATCTTTGTAGGATAGGGATTGGTGGAAGTTCCAAGAGATATTTGAATTGTTCGGTATGATTTGTTTAATTGGTTTGATTTGAATTTGTTTTAACTTGTTTGTAAATATTGCTTGGTTTGGATTACTTGGATTTGAAACTTGTATATATGGATTGAAACATTTTTAAATATTAACTATAATACTTGGATTGATTGATTTGTTTATACCTTTTGAATTATATTGGCATGAATTTAGGGGGAGTCATGTACATTAAGTACTTTAGTATAGAATCAAGTATTACAATCTTAAAATATATAGATAGATGTATGTTATAGATATTCATGGTATAAATTTAGGGGGAATACATTTATAATTTCTTTTTGTTGATGGTAAACGGGGAGAATTATAAACTAAGAATTAGTTAGGCTTAGTTTAAGGGGGAGTATGTAGGATTCGTGATTAAAGGGGGAGTATTAGAAGGACCAGATAAAAAAGTATTAACAGTTATGAATATTTTATAAATCAAGGTTGTCATCATCAAAAAGGGGGAGATTGTTGGAGAATGGAGTTTTGATGACTACAACCTTATTTCAATTAATTATAAAACATATACTAACATCTCTATCTAGAATATATATATATAGAATATATACGTATATATATATATATATAATATACGCAGGGTTTGTATACAGGACATAAATATTGAAGACTGTACAGTTTTAGAGTCTCAAGAGATTCAGGATTCAGAAGAATTTCAAGACTCATGAGTTATCAAGTTATCAAGTTATCAAGATATCCAGATTTCAAGAGTTCAAGAAAAATATAGTAATAGAGTCCAGTTTACATGTAAGACTCTGAGTAGCACTCTAGGTTCAAATTCTGTTTTTCAGATTTCAAATTCTATTTTTAAAATTAAAATCCTGATTACAAATTTATTTTTCTAAAAGATTTCAAATTATTATCTTTCTTATGATTTCAAACATATATGTTTATAAAGTTTTAAATATATAAGTTTATATATATACATATATAGTAACATAGTTTTATAATTTTGTTGTTTTAAACCTTTTAATTTATAAATATGAATATATAAAATATTATTATGATTTCAATATAATTTTACTCTTTAGAATATTTATTTCTATTACTAAGTTTTGATTCAAGAATTTCCAGAATAATATATATGTTTAAACACTTGAAAAATAGTTTAAAAATATATACTATACATATGTCAACATACATAAATAGCTATGTCGACATACAATTGTCGGAAATTCAATTTTCAAAGGAAGTACCTTTTCACTAATTGTAACATTTCTGAAACGTTGCTGCCATTGAGACATTATAAATAGGCGCTAATTTTGAATTTTTTCATTACTCTTCTTCTCCATCTTCACCCCTTTTCATATTACCGTTAAAATACATCATTTTCTTGATTTCTACACTTATACTTTGCCGATTTCTACTCAAATTATTTAAAACTTCATCTCTTCTCAATCTTTATCTACTACCATCAATTTGGAAGCGCTATTGAAGATCTATAGGGCTGTTATAATCATTTGGGAATTGTTTGGGAAAGGATGTGTTCCTTATAGCTCTAAAATAAAGAAAAGGGAGCAGTGCTAACCTTGTAGCCGTGAAATCAAAGACGTTTGGAGTGGTGTTAACCTTGTAGCCATGAAATCAAGGGTGTTTGGAGCGGTGTTAACCTTGTAGCCCTGAAATCAAGAGGTTTTACTTGGATATTGATAATAATAAAACTCTGCGCAATCCAGCGTTGCATGGGACTGGACATAGGAGTAATCCGAACCAGTATAAAAATCTGGTGTGTTCTTTCCTTTTCTGCATTTTATATTTATCTCTTTCTATGTTTGTGTTTGATTTTGTGTTTACGATCGTCTCTGGTGTGTGTGATTCATAAAGTAGATCATTTAAGTTTAAAATTTTCATAAATTTCTCATAAACACTATTCACCCCCTCTAGTGTTAGTGAACCTACTATTGAACCTATAGAAAACACTGACTTAAATATCGACGAAATTGGTGATTCCCTTAGGAGAAGTAAACGAAGAAGAAAAGAAAATTCTTTTGGACCAGATTTGGTTGTATATTTGGTTGAGGGATCTAGAAATAACGTTGAGCATCAATTAACGATTTCTACAAACTTAGAATTTGATCCTTTAATATATAATGAGGTAATGAAATCTCAAGTATCATCATTTGTCAAGAAGCCATAAATGATGAAATGGATTCTATTATGGGTAACAAAATATGGAAACTAGTAGATTTACCTCCTAGTTCTAAACCAATAGGATGTAAATGGATAATCAAGAAAAAGTTAAAAGCAGATGGTACAACTGAAAAGTTTAAAGCTAGATTAGTTTCCAATTGATTTACACAGAAAGTAGGAATATATTATTTTGATACATATACCTCAATAGCTAGAATTTCAACTATCAAAACTTTAATTGCATTAGCTTCTATCTATAATTTTGAAATTCATCAAATGGACGTCAAGACATCATTTTTAAATGGAGAACTTGACGAAGAAATATATATGTCTCAACCAGAAGGTTTTGTGATGCTTGGACAAGAAGTAAAGTATGTGAACTGATTAAATAACTTTACGGTCTTAAACAAGCACTAAAGCAATGGTATAATTTTTTTGATAAAACTATTATATCTAATGGTTTTTGGATCTTTGAATCTGATATATGTGTTTATAGCAAGTTTGGTTCAGGAAAAGATGTAATTATATTCCCTTATGTAGATGGTATTCAAATACTTGAAGTATTGAAGAAACTAAAAGATTTCTATCCTCATGCTTTGACATGAAAGATATGGGAGTGGATGAAATGATTCTTGGAATTAGAATCATAAAAAAAATGGGTTATCAATTACTCAGTCTCATTACTTTGAGAAAATTTTGAAAAGGTTCAATCTATTTGATTGTAAATCAATATCCACTCCATTTGATCCAAATATGCAATTATATACTAATACTTGTAGAGCTATAGTGAAATTGGAATATGCAAGAGTTATCGAAAGTTTGATTTATGCAATGACATGCACCCGACTAGATATAGCTTATGCCATTGGCAAAATGAGTAGATTTACCAGTAATCCTAGTCAAATTCATTGGAATGCAGTACATAGAATTTTAAAGTATCTAAAAGGAACCATAAATTATGGTATAAATTACAATGGTTATCCTAGTGTAATAGAAGGATACAAGGATGCTAGTTGGAATACTGGAAGTGAAGATCATAAATCAACTAGTGGATGGATATTCACTCTCGGTGAGGGAGCAATATCCCGGGCATCAAAGAAACAAACGTGTATTGCTGATCCAACAATGGTTGATGAATTTATAACACTAGCTTTTGGTAGCAAAGAAGCAGAAGGATTAAGGAATCTACTATTAGAAGTTCCTGTATGGTCAAAACCTATGCCACCAATATCTGTGCATTGTGATAGTCGATCAACATTATCACAAACATATAACTAAGTTTATAATTGTAAATCTAGACATGTTGGCCTAAGGAACAGTTTGGTTAGGCAAATGCTCACTGATGGGGTAATTACCATAGATTTTGTCAGATCTAGCCAGAATTTGGAAGATCCATTTACTAAAGGACTTGCAAGAAACTTAGTGATAAAAACATCACAGGGAATGGGTTTAAAGCCTATACAATACAATCGCTAATGAAAGAAACTCAACTCAACATAATAAAGAAATTTGATATCTTGAGTTCAAAGAGCAAAAGTACTTCATATGCTTGCAGTTGGAAGCACTATAATATTAGTCTACAACACTAATTATTATCATACATTCTAAAGGAAAAGTGCTTGGTACTTATAATGACAAAGAGAGGATGTTCTACTTAGAACTTAATAGGTTTATGGCAGACATACTATTGAGGTGTATACTATAAGGCACTTCGGAAAAACATACTTATATGAATGCAATTAAGGTGGTGCCGCCTTCTGCGAGATTTTGGCTTAGTCTCTAAAGGAATTTCATGAAACAAGATAATGACATAATGCCAATCCACGGGTCGAGTATATATACTACCTAGAAATTATGAAAATGAGTGCGTGATAAACACACCTGGTAGGTCATATAGGATCGATGGTTCAATGCTTAGTTAACCACTCTATCCTGGTATACTTTGATAGATTATCACTATGCATAGATTCGAGTCTGTATGACATCTATACTTATGCATAAATTTTCCTACAAATATATAATAAGAGGATTTTATTTAAAATTTGGTGGAGGATTATTGGAATAAATTTAAAATAAAAAGAAGAAGATTAGTCCCACATCATGACAATTGAAAAAGGTTTTAAGGTACTTAAGGGGCTTCCTTAGATGCAAGTTGGGGCCTTGGGGCTCCCACATGTTTGCTTTGTTATAAGGAGGGAGACCATGCATCTCCACAACACGCGCACGCTACAGCTACCGCTATCCGACCGTGCCGTGTCGCGCAGCATTGCATTGCATATGGGCTTGGACCATATATTTTTTTTGCACCGCGGTGCAATAGGGCTTTTCAGCCCAGTTTTTATAAATTATGAATAGTGAAAACGGCGGGAGACGTGACCATTTGGATTCGAATGGACACTACCATTTCGCTAAATGGATGCGGCTGTTCATTTGAACGGACACGGCTCTTCACTGCTGTAAAAGTGGACCACATTCCGGTTTTTTGACTCACTTGAAAGATTTCTGCATCTTCTTCCTATTACGTTGCTCTACCGTTTTCTTAAATTATGAAAAGGAGTTCTAGTTCTTGCAGGCTATAACTCCACCCTCTTATCACTACAGTCAAATTTTTTCAAATAGTGGATCACTGTGTTTGTGCAACCATGCCAATTGAAGATAATCAAATTATCTACTCCATTGTATCTTTGGATAGATTTGCCAATATTCTTGTACTAAAACAAGAGGGCAAAAACTGTTTTAGGATAACGATCACCACATCGTGCCTCAGATACTCGTTCTTCGACAAATTAAGTAGCAGCGCGGTTCAATCGACAGTCTCATCATCATCCACTGTTTATTTTCCAAATTTCTTAATTTTGGTTTCCATGCATGTTATGAAAATGTGTGACGGCCCGCCCGCACCAACCGACATTTACTCCAAAGGTGCGCTGTACACATGTCCAGTTAGCACGGAACGGGTCGCCAGAAGGGAAAAGGAAGAAGGAAATGAACATACAAGGAACCTGTAGAATGTCTCACAGCGCATAGAACAAAATATAATAATAACATACTTGACATAAAACAGGAGAGACAGTGCATAAGCTGAAAATCAGAACTAAACATCATAGCAGCGGAAATCCAAAATACAGCTTATTACAACTTTTCAACTGTCTCAAAGCAAAGTAAGATAAATGAGGTACACTACTAATGCCCAAGTAGCGACCACCAATGACACGGGGAGAATGTGTATATATATATAATACGTGGAAGCCTCCTGCCCGCCTCCGAATCAGCTACTCGCGCATCACCAGCTAACCTATCTCTAGTCTGCTCGTGTGAGCACCCAGAGTAATAAGAGGAGACATAAAACTCTGGGTCAGACATAAAGCCTGGTATGAGCGATAAGCATCTAAAGTGAACAATAACAGCTAGACTAAAACATACCTGAACCTGGACCTGCAACCAAAGAGTTAGCACTACATACTGTACAACACTCTAAGGTATCATATCAAACAGTGTAAAGATACGGAGGTGGGGGAGGTGTGTATGTCATAGGGATGGCAAACAATCAAACATAGCATCCATCCTCACATCTCTCACTCGGTGCATAAAGAATACGATATTCACCACTTCGATCACCCAACATTCCTTGCTACGATCACTTTGCCCCATGAAGTCATAAATGGCTTCACTGCACTGATAACGTAGCCACAAATTCCTCGCTATGTCCACTTGCCCCATGGAGTTATTCACCCCATCTGCGCTGGCTCATAGCCTTACCAATCCTTACTATGTCCACTTGCCCCATGGAGTTATTCACCCCATCTGCGCTGGCTCATAGTCTTACTACGCATCACCTTGCCCCTCAGGTCATAATGACTCTACTGCACTGATAACGTAGTCTTGCTACCATCACCTTGCCCCTCAGGTCGTAATGTCCCTACTGCACTGATAAGTAGCCCATCGTTCCTTTTAGTGGTGAATCGAAGTTATGAACGTCGACAACTCCTTAGCACACATCCCGCAGCGAAGTCCAATCATGAAGTGAACTCGTTGGTTCCCAACTGGTTCCGGGATCCTGAGCTCTAACTTCCCCTATTGGACTACCTTTGCATCTCGGGTTATTGGTCAATACTGGGTCGGGTCGGGTTCTTCCTCAGGTCATCGGTTCGGGTCGGTGTTCTTTATCCGTTCGGGTCGGGTCCCCCTTCTGATGTGGTTCGGGTCGGTGCTCCTCTGGGTTCGAGTCAGCTGCTTCTTCTTCTTCGGGTCGGGTCGGTGCTTCCTTTCGGGACAGGTCGGTGCTTCCTTTCGGGTCGGGTCCTTCTTGGTTCGTTCTTTCGATCCGTCTTCATGCTCCCTTCATATGCTCCTATCCGATCCGCTTTCTTGCTCCTACTCTGATTCGCCTTTGTTTTACCGATCCGATCCGTCCTTCTCGATCCGATCCGCTTTTCCCTATCCGATCCGATCCCAGTTCAGCTAGTGTGGCCTTCCTTTTTGCCACTTTTTCCAAGTGTTGGGTTCCGATCCGATCAGATTCTTTGCTCAGTTCCACATATCCGATCCGAGCCCCTTATCTGATCCGATCCGAACTCTGCACTGTTTTCTGAAACTATTCCAGCAAGTGTTTACGCCATTCGACGACGTTTTCGACCATTCTAACTATTGAAATCAATCACAAAGCATTTCATACAGTCATAGCAACATGCATAATCAACCACAAACATCATTCACATCAATATCATAGGTTAAAATGGATCAAACATACCCAAAATCCCATATTTCCCCTTAAGCATGTTTAGGTGAAACTAATGATAGGATTAGCAAAACTTAACCAAATTAACCCAAATTCATATCAGAGGTCTAAAACATCACTTATGAATTTATGAACATTTTTCCAGAATTTTATCATGTTTAAATTCGCTAATTAGCACTAATCACCCCTAATTAGCCATAATTAGTGTAAAACTATGCAAATCACTCACCTTAGCCACAAAATAAACTAAGATCTGAAATGAATCTCTGATTTGATGTGAATCTCAATGCCAAACAGCAGCTCCTTTGTTGATTTGGTGAAGATCCTCCTTGATTAGGGGTTGCTAAGCCAAATCCTTAACCTAAAGGTGATTTGGAGGTGATTTAGAGGTTAGAGGCCATTTTTAGGGATCCTTGTGATAAGTGGAGGCTAGAAAACTGAAATGGAATGATTCTCCATCTCATTTCAGCCCCCCCATAACCCTAATCCCGAAATGGGTTATGGGCCTACTCACTAATCACCCGATTTGGCCCGGTTAAGCAGTTTTTCACACTCCAAACCTTGTTTCAGCCATATCTCCCAAACGGTAAGTCCGTTTGGCTAATGCGACCACTCTACGGAAAGAGAAACCATCAAACAAATCAAATGGAAGTGGTTTCAGGTCAAAATTCCTTTCCAATCAAAAGTTATGGCCAAAACAGTACCAACTAGGGGCAAAATGGTCATTTAAAAATCGACAAAAATCATAAGCATGAGAAATGACTCTAGTAGATGTTTCTCAAAGTTACATGACCATACGACTTCACATGGGAAAGAAATAAATATTCTACGATCCTATGATGTGTAGAATACGGGTCATTACACTCTCCCCCCCTTAAGAAATTTCGCCCCCGAAATTCCCTAATCCAAACATATACAAAGGTTCCCGCATGCCTATCAATCATGAAGCAACAATCAAACATGCAAAACAAGCTAAACAAGTCTATCCTAGCATGCGGAAAACTAAATCGCAAAGTAAATCTTACCAGGCAAAGAGTTCTGGATAAGCCTTCCTAATGCTCTCCTCTGTCTCCCAAGTACAATCATTCTCGTTCTCGCCCCACTGAACCTTGACTAGCTTCACCGACTTCCTTCGAAGTTGCTTCGTATCTTGCTCCACAATACGAATCGGCTTGCGGTTCCCAACCGCCTCGGGTTCTACTTCGAAGTCCTCTAACTGATCAGGTGAAATATCCACATCTGAGTCGTGAACGAACTTCCTCAGCTGGGAAACATGAAATACATTATGAACTCCCGCCATTTTCTCTGGTAAGCCAACTCTATATGCCAAATTCCCGACTAGTTCAAGAACAGGGAATGGGCCAACAAATCTTGGTGCCAATTTTCCTCTCCTGCCAAATCGTATCAAGCTCTTCAACGGAGAGATCTTGACAAACACCAAGTCACCAACGGAGAATTTCAAGTCTCTTCTCCTCTTATCAGCATAACTCTTCTGCCTATCTTGGGCAGCTTTCATTCGTTGCTGAATGATCTTGATCTTATCGGAAGTTTCTCTCACCACATCTGGTCCAAGCACAAACTTCTCGCCAGTCTCTATCCAACATGATGGTGAGTTGCACGGTCTTCCGTACAAAGCTTCATATGGAGCCATACCGATACTGGATTGGTAGCTATTATTATATGCGAACTCTACTAGATGCAAATGGTCATCCCATGATCCATCAAAATCCAATACACAAGCTCTCAAGAGATCTTCCAATATACGATTCACCCTCTCCGTCCGACCGTCGGTCTGAGGATGATATGCGGTACTGAGATGTAATCTTGACCCTAGAGCCTCTTGTAAGCTCTTCCAAAACCCACTAGTGAACAATGGGTCTCGGTCACTCACAATGCTTTTGGGTACTCCATGAAATCTCACTACCCACTTCATATACAATTCAGCCAACTTGGCTGCTGTTCTGGTCGATTTGACTGGTATAAATCTTGCGCTCTTAGTCAATTGATCCACAATTACCCAAATGCTATCATATCCCGATCTAGTCCTTGGTAAGCCATCGATGAAATCCATCGAAACTTGCTCCCATTTCCATTCGGGAATTTCTAATGGTTGCAACAACCCACTAGGCTTCTTTTGCTCGGCTTTAACAAGCTGGCAATTCATGCATTTGGATATAAACTTCCCAACATCTCTTTTCATCCCTTCCCAGTAGTAAGTCTGTCTCATGTCTCGATACATCTTATTACCACCGGGATGTATAGTCAGTTTTGAGTGATGACATTCTCTAAGCACTTCATCTCTCAATCCATTCACGTTGGGCACAACTAGTCTTCCATTCTTTCGAAGCCATCCATCTCGATCAAGCCCATACACATTCATCTCCTCATCAACTCCCATTTCTAACTTGGAGATGATTTCTAGTAGATTAAGATCGTCCCTCTGGCTGGAACCAATCCGCTCTATCAAAGTAGGTCTGATCATCAAACTAGCTAGCATAACTGGATCCAATTCGCACTTTGATCTGAAATCAAACCCCGCGATATACTCTAGTTGCTTCCATTCAAGAAACATTGCCCCTAAGCTGGCATGACTCCTACTCAAGGCATCGGCTACTGCATTACCTTTCCCAGGTGTATACGTGATATCAAAATCATACGAAGCCAAGAACTCTAACCATCTCTGCTGACGGAGATTCAGATCTTTCTGAGAGAAGAGATACTTCAACGATTTATGATCGGTAAACAACTCGAATCTTTCTCCCAAGAGATAGTGTCTCCACATCTTCAGCGCAAATACAATCGCTGCCAATTCCAAATCATGGGTAGGATACTTCTTCTCGTGCGGCTTTAGCTGTCGACTAGCATAAGCTACAACCCTACCTCCTTGCATCAATACAACACCCAGTCCGGTACCACAAGCATCCGTGTATACCGTCATCTCTTCATTCCCTTTAGGAATGACTAACACTGGCGCACGCGTCAACCTTTCCTTTAGACTCTTGAAGGCATCCTCACACACTCTGTCCCAGACGAAGGACTGGTTCTTCTTAGTCAACTGAGTCAACGGTGCTGCTATCTTGGAGAAGTCCTGGATAAACTTACGATAATATCCAGCTAATCCCAAGAAACTTCTTACATCTGTTGCATTCTTGGGTGTAGGCCAATCCTGTACCGTAGCCACCTTCGCAAGGTCCACGGCAATACCACTCTCTGAAACAACATGACCCAAGAATCTCACTTCCCTTCTCCAAAAATGACACTTAGAGAATTTCGCTTTCAATTGGTGTTTCCTCAACACCTCCATCACTATCCTCAAGTGCCTCTTGTGTTCCTCCTCTGTCCCTGAATAAACAAGGATATCATCCACGAACACAAGAACAAACTTATTCAACTGATCTCTGAATACTCGATTCATAAGATCCACAAAATAGGCTGGTGCATTGGTCAACCCAAATGGCATGACCAACCACTCATAGAATCCAGACGGCGTCCTAAATGCCGTCTTCGGAACACTCTCATCTGCTACTCGAAGCTGATGAAATCCTGTCGCGAGGTCCAACTGGGAGAACACTCTAGCTCCTTCCAGCTGATCAAACAAATCATCTATCCGCGGCAGAGGATGCTTATTCTTCCTCGTCACCTTATTCAACTCGCGATAGTCCACACACAAACGAAGGGAACCATCTGCCTTAGTGGCAAACACAACTGGTGCTCCCCACTCGGAGACACTCCTTCTAATAAATCCCTTCTTCAAAAGATTACTAACTTGCACCCCGAGCTCTCGCTGCTCCCTTGGTGCCATACGACGAAGTGGCATCACTATAGGTCTGGCATCTTTCACTAAATCAATACGAAACTCAATCTCTCGGTGTGTTGGAAGCCCGGTCACCTCCTCGAAGACGTCCGGATACTGGCCAACCACGGGCACATCTGACAACTCATCTTGCGGGATGTCGAGGGAATTTACAAAACTAGCCATAACCCCATCACTAGGTAGGCTACCAAACACTACCCTCCGCCCATCATCCGCCCTCACTGTCACCAAAAAGCCCTCACAGTCTACCACTACCCCGTATCTTTGGTGCCAATCGACTCCCAATATAATGCCATACCCAGTAAAGCCTAAAACAAAGCAATCACATACAAACATACATCCATGACTCGATAAGACCAAATTCCTGCAAATCATACTAAGGCTAGTCGAACCACCAATCGGGTTCGTCACAATCAATGGTCTATCGACTATCTCGGGTTCCAGTCCCAATCTATCTACCAGGTCACTAGATATGAAGGAACGGGAAGCCCCAGTATCAAACAAAACTCAAACTGGTATATCATAAATAGAAAGCATACCTTGAATAACAACATTCTTTCCTTTCTCCTCCGCAGTTGGGGCATTCGACGAAGAAGGAATAGCATCAAGAGCATATGCTTTCACAATCTGCTTCTCCTTAAGAGGTTGCGGACACTTGTCCTTGAAATGTCCCACTTGACCACAGTTGAAGCACTTCTTATCCGCTGGCTTAGCCCGAATATCTTTAGCATAATGGCCTTTCTTTCCACAGCTGAAGCACTCAACATCCTTCTTGCTCTTTTTCTGGCCACCCTTAGATTGGTCCTGCTTCCTCTTATTCTGAGAATTATTCTTGCCTCCACCGCCTGCTTGCGGCTTTGGCCCTTCTGCAGATGCAGCCTCAGTCTTTGACTTAGGGTAAAGACTCTCTGACCTCAAAGCTTTCCCCACAAGCGATTCAAAAGTCTCATCAATGTGGTTAATAAGCCTCTCCCCCAAGTACCCATCCAGGCCAGTAATGAACTTCTCATTCTTCTTTTCAGGAGTATCAATGAGAGACAGTCCATACTTTGACAAAGTGTCGAACTCAGCAATATAATCAGAAACTGCCCTCCCGTTTTGCTTGAGTTCCAAGAACCTCTTAAACAATACTGACTTCTGGGCAGCTGGAATAAACTTCTCACTAAAGCGAGCCTTGAACTGATCCCAAGTAACCTGATCCTCTGGAGTAGCTGTTCTGATAGCATTCCACCAATTCATCGCTCGCCCTTGCAGCTGACGAGACGCTAGCCTTCTCTTCATCGCATCCTCAAGACCCAAGTCATCAAAGATACGATCACAGCTATCCATCCAATCTTGAACATCTGTGGCCGACTCCGTTCCATGGAACGGCTTCCCACCAAGATTAGTGTAATCTTTGCACAACTTGGCAAAATCGACCCTAGGCGCCTGCACTACTGGGCCAGCACCAACTCTGGGATTGGGAATTGCCCCTTGCACTTCTCTAAGCATGTCTCTCATGAGGTTGGTAAACATCGCCCTCATGTCAGCGGCATTCCCATTATTGGCCCCTCTACCGGTACCTCTAACATGTCGGCTCATCGTCAATCTGTAAAAGGGAAAAGATTAACGACCCCATAGTGGTACTAGTGCAGTGCAACTTCATTCTTATACTACTAATAGTATATATATATATATATATATATATATACATAGCTTTTGAAAACCAAAGTAATCACAAATACGCGCTCTCATATACGTACTAACTCTCCCTAGTGTCTTTCCCTAGGTTAACTACGCAACCTAGAGCTCCGATACCAAGTGTGACGGCCCGCCCGCACCAACCGACATTTACTCCAAAGGTGCGCTGTACACATGTCCAGTTAGCACGGAACGGGTCGCCAGAAGGGAAAAGGAAGAAGGAAATGAACATACAAGGAACCTGTAGAATGTCTCACAGCGCATAGAACAAAATATAATAATAACATACTTGACATAAAATAGGAGAGACAGTGCATAAGCTGAAAATCAGAACTAAACATCATAGCAGCGGAAATCCAAAATACAGCTTATTACAACTTTTCAACTGTCTCAAAGCAAAGTAAGATAAATGAGGTACACTACTAATGCCCAAGTAGCGACCACCAACGACACAGGGAGAATGTGTATATATATATAATACGTGGAAGCCTCCTGCCCGCCTCCGAATCAGCTACTCGCGCATCACCAGCTAACCTGTCTCTAGTCTGCTCGTGTGAGCACCCAGAGTAATAAGAGGAGACATAAAACTCTGGGTCAGACATAAAGCCTGGTATGAGCGATAAGCATCTAAAGTGAACAATAACAGGTAGACTAAAACATACCTGAACCTGGACTTGCAACCAAAGAGTTAGCACTACATACTGTACAACACTCTAAGGTATCATATCAAACAATGTAAAGATACGGAGGTGGGGGAGGTGTGTATGTCATAGGGATGGCAAACAATCAAACATAGCATCCATCCTCACATCTCTCACTCGGTGCATAAAGCATACGATATTCACCACTTCGATCACCCAACATTCCTTGCTACGATCACTTTGCCCCATGAAGTCATAAATGGCTTCACTGCACTGATAACGTAGCCACAAATTACTCGCTATGTCCACTTGCCCCATGGAGTTATTCACCCCATCTGCGCTGGCTCATAGCCTTACCAATCCTTACTATGTCCACTTGCCCCATGGAGTTATTCACCCCTCTGCGCTGGCTCATAGTCTTACTACGCATCACCTTGCCCCTCAGGTCATAATGACTCTACTGCACTGATAACGTAGTCTTGCTACCATCACCTTGCTCCTCAGGTCGTAATGACCCTACTGCACTGATAAGTATCCCATCATTCCTTTTAGTGGTGAATCGAAGTTATGAACGTCGACAACTCCTTAGCACACGTCCCGCAGCGAAGTCCAATCATGAAGTGAACTCGTTGGTTCCCAACTGGTTCCGGGATCCTGAGCTCTAACTTCCCCTATTGGACTACCTTTGCATCTCGGGTTATTGGTCAATACTGGGTCGGGTCGGGTTCTTCCTCAGGTCATCGGTTCGGGTCGGTGTTCTTTATCCGTTCGGGTCGGGTCCCCCTTCTGATGTGGTTCGGGTCGGTGCTCCTCTGGGTTCGAGTCAGCTGCTTCTTCTTCTTCGGGTCGGGTCGGTGCTTCCTTTCGGGTCGGGTCGGTGCTTCCTTTCGGGTCGGGTCCTTCTTGATTCGTTCTTTCGATCCGCCTTCATGCTCCCCTTCATATGCTCCTATCCGATCCGCTTTCTTGCTCCTACTCTGATTCGCCTTTGTTTTTCCGATCCGATCCGTCCTTCTCGATCCGATCCGCTTTTCCCTATCCGATCCGATCCCAGTTCAGCTAGTGTGGCCTTCCTTTTTGCCACTTTTCCCAAGTGTTGGGTTCCGATCCGATCAGATTCTTTGCTCAGTTCCACATATCCGATCCGAGCCCCTTATCCGATCCGATCCGAACTCTGCACTGTTTTCTGAAACTATTCCAGCAAGTGTTTACGCCATTCGACGACGTTTTCGACCATTCTAACTATTGAAATCAATCAAAAAGCATTTCATACAGTCATAGCAACATGCATAATCAACCACAAACATCATTCACATCAATATCATAGGTTAAAATGGATCAAACATACCCAAAATCCCATATTTCCCCTTAAGCATGTTTAGGTGAAACTAATGATAGGATTAGCAAAACTTAACCAAATTAACCCAAATTCATATCAGTGGTCTAAAACATCACTTAGGAATTTATGAACATTTTTCCAGAATTTTATCATGTTTAAATTCGCTAATTAGCACTAATCACCCCTAATTAGCCATAATTAGTGTATAACTATGCAAATCACTCACCTTGGCCACAAAATAAACTAAGATCTGAAATGAATCTCTGATTTGATGTGAATCTCAATGCCAAACAGCAGCTCCTTTGTTGATTTGGTGAAGATCCTCCTTGATTAGGGGTTGCTAAGCCAAATCCTTAACCTAAAGGTGATTTGGAGGTGATTTAGAGGTTAGAGGCCATTTTTAGGGATCCTTGGTGATAAGTGGAGGCTAGAAAACTGAAATGGAATGATTCTCCATCTCATTTCAGCCCCCCCCCCCCCCCCCCCCGCATAACCCTAATCCCGAAATGGGTTATGGGCCTACTTACTAATCACCCGATTTGGCCCGGTTAAGCAGTTTTTCACACTCCAAACTTTGTTTCAGCTATATCTCCCAAACGGTAAGTCCGTTTGGCTAATGCGACCACTCAACGGAAAGAGAAACCATCAAACGAATCAAATGGAAGTGGTTTCAGGTCAAAATTCCTTTCCAATCAAAAGTTATGGCCAAAACAGTACCAACTAGGGGCAAAATGGTCATTTAAAAATCGACAAAAATCATAAGCATGAGAAATGACTCTAATAGATGTTTCTCAAAGTTACATGACCATACGACTTCACATGGGAAAGAAATAAATATTCTACGATCCTATGATGTATAGAATACGGTTCATTACAAAATGCAATCTTATAGGGTTTTTTTAGTACAACCTTAAATTTTGCATTTATTTGATTTTTCATCTTCTGCATTGCTTCACATTTTGCCTTTACAATTTGTAGTAAAATTTTACTTCCCTATATCATGCTTCACCTTTTGCTATTACAATTATTTTTTAGTCTATCTTTTGCGTGTATGGTTCATAGGGAGTAGAATTCTTACACGTCTGAGTACAATGGTAAAGTAAAAACATCAAGTTTTAAATTATAGCTTGGCTTTATGCAGATAATTCTTACATTAATTACTCTTAAAAGTATGTGGCTGACCAGTTACAATTTAACATCTTACACAGTTTCTTCTCCCTAATACTCAGTTTTTACTTTTTACCATCGATTGCATGCCTCAATCGTAGTCAACGATTACTCTTTTTTTGAAGATAGGTTATATGTTCTCAGCTATGAAGTTTTTTCTTGCTTTATTTGACTGTGCTTATTGTAAATAAAATATATTTCCCTTTGCTCCATGTATTTTATACCATGTCCACTTTCTATGTTGTTTACTTGATTGTTTCCTTAGTTAGAAAGACAATGCCAAATTTTATACAATTGTCCAAACCCGAAAGAAATTGATTATTTGGACCTACAGTTAATTTTAGATAAACTGATAAAACCTCTTCCAGAATATTAATTTATGACGCTACTATTTACCATGCTTTATACAGGTACGAACTTGATAAAAATACTGCACTGTAGTTGGAAGTTGGGATTTCTCACCATTTTAAACACATGGTAAGGCATTCCTTTAAACAAACTTTACAGTTGGATTATTTATCATTATAAAATTATCACAACCTTTTTTTATATGCTTACAGCTTACCTCATGATGTTTAAGAAATAAAAGTACACCGAAGTAAACCTGAAGTAATTGATATGAAGGAGAGCCCCTTCCATGATAAAAATTGGTTTTTGCCATTATTTTCATGTTTGATTATTATGCTAGAAAAATATAGTCTCCTAGCTCACATAGCTTATCTAAGACATTGCTGACATACACAGACCATTGCGAAGTAAAGTATTCTGGAAAACCTGCTTATTTGAAATTGTACTTTACGTCTTCGATTATTACGCAAGCTAAACCTTTTCTTGAATTTTAATTTACGATGCTACTGTCTACCATGCTTTGTGTAGGTACATTGTAACAACCCAGAATTTTGGAACTAATTTAAAATTTTATTTTTAATTGATTTAATGGATTTGAAAGATTTAAAATGATGTATTTAGAGAATTAACGATTTAAAATATATTTAAATTGAAGTTAGAATGTATAAATTTATTTTAGTTATAAAAGGAGCCTGAAATGGTGCAGTAGTTCGAAAATTCGATTTTAATACAAAATTCAAAATAAATCAGATTTTAGTAAAACTAGAAATATTTGAATCCATTTAATTATATCTTTTTAACGATTGTGAAAAATTCAGATTTCATAATATAAATTGAAAGTTATGTCTAGTTTAAAATTTAAAATAATCGCTATGGATTTTATGTATATTTTAATATATATATAAAGCCCTTAAAAATAGCTATTTTGCGAATGACCTCCGTTTTCGGTGAAGCCACTTTTGCTTGATCTGGAATGTCAAATTATTTCTATTTTCATAATTTTTGGAATTAATACGTAAGCGTGGTGAGTTTAAACGCATTTGGTACTTTAAGTTTGAATATAATCAACCGGAAAATGACCATTTTTTAAACGGTCTCCAAATTCGATGAAATTAGTTTTATTAGGATCGTATCGTAAAAACATAGCTAGATTTATTTTTCTGGAATTTTTAGAGTCAGTATGTGGCCTCGGTAAATTAAAATGTACGCTTAAATTCAATTTATATTGATTTATATTTTAATTTTAACAAAAACTGATCGAAACAGTCTAATTGTCTTACGAAACATATTCCAATGTGTTCGGAATAGGGGTATTTGGCTAGGAACAACAGTCGGTAGGTGTGAATTGGGTTCGGATACAAAAATTCACTTTTAAGAATTAAATTGAATTAAATAATATTATATAATATATATACATACATCCCTTTATCTGAAAACCCTAACCCCTTTATACTCAGCCGTCACATTAAGAACCGAAGGCCCTCACTGTTCGAAATCCATTCCTAACTCATGTTCAATTCATCAGTTATTTTCCAAACTCATAATAAAAAAATTGTAATAATCCTTCTGATCTTCGATTTCATGTGGCGATGATGGGATATCATTACCAGAATCATTCAAAATTATAGTGCAAATCCGCTCCGTTCACGGCTAGTTTAATGGCAAGCGAGGCATCGGAATTGATCACCATCGCCGACGAAGGAAGAGTTGGCGAGGGGCTTCAGCATGGTGACGTCGGATCGTGGTACGGTGAGGCGTGGCAGCGTGCGCAGGTGGTAAACAGAAGTGAACGATAGGTTTTCGTGATTACACATGTAGAGACAAAGGGGAATAAGATTAAGGAGATGATTAGGTGAAATAATTAGTTAATTATTTTAATTAATCACTTATTAAATTATATAATGTTTAAATTAACACAACTCTTTCATACGAGGTCGGAATCTGACGATTCCAGTTGCGTTGGGATCGCGTGAACAGACTCTACAACATGGAACAGACTGGAACCAAAATGGAGCAAAACAAAATTAGGGGCAGATTTAAATCCAAACTGTCCAATAAAGAATGATGGAGTAGAAACCGACTGTGAGAACTCTTTCTCACTCGAACTATTTTACAGTTACAAATATTCTAGGTTGCAAATGGGGCTTAGTAGCTACTGACATAATTTATTGTACAAACCATGGATGTTTATTTGAATTGAATTGTGATGAAATTGGTATATTGTGTTGCGATTGTGATGAATATATATATGCGTTGTGAAAATAAAATATATATGCGTTGTGAAAATAAAATATATGCGTTGTATAATAAAATATATATGCGTTGTGAAAATTATATATATATATATATATATATGCAACGTGAATAATATATATGTGATGTAAATAAAAATATATATGATGTGAATAATATATATATATATATATATATATATACGATGTAAATAAAATATATATATACGATGTGACTAAAATATATATACATATATATGTTGTGAAAAATATATATATGTGTTGTGAAATATATATATATATATATGCGATGTGAATAAAATATATATACAATGTGGATAAAATATATATACGCGATGTGAATAAAATATATATATGCGATGTGAATATAATATATATGTGTGTGTGTGTGTGTGTTGTGAAAAAAAAATATGCGATGTGAAAAACATATATAGGCGAGATATAAAATAGTCGTGAAATGGAATAATTATTGGATCGTTAAAAATATAATTTTTATCATATATATGCACTGTATAAAATTGTCATGTAATGGAATATTCAATTTTGATTTAAAATTGAAATGGAAGTTGGAATCTTTTTAAATGAATTTATAAACGATTTATAGAATACGATTTGAATGGAAATAGATGATATATATACACACACACACACACACACACATATATATATATATATATATACATACATACATACATATTAATGGCTTGAATAGAACGTGCCGCGCAACGACCGTTCGCGAATTTCGACCATTAACTTCAAATGGAGGTAACAAGAGATCCGACCGTCGGATTCTCCTAAAACTGGAACCATTGGGTTCGTATTGAAAAGAGATTTCCAATGAATATAAGAGAGTTGAAATCTAACGATTGGATTTGGAATTATGTCCAAATCGAATTTGGAAAACGTCGCTATGAATGTTGTTCGGTGGCCGTTATTGGAAACTGACTGTACGGGCCTTGATAAAATTATTAAAAATATTAATAATTGTTGTAAAACCGTAATATATGATTCGGAAAGAATTTGGATGAAATATTCCATGTTTGAAAAGATAAAAATATATTTTTATGAAAATGAACAAGTTATAAACAAGAAAGATAATCCAACGTTTTTAAATAAATAAATTGGATTTGTGAATGATTTTAATCTAATCAAAATTTTCCAATGTATTAATTGGAATAGATTTGAATAGAAATCATCTTCGGGAGATTTTGATATTGGATTCCGTGACTATACGGATATTGTGGAGGAATTTGGAAGATATATATATATATATATATATATCGTTATTCCCCATACGATATGTGTTGGTTTCAGAATTTGATATTGAATGAAAGCCAATGTAATTTGTAACAACCCAAACTTCCCCGTGAAGGAAAGCCCAGATTGCTTTGAGAACAACACACATCAGAACACAAAACAGAAGAACATTTTATTGTTGTTACAACAATTACATCCGAGTACAAGAATAAGAGTATACATAAGTATTATACATCAGAAAATATCAGAGTTTTACATAGCAGTGGGAAAAAAATACATCTTTATAAATACATAGTGTAGCGGAAGACTATCAATGCTCTGGACACAGCTTTAAGCTTCAACCCAGAATCCTGCTAAAAAGAATCTGCAAAGAACCAAAACTACAAGCTGCCCCTGTGGAAAATAAGGGCACCCAGAGTTTAGGTTAAGAACAATAAACTCCAGGTCAGTCATGGGACTGGTATGAGAACTCAAAAATATTTTTAACTTTAATTTTCAAAGTTGGGTAAATTAAGGGACCACGCCGCTTTCGCGGAACGGGTTTCCTCCCAAGGATACCAGTGCATAAAACAACGAAATGCTTTTTAGGAAAATGAAACCGTTATAAGACTCAATCCCTTGCACATACGCCAAAGGATAGAGTTTTACCTTATAAGGGTCAAAAATTCTTAATACGCGAAATTTATCTTACATACTATGCGTGCACAGTGTAGAAAACAATTTCAAATATAAAAGTATCAAGACTTGGTGGCATAATATGTTATGTAAGCGGCATAATATATTATGTCACCATATAAGTATACAACTAAAACCGTAAGCTTGTATTGGAAAATTGGATTTCCAGCATGATGGTTTCTGATTCGAAAGATCAAACGCATCATGTATCTCCACGGCTTACGTCTCGGCAAGAGAAAACACCGTAATACATTCTAACCGCACTTGGATGAGCAGTAGTTTGATCTATCCTATTGGGATTCGGACAATGTGTGCCCTATCCCCATGGGATTCGGTCGGCTGAAATGACCTATCCGGATCTCCAGGTGTGGAGCGACCATACCCAGCACAACCGGGCCGACCAAAACCATATATATATAAAGTATATTGGTCAAACCTACTAATCAAACAAATCGTTCACCATCATACCGGGGTGTGAGGCTCGCAAAGTAACTTTGTACACAAAGTTATGCTTATTAAAGCTGTGCTTTGATCATCATCCACAAGGCTCTGCTTTTCAACAAAAGCCTTGATCCATGCAACTTAGCATGCCACATTGTCAATCCATACCATAC
Source organism: Allium sativum (assembly GCA_030737875.1). Lineage (NCBI taxonomy): Eukaryota > Viridiplantae > Streptophyta > Magnoliopsida > Asparagales > Amaryllidaceae > Allium > Allium sativum. The sequence continues at coordinate 275,188,848 of CM060920.1, read as the reverse complement.
CATTGATTTCTGTCAATATATATAACCTCTGAGCACATACGTCTCAGAGAAGGGTGTTAAGCAAGAGAATAAGTTCTCCGCCACCAACAAATATATATATATATATAGAGAGAGAGAGAGAGAGCAGAGATCAACGAATACAGCATAAAGGAATACAACGTCAGACATACCATCCATTTACAAGTCCGTTCTGGGTCTGAACGAAACCATATCCGGTAGATCTCCAAATACGTCTGGATGATCACCAATTATTCCCTCCTCTTGGGTGTACATCCCAATCAAGATATCAATAATCATCCATCCAACCTAGACATTTCCCGGTCTTCAATTGCCGTCTTCATCGTCGATCTTCAATCGTCGTATGGAATATTCAGAATGGGTTGAACCCGGTCTTTTTGAATAATTTACGTATTTTAAAATCATGTGCTATATAGAAATACAACCAACCCCTTATTCCAATTAAGAATATTTTTTGATTTTAATTTAAACCAAATTAAGGTTTATTCAACTAGTCGGGATTAACACCTTACCGAAGTAATCATTTATTAATATCCCATTCCCAACCTATACAACCCATGGAGTAAAACTGGTGGTACTCCATATTTAACACCCAATGTGTTATGGTAAACTTAATTACCGTTTTTATCGTTCAAATCTAATTAAAGATTTAACTATCGCCTGGTACTCCATTTCCGGTTACTTCTTAAATTCAGTAAATTTAATCACTTTATTCACCTTCAATCTAATTAAAGATTTATTAAAACTCCATTTAGTTTTAATCTTAAAAATCATTAATTAATGATTATTTAACTTTTAAGAATAAATCTTAATTCATTCAATTCCAATTATAAATATTAAATTGGAAAACCTTTCTTTAACCAATACATTTAATCTTAGTTGAAAGATTAATAAACTCCATATCATAAATCCATTTAATTTCAATTTAGTACGTTAAATTGAAAAACTCATTTAAATCTTAATTAAAAGAATTAATCTGTAACAACCCGGAAAATGCGAGCCAATTTAACAAATTTTATTTTGGCAATTTTAATGAATTTTGAATATTTAAAATGAATTATTTTAAATAATAATGACGAAAAATTTACTTTGAATAGAATTCGAACGTATATATTTATATACATCGTCGTTAGAATATAAAAATTTTATTTTAAATTATAAAAGGAATCGAAAATGGCACGGTAGTTCGATAATTCGATTTCAAGCTTCAATTGAACATACCGGGTGCAAAATAAACCGGATTTTAGTGAAACCAAAAATAATAGAATATAATTGAGAATATCCCCCCAACGAATCCGAAAAATCGAAATTTTATAGCGGGAATCAAAAGTTATGTCCAAATGAAAATTCAGAATAGTTGCTATGGAATTCTGGCCCTTAAAAATGGCAATTTTGCAAACGACCTCGGATTTCGACGAAACCACTTTTGTTGGATCCATGATGTCAAGTTATTGCTAGATTCCAAATTTCATAATTTTTCGAATCAATATGTGAGCGTGGCAAAGGGAAACGCGTTTGACCAGTTTCAGTTGAATTGAATCGAGTGGAAAATGGCCATTTTTCAAACGGTCTCAAAATTCGAATAAATTAGTTTTGTTAGTATCGTATTGTCAATACGAAGCTAGAAAATATTTTTTTGGGAATTTTTAAAGTCCTTATGTGGCCCCGGTAAATAGAAATGCGCGTTCAAATTCAATATGTAGAGTTATATATTGATTTTGATGAAAACTGATCGAAACGGTCAAATCAGCTTACGGTACATATCCCATTGTGTTCGGAATGGGGTTAATTAGCTATGGACGACAGGCGGTGGGTCCCGTTTCGAGGTCGAAATAAAAAGTACCTTTTTTAATTAAATTAATTAAATAAAATAAAAACCTCTCCTATCTCTCTCACTTACTCTCTCAGCCCCCCCCCCCCCGGTTAAAAATCAAAATCAAAAAGAAAAAAAGAGAAAGGGGGATCGACGGGGGGGGGGGGGGGGGAGGGGGGGTGGGTGGACCGCCGCCGCTCCATCGCAGCCCCCCCCCCCCAAGTGGTGGGCGCCACCGCCTCCAAGCCCCCCCTCCGTTCTCGCCTCTCTCCTCCCACGCCACCACATCGCGACCCCCACCTCGCGCAGCCAACAGACCACGCCCCCCAAAGACCATCGACCGATCCTTTCCCCTCCGTTCTCCTTCCCTCCAGTCGTTGGCGCTAGCACCCCCTCCTCCCCATTTCGAAGCCCCGCCTCCGACCATCAGCTCCACCCCCGTTCACAGCAAGCCCCTCCTTCGTTTGAATAAAAGGTGCATTTTTTTTGTTATTTTTATTCATGTAATTAAAAATAGAATTAGAAAAAAAAGAAATAGCATATATAAAACCAGTTTTATATAGATATCATATTTAAAAATATGATTTTTATAAAGTAGAAGATTTAAAAAAATATGATTTTATATTTTTAGAAGAATAAAAATAGGATTTTATATAATGTAGAGTAATAAAGATGCGATCTTTATAGTAGTAGCAATGTAAAGATATGATTTTTATAGTATAGAAAGTATAAAAATACGATTTTTATATTATATAAGATAGTAAAAATACCATCTTTATAGATATAGCGAAATAAAAATATGTTTTTATTATATATATGTTGAAATAAAGATGTGATTTTTATAGTGATGAAATAAAATCAAATCTTTATCTTTGAAAAGGCGAAATCTTTATATTTGAAAAGGCGAAATCTTTATATAGAGAATAGCGTGATAAAAATATAATCTTTATTATATGAACACCGTTATAAAAATAGAATTTTTATCTATATAGTAGCGGTGTAAAAATAGAATTTTTATCTATATAGTAGCGGTGTAAAAATAGAATTTTTATCTATATAGTAGCGATATAAAAATAGAATTTTTATCCATATAGAGTGATAATAAAAAAATGTGATTTTTATATACATAGGAGCAATATAAAAATGTGATTTTTATATATGTAGTGGCTACGGGCAACGAAAGTGACAAAAGGCGAGAACAACGATGACTTCTACATATGAAGAGTCGTGGCGTTTGGTTTAGCTAGTAGGTGAGAACTTCTCACTTTAAATCTTGTTTTTCTAGTTAAATTATATACTAGGATGCAGACGGTGCTTAGCAGCACCCGACACCCGTCATTCATAGACCATGGATGGCTTGTATGCTTGATTGTTTGTTGTGACGAAAATTGATTGTGCGATCTGATGTGAAATGAAATAAAATATTTATATAGTTAAAAATATTTTATCGTTAAAAATATAATTTTTAACGGGTATGTGAATAAATAAAATTCTGTGTTTGTTGATTTGAAACCCCACACGGGTATAGGGATGATATTTGGCTTACACTAATCCCAATTATTTCATTGTATGTCGATCGATTGGTCGACAGACTGTGTGAGCGTTAATTATTTATATTTGATGCTTATGCAGTTGTGTGGTGCACTTTGGATGATGGTTGATTATTTATCGTTGCTATTATATACATTTGTTGTATGGAGTCCATATAATTAACATTATATGGTAATTGATTGGGCCTCATTCCAATTGGGAAATAATGAATATTATAAAAGAAAATTCATGTGTTGAATAGAATAAATAGTCATGTGTTGACAGTGCTCATGTGTTGAGAATTCATGTGTTGAATAAAATATTTTTACAATAAAATTCACCCTTTTATTGTAAGTAAGAAGAAATATAGATTCATGTGTTGAATAAAATATTTTTACAATAAGATTCACCCTTTTATTGTAAGTAAGAAGAAATATAGATTCATGTGTTGAATAGAATAAATATTCATTTGTTGAATAGAATAATGAATTTATTGAAATATATAAACCCGTGTTGATTAGAGATGCGCCATTTTGACGTGAGCGATAGTTATATTGATTATATTCATTTTTAAAATAAATATAGAAAAAGAAGTGATTTCAAAATATAACATTTTGAAAATATTATCACTTATATAGAAATGATATGGAATATTCAATTTTGATTCGAAATTGAATAGGAAGTTGAATTTGTTTTGAAAACGAATTTAAAACGATTTGTAAAATACGTTTTAAAAGGAAATCGACGAAATATATAATATATATATATATTATATATAATGGCCTGAATAGAACGCGCTGCGGCAGTTCGCGAATTTCGACCATTGACTTCGAATTGACGTTGCGGGAGATCTGACCGTCAGATTCTCCTAAAACCGGAACCGTTGGGTTCGTATCGAAAAGAGCTTTCCAATGAATATTAGAAATTTGAAATCTAACGGTTGGATTTGGAATTATGCCCAAATCAAATTTGGAAAAGGTCGCTGTAAGTGCAGTTCGATGGTCGTTGATGGAAATCGACTGTACGGGCCTTGATAAAATTATTAAAAATATCTATAATTTGTGTAAAATCATAAGAAATAGTTTTGAAGAACTGGGATGAAAAATTCCACATTTGAAAAGATAAAAATATATTTTTATCGAAATAAACTAGTTTTGAACTAGAATTAAAATCAATTTATTTTTGAAATAAATAAATTGAATTTGAAAGTGGTTTTGAAAATAATCAGAATTTCCAATACGTGAATTGGACTGGAGTTGAATCGAAATTATCTTCGGAATATTTCGATGTTGGATTTCGTGACTATACAGATATTGTAATGGGAATTTGAAAGATATATTTTATATCGTTATTTCCAATACGATATTTGTTGGTTTCAGAATTTGGTATTGAATATAAGCCGGTATATTTTCTATTCAGAGCCTTGTATTTAATATCAAATGTGATTTGGGTTTGTCGTGAATGGTGTCTTCATTAACACCGATTCTTAAGCCCAATAGAGAAAAAGATTAAATCTTTCTATTTAGATTTAATGAAGTGTATCAATTAAATAATATTTAATTGGAATTGAATTTGAATGTGATTTTGGGTTTATCGTGAACCGTGTTTCAGATGACATTGGTTCTTCAACCCAGTTAAAGACAGGATATTGATTTTTGAAAAGATTAAAACTAAGTGGAATTTTAATGAATCTTTGATTAGATTGAAATGTGAATTGATAATTTAAATTATCAAATCTGAAAAGTGATCGAGAATGGAGTATCACCAGCTTTGCTCTAGAGCGATAGTTAAATCTTTAATTAGATTTGAACGTGAAATGGTAATTAATTTTACCAATAACACTGTGGTGTTAGATATGGAGTATTACCAGTTTTCTCCATGGGGTGAATAGGTTGGGATTGGGAAATAAAATAAATAATTACTTTGGTGTGGTTCGCTAATCCCGACTAGTTTGGAAAACCGTAATATGGTTTGAAATGATATCCAAAGGAAGATTAAAGAATAAATTTAGAAGAATTTATCTTGGATAAAATTAATGGGAAACTATTCCCTAATGGTGTGAAAATGTGAATAAAAGAATATTCTGAATTGGAATGAGGCGTATGTTGTGTTTGTGTAACACGTGTTTATTATATACGCGGGTTATTCGGAAAGGCCGGGTTTATACCCATTCTGAATGACCGATTCGACGATAAGTCGAAGATGAAGACGGTGGTTGAAGACCGGAAGTCTTCACATCGTTTGGGTGATTACTGATGATCTTGATTGGGCTGTACACCCAAGATGAGGGAATCGGTTGGTGATCGTCCAGACGTACTTGGAGATGGATGGATATGCGAGGAAAGTGCCTCCGGTTTCGTTCAGACCCAGAACGAACTTGTAAATGGACTGTGTGTCTGACATTGGATTTTATTCTGTGTTGATTGATCTCTATTAAATATACATCTGTTTGGCGGCGGAGAATTTATTCTCTTGCTTAACGCCCTTCTCTGAGACGTACGAGCTCAGAGGTTGCATATCGATGGACATCAGTCGCATGGAGTGAATTGCCAGTGTGGCACACGTAAGTGGCAAATGATCAAGGCTTCTGTTGAAAAGCAAAGTCTTATGGTTGATGATCAAAGCACGGCCTGTGTGGCACAACTTTGTGTATAACGTGAATTCGCGAGCCTCATACCTCGGTATGAGTCAAAAACGGGATACAGACCGTTGGGAGAACACGACGTTTCTTTCTAGCTATAGGTGGTATCAGTGCTTAAACTGGCTGACATTTATATACTTTTCACCTGTGTGGTTGTTGGATACGAGGTGCCTCGGATATAGGTCTGTTAGGACCAGGAAACGTGTGTTCAGGAATAACTAATCGTCAAAAGTAAGAGAGGACCGACCCGAACTGATTCCAAGGATCATAGTGGGGTCCTGGGATATTTGTTAGAGTGTCTCAAACGGAGAGGAGCTTGCCCCTTGCCTTAACTCATGACGGAAATCCAATTTCCAATACGTGATATTGCGGTTTTAATTGTAGAACTAGTATGACGACATGATATATGGTACCCATGCCGTCTATGATTGATATTTATGATTGAAATTGATTTGACACTATACACTTATTATAGTATCAAATGATTTGTTTTAAACGTACCAAGCATGTTTGGCTATTATAAGGGAAAACCCTATCCTCCGGCTTGCGTTGCATTGTGTGATGGGACCTGAGTCTTATAATAGCTTCATTTTTCCGAAAAGCATTGCGCAGTTTTGATATATGCACTGGTATTCTTGGGAGGAAACCCGTTCCGTGTTATACGGCGTGGTCCCTTGATTTACCGAACTTTAAAATAAAGATTAATAACTGTTTTACTTCTCACACCAGTCACATGACTGACCTGGAGTTTATTGTTTTAACATGAACTCTGGGTGCCCATATTTTCCCCCACGGGCAGCTAGTAGTTTTGGTTCTGCAGATTTATATTCACAGGATCCTGATTAACAGCTGGAACGATGCTCGGAAAGCTCTGTATCCGTGTATCACTTTCAGTTGTGTTTTATATTGTTTTTCCGCTGCTATTTAATTTATTGTAATCTCTGATATTTATCGAATGTATAATATTTATTCATACTCTGTATATTCTTGTATTCTGATGGAATTGTTGTAATATACAATGAAATGTTCTTCTGTCCGCGTTCTTTTGTGTGTTGTTCTCAAAGTATCCGCTCTTTCCTTCACGGGGAAGTTACGGGTCCTTACATAATCTTTTCTCAACTTAAACCAATTTAAGTTCCATTAAAACTTCATTTAGTTTTAATCTTCAAAAATCATAATTTAATGATCATTCCATCTTTAAGAAATTTATCTTCGGGGTTAAAGAACAAATGTCCCTTAAAAACATAGTTCACGATAAAACTCAGAATCCTATTCCATTTAATCTCAATTTAATATACATATTAAATTGGAAAACTCCACTTTTGAAATTAAATCTTAATTAAAAGATTTACAAATTCCAAAACCAAATTTCACTGATAATTGGGTTTAAGAACTAATGTCATTTAAAACATAGCTCATAATCAACCCAAAGATCATATTCCCTTTTAACTCCAATTATATTTATTAATTGGAAAATCCCATTTTAATCTTAATTAAAAGATTTATTCCCAAGTAGGATTCAAGAACATTGTTATTTAAGACACCATTCACGACAAATCCAAAATCTAATTTGATATTAAATATAACACTTTGAATAGGAATTATATCGATTTACATTCAATATCAAATTCTAAACCAACGGATATTATATTGGAAATTACGATATTAAATATCTTCCAAATTTCCAAAATAATATCCGTATAATTACAGAATCCAACATTGAAAAAAAAATTGTAGATAATTTCCATTTAAATCCATTCTAATATATTTATTGGAAATCTTTGGTTATATTAAAACCATTTTAAATTCCTTTCATTTATTTATTTATTAAAATAAATAAATACCCATTTTGATAAAAATATCTTTTTTTTAATCAAAAATTGGAATTTTCCATCAAAACTCTTTTTAAGTCATTTATTATGATTTACATAATTTTTTCCTATTTTTAAATATTAAAAATAGGCCTATTCAATTAAATGATGTTTCAGGTCAATGAAATGCACTTGCGCTGTTTTTGTTAAAATTTGAAATTAACATTTCTCAAAATCTAACCGTTGGATTTTAACGAATTAAATATCGATGGAAAGATCTTTCCAAAACGAACCTAACGGTTTCAGTTTTGGAAAAATCCGACGGCTGGATCTTTTATTATACTCGTTTAAAGTTACGATTTCAAAACGCGAACTACCGCGCATAATACAATTAATTTTAATTTATATTGTATATATTAATATAAATCGTTCAACGTATTCACTAACATATTCTTTCTAAATGTACATTAAAATTATTATTTAAATGTTTCAACAATTTTTTCCTTCATTAAATAAAAGATGAATTTTCATTTTAAATCATTTTCATGTTCCTTCGTTACATTAAAAATATAAAATTGTAACGTAAATTAAATTCACGTTTTTATACGGCATAAAAAATTTGCAATTTTAATGTAAAACAAATTCCATGTTTTATATGACATTAAAAAGTTGCATTTTTAATTTAAAACAAATTTCATGATTCTATATTAAAATAAAGAATAACTTTTATTTTAAAACATTTTCATATTCTTACGTTACAATAAAAGAATAACTTTTTAGCTCTAACCATTTAATGTAAACTCATATTCCTAAATAGAAGGATTAACTTTTTATATTGAGATATATTTCATGTTCTTACTTTTAATAAAAGATTAACTTTTATTTTATACATATTTCATATTCTTCCATTAATAAGAGATTAACTCTTATTTTTATACATATCTCATATTCTTTCATTAATAAAAGATTAACTTTTATTTTCAAAACATATCTCATATTCTTTCATTAATAAAAGATTAACTTTTATTTTCAAAACATATCTCATCTTCTTATCTTATATTTACATTAAAATGTAAATTAAAAATACTACGTTAAGTTTCATTCTTTTATTTACATTCTAAAATGTAAATTAAATTGCAATGTCAAAATCTCTTCTTTTATTTACATTAAAAATGTAAATTAAATTACAAATCTTATTTTGACAATTTCTTTTCCAAATTAGAATGAGACCCAAACGATTTACCATATAATTATAATTATACGGTTTTCATACATCCCATGTTATTCTACACTAATGATAAACCATTAAAAACATCCAATCATCCAAAGTGTATACTTGTACTACATAGCGTCAAATAAATAACGCTTATAACTAATCACAAGGGCGATGTGTAAATATCAACCCAAGACCCGTGTGGTGTTTCAACCAACAAACATTCAAATAATATATATAATTATTTGTGCATTTGGGCGACGTGTGAAAATTATCAACCCAATCAACAAATACAAGTCAGGTAACTTGTACATGGCAGTGTAACATTAATTTTTTACAATTCTATGTGAATCAATATTAATGACATATGTTGCATACTGCCAAAATTTACATAACATACCGAATCATATCATGACATAACATAACGTACAACACAACATACATGCATCAAAAAATTTCAAACAATTATTTCATCATAGGAATTTAAATCACGTTCATTTATAATAATAAATAAATACGGTAAAAGTTTTGAGTGAGAAAAGAGTTCTCACCTTGGTTTGTACTTTGTCGGTATTTAAATGTTCGAGCCCAATTTTGGCACAAAAAATAACTTGCTTCAAATTTGACAAAATTAGTGTCTATGCGAAGGTCTCGACCCAGATCGCAGCAAACCCTGTTTTGCACGATTTCGATTTTGTTATAACAAGTTACGAATTTATGAAGTTTGAACGAATTATATAATTAATTAAAATTACCGAAAATATCCAAAAATTCAACTTCCTCCAAATTGGACAAATTTGGTGTCCACGCGAAGCTCTCGTCTCCACGATCGCAGCAGACCTGAAATCGTCAAATTTCGATCTCGTATGTAAAAGATATTGCATTACGAACATTGAACATAAAATTAAATAAATGTTTCGCGTTTAAGCCCTTCACCATTTTTTTCAAATGACACCCTCGACTTAAAATGCTTGCCACGGCCAAACCGTAAGTCGGAATTGCACGAAACCTGCGCCATTCTCTCCGGCTTCTCCCCCTCTTTCCATGCCTGGTGGTCCCCCTCTCCAGTTCGCCACGTGGGCCCCACGATCTGCAGTTTAACGGCAAACTGCCTTTTCCGTTCATCTTAGTACTGCGGCCGCCTCGGTACTCCAAATGCTACCAATTTTTGTCAGTAGCTAAATCTTGACCTCCCGAACAACTTTCGTTCATGTCACTTCGCCTGAAAATGTATGGATCAACGGGAAATTGCTCATCTTTGCGACTGTCTTGTTTTTAGTATCCCTCCAGTAAAATTGACATTCCGGCCAACTCCGACCACTTGAGACCATGCCACCACCGCCAGAAGAACAGTATGCTTCCCCTCTACCACTGCCTGAAGTCGCTCGACCTAACTCTCTTCGTGGGGCCCGCAATACCCAAAACCCGAAAATAGACTTGCTGCCTTTGGATTGAGATTCCGGCGAATCCGTGCGACGATAGGTCATGAATTTTTCGTGGTAGGTAGTGGTTATTGATATGAACAAAACTCAGAAAGAGTTTGGTCTGATTTTGTTCTGATTGAGAGATATAAATTATTTTGTTTTCAGGGGGCTAATTTGCAAAGAAGTTTTTAGAGGAAGAAGGAGTGTAGCCGCCATGAAAATGAAGGTAAAGGAGGCTGATAGGTTTAGGAAAAGTTAGGGTTATAAGAGAATGAGATATTATTTAGAGGTTGTGAATTTTCTATTCAAGTCCTTGTCTATTATAACTTATATAATAATAAGCCTTTATGTTGTAATTTTCTTTAATTTTTAGTCCTTTTCTTCGTTTTAAAAACTGTGTGATCACATACTGATTTCAATCTTTCTGAAAATTGGAACACAGCTAAGTCTTAACATTACGAACCCATAGAAACAGATTTCGTTAAATTCCGAGTCTGTATGAATTATTAATGAATTTTTAAAGTCTGAAAATTGACCGTTTTCATAGAAAAATTAATAACGACCACATACTGACTCCAAAAATTACGAATTTTGGAATCTAGCAATAGTTTAATATTCCGGATCCATAGAAAGTGGTTTCGTCGAATTCAGAGGTCATTTGCAAAATTCCCATTTTTAAGGCGTATATATTTAATATTAAAAATACAAATAAATATGAATAATTTCCGAAACTCGAAATATATAAGTGTTTATACTTTTTCAATGCAGAAACATCATTTTGAACTCAATAGAAGTGGTTTCGAGTCCAAATTCATTCGTATGCAAAAAGTAGAGTTTTGGGTCCTATATATTATATATATAAATTCCATAGCGTTTTTCTGTGGTTTTGAATTGGACATAACTTTTGATTCCCACTATGAAACTTCAATTTTTCGGATTCATTGGAAAGGTATTTTTAAATAGATTCTAATATTTTTAGTTTTGCTAAAATCCGATATATTTTGCATCCTGTAAAGTCAGCCAAAGTTTAAAATTCGAATTTTAAAACTGTCGCGCTATTTCTAACTCCTTGTTTAATTTAAATAAAATTTATTCGTTTTAACTTTGATTAAAATAAATTTATAGCCGTTATTATAAAAAATAAATTATTTTAAATATTAAAAACCCATTAAAATAATTAAAATAAAAAAATTTAAATTCGGCCCAAAATCCCGGGTAGTTACATAATTTCTGTTTAGAGCCTTATATGTAATATCAAATTGGATTTTGGGTTTGTCATGAATGGTGTCTTCAGTAACACTGTTCTTAAACCCCGTGTGAAAAGAATAAATCTTTTAATTAAGATTATTAGAATTTCCAATTATATTTAGTAATTGGAATAAAATGGATTGTGAATTTGGGTTTATTATGTACTGTGTTTTAAACGACATTCGTTTTTTAACCCAATTAATAGTGAAATCTGATTTGGAATATATAATTTTTTTATTAAGATTTAATGGAAATTTTCCAAAGTAAAGTTTTCCAATTTAATATATTAAATTGGAATTGAATGGAATTCGATTTGGTAATAATTGAAGTGAGCTTCTAAAGAGGAAGACTGTTAATATATATGGAATTTAAAAAGGCTTTGTCGTTATTCCATTTATATTATTAGTCGGATACGGAAATTGATATCGATTATATATTGATCTGTTTTCCATGAAGATTCCATGATTAATGGAATTTGATTTTGGGTTTATCGTGAACTGTGTTTTAAACGACATTGGTTCTTTAACCCAGTTAAAGACATGATTACATGTCTAACATTGTATTTCAAATCGTATTGTTGATCTCTACTAAATATATATCTGTTTGGTGGCAGAGAATTTATTCTCTTGCTTAACACCCTTCTCTGAGACGTACGAGCTTAGACGTTATATATCAGCAGAAATCAATGGTATGGTGTAGATTGTTGATGCGACATGTTTGATTTCCCAAAGTTAAATAATCATTAATAATGATTGTTGGAAGATTAAAATTAAGTGAAGTTTTAATGAATCTTTAATTAGATTTGAATGAATGAATGGTAATTAAAATTACCAAAACATGAGATGTGGTATAAAACCAAATATGCTTGGTTGCTGATATTGATTGTGATTGATTAATTGTCTGGATTGTGCTCGACCAGTTTATGAGCAAGATATGCTTTTACATTTAGCATTGGGCTGGATAGAAATATTGGTATGCTAACATCTTGTGAAACACTTCACGATTTCACTATGAGATGTTTAGCGATGTTGTTGAGTACATTTCAAATATAATGAATGATTTTGAAATGATATATTTTCTTAAGTGAAAAGAAATGTATTCCCGATTTTGAATGGGGAATGTTTTATAAAAAAATTTGTAAAACAAAAAGGGTTTCGAGGCCTAAACCAAATGTTGTTGAAATGATTTTGAAATGTATTATGTGTTTGACATTGTAGTTCATCGCATAACCGATTAGTTGCTATTGATGATATATCTGTTTGGTGGGGGAGAATTTATTCTCTTGCTTAACACCCTTCTTTGAGACGTACGAGCTCAAAGGTTATGTGATTAATAGTGGCTGATCATATTTGTGAATTGCTAATGTAAAGTACTATATTTTGGAAAGTACTTATGATTATTATGTTGTGAAATGATTTTCCCCACTTCAGGATATAAAAATGATTTACTATATGGCTAAAGATTCTGGTAACCCGAACGACTAAAAGTATGGGTGAGATGGCGATGTAGTCCTCGAGGGCGTGGGATTGTGCATCGTCGGTGTAGCCTGCTCCATAGTGGAAGGTGCACATTTATATATCGAGTTGGCTAGGTGCGTACCCTTTTCCTTGTCTAAGGAGATCCCGATATTTGGTTGCATATCTGTTTGTATGCATTGTGATGTTTTGGAATTCATATTTCCAAAGATTTTGGTTTGAGATCCGAAAGTGAAATCTACTTCGATATAAAGCTAGATATGTATTTCAAATGATTTGAAATAAGAATCGGGAAATAAAGTCCAAAGGAATAATTTCTGTAAAGTGAATTGGATTTGGAGAAACCTAAATTTGGGATTAAGCCTGAATGGGTAAATTGGAAAATTGCATGTTGTGTGATGCATAGTAGATCCATATTTCTATTACTGATGTTGTTTATGCACTGGTATTCATGGGAGTGAACCTGTTCCATGACATGCAACGTGGTCCCGTGATTTACCATATTTTAAAGTAAATTTCAATAAATATTTTTAGTTCTTACACTAGTCCCATGAATAACCTGGGGTTTAGTGTTTTAACCTAAACTCTGGATGCCCATATTTTCCATACGGGAAGCTAGTAGTTTTGGTTTTCGCAGACATTTCTTCTCACAGGATCCTCGATTACAGCTGGAGCTATATTCGGAAAGCTTTGTATCCGTATATCTCTTTCAGTTGTGTCAGTTGTTATTTTCCGCTACGCATTATACTTATGTATTATTTTCCGCTGCTGTATTTTAAATCTCTGATATTTTTCTATGCAATATTTATTCATACTCTGATATATATTCTTGTACCCTGATGTAAAATGTTGTAATAAGCAATGAAATGTTCTATTATTTATGTTTTGATTTGTCGTGTTCTCAATTCAATCCGGTCTTTCCCGTAAGGGGAAGTTTGGGTCATCTCAGTGTGGTATCAGGGCTTTGGTTTACAAAGCAAGAGAGCAAGACACATTAGAACCGAACGAAAGAATTCATAGGAGATAGGACTAGTAATATCTTATGAGAATAACTCGTTAGAGATAGGATTAGTAGTAACCTAGAATGAGTTGGAAGAGTGTTATTTAAAAAAAATCAAATTAGATTTTGAAAATTTTATATCTTATTATTCGTATTTGAATATTTATTTTATATTAAATTTGGACTATTGAGTATATGAGGATTTCGAATATACGCATATTCGAAGTCTCAAATATACTAGGTAGATCTAGAATCACACTCTAGTCACCCGGGGATGATTTTGATGATGAGACTTCATAATCAGAATCTATGTTCGAGTTTCGAAAGTGGGATATCTATATATTTCCAATCGACTAGTGTAAGAACCAAAACTTAGATAGAATTTATTGTTTTGATTTAACACTGAAAATATGATTTTTGGCTGTATGAAAAAAATTATATATTTGAAAAGCTAATTAACTAATTGATTTTTGATAGTGTTATGTGATTATTAGTTAACTAATAAAATTGCTGAACTAAAATGTGAATGAAAGGTAAATTTAGCCAAATCGAATCAAATATTGAAACGAATTGAAAAATGATTAGAATTGCATATATATATATATATATATATATATATATATATATATATACACACACACACACACACGTGTGTATGTAATGAACAGGTTATAGAATGGAAGCTAACAAGAGGAATAAAATTGTATGCCCGACAACTAGGTACATGTTTATGTATTCATTGGTTTTAATTATTTTATGAGCCGCTTGGCTTTTTTCCCTTTCTTTTGGATTGATGAGGGCTCTGTGAGGCAAGTTGCGGTTTTAAATATCAACCCATACAAAGGAGGTTATGGCGAAATTTTTCGAAAATTTAGGGTGTTAGCCAAATTTTTGAGAAATTAGAAAATTCTTAGAAACTGAAAAGTTGAAGATTGAAAGCCAGAATTAAAGTTGAGTTGGTTAGTTAAACAACTTTCAGCTCCGTTCCTTATCGAAGATGAAAAGACTTTAAGTAGGGGATATTGTAACAACCTGGAATTTTGGAACCAATTTAAAATTTTATTTTTAATTGATTTAATGGATTTTAAAGATTTAAAATGATTTATTTAGAGAATTAAAAAATTAAAATATATTTAAATCGAAGTTAGAATGTATAAATTTATTTTAGTTATAAAACAAGCCTGAAATGGCATGGTAGTTTGAAAATTCGATTTTAAATTTCAAATGAATGTACAAAATTCAAAATAAATCGAATTTCAGTCAAACTAGAAACATTTGAATCTGTTTAATAATATCTTTCTAATGAATGTGAAAAATTCAGATTCCATAATATAAATTGAAAGTTATGTCCAGATTAAAATTTAAAATAGTTGCTATGGATTTTATATATATTTTAATATATATAAATCCCTTATAAATAGCCATTTTGCAAACGACCTCCGTTTTCGATGAAACCACTTTTGCTGGATCCGGAATGTCAAATTATTAATATATTCAAATTTTCATAATTTTTGCAATTAATATGTAAGTGTGGTGAGTTTAAATGCGTTGGTACTTTCACTTTGAATTTAATCAACTGGAAAATGACCATTTTTCAAACGGTCTCCAAATTCGATGAAATTAGTTTTGTTACGACCGTTTCGTCAAAACATTGCCAGATTTATTTTTTTGGAATTTTTGGAGTCAGTATGTGGCCCCAGTAAATTAAAATGTACATTTAAATTTAATATATATTGATTTATATTGTAATTTTAATAAAAACTGATTGAAACAGTCGAATTGGCTTACGAAACATATTCCATTGTGTTCGGAATAGGGGTATTTGGCTAGGAACGATAGTCGTTGGGTGTGAATTGGAGTTTGGATACAAAAATTCACTTTTAAGGATTAAACTGAATTAAATAATATTATTTAATATATATATATGTATCCCTTTATCCAAAAACCCTAACCCCTTTATACTTAGCTGTCACATTAAGAACCGAAGGCCCTCATCGTTCGAAATCCATTCCTAACTCACGTTCAATGCATCGATTATTTTGCCAAACTCATAATACAAAAATCATAATACTCCTTCTGATCTTCGATTTCATATGGCGATGATGGGATGTCATTACAAGAATCGTTCAAAATTATAGTCCTTATCCGCTCCGTTCGCGGCTAGTTTTAGGGCAAGCGAGGCATCGGAATTGGTCACCATCGCTGGCGAAGGAAGGTAGGCGAGGGGCTTCAGCGTGGTGACGTCGGATCGTGGTATGGTGAGGCGTGGCAGCATGCGCAGGTGGTAAATAGAAGTGAACAATGGGTTTTCGTGATTACAAGAGAAGCGACGAAGGGAAATAAGATTAAGGAGATGATTAGATGAAATAATTAGTTAATTATTTTAATTAATCGCTTATTAAATTATATAATGTTTAAATTAACACAACACTCTCATACGAGGTCGGAATCTGATGATTCCAATTGCGTTGGGGCCGCGTGAACAAACACTACAAAATGGAACAGACTAGAACCAAAAAGGAGCAAAACAAAATTTGGGGTAGATTTAAATCTAAACTGTCTAATAAAGAATGACGGAGTGGAAACCAACTGTGAGAACTCTTTCTCACTCAAACTATTTTACAGTTAAAAATATTCTAGGTTGCAAACGGGGCTTAGTAGCCCCTGACACTATTTATTGTACAAACCATGGAAGTTTTGAATTGAATTGTGGTGAAATTGACTATATTGTGTTCTGATTATAATGAAAATAAAATAAAATATATATATGCGTTGTGAAAATAAAATATATATATATGCGTTGGAAAATAATATATATATATATATATATATGCATTGTATAATTAAATATATATGCATTGTGAAAATTATATATATACGCAATGTGAATAATATATATGCTATGTGAATAAAATATATATATATACACGATGTGAATAAAATATATATACGATGTGAATAAAATATATATGTACGATGTGAATAATATATATGTATGCGTTGTGAAAAATATATATATGTGTTGTGAAAAATATATATATATATATATATATATATATGCGATGTGAATAAAATATATATATGCGATGTGAATAAAATATATATATATATATATATATATATGACGTGAATAAAATATATATATATATATATATGCGATGTGAATAATATATATATGCGATGTGAAAATAGTATATATATGTGTGTGTGTTGTGAAATATATATATACATATATATATATGTGTGTGTGTGTGTGTGTGTGTGATGTGAAAAACATATATAGGTGATATATAAAATGGTCGTGAAATGGAATAATTATTGGATTGTTAAAAATATAATTTTTAACATATATATGCACTGTATAAAATTTCCATGTAATGGAATATTCAATTTTGATTTAAAATTGAAATGGAAGTTGGAATCGTTTTAAAATGAAAACAATTTATAAAATATGATTTGAATGGAAATCGAAGATATATATATATCACACACACACACACACACAGATATATATATATATATATATATATATATATATATATATATATATATTAATGGCTTGAATAGAACGCGACGCGCAACGACCGTTCGCGAATTTCGACCATTAACTTCAAATGGACATAACGCGAATCCGACCATCGGATTCTCCTAGAACCAGAACCGTTAGGTTCGTATTGAAAAGAGCTTTCCAACGAATATAAGAGATTTGAAATCTAACGATTGGAATTGGAATTATGTCCAAATCAAATTTGGAAAAGGTCGTTATGAATGCAGTTCAGTGACCATTATTGGAAACCGACTGTACGGGCCTTGATAAAATTATTTAAAATATTAATAATTTGTGTAAAATCATAATAAATGATTTGGAAATAATTTGGATGAAAAATCCACGTTTGTATAAGTAAAAATATATTTTTATCAAAATGAACTAGTTATTAACTAAAAAGATAGTCCAACATTTTTAAATAAATAAATTGGATTTGTGAATGGTTTTAATCTAACCATAATTTTCCAATGTATGAATTGGAATGGATTAGAATAGAAATCATCTTCGGGAGATTTCGATATTGGATTCCGTGACTATACGGATATTGTGGAGGAATTTGGAAGATAGATATATACCATTATTCCCCATACGATATGTGTTGGTTTCAGAATTTGATATCTAATGTAAGCCGATATAAGTTCTGTTTAGAGCCTTATATGTAATATCAAATTGGATTTTGGGTTTGTCGTGAATGGTGTCTTCAGTAACACTGTTCTTAAACCCCGTGTGAAAAGAATAAATCTTTTAATTAAGATTATTAGAGTTTCCAATTATATTTAATAATCGGAATAAAATGGAATGAATTTGGGTTTATTATGAATTGTGTTTTAAAGGACATTCGTTCATTAACACGATTAACAATGAAATATGATTTGGAATATTTAAATCTTTTATTAAGATCTAATGGAAATTTTCCAAAGTAAAGTTTTCCTATTTAATATATTAAATTGGAATTGAATGGAATTCGATTTTATAATAATCGAAGTGAACTTCTATAGAGGAAGACTGTTAATATATATGGAATTTAAAAAGGCTTTGCCATTATTCCATTTATATTATTAGTCGGATACAAAAATTGATATCGATTATATATTGTTCTGTTTTCCGTGTAGATTCCATGGTTAAAGGAATGTTATTTTGGGTTTGTCGTGAACTGTAATAACCTGGAATTTTGGAACTAATTTAAAAAAATTATTTTGGAAATTTTAATGGATTTTAAATATTTAAAATGATTTATTTTAAATAATAACGATTAAAAATTTATTTAAATCAAAGTTTGAACGAATATATTTATTTTAAATTTAAAAGGAGATAGAAATAGCACGGTAGTTTGAAAATTTGATTTTGAATTTTGACTGACTGAACAGGATGCAAAATAAAATGGATTTTAGTAAAACCAAAAATATATAAATCTGTTTAAAAATATCTTTCCAACGAATCCGAAAATTTGAAATTTCATTGCGGGAATAAAAAGTTAGGGCCAATTGAATATTCAGAATAGTCGTTGTAGAATTTAATATAATATATAGCCCTTAAAACCAGCCAATTTGCGAACGACCTCCGTTTTCGACGAAACCACTTTTGTTGGATCCAGAATGTCAAATTATTACTAGATTCCAATTTTCATAATTTTTGGAATTATTATGTGAGCGTGACCAAAGAAAACGTGTTTTGTTAATTTCAGTCAAATTGGATCGACCAGAATATGGCCATTTTTCAAACGGTTTTGAAATTCAATGAAATTAATTTTTTTAGGACCGTATTGTCAAAACATAACTAGAAATAATTTTTCTGTAATTTTTAGAGTCAGTATGTGGCCCCGGTAAATTAAAATGTACGATCAAGTTAAATAATTAAATGATTTATATTTTAAAATAAAGAAAAGTGGGCTGAGATAAGAAAATGGGCCGACGGGGCCTAGCTCATTATGTCCGAAACATGGGAATTTGGCTAGGGACAACTCTCGTTGGGTTGGATTTGAAAACAGTAGGAATTAGCATGGGGTTTTGCGAATTAAGGAATTAAATATGTAATGACCCGCACTTTCAGCGGTATAATAATTAATTAATTTAATTATTTAAATAATGGTTTAGAGAATATAAATGGTCGTTGAATTAAATAAGAGAGAATATTTAATTAAAATAATAACTAAATAATATATTTAATTCTGAAATAATCAAAATTTACTGAAATGGCGATATGGTGTGAATTAGGCAAATCAAAATATATAATTCAGTTTAGAATTGAATTAGATTAACGAATATATTTAAATAACGCCATTTTGAACGTATAATTATATTATAATTAAAACCGAGCTCGAAATGGCGCTGCAGTTCGCGATTTGACGATTTGAACTTCAACTGGATATACAGAGTTCGTTTTAAGTCGGATTTCTGTGAAACAAGAAACGTTAGGAGCTGGTGAAGTATATTTTTCTAATGGAAGAGAAAATTAGGGATTTCGTCATGTAGATTTTGATTTACGTCCAAATCAAATTTCAGAAAAGTCGCTGTGGAATTCCTTTATAATTCGTAACGCTTTATTTACGTTATTAAAGGAATTTTAGTATATAATTGAATATCGATTCAACCAGGACTTGGAATATCGAGAATATAATTATTCTGGAGCTATATGATATTCCACTGTGAATATATACGATAATATATATTTATTTGTATTTAATTTAATTATATTTAAATATATTTAAATATTTAAATGGGCTATTTAGAGCTTTAAAAATAGCCACTTTTGCAAACGAAGTCGAAATTCGACGAAACTAATTTTGTTGGATCCGCAATGTTAAATTATTGCTAGATGTCAGTTTCCGTGATTTTTAGAGTCATTGTGTGGCCGTACGTATTTTTAGAGTGAAAAACAGTCAGTATTCTGACGGTTGAAAATACGCTGTGTGAGCAAACGGAGTCGGAATTCGACGAAACCAGTTTCGTTGGGACCGTAATGTCAAACTGTAGTCGGTTATCCAGTTTCGTGATTTTTGAATATCGTGTGTGATCACACGGATTTTTAGAAGGCGAAACGAATGAACAAAAAAGAATATACTGGGAATATTCCCTCTACAAAATATCTAGCTATTTATCACTAGTATAAATACCCCTCCCACCATCCTTAAGACCTAGTTCTTCTTTTCTCTGTAAATCAAAAAGAGGCCGACTTATCCGTAACTTCTTCCTCAAACAAAATCAACATCTAAAAATATGTAGAAATCAAAATAAATTCCAAGATAATTATGCTTGGATTCGCGTTGGGTTTCTCTTCGAGTTGGTGTACTTATTGGATGGCGCGCACGCTGTTTGCAGTGCTTAGTTTGGCACCAGCGACATCTACGGTTCGGGTTCCTGAGAAATGGAGTCTTCGAATCATGAAATGAAGTTCAGTTTCGAGATGAGGGTGGAAAACCGCATCTAATGGATGAATTTTTGGGGTATAAGGTGGTATTTTAGTTCGGTCCCTTCACTGTAGGTGCGTCGTGTAGTCGGGACCGATATAAGGAAAGGGAAGCACAAGTTGAACGAGAAGAGGATGGAGATGGAGAGTAGGGAAAGGAGAGTTGAACGACGGTTTCGGTTTTGAAAATGGTCAAGCGAAAAGGGAGTAACGATGGTAGAAAGAGGGATCGATCATGGGTTTGGAGGTTCAGTGAAATGCCTGGAGCGTGGTATTTGGGGGAGAAGGTAAACAAGCGGGCCTGGGTAGTTTGGAAATGGTATGGGCCTTAGTTAAGGGGTTAGCCCAGTAATAAATTAAATTCTATACTTTTATTTAATTTAAATGATTGTATAACTTGTGTAAGTCATATCTGTGTCATACAGTGTCGGTTTTACAAACGGTCGGATCCGTTAGGATTTTATGGACGAGAGGAACCCAATGGAACTGACTGGAAGTGGATTGGGGCTCGTATGAATTTATGGCGAAATAAACTGTTTGATTCAAATTAAATAACAGTTTATCGTTCTTTAACGATGAACTGCCAAAGTGAGTAAAACTCACCAACTCGAACAGTTATATTTTTTTATAATGAATTCTTAGAACTGTAAATCATCTATTAATTGTTGTGTGTTGATTTGGTTGATTGAACTGCTGGTCAATTAGTTGAAATTATATATATATAAACCGTTATATATATATTGATGTTGTTTATCAGAACATTTCATACTGAAATGAAGTTGATGTTAATTATATGGTTTAACATCCGTGATGCAGGAAAACAGGTTGGAGGAACCCAACGGGGTTCCTCAATATATCAAATACTGTTTTGTTCATATATTGTGATATGTGACGTGGGCTATAATCTGTGTTGATTATATGTGTATGGACGATATTTGACATCATGACTTGATGTGTTAAACACCATAACATACCGGAATATAGAAAAGGAATTTTTCAAATGGTATTTGAAAATAAAATATTTATAAAAATCAAAAAGGGTTTTATAAATGAAATGTTTATAAATGAAATATTTATAAATAGAAATCTTTGTAGGTGAAATTATATAGAAAGGGGAAATCTTTATAAATAAAATATTTATAGAGAAAAGGGAATATTTATAAAATCATAAGGTTTTATAGATGAGATATTTATTGGTTAAATAAATAGGTGATGTTAAACGAGATACTTATTTGTTAAGTAAATAAGTTATAAAAGAGATGTTGACTTAGGAAACAGAATAAGTTATTAAAAGGATTATTTATTTGTTAAATAAATAGAATAAGAAAAGGAGATATTTATTTGTTAAATAAATAAGGTAAGATATTAATAAAGGAAATACTTAGGATAAATAAATAAGGTTAATAAAGGAAATACTTGGAAATAGAATTTGAAAAGGAAATATTTGCAAACCGTTTGCAAATAGAATTTGAAAAGGAAATATTTGTAAACCATTTGCAAATAGGATTTAAAAGGAAATATTGGTAAAGACATTTAGAAATAAATATAATTATCAGAGGTATATTTATTTAGAAAATAAATAGATTTATAAAAAGGGGATTTGTTAATGGAATAGGATGTTATAAAAAGGAAACCGTTATGAAAAGGAAAACGTTATTAAAGGGAAATCTTTTTAAGTGGAGAAGCGTTATTAAAAGGTCATTTATAAAGTGAAGAACCGTTACTAAAAGAAAATCTTTATAAATGATTAAACGTTGTTAAAAGGAAATCTTTTTAAATAGATAAACGTTATAAAAAGGTAAATCTTTATAAAGCAGATAAAGTAATCGAATATTAGTTATTCGAAAGGGGTTAATCAAATTTAGTTAATCGAATTTGAGTTAATTGATTAGAGTCAAGTTAATCGATTAGAATTAAGTCAAACAGTTAGAGTTAACCAGTTAGAGTTAATCAGTTAGAGTTAATCAGTTAGAGTTAAACAGTTAGAGTTAACCAGTTAGAGTTAAACAGTTAGAGTTGAACAGTTAGAGTTAACCAGTTAGAGTTAATCGATTAGAGTTGAATCGAAACTAAAGTATTCAAATAGAGTTAATCGAGTTAGAGTTGATCGAATATTAATTATTCGAGAAGAGTTATCGAATATTAGTTATTCGAGAAGAGTTATCGAATATTAGTTATTCGAGAAGAGTTATCGAATATTAGTTATTCGAGAAGAGTTATCAAATATTAGTTATTCGAAAAGAATTATCGAATAAGTTATTCGAAGAGAGGTGATTGAATATCGTTTATTCGAAAAGGAGAAATAATCGAATATAGTTTATTCGAAGGTAAGAGTTATCGAATAGAGTTAAAAAGGAGTTAAACGAATATAGTTTTTTCGAAAGGAGTTAAGTGATAAGAGTCAAGGAATTAAAGATAATCGAGTTAAGTTAGTCGAGCCTAGCTAATCGAGTCAAGTTAGTCGAGCCCAGTTAATCGAGTCAAGTTAGTCGAATCGAGTTGGTCGAACCAAGTTAATCGAGTTAGAGTTAATCAGTTGGAGTTAATCAGTTAGAGTTAATCAGTTGGAGTTAATCGAATTTAGTTTATTCGAATAGAGTTGAAATGAGTTAATCGAATTTAGTTATTCGAAGAAGTGAATCGAATCAGAGATATTCGAAGTGAGATAATCGAATAGTAGATATTCGAAGTGAGATAATCGAATCAGAAATATTCGATGTGAGTTGATTGAATCTAGTTATTCGACAGGAGTTAAATCGAATACGATTTATTAAAAGGAAGAGATTTTCGAATATAAGTATTCGAAAGTAAACAAATCGAATATAAGCTATTCGAATAAGAGTTAATCCAATAAGAGTTATAGATTAGAGTTAACCGAATAGGAGTAAATAAATTAGTTGTCGTTATATTATTCGACTTAGGAAATAAGAGTCATATTAAAGATAATATATTTCGGATGCAGGAGATTATAACACCATTGTTATAATCACGTAAACTTGTAAAAGAAGGGGGTTCGTAAATAGAATCCGAGGGTTCGTAAGGAAGTGTGAAAGAGTTAAAAAGGTGGTTCTTATCTATTTCGAGATTCGAAAGGGGGTTCAGTTAAGGTCTGAGAGGTAGCTATACCCCAACTTGATTGACTGCGTTTTAAATTAAGAAATGGTTACGATTCGAGTGTGAAGTGGTTAAGTGAATTTAGTAAATAAGTATAGTGGTTTGTGTTGTCGACGCGATGTTGATTTAAACATCTGTTTAAATCCAAGTAAAGAAGATTTGGAAATGTTTTCCAAATAGAATCCGAAACGTAATCAAATATTGAAATTGGAAATATGAATTAGAAATGGGAATTGTTCTTCTACTAGTTTACAATCAGAGACTGATAGTTGTAGAAGAATAGTGATACGTAAATGAGTTATGGAAATGTTTTCCCGTGTTAATGTATATTTTCTAAACATAGAAAATAAGGAAATATATATATATATAGATGTATATATATGACTGATGATTGATTGATAGAATTTCCATCTGGAAATAATATCGTTGTTTGCACACGTATTTTTCTTTGATAGTTAACTCACCGACTATGTAATGGCCCGCAAATCCGTGCTATCTGAGTTGACTAAATACAACACATGTCTAACCCAAATAACACAGAAATACGACTCATTATTAGAAAGAAGATAGAGGGTGAGAATAGATAAGATAGAAAACTTAGAATAGGAGAAAAAACGAAGATCACAACTCACAGCGGAACGAATAAAATATATTATATAACATAACCTTTGAAATACAAATCTGTTTTGTACATATACACATACCATCATCAGAGTACACATAACTTTTGATTCAGCGGAAGTAACTCGAAATAACTAACATTGAAGCCTCCTGCTTCAAGCTCCTCCAAGTGTATCTGTAAAAGCCTGAAACACTTGACTGCCCGTACAAATTTGGGCACCCAAGAGTTTAGGGAAAACAAAACAAAATAAACTCTGGGTCAGTCATGGGACTGGTGTGAGTAAACTCCAACCACTTGCTTAACTTTTAAAAACTCTTTTCGAAAGAAAAGATAATAGTAAGACCAGCCCACACATAAACACGGACGGTTTTTACCTTACTATAACCCAAAACACTTTGATACGAAAATCCCGTGATATTATAATAATGTCTACATCAAATAAATAACCAAATAGCAGAACGCTTGCATCTCACGCTCCACATATATAGTATAAAATCAAAAACCGCATGGCGCTTATTGGAGATTGAATTTCCAACATGACAAGGTATGGAACCACCTTCCGATGATGTATCTCTAGAGGCGAATACACCTGGGTTCAACAAGAACATCTTGTAACCCGGCCCACACATGACCGACCACTCATTTCGCTTGAGTGTATCGAATGTATATCACCAACGGTTGGACTCAAACCACCGTTTCTCGAATGGGCAGAATCGATAGATTTAGAAACAAAAGGAATTTCTCTAGATAGGTGATTATACACCCTAATGGGTGCGACCCACATAGCCATGCTGCCTGCCCGATTTTTGTCATTTCCCGGTTGTTGAGGCCTGAGGCTACGCATACTTACCAGTCCTTGATAACACAATTACTTTGAATGCCACATTGTCAGATCCGTTAATCACTAGTTAAGTTTGCACAAATATTCTGGATATTATGCTAAGGGATAAATCCGTTGCAACCATATATATTTATACAGACCAACTCTTTTGATCATTGGAAATACTCTGTCAGACATTCGTCCATATACGTTCGTTCTGGGATTGAACGACACCGAAGGCACTATTTCTATTACTAGAAAAGCCCTTGCACTTTACTCCGTCTTCAATATATTCAGCATACTTGGTTCGCAACGCTTATGCCGATACGGAGTGGTTCTTCGGATAATAATCCAACCGGTCTCTCCATATTGACAACGATGGTCAAAAACTTCGATAGTCTGTGATTTAACTATCGAATAAATACAAGTGTTCATCCAAACATATCAAACAAATCACTGGGCCCTCAAATTAATATTTCATTAATTAAATCTCTTCTCCATTTTTCTTATCAATATTTGTTAACCAAATATTTTCAATAATCATCTCGGCCTCTTTACGCTACTTTTGATTTCGTTTCCTTATCGAATTCTATATATATCGATATATAGATTTCTAATTGTCAAATTTTCTTAAAAATATTCTAACTCCTTAAATTTCCGGAAAAATTCGCCATAACCTCCCCTGTATCGGGAGCATCGGGAAATTTCAAATAGCATCCCGGTATCTTCTAATCTTAAAAAGAAAAAGAAGAAGCCAAGCGGCTTGCCGATACGGCGCATAAAACCCATATATGAATTTAAACATGTACCTTTTTGTCGAGCACATAAATTTAAATCTTCATCACTTTATCCCATACCTGTCTCCTGTGTGTTTATACTTGTTCAGTTTATTTCAACCCCATACACTCGTTTTGACTCCACTCGTTAAATTAACTCGTTATCTATCTCTTTGCCTATTTCGCTTGTATATTTGAATATAACACGTTTCAAATATATTTCCACTTACTTATCAATCAATTGAATTCAAATTTCAATTTAAGTTCTATATTCGATTTCGAATATATATATTTACAACCCCAAATTTCACTTTTCAAAGTTCGGTCTTTAGTTCAAACTTAATTAACTAATTCTTCTTTAGTTAATTCTATTCAATAATCAAAAATATGATTATTATTTCAAAAATCATCTTCTTTACTTCACTTGAGTCCACATTTATTTTCTAACTCAAGTCTAGATTTTTAGATGGAAATCCGGATTTTTATTTGCTTAAAAATCCCAGTATTTATATATAAAATCCGTCATGGTTTATAATGGTTTCTGGCGCTGCATTTTTGACATTTTGATTTTGACATAACTCAAAATCTATACGACGAATTCCAGATTTTTCTCTTCCATTAGAAAACTATTATCAAACCGGTCCTGACGTTTCTTGTTTCAAAGAATTCCGACTTCAATTGCACTCTGTATATTCAATTGAAGTTCGAATCGCCAATTTACGAACTGCAGCGCTGCGGCGAGTTCGTTTTAATTATATTTATATATATAAACTTCTTAACTTCGTTTATATAAATTCAACTCTATTCTGATATGTTTTAAATATATATCAAACCATTTTTCCCAACTCAACAAATATCTCTGATCTTCTATTTCATTTATATTTGAAATCTATATTAAAATTCCAATTCGATTATAGTTCAAATTCTATATTCAAATTCTATTTCAACTATTTGAATCCAAATTCCATTTTTAATCTATTTGAACTTCAAATATTTAAACTCATTTTTACTTTGAACTTCAAGTACCACATTTACTTCCTTTGAATTCAAATACCATGTTTCAAATTCCTCTTATTCAAATTCCTTCTATTTAAACTCCATTTGAGTTTTGTTTGAATTTATATTTAACACCATTCGAATTCTATTTAAATTTAAATCCTCTTTATTAAAACCCATTATTTAAATCCCATTTGAATTTTCCTTATTTCAAATCCATTTGAACTTCTTTAAAATTCAAATTCCATTTCAAAATTTATTTGGATTTCCTATTTTGAAATCCTATTCCACTTCTTACTTTGAAATCCTAATTTCAAAGTTTATTTCAAATTCTATTTTCAAATTCGATATTCAAATCTCTATTTGAATTTCTTTATTCGAATTCCTTCGAATTCAAATTTTATTTTAATTTCTTGAATTCAAATTCTATTTTTCCATTCTAATTTCGTCTATTCAAATTCTATTTGAACTTCTATTTGAATTTCTAATATTCAATCCCCTTCTTAAAATTCAAATATTTAAACCCCTTTTAAAATTCAAGTGTTATACTCAAATTTCATTTGAGTTATATATTTAAAAATTTCATTTCACATCCTACTTTGAAATCCCATTTCAAATCCCAATTTCACGCTTGCATTTCTATTTTTGAATTATCAAATTGATAATTCTTTTCACTTCATTTATAACTTCGTTATAAAGAACTATTTATAACTTCGTTTATAAAGAAACTACTTGTTATATTTTTCCAAAACAAGTTTATATTTTATTTCCATTTAAAAATTCAAATTCTATTTAAAAATAGAATTTTCCCTTTTTATATCTCAAATATCCTTCCACGATATTTTTAAATATCATTACTTAAGCCCAGTGATATTTAAACACACAAAGCAACGAATTATTTATTTTTCTAACACATCATATATAACAATATATATGCAAACAAATAAACAAACAGATAATATATTTTTGAGGAATCCAGTTGGATTCCTCCAACCTGTTTTCCTGCATCCACAGATGTTAGCACATAAATAATACCCATTCTGCTTCGTGGCAGAATATCGTGGTATAGAAGGTCATCCACTAATCATAGCGTGGGGCGTATAGGGTAATCATCCGCTATGAAACTGCGGGCATCCGCTAATGAGACTGCGGGAATTCAACCAATCAATCAACCCAATATATATATATATAGCCTAAATAACTAATATATATAAAGCAAGCAGAAAGCATCCACACAAGCAACAAAACAATTATTTTTAATGGAATAAAAATAATTCTAAAGGTGAGTGAGATTTACTCACCGAGATTTGCAGTTGTCGAATATCCAATTAATTCCCATATCGTCTTAGCTACCAGTCATCTCGAATCATTTCGAATAAATTGTTTTTGAACCTAATGATGATTTAATTTTTTTTTTTAATTATCGATTAAACATCTTATAAATTTTAAATTAACTTCTAAAATAAATTAATAACTTTTCTATGTAATTTAAATCTTGGAAAACTGATACCTTACTGATGTCGACTAACTGTGAAACCCGTCGACTAACTGTGAAACCCCTCATCTAGGTCAGAACCCCTTGTCGAGGCGACGAATTGATCAGCAACCCATTTTCCCATGCGCAAGCGCCTCATGACCCCCTCCGACCTCAACTTCGGACGAACCAGGGTGTCACAATTTGCCACCAACGCCACCTGAGGTGATCGAACCCCGTCCATCTATCACCGTCGACCCTTGAGCAACTGAATCGCCCATCACGAAGCATCGCGACCCCCACCATCTCGCTATATCACTCGAACCCTAGCACATCGATTTATCGTCGAAGCCCTAGCGTGTGCCTGAATCGAGAGCGCCTCGTTCCTGAACGCACTGCTAGTTATAACGAAGAACAGGGCTTCGATTTGATTTTTATTTGGATAGGGAAGTGGAAATCGCGGTCGGTTTGATATGATGCAAATGGAAAAAAGATCTGCGTATTATATAATGGAGAGGAAGAAGTTGCGGTTTGATTTTAAATGGAAAGGGGAACTTCGGTTTTGTTTTTGAGCTGAAAGACGAAGTGAACTGCGACATTTATAAGTGAACAGCGGGGAACAATTTGTACTGGAGCCATTAATTCATGCCTTCTTAGATATTGAAGGAGAGGGACAGCTTTGTCAGCTCGAGGAGATAAGTCTGCGTGATTTCCTTTCTTAGGTCTGCGAAATGTTTGAACATAGGTCGGCTTTTTTTTTTTTTATATATATATATATTGATTTCATTTTAAATTAAATAATAAAAATATCTCGCGGTCCTTAACTAGTAATCCCGAACCACTGTTCAACCGTGACGACCGACGATACCAGATTATAACGCTATTCTGGTCTAAATGGAGTAGTATCTAGAATTTTATTTTATTGTCTGCAGGAGATATTTAATTTAAATTAATGGTTTAAACTAAATTTGGTTTAAAAATATAATTTAATTCCAAATAGTTAATTTTATTGAAAATATCTTATTATCGTTCTAATTCAATATTTAAATCCATATTAAATATTTAAAATAAATCGACGAAAAATCTGGGTCGTTACATTCTTTCCCCCTTAAAATAATTTCGTCCTCGAAATTGCTAAGTTAGGAAAAATACTATAAACTCACTAACTTTTCAAAACTCCTTTATGTTGAAACTCACCTCTTCATATTTCAACAAATTAGCTCCAACCAAAACTTTTGGTTTCCATTCATATGCATTCTAATTCATATTCCTTTCAATTTATTTCAAATTGATTCTAGTCAATTTAATTCACCCTGAACCATTTAACTTGCTTCAGTTAAATTTTAATTCCAGAATCCAAATCCCAGGGTTAACATTTCAAATCCTTTTTGAAATCCCATAAATATACACATATATTTATTTTCATTTCCAATTCAAAACATTTGAATATTCAAACCAATTTGGTTTCTTTCAAACAAATTTCCATCAAAACTTTCTAAGGTAGCAATCCATCACTTAGAAACTCGAAAATGAACACTGATGATGTTGCAATCATTATCAGAATTATTTCCCAGCCACTGAAGTGAGTTCAGTGCTTTATTATTTCAAAATCCATGATTTTCTTTCAAATCCTTTAAAACAAATCTATATTATTCTAATATACTTCCAAAAATATTTTTCAACTTCCCAGGATTTTAAATTCTTAATTCTGGTTTGAATTTAATTCTAATTCATCTCATTTGTATATTTAATTCCTATACAATTTCTATTTGGTTATAAATAACCATTCTAAATTTATAATCTCATTTGATTATAAAATCAACATCCAACACATCCATAATATAATAATTTCAAAAAATTATTCTTTCTACATCAAAATATAGCTTTGGGTAAAGTTATTTCATTTACCCACTTTAAAACAATACTGTGTTCAATCTTCTGTTCAAGTGTTTAGAAATTCCTATCGACTTCGTGGCGTCCCACGATTCGACCAGAATTCATAAACGACTCAACAGACTAGCCAACACAATATAAAACAATTTTTTATATCAAATTACAAATACGCTCTCTCGTATATATATACGCTCAACTCATTCTAGGGTACTACTAACCCTATCCCTAATGAGCACATGCCACACAAGCCTAGGTATTCACTCAACCTAAGCTCTGATACCACTGTAATGGCCCGCAAATCCGTGCTATCTGAGTTGACTAAATACAACACATGTCTAACCCAAATAACACAGAAATACGACTCATTATTAGAAAGAAGATAGAGGGTGAGAATAGATAAGATAGAAAACTTAGAATATGAGAAAAAACGAAGATCACAACTCACAGCGGAACGAATAAAATATATTATATAACATAACCTTTGAAATACAAATCTGTTTTGTACATATACACATACCATCATCAGAGTACACATAACTTTTGATTCAGCGGAAGTAACTCGAAATAACTAACGTTGAATCCTCCTGCTTCAAGCTCCTCCAAGTGTATCTGTAAAAGCCTGAAACACTTGACTGCCCGTACAAATTTGGGCACCCAAGAGTTTAGGGAAAACAAAACAAAATAAACTCTGGGTCAGTCATGGGACTGGTGTGAGTAAACTCCAACCACTTGCTTAACTTTTAAAAACTCTTTTCGAAAGAAAAGATAATAGTAAGACCAGCCCACACATAAACACGGACGGTTTTTACCTTACTATAACCCAAAACACTTTGATACGAAAATCCCGTGATATTATAATAATGTCTACATCAAATAAATAACCAAATAGCAGAACGCTTGCATCTCACGCTCCACATATATAGTATAAAATCAAAAACCGCATGGCGCTTATTGGAGATTGAATTTCCAACATGACAAGGTATGGAACCACCTTCCGATGATGTATCTCTAGAGGCGAATACACCTGGGTTCAACAAGAACATCTTGTAACCCGGCCCACAAATGACCGACCACTCATTTCGCTTGAGTGTATCGAATGTATATCACCAACGGTTGGACTCAAACCACCGTTTCCCGAATGGGCAGAATCGATAGATTTAGAAACAAAAGGAATTTCTCTAGATAGGTGATTATACACCCTAATGGGTGCGACCCACATAGCCATGCTGCCTGCCCGATTTTTGTCATTTCCCGGTTGTTGAGGCCTGAGGCTACGCATACTTACCAGTCCTTGATAACACAATTACTTTGAATGCCACATTGTCAGATCCGTTAATCACTAGTTAAGTTTGCACAAATATTCTGGATATTATGCTAAGGGATAAATCCGTTGCAACCATATATATTTATACAGACCAACTCTTTTGATCATTGGAAATACTCTGTCATACATTCGTCCATATACGTTCGTTCTGGGATTGAACGACACCGAAGGCACTATTTCTATTACTAGAAAAGCCCTTGCACTTTACTCCGTCTTCAATATATTCAGCATACTTGGTTCGCAACGCTTATGCCGATACGGAGTGGTTCTTCGGATAATAATCCAACCGGTCTCTCCATATTGACAACGATGGTCAAAAACTTCGATAGTCTGTGATTTAACTATCGAATAAAAACAAGTGTTCATCCAAAAATATCAAACAAATCACTGGGCCCTCAAATTAATATTTCATTAATTAAATCTCTTCTCCATTTTTCTTATCAATATTTGTTAACCAAATATTTTCAATAATCATCTCGGCCTCTTTACGCTACTTTTGATTTCGTTTCCTTATCGAATTCTATATATATCGATATATAGATTTCTAATTGTCAAATTTTCTTAAAAATATTCTAACTCCTTAAATTTCCGGAAAAATTCGCCATAACCTCCCCTGTATCGGGAGCATCGGGAAATTTCAAATAGCATCCCGGTATCTTCTAATCTTAAAAAGAAAAAGAAGAAGCCAAGCGGCTTGCCGATACGGCGCATAAAACCCATATATGAATTTAAACATGTACCTTTTTGTCGAGCACATAAATTTAAATCTTCATCACTTTATCCCATACCTGTCTCCTGTGTGTTTATACTTGTTCAGTTTATTTCAACCCCATACACTCGTTTTGACTCCACTCGTTAAATTAACTCGTTATCTATCTCTTTGCCTATTTCGCTTGTATATTTGAATATAACACGTTTCAAATATATTTCCACTTACTTATCAATCAATTGAATTCAAATTTCAATTTAAGTTCTATATTCGATTTCGAATATATATATTTACAACCCCAAATTTCACTTTTCAAAGTTCGGTCTTTAGTTCAAACTTAATTAACTAATTCTTCTTTAGTTAATTCTATTCAATAATCAAAAATATGATTATTATTTCAAAAATCATCTTCTTTACTTCACTTGAGTCCACATTTATTTTCTAACTCAAGTCTAGATTTTTAGATGGAAATCCGGATTTTTATTTGCTTAAAAATCCCAGTATTTATATATAAAATCCGTCATGGTTTATAATGGTTTCTGGCGCTGCATTTTTGACATTTTGATTTTGACATAACTCAAAATCTATACGACGAATTCCAGATTTTTCTCTTCCATTAGAAAACTATTATCAAACCGGTCCTGACGTTTCTTGTTTCAAAGAATTCCGACTTCAATTGCACTCTGTATATTCAATTGAAGTTCGAATCGCCAATTTACGAACTGCAGCGCTGCGGCGAGTTCGTTTTAATTATATTTATATATATAAACTTCTTAACTTCGTTTATATAAATTCAACTCTATTCTGATATGTTTTAAATATATATCAAACCATTTTTCCCAACTCAACAAATATCTCTGATCTTCTATTTCATTTATATTTGAAATCTATATTAAAATTCCAATTCGATTATAGTTCAAATTCTATATTCAAATTCTATTTCAACTATTTGAATCCAAATTCCATTTTTAATCTATTTGAACTTCAAATATTTAAACTCATTTTTACTTTGAACTTCAAGTACCACATTTACTTCCTTTGAATTCAAATACCATGTTTCAAATTCCTCTTATTCAAATTCCTTCTATTTAAACTCCATTTGAGTTTTGTTTGAATTTATATTTAACACCATTCGAATTCTATTTAAATTTAAATCCTCTTTATTAAAACCCATTATTTAAATCCCATTTGAATTTTCCTTATTTCAAATCCATTTGAACTTCTTTAAAATTCAAATTCCATTTCAAAATTTATTTGGATTTCCTATTTTGAAATCCTATTCCACTTCTTACTTTGAAATCCTAATTTCAAAGTTTATTTCAAATTCTATTTTCAAATTCGATATTCAAATCTCTATTTGAATTTCTTTATTCGAATTCCTTCGAATTCAAATTTTATTTTAATTTCTTGAATTCAAATTCTATTTTTCCATTCTAATTTCGTCTATTCAAATTCTATTTGAACTTCTATTTGAATTTCTAATATTCAATCCCCTTCTTAAAATTCAAATACTTAAACCCCTTTTAAAATTCAAGTGTTATACTCAAATTTCATTTGAGTTATATATTTAAAAATTTCATTTCACATCCTACTTTGAAATCCCATTTCAAATCCCAATTTCACGCTTGCATTTCTATTTTTGAATTATCAAATTGATAATTCTTTTCACTTCATTTATAACTTCGTTATAAAGAACTATTTATAACTTCGTTTATAAAGAAACTACTTGTTATATTTTTCCAAAACAAGTTTATATTTTATTTCCATTTAAAAATTCAAATTCTATTTAAAAATAGAATTTTCCCTTTTTATATCTCAAATATCCTTCCACGATATTTTTAAATATCATTACTTAAGCCCAGTGATATTTAAACACACAAAGCAACGAATTATTTATTTTTCTAACACATCATATATAACAATATATATGCAAACAAATAAACAAACAGATAATATATTTTTGAGGAATCCAGTTGGATTCCTCCAACCTGTTTTCCTGCATCCACAGATGTTAGCACATAAATAATACCCATTCTGCTTCGTGGCAGAATATCGTGGTATAGAAGGTCATCCACTAATCATAGCGTGGGGCGTATAGGGTAATCATCCGCTATGAAACTGCGGGCATCCGCTAATGAGACTGCGGGAATTCAACCAATCAATCAACCCAATATATATATATATATAGCCTAAATAACTAATATATATAAAGCAAGCAGAAAGCATCCACACAAGCAACAAAACAATTATTTTTAATGGAATAAAAATAATTCTAAAGGTGAGTGAGATTTACTCACCGAGATTTGCAGTTGTCGAATATCCAATTAATTCCCATATCGTCTTAGCTACCAGTCATCTCGAATCATTTCGAATAAATTGTTTTTGAACCTAATGATGATTTAATTTTTTTTTTTTTAAT
Organism: Allium sativum; assembly: GCA_030737875.1. Taxonomy (NCBI): domain Eukaryota; kingdom Viridiplantae; phylum Streptophyta; class Magnoliopsida; order Asparagales; family Amaryllidaceae; genus Allium; species Allium sativum. The sequence goes on along the minus strand of CM060920.1, from coordinate 275,153,576 downwards.
TATCGATTAAACATCTTATAAATTTTAAATTAACTTCTAAAATAAATTAATAACTTTTCTATGTAATTTAAATCTTGGAAAACTGATACCTTACTGATGTCGACTAACTGTGAAACCCGTCGACTAACTGTGAAACCCCTCATCTAGGTCAGAACCCCTTGTCGAGGCGACGAATTGATCAGCAACCCATTTTCCCATGCGCAAGCGCCTCATGACCCCCTCCGACCTCAACTTCGGACGAACCAGGGTGTCACAATTTGCCACCAACGCCACCTGAGGTGATCGAACCCCGTCCATCTATCACTGTCGACCCTTGAGCAACTGAATCGCCCATCACGAAGCATCGCGACCCCCACCATCTCGCTATATAACTCGAACCCTAGCACATCGATTTATCGTCGAAGCCCTAGCGTGTGCCTGAATCGAGAGCGCCTCGTTCCTGAACGCACTGCTAGTTATAACGAAGAACAGGGCTTCGATTTGATTTTTATTTGGATAGGGAAGTGGAAATCGCGGTCGGTTTGATATGATGCAAATGGAAAAAAGATCTGCGTATTATATAATGGAGAGGAAGAAGTTGCGGTTTGATTTTAAATGGAAAGGGGAACTTCGGTTTTGTTTTTGAGCTGAAAGACGAAGTGAACTGCGACATTTATAAGTGAACAGCGGGGAACAATTTGTACTGGAGCCATTAATTCATGCCTTCTTAGATATTGAAGGAGAGGGACAGCTTTGTCAGCTCGAGGAGATAAGTCTGCGTGATTTCCTTTCTTAGGTCTGCGAAATGTTTGAACATAGGTCGGCTTTTTTTTTTTTTTTATATATATATATTGATTTCATTTTAAATTAAATAATAAAAATATCTCGCGGTCCTTAACTAGTAATCCCGAACCACTGTTCAACCGTGACGACCGACGATACCAGATTATAACGCTATTCTGGTCTAAATGGAGTAGTATCTAGAATTTTATTTTATTGTCTGCAGGAGATATTTAATTTAAATTAATGGTTTAAACTAAATTTGGTTTAAAAATATAATTTAATTCCAAATAGTTAATTTTATTGAAAATATCTTATTATCGTTCTAATTCAATATTTAAATCCATATTAAATATTTAAAATAAATCGACGAAAAATCTGGGTCGTTACAGACTATCGATGTTTTTGACAATTTTACGTTGTAAATATGGAGAGACCGGTTGGATTAATATCCAAAGAACCACTCCATATTGGCATAAGCGTTGCGAATCAACTATGCTGAATACCGTGAAGACGGAGTTTATGCAAGGGCTGTTGTATAAGTCTTAGATAACAGTGCCTAAGATGGATGTACTGAATAGTGCCTTCGGTTTGTCCAGTCCCAGGACAACTTGTATGGAAGAAGGTCTGACAGAGTATTTCCAGAAAGATCACATACACTGATTTCTCCAACCGTACCAAGAGTGGAAGCGGAGAAGGAAACTTCTTTTAGCTAACACATAATGTATTGTTGTGAAAGTCAATTAGTGATTCTAATGGATCTGACGATGTGACATTCGAAGTGAATCTGATGTGATGATGAAGTGTAACCTCAGGCCTCATCAACCGGTAAATGATAAAAATCGGGCAGGCAGCATGGCTAAGTCGGTCTCTCTGAAGTAGGGTGTATAATCACCTGATCTAGAGTTTCATTTATTTCTAAAAATCTATTGTCGATACTGTCCCATTCGGGAAACGGTTGCTGATCCCAGCCGTTGGTGATATACATTCGATACAGTCAAGCAAAATGAGTGGTCGGTCATGTGTGGCCGGGTTGCAAGATGTTCTTGTTGAACCCAGTGTATTCCTTTCTAGAGGTACACTAGCGAAGGGTGGTTCCATACCTTGTCATAGTTGGAAATCCATTACCCAATACGTGCTTGCGGTTTTGATTGTATACCATATATGTAGAACGTGAGATGAAAGCGTTTCTGCTAGATGATTATTATACTATGGTTGATAGACATTATTATAATATCAAAAGGTTTTTGATATAAAGTATTTTTGATTCTCAAAAGGGAAAAACCTGTTCCGTTATACGGTGTGGTCTTATGAGATATCGTTTACTTGTTCGAACTGTTTTAAACTGTTTTACTCATACCAGTCCCATGACTGACCCGGAGTTTATTTTGTTTTGTTTTCCCTAAACTCTTGGGTGCCCAATTTTGTACGGGCAGTCAAGTAGTCGGGATTTATAGATACTTGAAGAGCTAGAGAAGGAGGCTTCAGGATCATATAGCTATAGTTATTTACGCTGTGTTGTAAGTGTTGTACTTTGATAATGATGTATATTCAAGTACAGATGTATATTTCAAGTTATGTTATATATATTATATGTTATTCGTTCCGCTGTGAGGTTCGTGTTACTCTGATGTTGTTCTTCTTCTTCTTTTATTCTAAGTTTCTATCTTATATTTCCTCACCCTCTGTTTTCTTCCATTAATGACCGGTATTTTTCGATGTTTAGTTAGTCGTCATTGAGTTTATGGCGATAACCAAAGTCGACAAAAACCCGAGTCATTACAGTTGGTATCAGAGCTTAAGGTTAAGTGAATTACCTTGGCTCTGTGGCGTGACTCTGTAGAGATAGGGTTAGTAATACCCTAGATTGAGTTTGAGTGTACATATACGAGTGAACGTATTTGTTATTTGATATAAAAATCTGTTTTATATTGTGGAGCTTTATTGGTTGGGTGGCTTATGAATTCTGGTCGATAATGGGGCATCACAATATCGATAGGGGTTTCTAAACATTCGAATACGATGAACCAACATGATATGTTTTGAAATTAACATAGTATAATTGGTTGTATTGGTTGTTAGTATAATTGAAAGAGATTATAAAAAGGTGAAATAGTTGTAGATAACTAATCTGGATTCATATAAGTAAAGTATATGAAATTAGATGAATTAAATCTGAATTTAAAGCAAAATTAGGAATTAAAATAAGGAAATTTTAAGTTCCTGGGAGATTTTGAAAATGTTTTCAAATTGAAATTGTTATAGTATTGAACTCACTTCGATAAACTGGAAAATAACTCTGATGAGTGTGGCCACATCATCAGTGTTCATTTTCGAGTTGCTAAGTGACGGATTACTACCAAAGGTTTTGTTTTTGAATTGTTTGAGGAAAACAATTTGTTTAGAATTTCAAAGGTTTTGAATTGGTATTATGATTTCAAATTGATTTAAAATGAGCCCAGGAATTAAAATTCTGGAATTTAAATTTAACTTATGAAGTTAAATGGATTAAAATAGTAAAAGTGAATAAATAATTTTCAATTAAACTTTGACAAGGTTAAATATAATATGGAATTATATTGGGATGATATCGAATAAGTTGATTGATGATATAAGAATTTGGAATCAAGAATTGTACTTAAGTTTGAAATGGAATTCGACTTAGGTATAAACGAATGATTGAGTTTGAGGATATAAACTGATTGAGTTTGATTAGAAATGCATTAGTATATGCTGAATGGGTAATAGGTGCAAGTGATATAATGATATACCCGACAAAAAGGTACACGTTTATATTTTATATGAGTTTGGTGATTTATGAGCCGATTTGGCAAGCCGCTTGGCTGTTTGATTTTCTTTTGGGCTGGAGAAGGCCTAGAGAGGTGAGTTGTGGTTTTACCGATAGGGCTGTACAAAGGAGGTTATGGCGAAATTTTCCGAAAAATTTAGGTGTTAGAAAATTTTCAGAATTTTTGAAAATTTTAGTTAGTCCGAATAAACTAATATTTTAGTCGATATTAATTGGTTAAGTAGAAACTGAAGTTAAGGGGTAAACCGATAAATATTTACCCAGTAGATAGGGTCGTCCTCTACCTTAGCAATTTCGAGGACGAAATTATTTTATGTGGGGAAGAATGTAATGACCCGCACTTTCAACGGTATAATAATTAATTAATTTAATTATTTAAATAATGGTTTAGAGAATATAAATGGTCTTTGAATTAAATAAGAGAGAATATTTAATTAAAATAATAATTAAATAATATATTTAATTCTGAAATAATCAAAATTTACTGAAATGGCGATATGGTGTGAATTGGGCAAATCAAAATATATAATTCAGTTTAGAATTGAATTAGATTAACGAATATATTTAAATAATGTCAGTTTGAACGTATAATTATATTATAACTAAAACCGAGCTCGAAATGGCATTGCAGTTCGCGATTTGGCGATTTGAACTTCAACTGGATATATAGAGTTCGTTTTAAGTCGGATTTCTGTGAAACAAGAAACATTAGGAGCTGATGAAGTATATTTTTCTAATGGAAGAGAAAAATAGGGATTTCATCGTGTAGATTTTGATTTACGTCCAAATCAAATTTCAGAAAAGTCGCTGTGGAACTCCTTTATAATTCGTAACGCTTTATTTACGTTATTAAAGGAATTTTAGAATATAATTGAATATCGATTCAACCAGGACTTGGAATATCGTGAATTTAATTATTCTGGAGCTGTATGATATTCCAATGTGAATATATACGATAATATATATTTATTTGTATTTAATTTAACTATATTTAAATATATTTATATATTTAAATGGGCTATTTAGAGCTTTAAAAATAGCCACTTTTGCAAATGAAGTCGGAATTCGACGAAACTAATTTTGTTGGATCCGCAATGTTAAATTATTGCTAGATGTCAGTTTACGTGATTTATAGAGTCACTGTGTGGCCGTACGGATTTTTAGAGTGAAAAACAGTCAGTATTCTGACGGTTAAAAATACGCTGTGTGAGCAAACGGAGTCGGAATTCGACGAAACCAGTTTCGTCGGGACCGTAATGTCAAACTCTAGTCGGTTGTCCAGTTTCATGATTTTTGAATATCATGTGTGATCACACGGATTTTTAGAAGGCGAAACGAATGAACAAAAAAGAATATACTGGGAATATTCCTTCTACAAAATATCTAGATATTTATCACTAGTATAAATACCCCTCCCACCATCCTTAAGACCTAGTTCTTCTTTTCTCTGTAAATCAAAAATATGCCAACTTCTCTATAACATCTTCCTCAAGCAAAATCAACATCTAAAAATATGTAGAAATCAAAATAAATTCCAAGATAATTATGCTTGGATTCGCGTTGGGTTTCTCTTCGAGTTGGGGTACTTATTGGATGGCGCGCACGCTATTTGCAGTGCTTAGTTTGGCACCAGCGACGTCTATGGTTCGGGTTCCTAAGAGATCGAGACTTCGAATCATGAAATGAAGTTCAGTTTCGAGATGAGGGTGGAAAACCGCATCCAATGGATGAATTTTTGGGGTATAAGGTGGTATTTTAGTTCGGTCCCTTCACTGTAGGTGCGTCGTGTAGTCGGGACCGAGATGAGGAAAGGGAAGCACGAGCTGAACGAGAAGAGGATGGAGATGGAGAGGAGGGAAAGGAGAGTTGAACGGCGGTTTCGGTTTTGAAAATGGTCAAGCGAAAAGGGAGTAACGATGGTAGAAAGAGGTATCGATCATGGGTTTGGAGGTTCGGTGAAATGCCTGGAGCGTGGTATTTGAGGGAGAAGGTAAACAAGCGGGCCTGGGTAGTTTGGAAATGGTATGGGCCTTAGTTAAGGGGTTAGCCCAGCAATAAATTAAATTTTAAACTTTTATTTAATTTAAATGATTGTATAACTTGTGTAAGTCATATCTTTGTCATACAGTGTCGGTTTTACAAACGGTCGGATCCGTTAGGATTGTATGGACGAGAGAAACACAATGGAACTGACTGGAAGTGGATTGGGGCTCGTATGAATTTATGGTGAAATAAACTGTTTGATTCAAATCAAATAACAGTTTATCGTTCTTTAACGATGAACTGCCAAAGTGAGTAAAACTCAACAACTCTGAACAGTTATATTTTTATAACGAATTCTTAGAACTGTAAATCATCTGTTGATTGCTGTGTGTTGGTTTGGTTGATTGAACTGCTGGTCAGTTAGTTGAAATTATATATATATATATATATATATATATATATATATATATATATATATATATATATAAACCGTTATATATATATATATATTGATGTTGTTTATCAGAACATTTCATACTAAAATGAAGTTGATGTTAATTATATGGTTTAGCATCTGCGATGGATGGGAACAGGTTGGAGGAACCCAACGGGGTTCCTCAATATATCTAATATTGTTTTGTTCATATATTGTGATATGTGACGTGGGTTATAATCTGTGTTGATTATATGTGTATGGACGATATTTGACATCATGACTTGATGTGTTAAACACCATAATATACCGGAATATGGAAAAGGAAAATTTCAAATGGTATTTGAAAATAAATATTTATAAAAATCAAAAAGGGTTTTATAAATGAAATGTTTATAAATGAAATATTTATAAATAGAAATCTTTATAGGTGAAATTATATAGAAAGGGGAAATCTTTATAAATAAAATATTTAGAGAGAAAAAGGAATATTTATAAAATTATAAGATTTTATAGATGAGATATTTATTGGTTAAATAAATAGGTGATGTTAAACGAGATACTTATTTGTTAAGTAAATAAGTTATAAAAGAGATGTTGACTTAGGAAACAGAATAAGTTATTAAAAGGATTATTTATTTGTTAAGTAAATAGAATAAGAAAAGGAGATATTTATTTGTTAAATAAATAAGGTAAGATATTAATAAAGGAAATACTTAGGATAAATAAATAAGGTTAATAAAGGAAATACTTGGAAATAGAATTTGAAAAGGAAATATTTGCAAACCATTTGCAAATAGAATTTTAAAAGGAAATATTTGTAAACCATTTGCAAATAGGATTTAAAAGGAAATATTGGTAAAGGCATTTAGAAATAAATAGAATTATCAGAGGAATATTTATTTATAAAATAAATAGAGTTATAAAAGGGGATTTGTTAACGGAATAGGATGTTATAAAAAGGAAACCGTTATGAAAAGTAAAATGTTATTAAAGGGAAATCTTTTTAAGTGGAGAAGCGTTATTAAAAGGTCATTTATAAAGTGAAGAACCGTTACTAAAAGTAAATCTTTATAAATGAATAAACGCTGTTAGAAGGAAATCTTTTTAAATAGATAAACATTATAAAAAGGTAAATCTTTATAAAGCAGATAAAGTAATCGAATATTAGTTATTCGAAAGGGGTTAATCAAATTTAGTTAATCGAATTTGAGTTAATCGATTAGAGTCAGGTTAATCGATTAGAATTAAGTCAAACAGTTAGAGTTAACCAGTTAGAGTTAACCAGTTAGAGTTAACCAGTTAGAGTTAAGCAGTTAGAGTTAAACAGTTAGAGTTAAACAGTTAGAGTTAACCAGTTAGAGTTAATCGATTAGAGTTGAATCGAAACTAAAGTATTCAAATAGAGTTAATCGAGTTAGAGTTGATCGAATATTTGTTATTCGAGAAGAGTTATCGAATATTTGTTATTCGAGAAGAGTTATCGAATATTAGTTATTCGAGAAGAGTTATCGAATATTAGTTATTCGAGAAGAGTTATCGAATATTAATTATTCGAGAAGAGTTATCAAATATTAGTTATTCGAGAGGAGTTATCAAATATTAGTTATTCGAAAAGAGTTATCGAATAAGTTATTCGAAGAGAGGTGATTGAATATCGTTTATTCAAAAAGGAGAAATAATCGAATATAGTTTATTCGAAGGTAAGAGTTATCGAATAGAGTTAAAAAGGAGTTAATCGAATATAGTTTATTCAAAAGGAGTTAAGTGATAAGAGTCAAGGAATTAAAGATAATCAAGTTAAGTTAGTCGAGCCTAGTTAATTGAGTCAAGTTAGTCGATCCTAGTTAATCGAGTCAAGTTAGTCGAATCGAGTTGGTCGAACCAAGTTAACCGAGTTAGAGTTAATCAGTTGGAGTTAATCAGTTGGAGTTAATCGAATTTAGTTTATTCGAATAGAGTTGAAATGAGTTAATTGAATTTAGTTATTCGAAGAAGTGAATCGAATCAGAGATATTCGAAGTGAGATAATCGAATAGTAGATATTCGAAGTGAGATAATCGAACAGTAGATATTCGAAGTGAGATAATCGAATCAGAAATATTCGAAGTGAGTTGATCGAATCTAGTTATTCGACAGGAGTTAAATCGATTAAGATTTATTCAAAGGAAGAGATTTTCGAATATAAGTATTAGAAAGTAAGCAAATCGAATATAAGTTATTCGAATAAGTTATTCGAATAAGAGTTAATCCAATAAGAGTTATAGATTAGAGTTAACCGAATAGGAGTAAATAAATTAGTTGTCGTTATATTATTCGACTTAGGAAATAAGAGTCATATTAAAGATAATATATTTCGGATGCAGGATATTATAACACAATTGTTATAATCACGTAAACTTGTAAAAGAAGGGGGTTCGTAAATAGAATCCGAGGGTTCGTAAGGAAGTGTGAAAGAGTTAAAAAGGTGAATCTTATCTATTTCGAGATTTGAAAGGTGCTTCAGTTAAGGTCTGAGAGGTAGCTATACCCCAACTAGATTGACTGTGTTTTAAATTAAGAAATGGTTACGGTTCGAGTGTGAAGTGGTTAAGTGAATTTAGTAAATAAGTATAGTGGTTTGAGTTGTCGTCGCGATGTTGATTTAAACATCAGTTTAAATCCAAGTAAAGAAGATTTGGAAATGTTTTCCAAATAGAATCAGAAACGTAATCAAATATTGAAATTGGAAATATGAATTAGAAAAGGGAATTGTTCTTCTACTTGTTTACAATCAGAGACTGATAGTTGTAGAAGAATAGTGATACGTAAATGAGTTATGGAAATGTTTTCCAGTGTTAATGTATATTTTCTAAACATAGAAAATAAGGAAATATATATATGATTGATGATTGATTGATAGAATTTCCATCTGGAAATAATATCATTTTTGCACACGTATTTTTCTTTGATAGTTAACTCACCGACTATCGATGTTTTTGACCATTTTACGTTGTAAATATGGAGAGACCGTTTGGATTATTATCCAAAGAACCACTCCGTATTGGCATAAGCGTTGCGAATCAAGTATGATGAATACCGTGAAGACGGAATTTATGCAAGGGATGTTGTATAAGTCTTAGATAACAGTGCCTAAGATGGATGTACTGAATAGTGCCTTCGGTTTGTCCAGTCCCAGGACAACTTGTATGGAAGAACGTCTGACAGAGTATTTCCAGAAAGATCACATACACTGATTTCTCCAATCGTACCAAGAGTGGAAGCGGAGAAGGAAACTTCTTTTAGCTAAGACATAATGTATTGTTGTGAAAGTCAATTAGTGATTCTAATGGATCTGACGATGTGACATTTGAAGTGAATCTGATGTGATGATGAAGCGTAACCTCAAGCCTCATCAACCGGTAAATGTTAGAAATCGGGCAGGTAGCATGGCTAAGTCGGTCGCTCCGAAGTAGGGTGTATAATCACCTGATCTAGAGTTTCATTATTTCTAAAAATCTATTGTCGATACTGTCCCATTCGGGAAACGGTTGTTGATCCCAACTATTGGTGATGTACATTCGATACACTCAAGCAAAATGAGTGGTCGGTCATGTGTGGCCAAGTTGCAAGATGTTCTTGTTGAACCAAGTGTATTCCTTTCTAGAGGTACACTTGCGAAGGGTGATTCCATACCTTGTCATAGTTGGAAAGTCATTACCTAATACGTGCTTGCGGTTTTGATTGTATACCATATATGTAGAACGTGAGATGAAAGCGTTTCTGCTAGATGATTACTATATTGTGGTTGATAGACATTATTATAATATCAAAAGGTTTTTGATATAAAGTATTTTTTATTCTCAAAAGGGAAAAACCCGTTCCGTTATATGGCGTGGTCTTATGAGATATTGTTTACTTGTTCTAACTGTTTTAAACTGTTTTACTCATACCAGTCCCATGACTAACTCGGAGTTTATTTTGTTTTGTTTTCCCTAAACTCTTGGGTGCCCAGTTTTGTGCGGGCAGTCAAGTAGTCGGGATTTACAGATACTTGAAGAGCTGGAGAAGGAGGCTTCAGGATCATATAGCTATAGTTATTTCCGCTGTGTTGTAAGTGTTGTACTTTGATAATGATGTATATTCAAGTACAGATGTATATTTCAAGTTATGTTATATATATTATATGTTATTCGTTCCGCTATGAGGTTCGTGTTACTCTGATGTAGTTCTTCTTCTTCTTTTATTCTAAGTTTCTAACTTATCTTTCCTCACCCTCTGTTTTCTTCCATTAATGACCGGTATTTTTCGATGTTTGGTTGGTCGTCATTGAGTTTATGGTGATAACCAAAGTCGACAAAAACCCAGGTCATTACAAAATATTATTATAAATAACCTTAATAGTAAACCCAACCCTAATTCTAAATAAGGAGCCGCCACTTTCGGATTCAATGGCCACCATGCTCCAATTCAAATCCACTAATTTCTACAAATTGAATTGTTAATTTTCAAAACAAATAAAAGAAAAAGTGAAGTGCTTCGAGAGATCTCGAACTTGAACGGTTGAGATTATTTTCTGGTTCATCGATAGGGAGGAATCGTGCCTTACAAAGGCCAACGTTGGGCGCGTTTCTTGAGGGGATTGGTTCACCGAGTTAGATGGGATTCAAGGCACAAGCAGCCGACGGTGGAGGCTCTGACGTGGCGCACTCTGATGAACGCCTGGAGGTCTGGTCCGACGTGCGACAGGGTGTTTGGGGGCTCGATGTTGGGTTCTGAAGGAAGACGACGGGTTCAACAGAAAGGGTTTAACCAAGGTCAAAGGAAAATTAGAATATATTATTAAATAATATAATTAATTTATGTAAAAACTTATATCGGTAATAACTTTTGCAAACTGAATTAGAATCGAATGATTTTCGTTAAGTTGGACTCGTGTTGACCAGATCTACACAATGAAACGAACCAGATCTGAAACGGAGCAAATCAGAATTTGGGGAAAATTCAAATCTGAGCTGCACAGAATTAAAACCATCGGTGAGATTTCTTATTTAAATAAATAAAAATATATTAATTATTATCGTGCTTTAGAAATTCTTACATGTACGTGATTTGATTTAAATTGTTTGATGTTGTTTATTGATCTGTTGATTTGATGGAATAATTTTGTTGAAATAGACTCAATATAATTGTCATTTGTGTTAAATTAGAATTGACAAAATATAATTGTCATTTGTGTTAAATTAGAATTGACAAAACATAATTGTCATTTGTGTTAAATCAGAATTGACAAAACATAAATGTCATTTGTGTTTAATTAAAATTTACAAAATATAATTGTCGTTTGTGTTTAATTAGAATCATCAACAACACAAAAACGAAATATCAAATTTTGTCATTTTGTTTAATTAGAACTTCAAGAAAAAAAATGAAATGTCCATTTTTATACATTTGTTGAACTAGAGTTTTCAACAAAAATGAAATATCAAGTTCTATCATTTTGTTGAATTAAAATAAAAATAGAAAAAGGTTCATGTTTTAAATAAAAACATGTTTACATTAAAAATTCACATTTTTAACGTAATGTAAGAAAATAAAAAATTGTTCATTTTGCCAAACTAGAATTGTTGAACAAAATACACATTTTTGTAAAATATACATTTTTGTTCATTAAGAAAAATGAAACATCTTTTTTCATTAAAAAGGATTAAACAAAAATAAACATTTTTGTCAATTAAAAAGGATTAAACAAAAATAAACATTTTTGTCAATTAAAAAGGCTGAAACAAAAATATACATTTTTGACAAAATAGAATTGTTGAAACAAAAATTATCATTTTTGTTAATTAGAATGGTTGAAACCATAATTAACATTTTTGGAATTGGGTTAAAACCAAAATTACATTTTTTTTAATTGGATAAGAGTTTAAACAAAAATAGCATTTTGTTAAGGAGATTTGAGTTAAACCAAAACAAAATAACATTTTTGTCAAATAGATTTGTGATAAAACAAAATTATCATTTTTGTTATATTGAAATTGTAAACAAATAAAATTATCATTTTTATTTGTTATGTTGAATAGAATATTATACACAAATAAATTGTTCTTTTATTTGTCATTAGAATACATAGAAAAATGTATGTAAATAAATATGCCATTTTATTAAATTAAAACTGTCAAAAATGGATTGTCATTTTTGTTGAAACTAGGATTGTCAACAAAAAATGAATGAATCATTTGTGTTCATTTTGTGAAATTAGAATTGTTAACAATATGAAATTATCATTTATTATTCATTTTGTTAAATTAGAATCGTGAACAATATGAATTACCACTTTTATTCAATTGGTTAAAATAAGAGTTGTTAACAATATGGAATTATCACTTTTAATCATTTTATTGAAATAGAATTTTCAACCAAAACGAAAAGATCATTTTTAATCATTTTGTTGAAATAGAATCGTCAACAAAAATGAGAGAACCATTTTTTTATTGTTAAAACATACATTAGAATTTGTATGTTAAATAAGGAATCATTTTTATTGTTAAAACATATAATAGAATTTATATGCAAATGTAAGGATCATTTACATGGTCAAAACATACTTTTGAATTTGTTAAAACATATAATAGAATTTATATGCAAATGTAAGGATCATTTACATGGTCAAAACATACGTTTGAATTTATATGAAAATATAAGAATCATTTTCATGGTCAAAAGATACATTAGAATTGAATGTGAATTAAAATGACATTTTATTGTTAAATTATACAATAGAATTTGTTTGCAAATACAAGTGACATTTGTGTTATCAAATTATACATTATAATTTGTGTACAGAATAAAGAGGCATTTCATATGTTATGATTTGAAACTATACATGCAAATAAAACAATATCTTTTTATTTGTTAAAATTAAAAATAGAAATTGCATATAAATAAAGGAAAAATGAAAATTATCTTTTTATTTGTCATCAACAACAGTGCCATGTAAATAAATTACATTTTATTAGACATTAGATACATGTAGGGAAATTATGCGAGTAAAATACATTTTTATTCAGCATTAGGAATATAATAACATGTTTTGTTCATTATCATCAACATGTTAGCAGAAAAAATATTGGTTAAATTCATTAACCAATGATTTATTTAGATGAATTGTTGTTGGTTAAAAACCCCACACGGGTATTGGGATGATATTTGACATACACTAATCCCAATATTTAGTTGTATGTCAATCGATGGACTGACAGGCTGCGATGAGCGTTATTTATTCATTTTAATGCTCGCACAATTATAAACTTCACTCTGGATGTGAATTGGTTGTTTAATGATTATTTATCATTATTGTCGTATTCATGTGATGTGTGAAATCCATACAATCGAAATTATATGGTAACTGATTGAGCCGCATTTCGATTCAGAATACCTTAAAATAAATAACATTGCAATATAAAGAATATTTTTACATAAAGAATCTTTTTATATAAATAATATTTTTAATAACGAATATTTTAAAATAATATTCAACGAAGAATAAAATGATGATTTCTATGTCCGTTTTTGGATGGACAAAAGATAAAAATATTTTTTTTCGAAACGAACTAGTTATTTACTAGAATAAATCTTTTAAATTAAGATTTAATGACGTCTTCCAATTAATTAATGTTTAATTAGAATTAAATAAAAGAATTAGATTTTGGGTTGTCGTGGATGGTGTCTTAAATAACACTGTTCTTAAACCCCATATGAAAAGAATAAATTTTTTTATTAAGATTATTAGAGTTTCCAATTATATTTAGTGATTGGAATAAAATGATATGTGAATTGGGTTTATTAAGAACTATGTTTTAAATGACATTTGTTCTTTAACCCAATTAACAGTGAAAATATGACTTAGAATCTATTAATCTTTTTATTAAGATTTAAAAGGAAATTTTACAAAGTCAAGTTTTCCAATTTAATATATTAAATTGGAATTTAGTGGAAATTCGATTTGATAATAATCAAGATAGGCTTCTGTTAAAGAAGACTGTTACTATATATGGAATTTAAAAGGCCTTGCCGTTATTCGATTTATATTACTAGTCGGATACGGAAATTAACGATTATATATATTGATTTGATTTCTGTGGAAATTCCATATTTAATGGAAGAAAATTTTGGGTTTACCATGAACTGTGTTTTAAATGACATTGGTAACCCAGTTATAGACAAGATTAAGTTCTTAAAAGTTGAATAATCATAAAGTAATGATTTTTGATATTAAAATCAAGCCAGAGTTTTAATGGATCTTTAAGAAAAGAAGTTTAAAGAATTAATTTAAAAGAATTTATCTCTGATAAATTGATGGGAATCTTTCCCTAATAATATGAATATTCAGAATTGGAATGAGGTGTATGATGTGTCTTTATAACACTTGATTTTTGATTATAAAATATGCGAGTTATTCGGAAAGACCGGGTTTAACCCATTTCGAATAATTACTACGACGATTAAAAGTCAAAGACATTGAAGACGGTGATTGAAGACTGGCGATCTTCACATCGAATGGATGACTACTAATTCCCGTCACTGGGTCACAACTACGAAAGGGGTAAAGTGGTAGTTGTCTGGATGTACTTGTTGATTGTTCGGATAAGCGAGCACCTCTCTTCCGTATTGGACATACGGGAGGAGGAATAAGGTGTCTCTGGTTTTGTTCAGATCCAGAACAAACTTGTAAATGGATGTGTGTCCAACATTGGATTTCATTCCACGTAAATTTATTTCTATTTAATATATATCTGTTGGTGGCAGAGAATTTATTCTCTTGCTTAACACCCTTCTCTGAGACGCACGAGCTCAGAAGTTATATATTGGTAGTAATCGATCGCATGTTGTGAATTGTCAATGTGGCATGCCGAGATGCAAATGATCAGGGCTTTTGTTGAAAGGCAAAGCCTTGTGGTTGATGATCAAAGCATAGCCTATTTCGGAATAGCTTTGTGTATAATGTTACCTCGCGAGCCTCACACCTCGGTGAGAGTCAGAAACAGGACAAGGGACCCAAGGAGTGCATGCATTTCTTTCTAGCTAAAAGTGGTATCAGGGTTTTACAAGCCCTGAAATTTTACTTATGTGGATGATGGAATGAGGCACCTCGGTAATATTGGTCGATAGTGACCAATTTATAGGTTTAATAGGACCGGGAAACGTGTGTTCAGGCATACTAATTCGCTAAAGTATTTGTTGACCGGCCTTGGAGGATCCAAGGGCTCGCCGGCGTCCGAGTCCTAAGACATTGCTAGAGTGTCTCGAATCGGTAAGGAGATCGTCCCTAGCCTTGACTCATGATGGAAATCCAACTTCCAATATGACACCATGCGGTTTTGATTGTAGAACTAGTATGGCGACATAGCATATGGTTGCTATGCCGTCTATGATTGATACATTATGATTGAAATGTTTTTGAAACATATATACACTAATAATAATATCAAATCCATTTTATCGTATCAAGCATTTTTGACCATTATAAGGTAAAACTCTATCCTCTGGTTTGCGTTGCATTGTGTGATGGGACTTTAGTCTTATAATGTTTCATTTTTCTAAAAAGCATTACGTTATTTAACGATTTACTTTATTTCAT
Source organism: Allium sativum (assembly GCA_030737875.1). Classification (NCBI taxonomy): domain Eukaryota; kingdom Viridiplantae; phylum Streptophyta; class Magnoliopsida; order Asparagales; family Amaryllidaceae; genus Allium; species Allium sativum. The sequence goes on along the minus strand of CM060920.1, from coordinate 275,137,973 downwards.
GCACTGGCAATCCAATGGAGTAAACCCGTTCTACGTTTGTGGCGTGGTCCTGTGATTAGCCATATTGTTAGATAACTTAGGAAAGATTTCTCATACCAGTCCCATGACTGACCTGTGGTTTGTTTCACTTAGCAAACTCGGGTGCCCTCTTTTCCACATGGGCAATCGAGTAGCTTATTTTGTAGATATATTGAGCAGGATTCTGGATCGAGTCTTAAAGCTATGTCCAGAGCATTGATAGAATTCCGCTGTATCAGTTTATTGTTTCCACTGCACTGTATTAAATCTGTTGTAATTTTACCTTTCGCTGTTGTACTATTATATCGATGTACTCTGATATTTTGTACTCTGATGTGACATTATTATAATGTTTGTAATAGTCTTTTGTTATTTGTTCTGATGTGTTGTATTCCCAGAGTTAGCGTATTCGGGTTTTGAACGATCTTGGTCGATTTTGCGATCGATTATGTCCGGGCGAATTCCAGGTCGTTACAGCTGGTATCAGAGCTTTGGTTAGCTCAAATCTTTGGGGTACAACTCGTTAGAACTGAACAAAAGACTCATCAGAAATTGGATTCGTAATATCCAATAAGAATACTCATTAGAGATAGGATCAGTAGTACCCTAGAATGAGAAAAAACTCATTAGAGATGTGGTTAGAAATGCCCTAGAATGAGTTGAGAATGACAAGTTGTAACGACCCGCATTCTACGCATCGAAGGATCGTAGAATATTTATTTCTTTCACATAGGAAGTCGTATGGTCATGTAACTTTGGGAGATGACTAGTGGGGTCATTTCACATGTTCATGATTTTTACCGATTTTTAAATGACCGTTTTGCCCCTAGCTGATCTTGTTTTGACCATAACTTTTGATTGGAAAGGAATTTTGACCTGACACCACTTCCATTAGGTCCGGCTGACGGTTTACCTTTCCGTAAAGTGGTCATATTAGCCAAACGGGCTAATCCTTTGGGAGATATGGCTGAAATAAGTTTCAGATGGTGAAAAACAACTTAATTGGGCCTAACCGGTGACTAGCAGCTAAGCCCACTGGGGTATTTTGGGATTAAGAGTATAAGAGGGCTGCTAGGGTCTAGAAAACGAATTTTACTTCATTTTCCAGCCACGTAAGACATTCCTCTCAACCTAGCAATGGCCTCCACTTGCTAAAATACCCAAATCACCTTCTAATCGCTAATTAAGCCAAATCTACATCAAATCAAAGCGGATTAGCACAAGAATCGAGGTAGAACTGTTGTATAGCCTTGGGAACAACGCCAAACAGAGAATAATTTCAGATTTGATATTTTATTTGTGGCAAAGGTGAGTGATTTGCATAGTTCCTCACTAATTATGATTAATTAAGGGTAATTAGTGATAATTAGTGAAATTATACATGTTAAAAATCTGGAAATATATTTATAAAATTCGAAATGATGTTTCAGACCTCTGTTAGAAACTTGGGTTAATTTGGTTAAGTTTTGCTAATTTTATCATTAATTATACTTGAACATGATTAAGGGGAAATATGGGGTTTTGGTTATGTTTGATCCATTTTAACCTATCAAGTTGTTGTTTTGGTGTTTGTGATCACTTCTATTTGTTGCTATGACTGTATGGTATGCTTTGTGATTGTCTAAAATAGTTAGAATGGTCGAAAACGCCGTCGAGTGGCGTATAAACAGTCGCTAGAAGTTGCAGGAAAAGTGTAGGAAAGAACCCGAACCGAACTGCATTGAGGAGGGAACCCGAACCGAACCGCATTGAGGAGGGAACCCGAACCGAACTGCATTGAGGAGGGAATCCGAACCGAACCGTATTGAGGAGGGAACCCGAACAGAACCGCATTGAGGAGGGAACCCGAACCGAACCGCATTGAGGAGGGAACCCGAACCGAACCGCATTGAGGGGTGAACCCGAACCAAACCGCATTGAGGAGGTGAACCCGAACCAAACCGCATGGAGGAGGTGAACCCGAACCGAACCGCATGGAGGAGGTGAACCCGAACCGAACCGAATGGAGGAGGTGAACCCGAACCGAACCGTATGGACGAGGTGAACCCGAACCGTGGCGAAGGAGGGGAAATAAGCTGAACAAAAGGGGGAGCCTGAGCACCACAGACGGAACCGAACCGAGCTTGGACTTCTACTCCTACTATGCGATGACTCTTCTGAAGACCAACACCAACTCAACCAAAGACCTGAGATGCGAAGGTAGTCCAAATAGGAAGTAGAACTCAGGATCCAGTTGGGAACCAATGAGTTAACTTCATGATTGGACTTTGCTGCGGGACGTGTGCTAAGGGGTTGTGGATGTCTAGGATTTTGGATCACTATGTATGGGAGCTACGTGGACAGATTCAGGGCTACAGTGGCCTAGGTACGACTAGTGGGCTATAGACAAATGAAGTGGCGTCATTTGAAAAGGTTTGGTCATGATCCCATGGGATAAGCTTGGTGGTAGCAGTAGTTGTGCAAGTCGAACTCCGTCATTACCTCGATGGGTCTAGTGATCGAAGTGGTGGACATCATATGCTTTACGCACTTAGTGAGAGATGTGAGGATGGTTGCCATGCTTGGTTTGTTTGCCACCATTATGACATGCACACCCCCACCCGTGTATTCTTTACACCATATGTTAGTGGCACCTTAGAGTATTGTACAGTATGTAGTGCTAACTCTTTGGTTGCAGGTTCAGGTATGGTTTAGTATACCTGTTATTGTTCTATTTTGATGCTTATCGCTCATACCAAAATTTTGTCTGACCCAGAGTTTTATGTCTCTTCTTATTACTCTGGGTGCTCCTAAACGAGCAGACTAGAGACAGGTTAGTTGGTGATGCACGAGTAGCTGTACCGGAGACGAGCATGAGGCTTCCACGTATGATATATATAGATATTCTCCCTGTGTTGCTGCTGGTCACCACTTTGGGCATTAGTAGTGTACCTTTCCTTTCTTTTGCTTTAGAGATAGTTTTAAAGTTGTAATAATGATGATGTGGAACATAAGTTGTATTTGGACTTTCCACTGCTACGATGTTTAGTTTTCAGCTTATGCACTGTCTCGCCTGTTTTATGCCAAGTATGTTGTTATTATATTTTGTTCCGTGCATTGTGAGACATTTTACAGGTTCTTTGCTAGTTCACTCTCTTCTTCCCTTTCTTTGGCGACCGTTCTGTGCTAGTCGGGTATGTGTACAGCGCACTTTCAGAGGAAATGTCGACTGGTCCGGGCGGGCCGTCACATAAGTTCATAATTAACGTATTTGCGATTATATATATAATCCGGTCTTAGAAAATTATGATTTTTGAATATATAAAAATTATATATATTTGAAAAGTTAATTAACTAATAATATTATTGAAACCAATAGAAAAAATGAAAGTTGAGTTGGTAAATTAAAGAACTTTCAGCTCCGTTCCTTTTCGAGGACAAGAAGATTTTAAGTGGGGGAGATTGTAACCACCCGGAATTTTAGAACCAATTTAAAATTTTTGTTTTGGAAATTTTAATGGATTTTAAATATTCAAAATGATTTACTTTAAATAATAACGATTAAAAATTTATTTAAATCGAAGTTTGAATGAATATATTTATTTTAACTTTAAAAGGAGATAGAAATAGCACGGTAGTTTGAAAATTTGATTTTGAACTTTGACTGACTGTACAGGATGCAAAGTAAAACGGATTTCAGTAAAACCAAAAATATTTAAATCTGCTTAAAAATATCTTTCCAACGATTCCGAAAAATTAAAATTTCATAGCGGGAATAAAAAGTAAGGGCCAGTTGAATATTCAGAATAGTCGTTTTAGAATTTAATATAATATATGACCCTTAAAAATAGCCAATTTACAAACGACCTCCGTTTTCAACGAAACCACTTTTTTTGGATCCGGAATGTCAAATTATTGCTAGATTCCAATTTTCATAATTTTTGGAATTAATATGTGAGCGTGGAAAAAGTAAACGTGTTTTGTCAATTTTAGTCAAATTGGATCAACCAGAATATGGCCATTTTTCCAATGGTCTCGAGATTTGACGAAATTAATTTTGTTAGGACCGTATTGTCAAAACATAACTAGAAATAATTTTTCTGTAATTTTTAGAGTCAGTATGTGTCCCCGGTAAATTAAAATGTACGATCAAATTAAATAATTAAATGATTTATATTTTAAAATAAAGAAAAGTGGGCTGAGATAAGCAAACGGGCTGATGAGACCTATCTCATTGTGTCCGAAACGGTGGAATTTGGCCGAGGACAACTCTTGTTGGGTTGGATTTGGACATAGTAGGATTTAACGGTTTTTTTGGGGAATTAAGGAATTATATATTATTATAAATAACCCTAATAGTAAACCAAACCCTAATTCTAAATAAGGAGCCGCCACTTTCGGATTCAATGGCCACCGTGCTCCAATTCAAATCCACTAATTTCTCCAAATTGAATTGTAAACTTTCAAAACAAATAAAAGAAAAACTAAAGTGCTTCGAGAGATCTCCAACTTGAACGGGTGAGATTATTTTCTGGTTTGTCGATAGGGAGGAATCGTGCCTCATACAGGCCGACGTTGGGCGCGTTTCTCGAGGGGATTGGTCCACCGAGTAAACGTGATTCAAGGTGCAAGCAGCCGACGGTGGAGGCTCTGACGTGGCGCACTCCGATGAACGCCTGGAGGTCCGGTCCGACGTGTGATAGGGTGTTTGGGGGAACGATTTTGGGTTCTGAAGGAAGATGATGGGTTCAACTGAAAGGGTTTAACCAAGGTCAAAGCAAAATTAGAATATATTATTAAATAATATAATTAATTTATGTAAAAACTTATATCGGTAATAACTTTTGCAAACTGAATCAGAATCGAACGATTTTCATTGCGTTGGACTCGTGTTGACCAGATCTACACAATGAAACGAACCAGATCTGAAACGGAGCAAACAAGAATTTGGGGAAAATTCAAATCTGAACTGCACAGAATTAAAACCATCGGTGAGATTTCTTATTTAAATAATTAAAAATATATTAATTATTATCATGCTTTAGAAATTCTTGCATGTACGTGATTTGATTTAAATTGTTTAATGCTGTTTATTGATTTGTTGATTTGATGGAATAATTTTGTTGAAATAGACTCAATATAATTGTACATTATGTTAAATTAGAACTGACAAAATATATTTGCCATTTGTTGTAACGACCCGCATTTCTACAGTATAATAATTAATTTAATTAATTATTTAAAATATGAATTAGAATGTTAAATGGTTGTGAATTAATATTGAATATTTAATTAAAATAAATAATATAATAATATATTTAATTCTGAAATAATCAGAAATAGTGAATTGACAATATAATGTGAACTGGACAATTCAAAATATATATATAATTCAGTTTAGAGTTGAATTATATTGACAAATATATTTAAATAACGACAGTTGAACGTATAGTTTATAATATAATTATAAACGAGCGTGTAATGGCACGGCAGTTCGCTATTTGGCGATTTGAACTTCAACTGGATATACAGGGTCCGTTTTAAATCGGATTTCTGTGAAACAAGAAACGTAAGGAGCTGGAGAAGTATATTTTTCTAGTGGAAGAGAAAATTCGGGATTTCATCGTGTAGATTTTTATATATGTTCAAATCAAATTTTAGAAGTCGCTATGGAATTCTTTTGAAAATTATAAATATATATTTATAGTATAAAAGGATTTTATATATAAATCGAATATCGATATAACTGGGAATTTTGAAATATCGAGTTATAAATCCCAGAGCTGTATGATATTCTAGTGTGGATATATACGATAATATTTATTTTAATTATTCTTAAATATATTTATATATTTAAATGGGTTATTTAGAGCTTTAAAAATAGCCAGTTTTGCAAATAACCTCTGTTTTCTACGAAACTAATTTTGTTGGATTCGTAATGTCAAATTAGTGTTAGTTTTCAATTTTCAAGATTTTTGAAGTCAGTATGTGGCCGCACGGATTTTTAATGTGAAAAACAGTTAGTATCTTGACGGTTAAAAATACGTTGTGTGAGCAAACGAAATCGGAATTCAATGAGACCAGTTTTGTTGGGTCCGCAATGTCGAACTGTAGTTGCATGTCCAGTTTTGTGATTTTTGGGTATCGTATGTGATCACAAGAATTATAGAGGACGAATATAAACAGTGATTGCTTAAAATAAAATAGAATAATCGAATAAAAAAATAATATAACCTACCTATAAATAGCCTAACATCCTTCTAACCCTATGAAAAATCTTTCTCTGGTCAAAAACATTGCGCCGCCACGAGAAATAAAATCTATAGCAAAAACGTGAGTTTAGAAAATCAAAGAAAATTCCTAAAATCAAACTACCTGTATATTTGAGACCCTTGTATCATACTCTTCGATTCTAGGTACAAGTTGTTGTGTTCGGTGAAGGATTGGTTCGATGTAAAACTGTACAACGTCGGGTTTTTGAGTCTAGGGCTCGAAAAATCGAAGGATACAAGCACTAATTCATGTTGTGGTTAGTATATTGGGATTCAGCGTAGAAAATCAAAGAGTTAGTGATTTTTTGGGGGTATTCGGTCAGGATGGATGTCGTACCTGGCAGGGTGGAGGCTGTTCGACGCGGTAAGCATGAGGAGGCCGAGTTGGAAGAAATTGGTATGGGGAGATGTAGAAATTGAAGAGAGAAATTTCAGATATTTATTCGTGATTTAATTTGAAGTATAAGTGGAGTTGATGATGTTCAAAGGTGCGACCATGGTTTTGGTTTAGGGGGAGCAGACTTCGGAGCTTTCTTTGGAGAGGAAGGATTGGCGGGTGGGCCTATGTGGGAGATGGGCCGGAGAAGAATAGAGGGGTAAGGCCCGATAGAAAATAGAAATTCAAGTTTTATTTAAATTAAATTAGTTTTAAACTTGTTAATTTAATAACTTGATCATACGATATCAGATTGACGAATCGTAAGTTGCGTTGGGATCGTATGGACGGAACTGACCGAGAGTGAATTAGAGATCGTTTGGATTTATGGTGAAATAAAACGCCTGAATCAAATCAATGACCAATTATCGTTATTTAACGATAAACGTCCAAGGTGAGTAAATCTCACTAACCCTACTCAATTTAAATTTTTTATAAATATTTTTAGAATTTATAAATAACGGTTGTTTGTTGTGTGTTGGCTGTTTGGTTGAACTGCTAGCCAGTTGATTGAAAATATAGATAACGATATAAATATAAATCGTAAATCAAATATTGATTCTGTTTAGCAGAATATTTCATCATAAATTGAAATTGATGTTAATTTTATTGTTTAACATCTGTGGATGCAGGAAAACAGGTCGGAGGGACCCAACTGGGTTCCTCAACATTTATTTTACTGATTTTCATATATTGTGTTATATGATGTGATATGAACTCTGTTGTTGATTTTATATGTTGGAATGATATTGATCATTGTTATATGGTACGTTAAATACCATAAGGAATACTGGAATGTTAAAAAGGAAAATTCCAATGTTATATTGGAAAAGAATTATTTATAAAATCAAAAGATTTTATAAAAAGAAAATATTTATTTAGAAAATAAGTAGATTAAAAAGGAATATTTATTTGTTAATCAAATAGATAGAATTGAGGGGAAATATTTGTAAAACATTTACAAATAGAATTGAAAAAGAAATATTTGTAAAACATTTACAAATAGAATTGAAAAAGAAATATTTGTAAACCATTTACAAATAGAATTGAAAAGGGATATTATTTGAAAATAAATAGAATAGAAAGAGGAAATATTTGTAAAATAAATAGAAAAGGAAATAGTTAGATTATAAAAGGAATTACTTATAAAATCAATAGATTTTATAAAAAGAAAATATTTTATAAAATACATAGAATTATCAAAAAGGGATTTATTTTGTAGATAAATAGATTATAAAAGGAAATACTTGAAAAGTGACTAGAATTGTATAAAAGGAGAATTTTACATTTGAAAGGTTTAGACCCGTGCTTCGCACACAGGTACAACATGATATGGATTTAAAGCAATGATTTTAAATAGAATCTATTCTGACCGATAGATTGAGAAGATAAATTTATAAATAATATTTTATAAATCAAATGAAATGTTTATCATTGGATAAATAGAATATATAAGTCAGGACTTATATAGAGAAGTAAGAATCGATTTCAACATCGATATTAGAAACTGAATAAACGTAGAGGTAATCAAAGGAGTTAATCAGTTAGAGTTAATCAGTTTGAGTTAATTAGATAGAATTAATCGAATTAGAATTAATTGAATATTAGTTATTCAACTAGAGTTGATCAAATGTAGTTATTTGAGATAGAGTTAGTCAAATATAGTTATTTAGGATGAGTTGCCATTTCTTACGACTGCTAGCGGAATTCGCAGGGCTGCAGATAGCCTACGGAGGTCGAATGTTTCCTGAGGGAATCAGGCGTAACCATTGTGATCGCTGCAATCTAGAATCAAGCGAATGGAGTTAAATCGAATATTAGTCATTCGAAATAAAGTCAAAACGGACATGGTTATTCGAATATAAGTTAATCGAATATTAGTTATTCGATAGGAGTTAAATAAGTTGAGTTAATTAAGTTGAGTTAATTAAGTTGAGTTAAATAAGTTGAGTTAATCAAGTCAGTTAATCGAGTTGAACTAATCGAGTTGAGTTAGTCAAGATGAGTTAATCAAACCGAGTTAATCCAAATGAGTTAATCCAAAGGAGTTATTCGAAATAGTTTATTCGAGTAGAATTAAAGGAGATTAATCGAATGTAAATCATTCGAAGGGAGTCAATCGAATGTAAACCATTCGAAGAGATATTATCGAATATAGTTATTTGAAGGAGTTATCGAATATAGTTTATTCGAAAAAGTTGTCGAATATAGTTTATTCGAAAGAGAGTTATCGAATAGTGATTATTCGAGAATGAATTATACAGTGGGATTCGATTATATCGAATTCGGGAAAGTAATATTTACTTTTCGTTTTAATCAAGATTTACTTATTTATGGATAAATTAGTGGTTTAGTTATTTAGTTAAATTAAGAAATAAAAGTTATACTTTGAAGTTAGATATTTCAGAAGTAGGGATTATAACACTATAGTTATAATAAATATTTTCGAATAAGAAGTGGATTTGTAAATAGAATCCGAGAGTTTCACAAGGAAGTTTGTTAAAGATTTGAAAAGGTGAATCTTGTCTATTTCGAAGTTAGAAATGTTGTTCAGTTAAGGTCTGAGAGGTAGTTATACCCCAACTTGATTGGCTTCATTTTTAACTAAGGGATGGGTAAGGTTCAATAGTGAAGGTTGGTTAAGTGGAATTAGTTAATCGGGGTAACGGTTTAAATGGCATAGCGATGTTTTATTTAAACATCTATTTAAAACCAGATGAATGAGTTTTGGAAACGTTTTCCAAATATAATCAGAGATATTTTCTAATCATAGAAAAAGGAAATGTTTAATGAAAAGAATACTGGAATGACAGTGATGCGTGAAAAGAGACGGAAATGTTTCCAATAATTAACAACGTATATTTTCTTAATTTAGAAAATAAGGAATGTTGAATATATGGAAACAGGAAATAAACAAATTAATGAACTAAAGAGATAAATGTTAAATGATGATTGATCGATATAATTTCCATCTGGAATTAATATCGTTGGTTGCAAACCTATTTTTCTTTGATAATTAAATCACCGACTATCGAAGTTTTTGACCATTTTTCCGTCGTCAATACGGAGAGACCGGGATCAGATTCATTATTTGAAAAAAACTCTGTATGGACGTTAGCGTTGCGATCAAATATGATGAAGGTAATTGAAGACGGAGTAATGCAAGGGCTATCCTGTTTATAGAATAGTGCCTTCGGTGTGCCCAATCCCAGGAGAAACGTGAATGGACGAATGTCTGACAGAGTATATCTAAAGGATCGCGTAAGTTGATCTCTTCAAACGTACTTACGTTTGGTGGCGGAGGAATTCGTTTCTCTTAGCTTTATACCCATGGTATTTTTGGGGAAATCAATTTGTGATTTTGTGGGTATGACGATGTGGCATTCAAAGTGAATGGTGGTCAGGTGTATTAAAGGTACGTAATGACCTCAAGCCTCATCAACCGGGAAATGACAGAAATCGGGCAGGCAGCATGGCTAAGTGGGTTGCTCCCATTAGGGTGTATATCACCTATCTAGGGAAAATCCATTTCATTCTTTTATCTATGTTCGATGTTGTCCCTTTTTGGGAAACGGTGGGTAGCTCCCAACCGTTGGTGATATACGTTCAATACACTCAAGCGAAATGAGTGGTCGGTCATGTGCGGGTCAGGTTGCAAGATGTTCTTGTTGAACCCAGTGTATTCGCCTCTAGAGATACACTATCGGTAGGTGGTCCCATACCTTGTCATAGTCGGAATCCAATCTCCAATAAGAGCCTGCGATTTTTATTGTATACTATATATGTGGAACGTGAGATGCAAGCGTTCTGCTAGATTGTTATTTACTTGTGATTAGACATTATTATAATATCAGAAAGTATTGGTTTTCCAAAACTATTTTGGATTATCGTAAGGTAAAAGCCGTCCGTGTTTATGTGTGGATCAGTCTTATGATTATCTTTTCTTTTGAAAAGGATTTTGCAAAGTTAAGCCAAATGATTTGAGTTTACTCACACCAGTCCCATGACTGACCCATAGTTTATTTTGTTTTGTTTTCCCTAAACTCTTGGGTGCCCAAATTTGTACGGGCAGTCAAGTAGTTTAGGTCTTTACAGATATACTTGGAGGAGCTTGAAGCAGGAGGCTTTAGGATTATATATAGCTATTGTTATTTCCGCTATGTTTAAGTGTTGTACTCTGATAATGCTATTGTATATATATATTGTTTTATTTCAAAGTTATGTTATAATATATTTTATTCGTTCCGCTGTGAGATTCGTGTTACTCTGATTCTGTATGTAGTGATCTTCTTCTTCTTCTATTCTAATTTTCTATCTTGTCTATTATCACCCTCTAACTTCTTTCTATTAATGATCAGGTATTTCCGATGTCTAAATAGTCAACATGGTAGTTTTATGTTGATTTTCGGAGTCGAAAATCCCAGTTCGTTACAGTGGTATCAGAGCTTAAGGTTTAGTAATTACCTTGGTTCTATGGCGTGACTCAGTAGAGATGGGCTTAGTAATACCCTAGATTGAGTTTGAGTGTAAATATACGTGTGAACGTATTTATAGATTTTTTATAAAAATAATTTTATATTGTGGAGATTTATTGGTTGAGTAGTTTGTGAATTCTGGTCGATCAGTTTGATCTACTGTATCGATAGGAGTTTCTAAACACTTGAATACGATAAACCGACACGGTATGTTTTGAAAAAGAGGGTAAATGAAATGATTTTACCCAAATTATATTTGATATAAACGAATGATTAATATTGGAAATATTATGGTATGTTGGATGTGTTGGTTGTTATTATAATCAAATGAGATTATAAGAAGTGAAATGGTTAAATATAACCAATTAGAATTCATAGAAGTGTAATATATAGAATCAGATGAATTAAATCTGAATTTAAAATCAAAACTGAAATTAAAACTCTGGAAATTTGAATAAGTGTTTATAAATGGATATGGATTAACTATATGAGAATTTTAAAATCCTGGGAGATTTTAAATTGTTTTCAAGCATTGAAAAGGATACTTTGAAATGAATTTCAAAATGGAAGTGTTTAGATATGGTTTTGAAAGTGATATAGTATTGACCTCACTTCGATAGCTGGGAAATAACTCTGATGGTGCTGGCCACATCATCAATGTTCATTTTCGAGTTCTAAGTGACGAATTACTACCAAAGATTTTGTGTTGAATTGTTTTGAGAAAACAAGTTGTTTGATTTCCGAAAAGGAATATTGATTTTTGAAAAAGAAATTGTTTAAACTCCGAGGAAGATAGTATGAATTTAAAACAAATTTAAAGAAATTTGTGAAAGTAAATATGAATTGAATTGAAACCAATTAACTGGAAATTGAATTGGAATATAATATATCCCGTAGAATCAGATTTTGAGTTATGAGATAGGAATCTGAAATGGTATTAAATTGATGAGTTAGGAGTTTGGGATCAAGAATGGAACTTTGGTTTGAAAATATGATGATTGGATTTGAGAACAGATAATTGGAGATTGACTGGGATGATTTTGGTATATGCTAAATTGGCAGCAGAATAAAAGGATTTAATGATATGCCCGACAAAAAGGTATACGTTTATTTTATGGATTTGGTGATTTATGGGCCGATTTGGCAAGCCGCTTGGCTGTTTGATTTTCTTTTGGATTGAAGAAGGCCTAGAGAGGTGAGTTGGGGTTTGAACTATTGACCGGTACAAAGGAGATGCTGGCGAAATTTTTCGAAAATTTCGGGTGTTGGAAAATTTCAAGATTTTAGAAAATTTTCGTTGATAAGAGTTAATTAATATTTTAATTGAAATTAAATTGGTTCAGTTGAAACTGAAGTTAAATAAGTAAACAAATAAATTTGTACTAGTCAATAGGGTTTGTTCTCTACCTTAGCAATTTCGAGGACGAAATTATTTTAAGGGGGAAGAATGTAACGACCCGCATTTCTACAGTATAATAATTAATTTATTTAATTATTTAAAATATGAATTAGAATGTTAAATGGTCGTGAATTAAATATTATTGAATATTTAATTAAAATAAATAATATAATAATATATTTAATTCTGAAATAACCAAAAATAATGAATTGACAATATAATGTGAACCGGACAATTCAAAATATATATATAATTCAGTTTAGAGTTGAATTATATTGACGAATATATTTAAATAATGACAGTTGAACGTATAGTTTATAATATAATTATAAACGAGCGCGTAACGGCGCGGCAGTTCGCTATTTGGCGATTTGAACTTCAACTGGATATACAAGGTCTGTTTTAAATCGGATTTCTGTGGAACAAGAAACGTTAGGAGCTGGTGAAGTATATATTTTTCTAGTGGAAGAGAAAAATCAGAATTTCATCGTGCAGATTTTTATATATGTTCAAATCAAATTTTAGAAAAGTCGCTATGGAATTCTTTTGAAAATTATAAATATATATTTATAGTATAAAAGGATTTTATTTATAAATCGAATATCGATATAACTTGGAATTTTGAAATATCGAGTTATAAATCCCATTGGAGCTGTATGATATTCTAGTGTGGATATATACGATAATATTTATTTTTAAATATTTAATTTAATTATTTTTAAATATATTTACATATTTAAATGGGTTATTAGAGCTTTAAAATTAGCCAGTTTTGCAAACGACCTCTATTTTCTACGAAACTAATTTTGTTGGATTCAAAATGTCAAATTATTGTTAGATTTCAATTTTTGTGATTTTTGAAGTCAGTATGTGGCCGTACAGATTTTTAATGTGAAAAACAATCGGTATTTTGACGGTTAAAAATACGCTATGTGAGCAAACGAAGTCGGAATTCGACGAGACCAGTTTTGTTGGGTTCACAATGTCGAACTGTAGCTGCATGTCCAGTTTTGTGATTTTTGGGTATCGTATGTGATCACAAGAATTTTAGAGGATGAATATAAATAGCGATTGCTTAAAATAAAATAGAATAATCGAATAAAAAATAATATAACCTACCTATAAATAGCCTAACATCCTTCTAACCCTATGAAAAATCCTTCTCTGGTCAAAAACATTGCGCCGCCATGAGAAATAAAATCTACAGCAAAAACATGAGTTTAGAAATTCATAGGAAATCAAAGAAAATTCCTAAAATCAAACTACATGTATATTTGAGACCGTTGTATCATACTCTTCGATTCTAGGGACAAGTTGTTGTGTTCTGTGAAGGATTGGTTCGATGCAAGACTGTACAGCGTCGGATTTTTGAGTTTAGGGTTCGAAAAATTGAAGGATACAAGCATTAATTCATGTTGTGGTTAGTATATTGGGATTTAGCGTAGAAAATCGAAGAGTTAGTGATTTTTTGCGGTATTTGGTCAGGATGGATGTCGCACCTGGCAGGGTGGAGGCTATCCGATGCGCTCAGCATGAGGAGGCCGAGTTGGAAGAAAATGGTATGGGGAGATGTAGAAATTAAAGAGAGAAATTTCAGATATTTATTCGTGATTTAATTTGAAGTATAAGTGGAGTTGATGATGTTCAAAGGTGCGGCCATGGTTTTGGTTTAGGGGGAGCAAACTTCGGAGCTTTCTTTGGAGGGGAAGGATTGGCGGGTAGGCCTGTGTGGGAGATGGGCCGGAGAAGAATAGAGGGGTAAGGCCCGATAGAAAATAGAAATTCAAGTTTTATTTAAATTAAATTAGTTTTAAACTTGTTAATTCAATAACTTGATCACACGATATCAGATTGACGAACCGTAAGTTGCATTGGGACCGTATGGACGAGGGCTACACAATGGAACTGACTGGGAGTGAATTAGAGCTCATTTGGATTTATGGTGAAATTAAACGCCTGAATCAAATCAATGACCAATTATCGTTATTTAACGATAACCGTCCAAGGTGAGTAAATCTCACTAACCCTACTCAATTTATATTTTTATAAATATTTTTAGAATTTATAAATAATGGTTGTTTGTTGTGTGTTGGCTGTTTGGTTGAACTACTAGTCAGTTGATTGAAAAATTAGATAACGATATAAATATAAATCATAAATCAAATATTGATTCTGTTTAGTAGAGTATTTCATAGTAAATTGAAATTGATGTTTATTTTATTGTTTAACATCTGTGGATGCAGGGAAACAGGTCGGAGGGAACCAACTAGGTTCCTCAACTTTTATTTTACTGTTTTTCATATATTGTGTTATATGATGTGATATGAACTCTGTTGTTGATTTTATATGTTGGAATGATATTGATCATTGTTATATGGTACGTTAAATACCATAAGGAATACTGGAATGTAAAAAAGGAAAATTTCAATGTTATATTGAAAAAGAAATATTTATAAAATCAAAAATTTTATAAAAAGAAAATATTTATTTAGAAAATAAATAGATTAAAATGGAATATTTATTTGTTAATCAAATAGATAGAATTGAGGGGAAATATTTGTAAAACATTTACAAATAGAATTGAAAAAGAAATATTTGTAAAACATTTACAAATAGAATTGAAAAAGAAATATTTGTAAACCATTTACAAATAGAATTGAAAAAGGATATTATTTGAAAATAAATAGAATAGAAAGAGGAAATATTTGTAAAATAAATAGAAAAGGAAATAGTTAGATTATAAAAGGAATTACTTATAAAATCAATAGATTTTATAAAAAGAAAATACTTTATAAAATAAATAGAATTATCAATAAGGGATTTGTTTTGTAGATAAATAGATAATAAAAGGAAATACTTGAAAAGTGACTAGAATTGTATAAAAGGAGAATTTTACATTTGAAAGGTTTAGACCCGTGCTTCGCACACGGGTACAACATGATATGGATTTAATGCAATGATTTTAAATAGAATCTATTCTGATTGATAGATTGAGAAGATAAATTTATAAATAATATTTTATAAATCAAATGAAATGTTTGTCATTCGATAAATAGAATATATAAGTCAGGACTTATATAGAGAAGTAAGAATCGATTTCAACATCGATATTTGAAACTGAATAAACGTAGAGTTAATCAAAGGAGTTAATCAGTTAGAGTTAATCAGTTAGAGTTAATTAGATAGAGTTAATCGATTTATAATTAATTGAATATTAGTTATTCAATTGTAGTTGATCAAATGTAGTTATTTGAGATAGAGATAGTAAAATATAGTTATTTAGGATGAGTTACCATTTCGTACGACTGCTAGCGGAATTCGCAAGGCTGCAGATAGCCTACGACGGTCGGATGTTTCCTGAGGGAATCAGGCGTAACCATTGTGATCGATGCGATCTAGAGTCAAGCGAATGGAGTTAAATCGAATATTAGCCATTCGAAATAAAGTTAAAACAGACATAGTTATTCGAATATAAGTTAATCGAATATTAGTTATTCGATATGAGTTAAATAAGTTGAGTTAATTAAGTTGAGTTATATAAGTTGAGTTAATCAAGTCAGTTAATCGAGTTGAGTTAGTCTAGATGAGTTAATCAAACCGAGTTAATCCAAATGAGTTAATCCAAAGGAGTTATTCGAAATAGTTTAATCGAATAGAATTAAAGGAGATTAATCGAATGTAAATCATTCGAAGAGAGTCAATCGAATGTAAATCATTCGAAGAGCGATTATCGAATATAGTTATTTGAAGGAGTTATCGAATATAGTTTATTCGAAAAAGTTATCGAATATAGTTTATTCGAAAGAGAGTTATCGAATAGTGACTATTCGAGAGTGAATTATACTATGGGATTCGATCATATCAAATTCGGGAAAGTAATATTTACTTTTCGTTTTAATCAAGATTTACTTATTTATGGATAAATTAGTGGTTTAGTTATTTAGTTAAATTAAGAAATAAAAGTTATACTTTGAAGTTAGATATTTCAGAAGCAGGGATTATAACACTATAGTTATAATAAATGTTTTCAAGTAAGAAGTGGATTCGTACATAGAATCCGAGAATTTCACAAGGAAGTTTGTTAAAGATTTGAAAAGGTGAATCTTGTCTATTTCGAAGTTAGAAATGTTGTTCAGTTAAGGTCTGAGAGGTAGTTATACCCCAACTTGATTGGCTTCGTTTTTAACTAAGGGATGGGTAAGGTTTGATAGTGAAGTTTGGTTAAGTGGAATTAGTTAATCAGGGTAATGGTTTAAATGGCATAGCGATGTTTTATTTAAACATCTGTTTAAAACCAGATGAATGAGTTTTGGAAACGTTTTCCAAATATAATCAGAGATATTTTCTAATCATAGAAAAAGGAAATGTTTAATGAAAATAATACTGGAATGACAGTGATACATGAAAAGAGACGGAAATGTTTCCAATAATTAATAACGTATATTTTCTTAATTTAGAAAATAAGGAATGTTGAATATATGGAAACAGGAAACAAACAAATTAATGAACTAAAGAGATAAATGTTAAATGATGATTGATCGATATAACTTCCATCTTGAAATAATATCGTTGGTTGCACACCTATTTTTCTTTGATAGTTAAATCACCGACTATCAAAGTTTTTAACCATTTTTCCGTCGTCAATACGGAGAGATCGGGATCAGATTCATTATCTGAAAACCACTCTGTATGGACGTTAGCGTTGCGATAAAATATGAAGAAGGTAATTGAAGACGGAGTTATGCAAGGGCTATCCTGTTTACAGAATAGTGCCTTCGGTTTGCCCAGTCCCAGGACAAACGTGAATGGACGAATGTCTGACAGAGTATATCTAATGGATCACGTAAGTTGATCTTTTCAAACGTAATTACGTTCGGTGGCGGAGGAATTCGTTTCTCTTAGCTTTATACCCATGGTATTTTTAGGAAAATCAATTTGTGATTTGGCGGGTATAACGATGTGGCATTCAAAGTGAATGGTGGTCAGGTGTATTAAAGGTACGTTATGACCTCAAGCCTCATCAACCGGGAAATGACAGAAATCGGGTAGGCAGCATGGCTATGTGGGTTGCTCCCATTAGGGTGTATATCACCTATCTAGAGAAAATACATTTCATTCTTTTATCTATGTTCGGTGCTGTCCCTTTTTGGGAAACGGTGGGTAGCTCCCAACCGTTGGTGATATACATTCGATACACTCAAGCAAAATGAGTGGTCGGTCATGTGTGGGCCAGGTTGCAAGATGTTCTTGTTGAACCCAGTGTATTCGCCTCTAGAGATACACTATCGGCAGGTGGTCCCATACCTTGTCATAGTCGGAATCCAATCTCCAATAAGAGCCTGCGATTTTGTTTGTATACTATATATGTGGAACGTGAGATGCCAGCGTTCTGCTAGATTGTTATTTACTTGTGATTAGACATTATTGTAATATCAGAAAGTATTGGTTTTCCAAAACTGTTTTGGATTATCGTAAGGTAAGAGCCGTCCGTGTTTATGTGTGGATCGGTCTTACGATTATCTTTTCTTTTCAAAAGGATTTTGCAAAGTTAAGCCAAATGATTTGAGTTTACTCACTCTAGTCCCATGACTGACCCAGAGTTTATTTTGTTTTGTTTTCCCTAAACTCTTGGATGCCCAAATTTGTACGGGCAGTCAAGTAGTTCAGGTCTTTACAGATATACTTGGAGGAGCTTGAAGCAGGAGGCTTCAGGATTATATATGGCTATTGTTATTTCCGCTATGTGTAAGTGTTGTACTCTGATAATGCTATTGTGTGTATATATATATACTGTTTTATTTCAATGTTATGTTATAATATATTTTATTCGTTCCGTTGTGAGATTCGTGTTACTCTGATTCTGTATGTAGTGATCTTCTTCTTCTTCTTCTATTCTAATTTTCTATCTTATCTATTCTCACCCTCTAACTTCTTTCTATTAATGATCAGGTATTTCCGATGTCTAAATAGTCAACATGGTAGTTTTGTGTTGATTTTCGGAGTCGAAAATCCCAGTTCGTTACAGTGGTATCAGAGCTTAAGGTTTAGTAATTACCTTGGCTCTGTGGATTGACTCAGTAGAGATGGGGTTAGTAATACCCTAGATTGAGTTTGAGTGTATATATACGAGTGAACGTATTTGTAGATTTTTTATAAAAATAATTTTATATTGTGGAGATTTATTGGATAAGTAGTTTGTGAATTCTGGTCGATCAGTTTGATCCACTGTATCGATAGGAGTTTCTAAGCACTTGAATACGATAAACCGACACGGTATGTTTTGAAAAAGAGGGTAAATGAAATGATTTTACCCAAATTATATTTGATATAAACGAATGATTAATATTGGAAATATTATGGTATGTTGGATGTGTTGGTTGTAATTATAATCAAATGAGATTATAAGAAGTGAAATGGTTAAATATAACCAATTATAATTCATATAAGTGTAATATATGGAATCAAATGAATTAAATCTGAATTTAAAATCAAAATTGAAATTAAAACTTTGGAAATTTGAATAAGTGTTTATAAATGGATATGGATTAACTATGTGATGACCCCAAACCCCGTACGATGGTGGCAAGGGTAATCTTTGGAATATAACACATAAACAGATAACAGTAGAACAAAAATAAATAAATACACCAGATAATGTACAATAGAATACACTGGATAAACATAATCATCAGAGTTGCACAGTATTTGGGATCATACTTAGTACAAATACAGTTCTGCTATACATAAATGTCTATAGCGGAAAACAGAACATAATATGCATAATAGGAGCTAAACAACATAAAAAGAGATAAATGATGGAATCCATCTTCAGCTCCAGCTATCCAGGAAGAGTCTGCTAAAACCTGAATACAAGGTTGCCCGTGTAGAAAAGGGGCACCCAAGTTTGCAAGTAAAACAAACTACGAGTCAGTCATGGGACTGGTATGAGAAATCTATTTAACATATTTTACAGTATGGCTAATCACAGGACCACGCCACTTTCGTGGAACGGGTTTACTCCATTGGATTGTCAGTGCTTTAAAACAAGTAAATCTTTTAAATATCGCAATGCTTTTTATAAAAATGAAGCCATTATAAGACTCAGTTCCCATCACACAATGCAACACAAACCAGAGGATAGAGTTTTACCTTATAATGACCAAAATATGCTTGATACGGATAAAACAAAGGCACTTGATATTATTACTAGTGTTTATATGTTTCAAAAACAATTTTAAATCATAAGAATCAATCATAGATGGCATGGGTACCATATATCATGTCGCCATATATATACAATCAAAACCGCACAATGTCGTATTTGGAAATTGGATTTCCATCATGAACCAAGGAAAAAGATAGTCCTTACCAATTCGAGACAATCTAGCCTACCATGTCTCAGGCAAGCGCGCTGGCAAGCCTTGGATCGTCAGGGCCGGTCCACCGATGTGGATTATTATGCCTGAACACTACGTCTCCCGCCCTTTGGGGCGTAAATGAGTCCTATGACTCCATCAGCTCAACATAATCACCGATATATCTGAGGCGCCTCGCAACAGCAACAACCACACAGGTGAAAATAATATAAATGTCAGGGCTGGTAGGTCACTAACACCACCCTAGCTAGAAAGAAACGCATGCCCTCCCCGATGTTCTCTCCCGCTTCTGGTTCATACCGGGATGTGAGGCTCGCGAAACAACGCTATGCACAAAGCTATGCCACACAGGCCGCTCTTTGATCATCAACCACAAGACTTTGCTTTTCAACAGAAGCCTTGATCATCTGCCACTTAGGCAAGCCACACAGGCAATTCACTCCATGCGACTGATTTCTATCGATATATAACCTCTGAGCTCGTACGTCTCAGAGAAGGGTGTTAAGCAAGAGAATAAATTCTCCGCCGCCAAACATATATATATTTAATAGAGATCAATCAGCACAGAACAAAATTCAATGTCAGACACATAGTCCGTTTACAAGTTCATTCTGGGTCTGAATGAAACCGGAGGCACTCAATACCTCGCATATCCATACAATCAACAAGTACGTCCGGACGGCTACTACTTCAGCCCCTCCAAGGTAGCTACTCCTATCATGAGCATCAGTAGCACCCCTCCATTCGACGTGAAGATCATCGGTCTTGCACCGTCTTCATATCTTCGACTTTCAATCATCGATCAATTATTTGAAATGAGAATCAATTCGGCCTTTTCAAATAATTCACGTATATTTAGAATTTCAAATCAATTCATTTCAATGGTTAAATTATTCGATATCACTAAATCTGTTCTTTAATGTAATTTTCATGCCAAACACATTCAACCATCAAATATCACATAAACCGAGCAAATTCAGTTTATTTCCATTCCATATCATTTATAATATTTTATCACGATTTATCGCTATTTTTATTTATTTCAAAATAGCCAATTCACTCAAACGACGCTTCAGGCCATAACGCGGTCGTGGCGCTGTTTTTCTTTAGATTTGATTTACACATATCTGAAAATCTAACCGTTGGATCTTCACAAATTTTATATCATTAGAAAGATCTTTTGAAACGAATCCAACGGTTTCAGTTTTGGGAAAATCCGACAGTCGGATCTCCCGCACTAATCGTTTGAAGTTACGATTTCAAAATACGAACTGCAGCGTCGTTATTCGATTTAATTTAATTATATTTATATATATATAAATATAATCGATTCTGGCGTTGTTTTTCTCCGGATTTGAATTAAACATTCCGGACAATCCAACCGTTGGATCTTCACAAAGTGGGTGTCGTTGGAAGATATTTCCAAAGCGAACCCAACGGTTTCGGTTTCGGGAAAATCCGATGGTCGGATCTCCCGCACTAATCGTCTGAAATCACGGTTTCAAAACACGAACTGCAGCTTTGTTATTCGATTTATATTATTTTTATTTATATAAATATAATTCTTTCTTCGATTTCAAAACTATATTCACTTCATATATTTGATAAAAATGATATTTTTGTCATCAAAAATATTTATTCAACACATGAATATTTTTAGCACTTCATATTCACAATAAAAATGTAGATTTTATTGTTCAATCTATATATTCAACACCTGAATGTTTTTGACTCAACACATACGATAAAAATATGATTTTTATCGTTCTAGTTCTTTATTCAACACATGAATATTTTCTATAGTTGATATATATAATAAAAATGTTATTTTTATTGTAAAACAATTTATTTCAAAACACAATTATTTTATATACTTCATACATAAGGTAAAAATGTTATTTTTGGTGTTAAGACAATTTATTTAAAATACTAATATTTTATATAGTCTATATATATAATAAAAATGTTATTTTTATCTTTCAAAGAATTTATTCAACACATGAACTTCATTCAACACATGAATTTCTATTCAACACATGAATTTCTATTCAACACATGAATTTCTATTCAACACATGAATATAGTTTTCAACACATGAAAATAATTCTAACACATGAATAGTATTGAAAATTTCGGCAGCATAACGGCAGGGTAGTTAAAACCAGCACCGTCCCTAGTACGGCTCCTCGCTCTACCTTAAAACCTCGCAGTTTTTGACAATGGGGATTTTCAATATCTAGTTCATACGCAGACGAATTTTCCCATATACTAATCTTATTGGGATTTCAATCACAACCAATCATTTCAAATCAACCATTCAAGATATTCACCAAATTTCACATCAACCAATAATCCAAACAATATCACAACCAATATATATCGTCCATGATCTGTGGACGAGGGGAGTATATATATATATAGATATATGTATATTACTATATTTCGATTTCACTTCAATATCATTTCAATTTATTTCAATGCATATATTATTTTTACAATGCATATATAACTTATACATCGAACATACAACTTATACAACGCTTATACATGAGGTGTACAATGCTTATATAACTCATACATCGACTATATAATCTATACATCGTTGTTTTCCATATCGTTTATAATTTAGAAATATCACATTGGGTTCCACTCCACCAAAAATTGCAGAAGGCTCAGAAAAATATCCGGTCTCTTCCCAAATGTAGAAGACGTCCTCACTGTCCCGGTGTCTCTTGTTTCACTGGATTTCGACAAGAAACGAAAAAGATATGATTTTTATTGTAAAATCATAAACCGTAGCGCTTTAAAGCGCTATAAACAATTAAAATAATATACTGCCGTATACCTCTCTATTTTCTTCGAAACTAGGTTTTAGTTTTTTGATCAATCCGCGATGCTATAGCACGATCGGACTTCACCACGTTGTAGTGCTCCGAGAGAGCTTTCCGGCGCCTGGGGTTTCATCCAACTCGAGTTCGAGATGGAGGAACGGCGGCGAAAGGAAGCGGCGAACTTTGAAGCGTTGGATCTCGACGATGGCGCAGCTACAGGGGTCGAGTCAGGTATGGATGTGGAGAGGGGATCGAGATCTTCAAAAAGTTGAACTGGAGCAGGGTCTGATTCTTCCTGGTTTGGTCGGAAAATGGATGGGAACGGAGGTGCTTCTTCCGTCGTCGATCGCGACGGGTTACGGGGGGGTTTGATTTTTTTTATATTTTAATT
The DNA here is from genome assembly GCA_030737875.1 of Allium sativum. Classification (NCBI taxonomy): domain Eukaryota; kingdom Viridiplantae; phylum Streptophyta; class Magnoliopsida; order Asparagales; family Amaryllidaceae; genus Allium; species Allium sativum. The sequence goes on along the minus strand of CM060920.1, from coordinate 275,114,796 downwards.
TATGAAAGAATTTTCCTATTGGCCCACGATTTATAATTTCAAAAATGAGGTTTTTCTCCAAACAAACTCCAATCCAAACCCAACGACTGTCGCCCCTAGCTAAATACCTCCATCCCAAACACAATGGGATATGTTTCATAGGCCCATTCGACTGTTACAGTCAGTTTTTCTTCAAATTAAAATATAAAACATTCAATATTTGATTTGAACGTACATTTCAATTTGCCGGTGCCACATACTAATCCCAAAAATTCCAAAAAAATAAATCTAGCTATGTTTTGACGATACGATCCCAACAAAACTAGTTTCGTCGAATTCTGAGACCGTTTGAAAAATGGCCATTTTCTGGTCGATCAAATTTAACTAAAATTGACCAAACACATTTTCCTTTGCCACGCTCACATATTAACTTCAAAAATTATGAAATTTGAAACCTAGCAATAATTTGACATCCCGGATCCAACAAAAGTGGTTTCGTCGAATTCTGAGGTCGTTTGCAAAATATCTATTTTCAAGGGCGATATATTCTCTATAGCGACCTTTCTGAAAATTCATTTGGCCATAACTTTTGATTCCCGCTATGAAACTTCGATTTTTTAGATTTGTTAGAAAGATATTCATAAACAGATTTAAATATTTTTGGTTTCACTAAAATCCGTTTTATTTTGCACCCAGTCAGTAAGTCAAAGTTCGATTTCAAAATTTGAAACTGTCGCGCCATTTCAGGCCTTGTTTATAATATAAAATAATTATATTTATTTTCAAAAATCGATTCAAACATACTTTACGTCGTTATTATTTAAAATATTTATTTTAAATATCTAAAATCCACTAAAATAGCCAAATTAAAAAATTTAAACTGGCTTAGATTTTTCGGGCTGTTACAAACTATATGAGAATTTTAAAATGCTGGGAGATTTTAAATTGTTTTCAAGCATTGAAAAGGATATTTTGAAATGAATTCAAAATGGAAGTGTTTAGATATGGTTTTGAAAGTGATATAGTATTGAACTCACTCGCTGGGAAATAACTCTGATGGTGCTGGCCACATCATCAATGTTCATTTTCGAGTTATAAGTGATGAATTACTACCAAATATTTTGTGTTGAATTGTTTTGAGAAAACAAGTTATTTTGATTTCCAAAAAGGAATATTGATTTTTGAAAAAGAAATTGTTTAAACTCCCAGGAAGATAGTATGAATTAAAAACAAATTTAAAGAAATTTGTGAAAGTAAATATGAATTGAATAGAAACCAATTAACTGGAAATAGAATTGGAATATATTATATCCCGTAGACTCAGATTTTGAGTTATTAGATAGGAATCTGAAATGGTATTAAATTGATGAGTTAGGAGTTTGGGATCAAGAATGGAACTTTGATTTGAAAATAGGATGATTGGATTTGAGAACAGATAATTGGATTGATTGGGATGACTTTGGTATATGCTGAATTGGCAGCAGAATAAAAGGATTTAATGATATGCCCGACAAAAAGTTACACGTTTATTTTACGGATTTGGTGATTTATGGGCCGATTTGGCAAGCCGCTTGGCTGTTTGATTTTCTTTTGGATTGAAGAAGGCCTAGAGAGGCGAGTTGGGGTTTGAACTATTGACCGGTACAAAGGAGATGTTGGCGAAAATTTTCGAAAATTTCGGGTGTTAGAAAATTTTCAGGATTTTAGAAAATTTTCGTTGGTAAGAATTAATTAATATTTTAATTTAAATTAAATTGGTTCAGTTGAAACTGAAGTTAAATAAGTAAACAAAAAAATTTGTACTAGTCAATAGGGTTTGTTCTCTACCTTAGCAATTTCGAGGACGAAATTATTTTAAGGGGGGAAGAATGTAATGACCCGCATTTCTACAGTATAATAATTAATTTATTTAATTATTAAAAATATGAATTAGAATGTTAAATGGTCGTGAATTAAATATTATTTAATATTTAATTAAAATAAATAATATAATAATAAATTTAATTCTCAAAAAATCAAAAATAATGAATTGGCAATATAATGTGAACCAGACAATTCAAAAAATATATATAATTCAGTTTAGAGTTGAATTATATTGACGAATATATTTAAATAACGACAGTTGAACGTATAGTTTATAATATAATTATAAACGAGCGCGTAACGGTGCGGCAGTTCGCTATTTGGCGATTTGAACTTCAACTGGATATGCAGGGTCCGTTTTAAATCGGATTTCTGTGAAACAAGAAACGTTAGGAGCTGGTGAAGTATATTTTTCTAGTGGAAGAGAAAAATCAGGATTTCATCGTGTAGATTTTTATATATGTTCAAATCAAATTTTAGAAAAGTCGCAATGGAATTCTTTTGAAAATTATAAATATATATTTATAGTATAAAAGGATTTTATATATAAATCGAATATCGATATAACTGGGAATTTTGAAATATCGAGTTATAATCCCATTGGAGCTGTATTATATTCTAGTGTGGATATATACAATAATATTTATTTTTAAATATTTAATTTATTTATTTTTAAATATATTTATATATTTAAATGAGTTATTTAGAGCTTTAAAAATAGCCAGTTTTGCAAACGGTCTCTGTTTTCTATGAAACTAATTTTGTGGGATTCGTAATGTCAAATTATTGTTAGATTTCAATTTTCATGATTTTTGAAGTCAGTATGTGGCCATACGGATTTTTAATGTGAAAAAAAGTCAGTATTTTGACGGTTAAAAATATGTTGTGTGAGCAAACGAAGTCGGAATTCGATGAGACCAGTTTTGTTGGGTCCGCAATGTCGAACTGTAGCTACATATCCAATTTTGTGATTTTTGGGTATTGTATGTGATCACAAGAATTTTAGAGGGCGAATATAAACAGCGATTGCTTAAAATAAAATAGAATAATCAAATAAAAAAATAATATAACCTACCTACAAATAGCCTAACATCCTTCTAACCCTAAGAAAAATCTTTCTCTGGTCAAAAACATTGCGCCGCCACGAGAAATAAAATCTACAGCAAAAACATGAGTTTAGAAATTCATAGAAAATCAAAGAAAATTCCTAAAATCAAACTACATGTATATTTGAGACCCTTGTATCATACTCTTCGATTCTAGGTACAAGTTGTTGTGTTCGGTGAAGGATTGGTTCGATGCAAAACTGTACAGCATCGGGTTTTTGAGTCTAGGGTTCGAAAAATCGAAGGATACAAGCACTAATTCACGTTGTGGTTAGTATATCGGGATTCAGCGTAGAAAATCGAAGAGTTAGTGATTTTTTGGGTATTCGGTGAGGATGGATGTCGCACCTGGAAGGGTGAGGGCTGTTCGACGCGGTCAGCATGAGGAGGCCGAGTTGGAAGAAATTGGTATGGGGAGATGTAGAAATTCAAGAGAGAAATTTCAGATATTTATTCGTGATTTAATTTGAAGTATAAGTGGAGTTGATGATGTTCAAATGTGCGGCCATGGTTTTGGTTTAGGGGGAGCAGACTTTGGAGCTTTCTTTGGAGGGGAAGGATTGGCGGGTGGGCCTGTGTGGGAGATGGGCCGGAGAAGAATAGAGGGGTAAGGCCCGATAGAAAATAGAAATTCAAGTTTTATTTAAATTAAATTTGTTTTAAACTTGTTAATTCAATAACTTGATCATACGATATCAGATTGACGAACCGTAAGTTGCGTTGGGATCGTATGGACGAGGGCTACACAATGGAACTGACCGGGAGTGAATTAGAGCTTGTTTGGATTTATGGTGAAATTAAACGCCTGAATCAAATCAATGACCAATTATCGTTATTTAACGATAACCGTCCAAGGTGAGTAAATCTCACTAACCCTACTCAATTTATATTTTTATAAATATTTTTAGAATTTATAAATAATGGTTTTTTAATTTGTGTTGGCTGTTTGATTGAACTCCTAGTCAGTTGATTGAAAATATAGATAACGATATAAATATAAATCGTAAATCAAATATTGATTCTGTTTAGCAGAATATTTCATAGTAAATTGAAATTGATGTTAATTTTATTGTTTAACATCTGTGGATGCAGGGAAATAGGTCAGAGGGACCCAACTGGGTTCCTCAACATTTATTTTACTGTTTTTCATATATTATGTTATATGATGTGATATGAACTCTGTTGTTGATTTTATATGTTGGAATGATATTGATCATTGTTATATGGTACATTAAATACCATAAGGAATACTGGAATGTTAAAAAGGAAAAATTCAATGTTATATTGAAAAAGAAATATTTATAAAATCAAAAGATTTTATAAAAAGAAAATATTTATTTAGAAAATAAATAGATTAAAAAGGAATATTTATTTGTTAATCAAATAGATAGAATTGAGGGGAAATATTTGTAAAGCATTTACAAATAGAATTGAAAAAGAAATATTTGTAAAACATTTACAAATAGAATTGAAAAAGAAATATTTGTAAACCATTTACAAATAGAATTAAAAAGAATATTATTTGAAAATAAATAGAATAGAAACAGGAAATATTTGTAAAATAAATAGAAAAGGAAATAGTTAGATTACAAAAGGAATTACTTATAAAATCAATAGATTTTATAAAAAGAAAATATTTTATAAAATAAATAGAATTATCAAAAAGGGATTTATTTTCTAGATAAATAGATTATAAAAGGAAATACTTGAAAAGTGACTAGAATTGTATAAAAGGGGAATTTTACATTTGAAAGGTTTAGACCCGTGCTTCGCACACGGGTACAACATGATATTGATTTAAAGCAATGATTTTAAATAGAATCTATTCTGACCGATAGATTGAGAAGATAAATTGGAGTTAATTAAATAGAGTTAATCGAATTAGAATTAATTGAATATTAGTTATTCAATTGGAGTTGATCAAATGTAGTTATTTGAGATAGAGTTAGTCAAATATAGTTATTTAGGATGAGTTTCCATTTCGTACGACTGCTAGCAGAATTCGCAGGGGTGCGGATAGCCTACGACGGTCGGATGTTTCCTGAGGGAATCAGGCGTAACTATTGTGATCACTGCGATCTAGAGTCAAGCGAATGGAGTTAGATCGAATATTAGCCATTCGAAGTAAAGTTAAAAAAGACATAGTTATTCGAATATAAGTTAATTGAATATTAGTCAATCGATAGGAGTTAAATAAGTTGAGTTAATTAAGTTGAGTTAATCAAGTCAGTTAATCGAGTTGAGTTAATCGAGTTGAGTTAGTCAAGATGAGTTAATCAAACCGAGTTAATCCAAATGAGTTAATCCAAAGGAGTTATTCGAAATAGTTTATTCGAATAGAATTAAAGGAGATTAATCGAATGTAAATCATTCGAAGAGAGTCAATCGAATGTAAATCATTCGAAGAGAGATTATCGAATATAGTTATTTGAAGGAGTTATCGAATATAGTTTATTCGAAAGAGTGTTATCGAATAATGATTATTCGAGAGTGAATTATACAGTGGGATTCGATTATATCGAATTCGGGAAAGTAATATTTACTTTTCGTTTTAATCAATATTTACTTATTTATGGATAAATTAATGGTTTAGTTGTTTAGTTAAATTAAGAAATAAAAGTTATACTTTGAAGTTAGATATTTCAGAAGTAGGGATTATAACACAATAGTTATAATAAATGTTTTCAAATAAGAAGTGGATTCGTAAATAGAACCTGAGATTTTCGCAAGGAAGTTTGTTAAAGATTTGAAAAGGTGAATCTTGTCTATTTCGAAGTTAGAAATGTTGTTCAGTTAAGGTCTGAGAGGTAGTTATACCCCCAACTTGATTGGCTTCGTTTTTAACTAAGGGATGGGTAAGGTTCGATAGTGAAGGTTGGTTAAGTGGAGTTAGTTAATCAGGGTAACGGTTTAAATGGCATAGCGATGTTTTATTTAAACATCTGTTTAAAACCTGATGAATGAGTTTTGGAAACGTTTTCCAAATATGATCAGAGATATTTTCTAATCATAGAAAAAGGAAATGTTTAATAAAAAGAATACTAGAATGACAGTGATACGTGAAAAAGACGGAAATGTTTCCAATAATTAATAACGTATATTTTCTTAATTTAGAAAATAAGGAATGTTGAATATATGGAAACAGGAAATAAAAATAGTAATGAACTAAAGAGATAAATGTTAAATGATGATTGATCGATATAATTTCCATTTGGAAATAATATCATTGGTTGCACACCTATTTTTCTTTGATAGTTAAATCACCGACCATCGAAGTTTTTGACCATTTTTCCATCGTCAATGCGGAGAGACCGGGATCACATTCATTATCTGAAAACCACTCTATATGGACGTTAGCGTTGCGATCAAATATGATGAAGGTAATTGAAGACGTAGTTATGCAAGGGCTATCCTGTTTACAGAATAGTGCCTTCGGTTTGCCCAGTACCAGGACAAACATGAATGGACGAATGTCTGACAGAGTATATCTAACGGATTGCGTAAGTTGATCTCTTCAAACGTACTTACGTTTGGTGGCGGAGGAATTTGTTTCTCTTAGCATTATACCCATGGTATTTTTGGGGAAATCAATTTGTGATTTGGCGGGTATGACGATGTGGCATTCAAAGTGAATGGTGGTCAGGTGTATTAAAGGTACGTTATGATCTCAAGCCTCATCAACCGGGAAATGATAGAAATCGGGCAGGCAGCATGGCTAAGTGGGTCGCTCCCATTATGGTGTATATCACCTATCTAGAGAAAATCCATTTCATTCTTTTATCTGTGTTCGATGCTGTCCCTTTTCGGGAAACGGTGGGTAGCTCCCAACCGTTGGTGATATACATTCGATACACTCAAGCGAAATGAGTGGTCGGTTATGTGTGGGCCGGGTTGCAAGATGTTCTTATTGAACCCAGTGTATTCGCCTCTAGAGATACACTATCGGCAAGTGGTCCCATACCTTGTCATAGTCGGAATCCAATCTCCAATAAGAGCCTGCGATTTTGATTGTATACTATATATGTGGAACGTGAGATGCAAGCGTTCTGCTAGATTGTTATTTACTTGTGATTAGACATTATTATAATATCAGAAAGTATTGGTTTTCCAAAACTGTTTTGGATTATCGTAAGGTAAAAGCCGTCCGTGTTTATGTGTGGATCGATCTTACAATTATCTTTTCTTTTGAAAAGGATTTTGCAAAGTTAAGCCAAATGATTTGAGTTTACTCACACCAGTCCCATGACTAACCCAGAGTTTATTTTGTTTGTTTTCCCTAAACTCTTGGGTGCCCAAATTTGTACGAGCAGTCAAGTAGTTCAGGTCTTTACAGATATACTTGGAGGAGCTTGAAGCAGGAGGCTTCAGGATTATATATGGCTATTGTTATTTCCGCTATGTGTAAGTGTTGTACTCTGATAATGCTATTGTATATATATACTGTTTTATTTCAATGTTATGTTTTAATATATTTTATTCGTTCCGCTGTGAGATTCGTGTTACTCTGATTCTGTATGTAGTGATCTTCTTCTTCTTCTATTCTAATTTTCTATCTTATCTATTCTCACCCTCTAACTTCTTTCTATTAATGATCAGGTATTTCCGATGTGTGAATAGTCAACATGGTAGTTTTGTGTTGATTTTCGTAGTCGAAAAACCCAGTTCGTTACATTTGTGTTAAATTAGAATTGACATAATATAATTGTCATTTGTGTTAAATTAGAATTGACAAAACATAAATGTCATTTGTGTTTAATTAAAATTTACAAAATATAATTGTCATTTGGGTTTAATTAGAATCATCAACAACACAAAAATGAAATATCAAATTTTGTCATTTTGTTGAATTAGAACTTTCAAAAAAAATGAAATGTCCATTTTTATACATTTTGTTGAACTAGAGTTTTCAACAAAAATGAAATATCAAATTCTATCATTTTTTTGAATTAAAATAAAAATAGAAAAAGGTTCATGTTTTAAATAAAAACATGTTTACATTAAAAATTCACATTTTTAATGTAATGTAACAAAATAGAAAATGTTCATTTTGTCAAATTAGAATTGTTGAACAAAATACACATTTTTGTAAAAATATACATTTTTATTCATTAAGAAAATTGAAACATCTTTGTTCATTAAAAAGGCTTAAACAAAAATAAATATTTTTGTCAATTAAAAAGGATTAAACTAAAATAAACAGTTTTGTCAATTAAAAAGGTTGAAACAAAAACATACATTTTTGTCAAAATAGAATTGTTGAAACAAAAATTATCATTTTATTAATTAGAATGGTTGAAACCATAATTAACATTTTTGGAACTGGGTTAAAACCAAAATTACATTTTTGTTAATTGGATTAGAGTGAAAACAAAAACAACATTTTGCTAAGGAGATTTGAGTTAAACTAAATCAAAATAACATATTTGTTAAACAGATTTGTGATAAAACAAAATTATCATTTTTGATATATGGAAATTGTAAACAAATAAAATTATCATTTTTATTTGTTATGTTGAATAGAATATTGTACACAAACAAATTGTTCTTTTATTTGTCATTAGAATACATAGAAAAATGTATGTAAATAAATATGACATTTTATTAAATTAAAATTGTCAAAAATGAATTGTCATTTTGTTGAGACTAGGATTGTTAACAAAAAAGGAATGAATCATTTTTGTTCATTTTGTTAAATTAGAATTGTTAACAATATGAAATTATCATTTATTATTCATTTTGTTAAATTAGAATCGTGAACAATATGAATTACCACTTTTATTCAATTGGTTAAAAAAGAGTTGTTAACAATATAGAATTATCACTTTTAACTCCGCCTGTGTAGTTTTCTATGCAGCCTGTCCCAAGCCAGGATAAAGGAGGAGGGTTGTGATAGGCGTGGCGAGCCAATGTAAAAACTTAGCCTCTCTTATGGATATGGAACCTTATGTTAATTTTGGGTTCAATATCTAGCCAACCCCAACTTGTTTGGGATATATGGCTTTGTTGTTGTTGTTGTAGAATTTTCAACCAAAACGAAAAGATCATTTTTAATCATTTTTTTGAAATAGAATCGTCAACAAAAATGAGAGAATCATTTTTTTATTGTTAAAACATACATTAGAATTTGTATGTTAAATAAAGAATCATTTTTATTGTTAAAACATATAATAGAATTTATATGCAAATGTAAGGATCATTTACATGGTCAAAACATATGTTTGAATTTGTTAAAACATATAATAGAATTTATATGCAAATGTAAGGATCATTTACATGGTCAAAACATACGTTTGACTTTATATGCAAATATAAGAATCATTTTCATGGTCAAAACATACATTAGAATTGTATTTGAATTAAAATGACATTTTATTGTTAAATTATACAATAGAATTTGTTTGCAAATACAAGTGACATTTGTGTTATCGAATTATACATTATAATTTGTGTACAGAATAAAGAGGCATTTCATATGTTATGATTTGAAACTATACATGCAAATAAAACAATACCTTTTTATTTGTTAAAATTAAAAATAGAAATTGCATATAAATAAAGGAAAAATGAAAATTATCTTTTTATTTGTCATCAACAACAATGCCATGTAAATAAATTACATTTTATTAGACATTCGATATATGTAGGGAAATTATGCGAGTAAAATACATTTTTATTCAGCATTAGGAATATAATAACATGTTTTGTTCATTATCATCAACATGTTAGCGGAAAAAAATTTGGTTAGATTCATTAACCAATGATTTATTTAGATGAGCTGTTGTTGGCTGAAAACCCACACGGGTATTGGGATGATATTTGACATACACTAATCCCAATATTTAGTTGTATGTCAATCAATGGATTGACATGCTGATATGAGCATTATTTATTCATTTTAATGCTCGCACGGTTGTAAGTTTCACTCTGGATGTGAATTGGTTGTTTAATGATTATTTATCATTATTGTCGTGTTCATGTGATGTGTGAAATCCATACAACCGAAATTATATGGTAACTAATTGAGTCGCATTTTGATTTAGAATATCTTTTAAATATAAAGAATAACCTAAAATAAAGTACATTACAATATAAAGAATATTTTTACATAAAGAATCTTTTTATATAAAGAATATTTTTAAATAACGAATATTTTAAAATGATATTCAACGAAGAATAAAATGATGATTTCTATATCCGTTTTTGGATGAACAAAAGATAAAATTATTTTTTTCGAAATGAACTAGTTATTTACTAGAATGAATCTTTTAAATTAAGATTTAATGAAGTCTTCCAATTAATTAATATTTAATTAGAATTAAATAAAAGAATTAGGTTTTGGGTTGTCGTGGATGGTGTAACATCCCGTATTTTTACGGTATAATAACTAATTTATTTAATTTTTTAAATAATGATTTAGAGATCTAAATGGTCGTTTAATTAAATAATATTGAATATTTAATTAATATAAATAATATAATAATATATTTAATCCTTAAATAATTGGAATTAAGTTGAATTCACAATACTGTGTGAATTGAATCATTTATGATATTTAATTCAGTTTAGAATTGAATTAGAATAACGAATATATTATTTGAACAACTGTTGAACACGTAATTATATTATAATTATGGTCGAGCTCGAAATGGCGCTGCAGTTCATAATTTGGTGATTCGAACTTTAAACGAATATACAGAATCCGTTTTATGTCGGATTTCTATGAAACAAGAAACGTGCGGAGCTGGTGAAGTATATTTTTCTAATGGAAGAGAAAAATTGGGATTTCATCATGTAGATTTTGATTTATGTCCAAATCAAATTTCCAAAAAGTTGCTTTAGAATTTATAACGATTTATTTATATTATAAATGGATTTTCAATATAAATTGAATACTTATTTAACACCGGAATTGAAATATCGAGTTATAAATTCAGATAGGAATATTTTGGAACTATATGATATTATATTGTGAATATATACGATAATATTTATTTGTTAATATTTAATTTAATTATTTTTAAATATATCAATATTTAAATGGGTTTATTTAGAGCTTTAAAAATAGCCATTTTCGCAAACAACCTCCGTTTTCGATGAAACTAATTTTGTTGGATCCGCAATATTAAATTATTGTTTCGTTTCAATTTTCGTGATTTTTGGAGTTAGTGTGTGGCCGTACGGATTTTTAATGTGAAAAACAGTCGATAATTTGACCTTTAAAAATACGCTGTGTGAGCAAATGGAGTCGGAATTCGACGAAACAAGTCTCGTTGGGTCCATAATGTCAAACTGTAGTTGTATGCTCATTTCCATGATTTTTGGATATCGTATGTGATCACAGGGATTTTTAAACATCGAATGTAGATAGCGATTGATTAAAAATTAATGTAAAATTCGAATATAAAATTATTAAAATAATTCTATAAATACACAATCTTACTCTAAACCCTAGGACTATTTTTCCTGAGGTCAAACGTATTGGCCGCCATCAAGTTAGTTCCTCTAGTAAAATAAATAAAGAAATTCCTCTTTATAAAATCATAGTAATTCATACATAATTCTCTAAACCAATTCCCTTGTATATTCGATCTCCTCTGAAGTTGCTCTTCATTTTGGCATCAATTAGAAGTGGTTCGAAGCTTTTTCGTTTTGCTGGAAAAGGGAAGTCACGACCTAGGGTTGGAATATTGGTGAAATTCAAGCTTTAATACATGTTTCTGGTATGGATTTTGAGATCGTAGTGTTGTTTTGGATCTTGTGGCGAAGTCTGGGTAGATTAGAAGAAAAAAGTGTTGAACAACTTACTGTGTTCGTATGTGGAAGCTGGAGAATGGGATTCATCTCGAGAGAGCGAGTTGATCGTAATGGGTACGGAGGGGTGCGGTTTTAAATGAGGATTCATTTAAGTATTTTTGTTCGATTTTTAAAGGGTTGTTGAGGAAGAAATTGCAAGAGGAAGATCGGCTAATGGAGTTACTGTGCATGACTTTGCCATTGCTAACCGCGGTGTAACGGAAGAACCGAGTTCTTTGAGTTGGGTATAGGTAGAAGGAGAATGGAAAGAGGAAGATGGTTGTGTGTTTCGATTTGTATGTCGTGGAGTATTTGACGAGTTAAGGGTTGAGGAAGTGATCGAAATGGAGAATAAGAAAGAGGAAATCATGGCAGTTTATTTTGAAGGAGGAAGAACTGTTGATGGCGGGTTTAAAAAATGATGGGCCATTGAAATAAAGGATAAGGCCCGTATATATATCAAGTGAATATGTAGTTTAATTTAATATAGGTGTAAACTTATAAAATATATATCTATTGCATACGATGTCAGAATTTCGAACGGTTGGATCTGTTGGAATCGTACGGACGGACGCTACACAATGGAACAGACTGAGAGTGAATTGGAGCTTGTTACAATTTATAGCGAAATAAATTGTCTGTCTGAATCAACCGACAGTTATCGTTATTTAACGATGACCGTCCAATGTGAGTAAATCTCACTACCTCTGTACAGTTTATATTTTTATAAATATAATCTAGTATTAATAAATGATGATTGATTGCTGTGTGTTGATTGTTTGGTTGAATTGCCGATGTATTGGTTGAAATTATAGATAACGGTATATATATAAATATAAATCGTTAATCAAATATTGATTCTGTTTATCAGAATATTTCATATCGAAATGAAATCGATGTTATTATATTGTTTAACATCTGTGGATGCAGGGAAACAGGTCGGAGGGATCCATTTGGATTCCTCAATATTTATAATACTGTTGTTTTCATATATTGTGATATATGATGTGATATATAATCTGTTGTTGATTATGTGTGTTTGGATGATATTGATCATGGTTATTTGGTATTTTAAATACCATAAGAAATACTGGAAAGTATAAGGGGAATTTTCAAAGTGAATATTGAAAATGAAATATTTATATATAAAATAAATAGGATATTATAAAAAGTAATATTTGGTAAAAAAAATATTGGAAAATATAATTAATATTTATAAAATGGATAGAATTATATAAATGTGATTATAAGTGTTAGAAGTCAAAATGAGATTTTATATAAATAATTCTATAATTAGAAGTATAAATAGAAATTGGATTTGGAATATTGTTTCAAATATGAAATCAAACTGTTTTGATTGCAAAGAAGAAATATTATTTACATTTAATGTGAATAAAGGATTTAAGTAAATATTTTGCTAATAAAAATATTTATAAAGGAAATAGGGTTTGAAACAGGAATTAAAATGGAGTTAAAGGAATTAGAAACTGACTGGAGATTAGTTAAGTTGAATAGCTGTCTGAGTATTGATCTGATGTTGGTTTCGGCCTTCGGGGTTAATCGTAGGGAGTTGTTCTCTTACTAGTTTACAATTAGAGACTGATACATGTGAGAAGATAGTGATGCGTGAATAAGAAATGGAAACGTTTTCCAAAGTTAATAATGTATATTTTCTAAAATTAGAAAATAAGGATTTGATGAATATATGGAAACGAGAAATGGGGAAATGAATAAATGTTGACTGATGACTCGATAGAATTTCCATTTGGAAATAATATTGTTGTTTGCACACATGTTTTTTTTATAGTTAAATCACCGACTATCAAACATTTTGACCATTTTTCCGTAGTCAATACGGAGAGACCGAGATCAGATTCATTATCTTAAAACCACTCTGTATGGGCGTTAGCGTTGCGATCAAATATGATGAAGATAATTGAAGACGGAGTTATGCAAGGGTTGTCCTATTTACAGAATAGTACGCTCAGTATGTCCAGTCCTAGTACGACCTATATGGAAGAATATCTGACATAGTATATTTAATAGACCGCGTAAGTTGATCCCTCCAAACGTATTTACATTTGGTGGCAGAGGAATTCGTTTCTCTTAGTTGTTTACCTATGATATGTTTGGAGAAATCAATTTGTGATTTAGCGGGTATGATGATGTGACATTCAAAGTGAATGAAGATGTGGTTTGTAAAGGATACGTTATGGCCTCTAGCCTCACAACCGGAAATGGTATAAAATCGGGTAGGTACATGGCTAAGTGGTTAGCTTCCAATTAGGGTGTATTGTCACCTGATCTGGAGAAATTCCATTTACTTCTATAATCTATTTCGATGTTGTCCCTTTTGGGAAACGGTTGTTGATCCCAACCGTTGGTGATAATACATTCGGTACACTCAAGCGAAATGAGTGACTAATCATGTTTAGCCTGGGTTACAAGATGTTCTTGTTGAACCCAGTGTATTCCTCTTTAGAGATACACTGTCGGAAGGTGGTCCCATAACGTGCCAGTTGGAATCCATTATCCAATAAGAGCCTACGGTTTTGATTGTATATTATATATGTAGAATGTGAGATGAAAGCATTCTGCTAAATGATTATTAGTGTGGTTGATAGACACTATTGAAATATCAGTAGAGATTTGATATAAAGAATAATTTGGTTTATCGTAAGGTAAAAACCATTCGTGTTTATGTGTGGATCTGTCTTACGATATCCTTTCTTTTAAAGTGATTTTAAAAGTTAAACAAATGGTTGGAGTTTACTCACACTAGTCACATGACTGACCCAGAGTTTATTTTATTTAATTTTTCCCTAAACTCTTGGGTGCCCAATTTTGTACAGGCAGTCAAGTAATCAGGATTTTACAGATATACTGAGAGCTTAGAGCAGGAGGCTTCAAGATTATATAGCCATTGTTATTTCCACTGTGTTGTAAGTGTTGTACTCTGATAATGTTACTGTATATATATACTAGTTTTATTTCAAAGTTATGTATCTATTATATATTGTTCGTTCCGCTGTGAGTTTCGTGTTACTCCGATGATGATGTATGTTCCTCTTCTTCTTCTATTCTAAGTTTCTATCTTATATATTCTCACCCTCTAATTTCTTTCATGGACTATCTGGTGTTTTCGATGCTTGAATAGTCGACATTAAGTTTATGTCGATAACCAGGATCGCGAAAACCCGGATCGTTTCAGTGGTATCAGAGCTAAAGGTTAAGTAATTACCATGGCTCTGTGGCGTGACTCAGTAGAGATGGGGTTAGTAATACCCTAGATTGAGTTTGAGTGTATATATACAAGTGAACGTATCTGTTATTTGATATAAAAATGATTTATATTGTGGAGATTTATCGATTGAGTTGTTTATGGGTTCTGGTTGATCAGTTTGATCCACTATATCCATACGGGTTTATAAACACTCGAATACGATGAACCGACACCGTATGTTTTGAAAAGAGGGTAAATGCTGTAATTTTACACAAAATATATTTTGATATAAACAAAATATAGTTATTTGAAGTATTATCGTATATTGGATGTGTTGGTCGTAATTTTAATCGAATGAGATTATAATTGGAATGGTTATGTAAATAGCCAATCAAGATTCATATAAGTGTAATATATGAAATCAGATGAATTAAATCTGGATTAAAATCAGAATTTGGAGTTAAAAATTCCGAAAACATGAAAAGTGTTTGTAAATGAAATTGAATTAAGTATAAGAGAATTTTAAAATCCTGGGAGATTTTAGAAATGTTTTCCAAGCATTAGGAATAGTATTTTGAAATAGATTTCAAAATGGAAGTATTTAGAAATGGTTTTAAAAGTGATATAGTATTGAACTCACTTCGATAGCTGGGAAATAACCCTGATGATGAAACGCGACAACATTAGTGTTCATTTTTGAGTTGCTAAGTGACGGATTACTACCAAAGATTTTGTTTTTGGTGAAAAGCAAGTTGTTTTGAATCCTGAAAAGGGATATCTGGTTTTAGAAAAGCTAAACTATTTGAAATTCCCTGGGGAAGATGGTTTGAATTAAAACAAATTAAACTAGAATTTATAAAAGCAAATAGAAATAGAAATTGAATTGAAACCAGTTAAGTGGAAAATGAATTGAGAAGAAAATATCGAATTAGATTGGATTAGAGATTGTAACGGTAAGGAATTTCGCTCGATCAGAATCGATCGTTAAACCGACCAAGACCGTTCGAAACCCCTGATCATTTTGAGAACATGACAAATCGGAACGCAAACAGAAGAACATTTCATTGTTTATTACAATAATTCCATCAGCATACAAGAATATACAGAGTATGAATAAATATTACACATTCGATAAATATCAGAGATTACAATAAATTACATAACAGCGGAAAAACAATACAAAACACAACTGAAATTAACACACGGATACAGAGCTTTCCGAGCATCGTTCCAGTTGTAAATCAGGATCCTGTGAATATAAATCTGCAAAACCAAAACTACTAGCTGCCCGTGTGGAAAATAGGGGCACCTAGAGTTTAGGTTAAAACAATAAACTCCAGGTCACTCATGTGACTGTTGTGAGAACTAAAACAGTTATTTAAAACTTTACTTTAAAAGAGAGTAATTCAAGGGACCACGCTGTATAACACGGAACAGGTTTCCTCCCAAGAATACTAGTGCATATAACAAAACGGCGCAATGCTTTTTGGAAAAATGAAGCTATTATAAGACCCAGGTCCCATCACACAATGCAACGCAAGCCGGAGGATAGGGTTTTCCCTTATAATAGCCAAAGATGCTTGGTATGTTTAAAACAAATCATTTGATACTATTATAAGTTTATAGTGTCAATACAATTTCCGTCATAAATATCAATCATAGACGGCATGGGTACCATATATCATGTCGCCATACTAGGCTCTACAAATAAAATCGAATATCACGTATTGGAAATTGGATTCCATCATGAGTCGAGGCAAGGGGCAAGCTCCTCTCCGATTGGAGACACTCTAGCTAATGTCTCAGGACCACACACAGCGATCCCTTGGAACCTCCAAGGCCGGTCCTCTCTTACTTTTGAGGATTGGCAATTCCTGAACACACGTTTCCCGGTCCTATTGGACCTATATATAATGGTCTGTACGTCGGCTCACATAGTGCCAGTTATCGACCATATATTCGAGGCGCCTCGCATTCCAACAACCACACAGGTGAAAAGTATATAAATGTCAGCTAGTTTAAGCACTGACACCACCACTAGCTAGAAAGAAACGTCTTGCACTCCTTGGGTCCTTATCCCGTTTTTGACTCATACCGAGGTGTGAGGCTCGCGAATTAACACTATATACAAAGCTGTGCCACACAGGCCGTGCTTTGATCATCAACCACAAGACTTTGCTTTTCAACAGAAGCCTTGATCATCTGCCACTTCGGCGTGCCACACAGGCAATTCACTCCATGCGACTGATGTCCATCGATATACAACCTCTGAGCTCGTACGTCTCAGAGAAGGTCGTTAAGCAAGAGAATAAATTCTCCGCCGCCAAACAGATGTATATTTAATAGAGATCAATTAACACAGAATAAAATCCAATGTCAGACACACAGTCCATTTACAAGTTCGTTCTGGGTCTGAACGAAACCGAAGGCTCTTTCCTCGCATATCCATCGATCTCCAAGTACGTCTGGACGATCACCAACTGATTCCCTCCTCTTGGGTGTACAGCCCAATCAAGAACATCAGTAATCACCCAAACGATGTGAAGACTTCTGGTCTTCAACCACCGTCTTCATCTTCGACTTATCGCTGAATCAGTTATTCAGAATGGGTATAAACCCAGCCTTTCCGAATAACCCGCGTATATAATAAACAAATGTTACACAAACACAACCTATGCCTCATTCCAATTCAGAATATCCTTTTATTCAAATTTCCACACTCTTAGGGAAAGGTTCCCATTAATTTTATCAAAGATAAATTCTTCTAAATTTATTCTTTAATCTTCCTTTGGATATCATTTCAAACCATATTATGGTTTTCCAAACTAGTCGGGATTAGCGAACCACACCGAAGTAATTATTTATTTTATTTCCAAATCCCAACCTATTCATCCCATGGAGCAAAACTGGTGATACTCTATATCTAACACCACGGTGTTATCGGTAAAATTAATTACCATTTCACGTTCAAATCTAATTAAAGATTTAATTATCGCTTTGGAGCGAAACTGGTGATACTCCATGCTCGATCCTTTCAATCTAATTAAAGATTCATTAAAACTCCACTTAGTTTTAATCTTCCCAAAAATCAATATCCTGTCTTTAACTGGGTTAAAGAAACAATGTCACCTAAAACACAATCCACGATAAACCCAAAATCACTTTCTATTGTTAATCGGGTTAAAGAACAGGTGTTATTCAAAACACCGCTTACGATAAAACCAAAAACCAATTTAAATTCAATTCCAATTAATACTATTTAATGGTACACTTCATTAAATCTAAATAGAAAGGTTTAATCTTTTTCTCAATTGGGTTTAAGAATAGTGTTAATGAAGACACCATTCACGACAAACCCAAATCACATTTGATATTAAATACAAGGCTCTGAATAGAAAATATAACGGCTTATATTCAATATCAAATTCTACGACCAACAAATATCGTATTGGAAATAACGATATACATATATCTTTCAAATTTCCATAACAATATCTGTATAATCACGAAATCCAACATCGAAATATTTCGAAGATAATTTCGATTCAAATCCATTCCAATCTATATATATCGGAAATTCTGGTTATTTTCAAAACCATTTCAAATCCACTTTATTTAATTTAAAAATAAAGGGGATTTTAATTCTAGTTCAAAACTAGTTCATTTTGATAAAAAACTATTTTTATCTTTTCAAATGTGGAGTTTTTCATCCCAATTCTTCCCAAATCATTTCTTATGATTTTACACAAATTATTGATATTTTTAATAATTTTATCAAGGCCCGTACAGTCGATTTCAATCTACGGCCATCGAACTGCAGTTACAACGACCTTTTCCAAATTTGATTTGGACATAATTCCAAATCCAACCGTTAGATTTCAAATTTCTAATATTCATGGGAAAGCTCTTTTCGATATGAACCCAACGGTTCTGGTTTTAGGAGAATCCGACGGTCGGATCTCCCGTAACGTCAATTCGAAGTCAATGGTCGAAATTCACGAACTGCTGCAGCGCGACGCGTTCTATTCAGGCCATTATATATAATATATTTGTATATATATATATATTATATATATTTCGTCGATTTCTTTTTAAAACGTATTTTATAAATCGTTTTAAATTCATTTTTGAAACGATTTCAACTTCATATTCAATTTCGAATCGAAATTGAACATTCCACATCATCGATATACGAATGATAATATTATCAAAACGTTATATTTTGAAATCACTTCCTTTTCTATATTCATTATAAAAACGAATATAATTGATATAAATATCGCTGACGTCAAAATGGCGCATCTCTAATCAACACGGCTTTATATATTTCAATAAATTCGTTATTCTATTCAACAAATGAATATTTATTCTATTCAACACATGAATATATTTTTCTTTCAACACATGAATATTCTCAACACATGAGCACTGTCAACACATGACTATTTTTGTTATTTAATATATTTTATAAAATTATGGTATCTATCGTTTGATTTTTAAATCAGACTCAAACCGTAAAGTAGTAAGAGAATGATTCCCTAAGTATTAACCCCGAAGGCCGAAACCAATATCAAATCAATACCCAGGAAACCACTCATCTTATCTATTTTTCAGTTAGTTTCTGACTTTAAATATGATAAAGATGTAAATTGTAATAACCCAGAAATTCTGAACCAGTTTAAAATTTTTATTTTGGCAATTTTAGCAAATTTTGAATATTTAAAATGGATTATTTTAAATATTATCGACGAGAAATTTATTTTGAATAGGATTCGAATGTATATATTATATACGTCGTCATTAGAATATATATAAATAATTATATATAATTATAAATAGAATTGAAAATGGCGCGGTAGTTCGATAATTTGATTTCAAACTTCAATTGAATGTACCGGGTGCAAAACAATCCGGATTTTAGTGAAACCAAAAACATTAGGATCTAGTTGATAATATCTTTCAGACGAATCCGAAAAATCGAAATTTCATAGCGGGAATCAAAAGATATGTCCAGTTGAAAATTCTGAATAGTCGCTATGGAATTCAGGCCCTTAAAAATTGACATTTTGCAAACGACTTCGGATTTCGACGAAACCACTTTTGTTGGGTTCGTTATGTCTAATTATTGCTAGATTCCAAATGTCATAATTTTTCGAATCAATGTGTAAGCGTGGCAAAGGAAAACGCGTTTGACCAGTTTCAATTGATTTTAATTGACTGGAAAATGGCCATTTTTCCAACGGTCTCAGAATTCGACGAAACTAGTTTTGTTAGGACCGTATCGTCAATACGAAGCCAGAAAATATTTTTTAGGAATTTTTCTAGTTAGTGTGTGACCCCGGTAAATTGAAATGTATGTTTAAAATAGAATATATAGATTTAAATGTTGAATTCAACGGAAACTGATCAAAACGATCGAATCAGCTTGCGATACATATCCCATTGTGTTCGGAATGGGGGTAAAACGCTAAGGACGACAGGCGGTGGGCCTCGTTTAGAGGTCGTATGTAAAAGTCAACTTTTTGCAAATAAAATAATTAAATAAATTAAACTCTCCCTCTCTCCTCTCCTTATCTTCTCTCTGGCCCCTCCCTTTACTCTTCGATTCAGTAGAAAAGAAAAACAAAGAAAAAGAAAAAAAAAACCTCTCGATCTCGATCTCGTCGCCGTCCGTTCTCGCCACTGCCTTAGCTCCGGCGCCGACCCCAGAAACCTCCCCCCTCCTTCTCCTGTCAAGTCGAGGTACCCGAAACCCCATTGCCCCAAATCGAAGCCCAAATCCACCTGAAACCCTAGCCGATCCAAGCCGCCACCTGACGACACCCCACCGCGCCACCCTGCCACCTAGCGCCGCCGTTGGGATCCTCCTCCGGTCAAGAGCAGCAGCGGTGATTTGGTCTGCAATTTCCAGACCTACTGGTGGAGCTTTGTGCGACTACAGTTCGCACTGTTCATGAAGAAGACGCTGGGTAATTTTATAAGCGTAAATACATTGTTTATAGATCAGTTTTTCTAACAATACATTGTTTATAGATCAGTTTTTCTAACAATACATTGTTTTAAATATGAAAATAAATCTGAAAATATATTGTTATAAATCTGAAAATATATTGTTATAAATCTGAAAATATATTGTAATAAATCTGAAAATATATTGTTATAAAATCTGAAAATATATTGTTATAAATCTGAAAATATATTGCTTTAAATCTGAAAATAAAGTATATATAAAGATTTGTTTTTTTTTTAAATTGAAAACGATTTCAAAATGAATTGAATAGAAAACAATTTCGAAATGAATTGAATATAAAACGATTTCGAAATGAATTGAATATAAAGTGATTTCGAAATGAATTGAATATAAAGTGATTTTAAAATGATTATTGAAAAGTGATTTCGAAATGAATATTGAAAAGTGATTTCGAAATGAATTGAATATAAAACGATTTCGAAATGAATTGAACAAAAAGAATTTGATTTCAATTGCATATATAACGAATTTGATTTGAATAGAAAACGAATTTGATTTCAATTGAAATATATAACGAATTTGATTTCAATTGCATATATAACGAATTTGATTTGAATAGAAAACGAATTTGATTTCAATTGCATATATAACGAATTTGATTTGAATAAAAAACGAATTTGATTTCAATTGAAATATATAACGAATTTGAATCAAATAGAAAACCACTTTGAATTGAATCGAATTGAAAACGAATTTGAATTGAATTTAAAACGAAGTGAAATGAATTCAAATTGAATTGAAACTTGAGTTGAATAGAAATGAATTTTAAAACGAATTTATAAGGAAAGATTCAATTTTGATTTGAATTGAGATGGAAGTTGAAATTGTTTTTGAAACGAATTCTAAACTATTTATAAAATTCATTTTGAATGGTAATCGATGAAATATATATTATATATATTATATATATAATATAATGGCCTGAATAGAACGCGCCGCGCCGCGGCAGTTCGTGAATTTCGACCATTTATTTCAAACGGACATTACGGGAGATCCGACCGTCGGATTCTCCTAAAACCGAAACCGTTGGGTTCGTATCGGAAAGAGCTTTCTAACGAATATTAGAAATTTGAAATCTAACGGTTGGATTTGGAGATACGTCCAAATTGAAAAGGGTCGCTGTAAGTGCAGTTCGATGGCCGTTGATGGAAATCGACTGTACGGGCCTTGATAAAATTATTAAAAATAGTAATAATTTGTGTAAAATCATAAGAAATGATTTGGGAAAATTTGGGACGAAAAACTCCATATTTGAAAAGATAAAAATAGATTTTTATCGAAATGAACTAGATTGAACTAAATTTAAAACCCGATTTTTTTTTAAATAAATAAATTAGATTTAAAAAGGGGTTTTAAATAATCGGAACTTCTAATATATTTGATTGGATTTGAAATGGTTTTATCGTGAACGGTGTTTTAAATAACACTAGTTCTTTAACCCAATAACAAATAGAATGTGATTTGGGTTTGTCGTGAACTGTGTTTTAAATAACACCTAGTTCTTTAACCCAGTAAAAGGAGTTTTAACGAATCTGCAATTAGGTTGAAATGTGAACCTATAATCTAAATTATCAAATTTAGAAATGAGCGAGAATGGAGTATCGCCAGTTTTGCTCCAAAGCGATAGTTAAATCTTTAATTAGATTTGAACGTGAAATGGTAATTAATTTTACCGATAACACCATAGTATTAGATATGGAGTATTACCAGTTTTGCTTCATGGGATGAATAGGTTGGGATTGGGAAATAATTACTTCGTTGTGGTTCGATGTAACACCCCACCTCCGTTAAGGTCACTCACAAAGGGAATGCCTTAACTTTGGTGGAGCATTTTAGTAAACAGAACAGAAACTTACAAGATAGATAAAACGACACTTGAAAAATTTTAACTTTATTACAGCGGAAACAGAAATCAATATGGTTACATCCTTTCAAATCTCAGAATTCAAGTACAAAATATCAGTCTTGTACAAAAGCCTTCAAAATGCATGGTTTAAAATCATAATCCCCATAGAACGGAAGCTATACAGAGCCAAGCCATACTTTAAGCACTTCAAGCAAAGAGAAATCCGGATCAAGCTAAAGTATTCCCTCCTTGGATAACCTGGGGGGGAAACGGAAGAAAGGAGGCGAAACAACAAGGGTAGGACAAAAAGTCTGGAAAGTCCAGTGACTTTCAGCATATGAACAGATAATAATAATATGATATGAACATAAAACTGGATGTGAGATAACTGTAACAGGTGTAGCAGATATAACAGAAGAGCAGAATGACATAAACTATTGCTTCACACTTCTCTGCACTAATACTAGTATAACAGAATTAGGTGTCACCCTAATGTCTAAACTGAAGCAGGAATGGGTACAGAATAATTTAACAGAAACAGAATGCTAATAATGGGCCTTTACTACCCGATCAGAAACAGACAGAAGCAGAAACAGATTAATCCCTACGGAAACAGAATGTAGAATTAGATGTACACTAGTAATGGGCCTTTACCACCTAAACGGACGGTACCACACAGAAACAGACAGGTGTTACCACCCAACAGAAACAGACGGTACCAACAGAAACAGACAGAACTAAGTGTACCCTAAAACCCTACCCCAAGCGATCGGCTCCCTAATACATAAATATCCTGTGTCGGCCCCACATTAGGGTGTATCACTCCCTAAAGTGACAACCAATTGGCACAGACCTATTTACAGATGTCACGGCGTCTTACATCCTCAGAGGCAGACCGAGATCCATGCACGCACATGACCCGGTTGGAACGCACCATCAACACCCCTCGCCATTATCAGAATGAACCGCTTATAATTAGTTCAATAAGCGTGCCCGGACCCTACCTACTGTTGGGTCAAAGTTTTGATACCAGAAAGGGTTACTGACTAATATGGGTCCCAAACAACAGATGACACAAGTAATTCCCCTCCTAACCTTGTGTCCCCAGACTAACAGATCTTAGATTAACTTGTTTACAAGTTCAGACATACAGAATTCAGATTTACTAGTTCACAGATTAAGTAACAAGTTTTCAGACTAACAGATCAGATGTACAGATTTTCAGATTTGTCTAACTTTGTATTGGGTCTACAGATTCATGGACGGGTTTACTACACCTATTAATCCAATTGGTTTAACCCTATTTCCCCCAATACGTTTTAGACGTCATTCTTATCTTAGATTTGCATTAATTAATTATTAATGCCCAGACCTCTCACATTAGGTCGCTAGCTTGTGGCCGCTGGATGGGCCGGGCGGTTCCGGGCAGACTTCTGCCACAAGCCAGACCTAACCTCGTGTCTTAAGTAGGTTATGACTAACTTCTCACATTAGAACCTATTGTTTGTGGCCACTAGATGTGTCGGGCGGTTCCGGGCAGAATTACGCCGCAAACTCATTCTAACCTCGAGTTAGTCACGTTTATCTTTGCGGCCAATTAATTAATAATTTACCGTTTATGCGCACGCCCAATATATATGCCAATTCAGATTATATCAATAACAGGATGATTATATCAACCCAGCAGATAACAGATTTTAGCAGATTATATGACTTAACGGATTTAACAGATTTAGCAACTTAGCAGATTTTGGTATATAACAGGTTAGGCATTTAAACAAATAAATTTAACAGATTTAGGCATTTTCAATAGACTTAGCGGATGATAGATCCAGCAGATGAATAGATCTAGTAAACTAGGCAGTAGAACAGAACTAGCAGATTAAGCAATATAACAGAACTAGCAGATTAGGTGATATAATAAAACTATCAGATTAGGAAAATATAGCAGAACTAGCAAATTTGGCAATTATAACTGATTTTCATCATTCCTTAAAGTTTCACATATCTTGCCTAATTATAAATTTGGCCTAAATTTGCATGCCTAAATAGTGGTCATGATTCACACTAGGATCATATACCCTACGTTTGCATTGAATTTGCATGTCATAGATTATGGTCATAATTTACATGTCCCAATTTAGTTCCACTTGCCTAGTATAAAAGATTCACATATAAATTATACCAACTATAGCCATCTATTTCAATGCATGTCATATATTCAAAAAATCTCCTACTTAGGTGTTATTCACACTTGATAGTTATCAAATCTTAATATGGATCTTCACACCTAAGTTATAATCCGTTATAAAATATGCCCAAGGATCTAGATCTAACATATGATATGTGTTTTAGTTCAGATCTTAATATTCCAGATTTGCAAGTTATGTATTATCATATGATAATCCCAAACAGTCATATATGCACAGATCTAGATCTAGTTTATATACTCAAATCAGTCACAGATCAGTCCAATTATGCCTTAGATTTATGTTCTAAGTTCCAAGTCCAACCTATGTTCGTTCCTCAAATCAATCACATATCGGTCATGCCCAATTTATGCACATTCATTTGATTGTCCCAAACATTTCAGCGTATGTTGATCTCTTATGAGATTGGCTCAGGCTCGTGGTAGCCTGGCTATAGAACAGAAAGAGGAAAGAGGTACAGAATAAAACAGATCAGATCAGAACAGATATAACCTTAGATTCAGATTTAGACTTCATGTCACAATCAAAATTAACGTTTATATCGGAAAGTAACTGCACTTGCCTTAATTGGATTAAAGAAAGAACTCTAGTTATTGTAGAACCGTTGCAGAAGCTTTAATCTCTAAATTAATTTAGGTTGATGTTGATTGTCTTCTAGTTTTGATTTCAGCAAAGTAGCAACGCCATTTTTATTTTTAATTTAGAACAGAGGCAGAGTAGAAGCAGAATAGAATTGTGTGCAGAGAAGGCTGGGTTTGGGGCTGTTTAAATAGGCTTAGGCAGACGAATCTAGACAGAAAACGAGACCAGATACATCAGAACGCACCCAGGCAGAAAAGCAGATTCGGGAGGCAGGTCGACCCCAGGTTGACTCTAGGGTCGACTCTAGGGTCAACCCCTTGGGGGCAGGTCGACTCTAGGGTCGACCCCTGGGGGCAGGTCGACTCTAGGGTCGACTCCCCAGTCGACATGGTCTGTGTTGTTCATTTTTTTTCTGAACTTTGGAAGGCCATAACTTGGTCATATGGACTCCGATTTACGAAATTTCGGACTCAATTTCGCGTATTTTTCCGAGACGAACGCAATGGCACAGCCCATTTCCCTTGATTCTGATTTTATATTTTAATTATACTCAGATTTGTAATTCTTAAGTTCACAGAAAATACGGGGTGTTACATTCTCCCCTCCTTAAAGGATTTCGTCCCCGAAATCTTCAAGTTAAGAAGAATGTGTCCTACCATCCAATCACTCATCTACTCAGTCATCATCCACAAGCATCCATTGTCCTTAGAAATTTCTAGTGCTATATGAACATTTGCAAAAGTGTGTGTATATGTTCCTTATCTAATGCAAAGATCAGGCGGTCTACTGATTCAGTTGACCTCCTTAATGCGAATTATGTCAGTGCCATAAGTCCAATATGTATGCAATTTTCCTATTTGATACATATTATTTCTATATGAGTGCACAACCATCCACTCATATGCAACATCCATGTGCTGATTCAACCATTTTGCATCCATAAAATTTAAAAATGCTCACTAATCCATATGCAGTATGAGAGTGTTTTCGAGCCGATCTAGTGCCTAGTGTGTGTATATGCATCCACGGGCAACCACTAGCAACAACTTGCATCCACTTGCAACCATCAAACATAACATGTCTCAAACACATGTTTACACCCATTAGTTTCTACCTAAAGTTCGAAGATTCGATCGATAGGATACAGTCGAATGATGGAAGCGAGTATAGATAAGTCAAAGACTTGGTTCCCATTAGACATTGGTTGAGAAAATAATTCCCCTAAGTATCAACCCCGAAGACCGAAATCAACATCAGATTGACACCCAGAGGATCACCTCCTTTAGCCAATGTCAAAACTGGAAAGCAGAATTATTCAAATATTTACAGACTACTGGTACAGATCAGGTTCCCTAATGATTCTTAGGAAGCTAAGTATGATAAAAATCATATCCCACAAAAACTCAGAATGTATGCGTCATACTTGACGTCTAACACATATATCCCTCAAACCCCAATCTCAAACAGATGAGCCATAACCCTTTGGGTCTGAGTCTACAGCGGAATTCAGAAATAATACTAGTATTAAAGTGTAGAGTATTGATTACAAAATCAAAATACCAGAATCAGAAAAAGTCTTAACTCCATAATCAGATAAAGAAATTAAACCTACTATAGAAATTTTCCTATTTCTATCCTATCCACTAGCCTCGAGAGTGTTTGCATGCCCTCCTTGCCCTTGTCTCTTCGGGCAGTCCCTAGTGAAGTGTCCCATCTCTCTACAGTTGAAGCAAGTGCCTTTCCTTTATCTGCAATCCTTGTTCAGATGAGTCGAGCTCCCACAAGTAAAGAACTTTTTCCCCTTCTTATCTTCAGTCTTTTCATCCTTCTTTTGTGTTTCTTTTTGGGCCCCGCTTTCTTATTCTGTGGTTCTTCCTTCTTTGTCTCTTTCGGGCCCTTGTCTTCCTCGTGCAGTAGTGCCATATCCACCAATTTCTCGTAAGTCGCTCCCACGGGTACATGGGTCATGGCTAGGCTGTGCAGTGGCTCGTTCAATCCTGTAACAAAGCGGAGAGCCTTTTTATGCTGAGTGTTGACTAAATCCAATCCGAACCTAACTAGTTGGTTGAACTGGTTGACGTATTCCTTGACCGTCATACTTCCTTGCTTAAGAGATAAGAACTTTTCCAGTTGTAAACTCCGTTCAGCTTGCGAGAGAAATTTTGTCTCAAACCTTGTTCCGAAATCCATCCATGTCTCAACCAGCCTCTCGGCGTTAGTGACTTCCCACCAGTAGGAAGATTCGTCTTTGAGCAGCTATACCTCCAACTGTACCTTCTGCTTATCGTCCACCTCGAAGATAACGAATAGATCCTCAGTTTCTTTGAGCCAATTCCTCGCTTCTACGAATGATTCAGTTCCTTTGAAATCCTTCCCACCCATGGCCCTAAAATCTCTACAGATCTTTGAGAAAGTAATTGCACGAGGAGGGGGTGGGGGAGGGGGATCATTTGCTGGACCTGCAGCGGCGGTCCTAGCCTCAAGATATTGACGAAACCAACCGGGTACATGAACACCCTCTGGTATCTCAGATGCTTCAGACATGCTAAAACGAAAAAGGAAAGGTTCAATACAAAAAGGACTGAAAGAAAGATATATGGCTCTTGGGGATTATGTTTTTCAAAATAAGCTTTATTTTTGAAAATACTTCCTTTCAAAACCTTTTTGAAAATAGTTTTCAAAACTTTTTATAAAATTTGGTAACCTTTAGCTCTGATACCAAGTGTAACACCCCACCTCCGTTAAGGTCACTCATAAAGGGAATGCCTTAACTTTGGTGGAGCATTTTAGTAAACAGAACAGAAACTTACAAGACAGATAAAACAGCACTTGAAAATTTTTAACTTTATTACAGCGGAAACAGAAATCAATATGGTTACATCCTTTCGAATCTCAGAATTCAAGTACAAAATATCAGTCTTGTACAAAATCCTTCAAAATGCATGGTTTAAAATCATAATCCCCATAGAACGGAAGCTATACAGAGCCAAGCCATACTTTAAGCACTTCAAGCAAAGAGAAATCCGGATCAAGCTAAAGTATTCCCTCCTTGGATAACCTGGGGGGAAACGGAAGAAAGGAGGCGAAACAACAAGGGTCAGACAAAAAGTCTGGCAAGTCCAGTGACTTTCAGCATATGAACAGATAATAATAATATGATATGAACATAAAACTGGATGTGAGATAACTGTAACAGGTGTAGCAGATATAACAGAAGAACAGAATGACATAAACTATTGCTTCACACTTCTCTGCACTAATACTAGTATAACAGAATTAGGTGTCACCCTAATGTCTAAACTGAAGCAGGAACGAGTACAGAATAATTTAACAGAAACAGAATGCTAATAATGGGCCTTTACTACCCGATCAGAAACAGACAGAAGCAGAAACAGATTAATCCCTACGGAAACAGAATGTAGAATTAGGTGTGCACTAGTAATGGGCCTTTACCACCCAAACGGACGGTACCACACAGAAACAGACAGGTGTTACCACCCAACAGAAACAAACGGTACCAACAGAAACAGACAGAACTAAGTGTACCATAAAACCCTACCCCAAGCGATCGGCTCCCTAATACATAAATATCCTGTGTCGGCCCCACAGTAGGGTGTATCACTCCCTAAAGTGACAACCAATTGGCACAGACCTATTTACAGATGTCACGGCGTCTTACATCCTCAGAGGCAGACCGGGATCCATGCACGCACATGACCCGGTTGGAACGCACCATCAACACCCCTCGCCATTATCAGAATGAACCGCTTATAAATAGTTCAGTAAGCGTGCCCGGACCCTACCTACTGTTGGGTCAAAGTTTTGATACCAGAAAGGGTTACTGACTAATATGGGTCCCAAACAACAGATGACACAAGTAATTCCCCTCCTAACCTTGTGTCTCCAGACTAACAGATCTTAGATTAACTTGTTTACAAGTTCAGACATACAGAATTCAGATTTACTAGTTCACAGATTAAGTTAACAAGTTTTTAGACTAACAGATCAGATGTACAGATTTTTCAGATTTGTCTAACTTTGTATTGGGCCTACAGATTCATGGACGGGTTTACTACACCTATTAATCCAGTTGGTTTAACCCTATTTCCCCCAATACGTTTTAGACATCATTCTTATCTTAGATTTGCATTAATTAATTATTAATGCCCAGACCTCTCACATTAGGTCGCTAGCTTGTGGCCGCTGGATGGGCCGGGCGGTTCCGGGCAGACTTCTACCACAAGCCAGACCTAACCTCGTGTCTTAAGTAGGTTATGACTAACTTCTCACATTAGAACCTATTGTTTGCGGCCACTGGATGTGCCGGGCAGTTCCGGGCAGAATTACGCCACAAACTCATTTTAACCTCGAGTTAGTCACGTTTATCTTTGCGGCCAATTAATTAATAATTTACCGTTTATGCGCACGCCCAATATATATGCCAATTCAGATTATATCAATAACAGGATGATTATATCAACCCAGCAGATAACAGATTTTAGCAGATTATATGACTTAACGGATTTAACAGATTTAGCAACTTAGCAGATTTTGGTATATAACAGGTTAGGCATTTAAACAAATAAATTTAACAGATTTAGGCATTTTCAACAGACTTAGCGGATGACAGATCCAGCAGATGAATAGATCTAGTAAACTAGGCAGTAGAGCAGAACTAGCAGATTAAGCAATATAACAGAACTAGCAGATTAGGCGATATAATAAAACTATCAGATTAGGCAAATATAGCAGAACTAGCAAATTTGGAAATTATAACTGATTTTCATCATTCCTTAAAGTTTCACATATCTTGCCTAATTATAAATTTGGCCTAAATTTAGATGCCTAAATAGTGGTCATGATTCACACTAGGATCATATACCCTACGTTTGCATTGAATTTGCATGTCACAGATTATGGTCATAATTTACATGTCCCAATTTAGTTCCACTTGCCTAGTACAAAAGATTCACATATAAATTATACCAACTATAGCCATCTATTTCAATGCATGTCATATATTCAAAAAATCTCCTACTTAGGTGTTATTCACACTTGATAGTTATCAAATCTTAATATGGATCTTCACACCTAAGTTATAATCCGTTATAAAATATGCCCAAGGATCTAGATCTAACATATGATATGTGTTTTAGTTCAGATCTTAATATTCCAGATTTGCAATTTATGTATTATCATATGATAATCCCAAACAGTCATATATGCACAGATCTAGATCTAGTTCATATACTCAAATCAGTCACAGATCAGTCCAATTATGCCTTAGATTTATGTTCTAAGTTCCAAGTCCAACCTATGTTCTTTCCTCAAATCAATCACATATCGGTCATGCCCAATTTATGCACATTCATTTGATTGTCCCAAACATTTCAGTGTATGTTGATCTCTTATGAGATTGGCTCAGGCTCGTGGTAGCCTGGCTATAGAACAGAAAGAGGAAAGAGGTACAGAATAAAATAGATCAAATCAGAATAGATATAACCTCAGATTCAGATTTAGAGTTCATGTCACATTCAAAATTAACGTTTATATCGGAAAGTAACTGCACTTGCCTTAATTGGATTAAAGAAAGAACTCTAGTTGTTGTAGAACCGTTGCAGAAGCTCTAATCTCTAAATTAATTTAGGTTGATGTTGATTGTCTTCTAGTTTTGATTTCAGCAGAGTAGCAACGCCATTTTTATTTTTAATTTAGAACAGAGGCAGAGTAGAAGCAGAATAGAATTGTGTGCAGAGAAGGCTGGGTTTGGGGCTGTTTAAATAGGCTTAGGCAGACGAATCTAGACAGAAAACGAGACCAGATACATCAGAACGCACCCAGGCAGAAAAGCAGATTCGGGAGGCAGGTCGACCCCCTGGGGGCAGGTCGACTCTAGGGTCGACTCTAGGGTCGACCCCCTGGGGGCAGGTCGACTCTATGGTCGACTCCCCAGTCGACCTGGTCTGTGCTGTTTAATTTTTTTCTGAACTTTGGAAGGCCATAACTTGGTCATATGGACTCCGATTTACGAAATTTCGGACTCTATTTCGCGTATTTTTCCGAGACGAACGCAATGGAACATCCTGTTTCCCTTGATTCGGAATTTATATTTTAATTATACTCAGATTTGTAATTCTTAAGTTCACAGAAAATACGGGGTGTTACATTCGCTAATCTTGACTAGCTTAGAAAACCATAATTTTGGTTTGAAACCATCCAAAGGAAGATTAAAGGATAAATTTTAAAGAATTTATCTTCGATAAAATTAATGGGAACCTTTCCCTGAAAATATGAATTGGAATGAGGCGTATGTTGTATTTGTGTAACATTTGTTTTTAATATACGTGGGTTGTTCGGAAAGTCCGGGTTCATACCCATTCTAAATATCCGATTCGACGATATGTCGAAGATGAAGACGGTGGTTGAAGACCGGAAGTCTTCACATCGTTTGGATTATTACTGACGATCCTGATTGGGTTGTACACCCAAGAGGATGGAAATAGTTGGTGGTCGTCCAGACGTACTTGGAGATGGATGGATATGCGAGGAAAGTGCCTCCGGTTTCGATCAGACCCAGAACGGACTTGTAAATGGATTGTGTGTCTGACATTGGATTTTATTCTGTATTGATTGATTTCTATTAAATATACATCTGTTTGGCGGCGGAGAATTTATTCTTTTGCTTAACGCCCTTCTCTGAGACATACGAGCTCAGAGGTTGTATATCGATGGACATCAGTCGCATGGCATGAATTGCCTGTGTGGCACGCTAAGATGCAATGATCAAGGCTTTTGTTGAAAAGCAAAGTCTTGTGGTTGATGATCAAAGCACGCCTACGTGGCAGCTTTGTGTATAACGTGAATTCGCGAGCCTCACACCTCGGTATGAGTTAAAAACGGGATACGGACCGCTGGGAGAGCACGACGTTTCTTTCTAGCTATGGTGGTGTCAGTGACTTACCAGCCCTGACATTTATATACTTTTCACCTTTGTGGTTGTTGGAATGAGGCGCCTCGATTATAGGTCTGTAAGGACCGAGAAACGTGTGTTCAGGAATTGCCAATCCTCTAACGTAAGTAAGGACCGGCCCAGCCGATTCCAGGGTTGCCCAGAGTGCGTAACCCTGAGGCATTTGCTAGAGTGTCTCGAACGCAGAGAGGAGCTTGCCCCTTGCCTCGACTCATGACGGAATCCAATTTCCAATACGTGATATTGCGGTTTTAATTGTAGAACTAGTATGGAGACATGATAGATGGTACCCATGCCGTCTATGATTGATATTTATGATTGAAATTGTTTTGACACTATACACTTATAATAGTATCAAATGATTTGTTTTAAACGTACCAAGCATGTTTGGCTATTATAAGGGAAAACCCTATCCTCCGGCTTGCGTTGCATTGTGTGATGGGACCTGGGTCTTATAATAGCTTCATTTTTCGAAAAAGCATTGCATCGTTTATTCTATGCACTGGTATTCTTGGGAGGAAACCCGTTCCGTGTTATACGGCGTGGTCCCTTGAATCACTCTCTTTTTAAAGTAAAGCTTTAAATAACAGTTTTAGTTCTCACACCAGTCACATGACTGACCTGGAGTTTATTATTTTAACCTAAACTCTGGGTGCCCCTATTTCCCGCATGGGCAGCTAGTAGTTTTGGTTTTGCAGATTTATATTCACAGGATCCTGGTTTACAGCTGGAATGATATCCGGAAAGCTCTGTATCCGTATATCACCTTCAGTTGTGCTTTGTATTATTTTTCCGCTGCTTTGTAATTTATTGTAATCTCTGATATTTATCGAATGTAATTTATTCATTTATACTCTGTATATTCTTGTATCTGATGGAATTGTTGTAATAGCAATGAAATGTTCTTCCGTCTGCGTTCTGATTTGTCTTGTCCTCACAGTAATTCGTTCTTTCTCATCTCTTCGGAGACCGGGGAAGTTCGGGTCGCTACATAAATTTTATTGTTAAAATATTTCTTTCAACACATGATAATTTTCAACACATGATTATTTATATTTTATAATATTCTTTATTTCCCCAATTGGAATGAGGCCCAATCAATTACCATATAATGTTAATTATATGGTTCTCATACAACACATGTATATAATAGCAACGATAAATAATCAACCATCATCCAAAATGCACCACACAACTGCATAAGCATCAAATATAAATAATTAACGCTCACACATTCTATCGACCAATCGATCGACATACAATTAAATAATTGGGATTAGTGTATGCCAAATATCATCCCAATACCCATGTGGGGTTTCAAACAATCAAACATAGATTTTATTGGTGCAGTTGGTCGATGTGTAAAATTTATCGTCCCAATCAACATCAGTCAAATCAGTGTATATAAACAAATCGTCCGATTTGTTTATAAATATTTACTTTATATATACGTTAAAATTATATTTTTAACTATAAAATATTTTCCACTATAAAATATTTTATTTCATTCCACATCACACAATCAACCACATATCAAAATCAAACAAACAAGCATACAAGCCGTCCATGGTCTGTGGACGACGGGTGTCGGGTGCTACTAAACACCGTCTGCATCCTAGTATATATTTTTAACTAGAAATGAAGATTTAAAGTGAGAAATTCTCACCGACTAGCTAATCCAATACCACGACTCTTCATATGTAGAAATCTTCGTCGTGCTCGCCTTTTGTAACTTTCGTTGCCCGTAGCCACTACATATATAAAAATCACATTTTTATATTGTTGCTATGTATATAAAAACCACATTTTTACACCGCTACTATATAGATAAAAATTCTATTTTTATACCGCTACTATATAGATAAAAATTCTATTTTTATTTCTACTTCATATATAAAGATTGAATTTTTAATACTTCTATAATATAAAAATCATATTTTTATTACTTTTATAATATATAAATCATATCTTTCCTACTTCAAAAATATAATCTTTTCGTTATTTCATTATAAAAATCATTTCTTTATCTCTTCTATAAATTAAAAATCGAATTTTTATTCTTTCTAAAATATAAAAATCATATTTTCATTCTCTTACATTAATAAAAATCATATTTTTATTACTCTACGTTAATAAAAATTATATTTTTATTCCTAAAAATCATACCTTTATATTTGTTAACGATGAATATTCGCAATCATAAGAACACGATTCTTTTGAATTAAAATAAAGAAACAAAAAAAACAAAAGGTTATTTTAAAAATAGAAATCACCTCGCTACAGTCGAAGGAGGGTGCTCATTGTCGAATGCAGGTGGTGCGGGTCCGGCCAGAGGCGGCGGGTGGTGGCACGAGGCCCGGCGTGGCTGTTTGGGGCGCCTGTGGTTTAGGGTTGGGCGCGGATTTTCTTGTGATTGGGAAGGAGAGGAAAAAGAGGGGATCGGAGATGGCTGGATTGGGCGGAGGCTGAGGGGTGCGGCGCTCCGGCGATGGGAGGGCTCGGACGTGGCGGTTTAGTGGGGATGGTGGGGTTTTTGGGGCCGTCGATCGCCGGAGAGGGGGGTGTTTGGCGAGCTGCGCCGCCACCTGGGGGGCAGTTGGTCAACGTCGACGAACTGGGGTGGCGACGAGCGGTTTCCCCCTTTTCTCTTTTTTTTATTTTAATTCTAAAATGAATAGATCAGGGATAGAGAAGGAAGTCAAAGGGGAAGTTATATAATAATATATATTTTATTTTAATTTAATTTTAAAAAGTAACTTTTTCATTCGAACTCGAAACGAGACCCACCGCCTGTTGTCCCTAGCTAATTACCCCCATTCGAACACAATGGGATATGTATCGTTGGCTGATTCGACTGTTTCGATCAGTTTTCGTTAAAATCAAAATATAAATCTATATATTGAATTTGAACGCGCATTTCAATTTACCGGGGCCACATATGGACTATAAAAATTGCAGAAAAATATTTTCTAGCTTCATATTGATGATACGGTCCTAATAAAACTAATTTCGTCGAATTCTGAGACCGTTTGAAAAATGGCCATTTTCCAGTCGATTAAAATCAACAGAAACTGATCAAACGCGTTTTCCTTTGCCACGCTTACATATTCAATCGGAAAATTACCAATTTCATAACCTAGCAATAACTTGACATCACGGATCCAACAAAAGTGGTTTCGTCGAAATCCGAGGTCGTTTGCAAAATTTCCATTTTTAAGAGCCAGAATTCCATAGCGACTATACTGAATTTTCAACTGGACATAACCTTTTATTCCCGCTATGAAATTTCGATTTTTCGGATTTGTTGGAAAGATATTCTCAACTAGATTCAAATATTTTTGGTTTCGCTAAAATCCGATTTATTTTGAATCCTGCACATTCATTTGAACTTTGAAATCGAATTATCGAACTACCGCGCCATTTCCAATTCCTTTTTATTTAAAATAAAATAATTATATTCTAACGAAGATTCGAATAAATATATACGTTCAAATTCTATTCAAAATAAATTTCTCATCGATATTATTTAAAATAATTCATTTTAAATATTCAAAATTCATCGAAATTGCCAAAATAAAAATTTTAAATTGGCTCAGAATTTCCGGGTTGTTACAATCTCCCCCACTTAAAACTTTTCGTCCCCGAAAAGGAACGGAGCTAAAAGTTGTTTAACTAATCAACTCAACTTCCTTTGTTTTCTTTACGGCTTAAGTTCTTCAACTTTTCAATTTCTAAGAACTTTTCAAATTTTTCAAAAATTTGGCTAACACCCTAAATTTTCGAAAAATTTCTCCATAACCTCCCCTACACCGGGGACTTCAGGATATTTCATATAGCCTCCCATGGCCTTCTTCAATCCAAAAGAAAAAGAAAAAGCCAAGCGGCTAGCCTATCGGCTCATAAAATCATCATCACCCAAACAAAACAGTAAATTATGGTAAACATGTACCTATTTGTCGGGCAAACAATTTTATTCTTCTACTCTAGCCTCCTTGCTATGACCTGTTCAATGTAAGTACATCTATATGCATGCATTTGTAATTATTTTTCAATATAGTTCAATATTCGGTTCAATTAGGCCAAATGGTTCAAAATTTTAATTAATCAAAACAATAATCAAACAACACAACCATCAATCAATTAGTGAATTAACGTTTCAAATTCATAACTTTGATATATATACAGAAAATCATGTTTTTGATGCCAAATCACAACAATAATCCTATATAGTTTTGGTTCTCACACCAGTCTAATGGAAATATATAGATATCACACCTTCGAAACTCGAATATGAATACTGATGATTATGCACCATCATCAGAATCATCCCCAGGTGTCTAAAATGTGATTTTATATCTATCCAGTATATTTAAAACTTTGAATATATGTTCATGACGCGTATATGCAATATCTTTATATACTCGATTGTCCAAATTCAATACAAATAAAATATTCAAATACGTATAAACTGGTTTAAATTTTCAAAACAATATTGTTTTCATTTGAAAAATATACTCCTCACACTCGTTCTAGGACACTACTGATCCTATCTCTAACGAGTCATTCTAATTGGATATTACTAATCCAATATCTGATGAATTCTTTCGTTCGGTTCTAATATGTCTTGTTCTCGAGCTCTGTAAACCAAAGCTCTGATACCAGATGTAACGGTAAGGAATTTCGCTCGATCTGAATTGATCGTTAAACCGACCAAGACCATTCGAAACCCCTGATCGTTTTGAGAACACGAAAAATCGGAACGCAAACAGAAGAACATTTCATTGTTTATTACAAAAATTCCATCAGCATACAAGAATATACAGAGTATGACTAAGTATTACACATTCGATAAATATCAGAGATTACAATAAATTACATAGCAGCGGAAAAACAATACAAAACACAACTGAAAGTAACACACGGATACAGAGCTTTCCGAGCATCATTCCAGTTGTAAATCAGGATCCTGTGAATATAAATCTGCAAAACCAAAACTACTAGCTGCCCGTGTGGAAAATAGGGGCACCCAGAGTTTAGGTTAAAACAATAAACTCCAGGTCAGTCATGTGACTGGTGTGAGAACTAAAACAGTTATTTAAAACTTTACTTTAAAAGAGAGTAATTCAAGGGACCACGCCGTATAACACGGAACGGCTTTCCTCCCAAGAATACTAGTGCATATAATAAAACAGCGCAATGCTTTTTGGAAAAATGAAGCTATTATAAGACCCAGGTCCCATCACACAATGCAACGTAAGCCGGAGGATAGGGTTTTCCCTTATAACAGCCAAACATGCTTGGTACGTTTAAAACAAATCATTCGATACTATTATAAGTGTATAGTGTCAATACAATTTCAATCATAAATATTAATCATAGACGGCATGGGTACCATATATCAGTCGCCATACTAGGCTCTACAAATAAAACCGAATATCACGTATTGGAAATTGGATTCCATCATGAGTCGAGGCAAAGGGCAAGCTCCTCTCCGATTCGAGACACTCTAGCTAATGTCTCAGGACCACACACAGCGATCCCTTGGAACCTCCAAGGTCGGTCCTCTCTTACTTTTGAGGATTGGCAATTCCTGAACACACGTTTCCCGGTCCTATAGGACCTATATATAATGGTCTGTACGTCGGCTCACATAGTGCCAGTTATCGACCATATATTCGTGGCGCCTCGCATTCCAACAACCACACAGGTGAAAAGTATATAAATGTCAGCCAGTTTAAGCACTGACACCACCACTAGCTAGAAAGAAACGTCATGCACTCCTTGGGTCCTTATCCCGTTTTTGACTCATACCGAGGTGTGAGGCTCGCGAATTAACGTTATACACAAAGCTGCGCCACACAGGCCGTGCTTTGATCATCAACCACAAGACTTTGCTTTTCAACAGAAGCCTTGATCATCTGCCACTTAGGCGTGCCACACAGGCAATTCACTCCATGCGACTGATGTCCATCGATATACAACCTCTGAGCTCGTACATCTCAGAGAAGGGCGTTAAGCAAGAGAATAAATTCTCCACCGCCAAACAGATGTATATTTAATAGAGATCAATCAACATAGAATAAAATCCAATGTCAGACACACAGTCCATTTACAAGTTCATTCTAGGTCTGAACGAAACCGGAGGCACTTTCCTTGCATATCCATCGATCTCCAAGTACGTCTGGACGATCACCAACTGATTCCCTCCTCTTGGGTGTACAGCCCAATCAAGATCATCACTAATCACCCAAACGATGTGAAGACTTTTGGTCTTCAACAAACGTCTTGATCTTCGACTTATCGCCGAATCGGTTATTCAGAATGGGTATAAACCCGACCTTTCCGAATAACCTGCATATATAATAAACAAATGTTACACAAACACAACATACGCCTCATTCCAATTCAGAATATCCTTTTATTCAAATTTCCACACACTTATGGAAAGGTTCCCATTAATTTTATCAAAGATAAATTCTTCTAAATTTATTCTTAAATCTTCCTTTGGATATCATTTCAAACCATATTATGGTTTTCCAAACAAGTCGGGATTAGCGAACCACACCGAAGTAATTTTTTATTTTATTTCCCAATCCCAACCTATTCATCCCATGGAACAAAACTAGTGATACTCCATAGCTAACACCATGGTGTTATCGGTAAAATTAATTACCATTTCACGTTCAAATCTAATTAAAGATTTAATTATCGCTTTGGAGCGAAACTGGTGATACTCCATGCTCGATCCTTTCAATCTAATTAAAGATTCTTTAAAACTCCACTTAGTTTTAATCTTCCCAAAAATCAATATCCTGTCTTTAACTGGGTTAAACAACCAATGTCACCTAAAACACGATCCACGATAAACCCAAAATCACTTTCTATTGTTAATCGGGTTAAAGAACAGGTGTTATTCAAAACAACGCTCACGATAAACCCAAAAACCAATTTAAATTCAATTCCAATTAATATTATTTAATTGGTACACTTCATTAAATCTAAATAGAAAGATTTAATCTTTTTCTCAACTGGGTTAAAGAACAGTGTTAATGAAGACACCATTCACGACAAACCCAAATCACATTTGATATTAAATACAAGGTTCTGAATAGAAAATATATCAGCTTATATTCAATATCAAATTCTACGACCAACAAATATCGTATTGGAAATAACGATATACACATATCTTTCAAATTTCCATAACAATATCTGTATAATCACGAAATCCAATATCGAAATATTCCGAAGATAATTTCGATTCAAATCCATTCCAATCTATATATATCGTAAATTCTGGTTATTTTGAAAACCATTTCAAATCCACTTTATTTAATTTAAAAACAAAGGGGATTTTAATTCTAGTTCAAAACTAGCTCATTTTGATAAAAATCTATTTTTACCTTTTCAAATGTGGAGTTTTTCATCCCAATTCTTCCCAAATCATTTCTTATGATTTTACACAAATTATTGATATTTTAAATAATTTTATCAAGGCCCGTACAGTCGATTTCCATCAACGTACGATTGAATACGAGGGAATCTTGGGATAATAGCTATTTTGATATATGTGTTTGGTGGAATTGATGGCATAACATAAAAAATTAATATTTGGGTATTATCATTATAAGAGTAATTGCAAGAATGGGGATTGGCGTATATAATTTGACATGGATTTTGATATATGTAATATGACATGGATCTTGATATATGTAATTTGGCTAGAACTCGTTATGGGTAAATTGGTGTAAACATGTTATACATGTAATTTTGGGTATTAAACTTGATCTATGTAAATTGAGCATAGCTTTGTAAACATGAAAATCATGAATCTTGACATATGTAAAACGACATGAATTGAACATATGTAAATCTGGTATGAATTGGGCATATGTAAAAAATGACATGTAACCTAGGACTTGGGCATATGTTAATTATGTAAAATTTGGAGTAGAAACATATATGATAATTTATGACTTGGAGAAAGTTTAATATGAACGCGCTTAAGTTGGGTTCTGGGTAGTTGGTATGTATTGGACATCTAGAAGGCACGTAAACATGCTTATGAACTTGAAACATGAATTGGTTATGAATATGAATCATTAACTTGATAATAGGCATAAGTGAAAACATGAAACTTGACATGAAACTCGCCATGAAACTAGATATGAACTTGACATGAAACTTGAACATGGACATGACATTTAGAATGAACTAGAAAATGGCCAATTCGAGGTTGGGTTGAGTTTGCAGTGTAATTCTGCCCGGAACCGCCCGGCAAATCCAGTTACTTCAAACAATAGGATCCAATGTGGGTAGTTGGTCATATCGCACTTGAAAACCCGAGGTCAGACTGAGTTATGGTGTAATTCTGCCCGGAACCGCCCGGCATATCCAGTGACCACAACAATAGGTCTGATGTGAGAGGTTGGGGTGCATAAATGAATTAATGACTTGATAGGGTTAAGTCATGAACCGCTTGAATATACTTAACCAATTTGACACGATGACTTAATAGGGTTAAGTCATGAACCGCTTGAATATACTTAACCAATTTGACATGATGACTTGATAGGGTTAAGTCATGAACCGCTTGAATATACTTAACCAATTTGACACGATGACTTGATAGGGTTAAGTCATGAACCGCTTGAATATACTTAACCAATTTGACACGATGACTTGATAGGGTTAAGTTACGAACCGCTTGAATATACTTAACCAATTTGACACGATGGTTTGGTAGGGTTAAGTCACGAACCGCTTGAACATACTTAACCAACTTGACACATGATTCGTAGGGCTAAGTCGTGAACTTTAATGACAACACTTAGCCAATTTGACATGACACGTAGACGGGTTAAGTCACGAACTTGAATGACCACACTTAAACAACTTGACATGCTAGACTGATAGGGTTAACTCTCGAATTTAAATGACAACACTTAACCTGCTGGACGTAAACCCTAGTTACGCGGTCCATTTCAGCAGTAACCCACTAGATGTATCATGGTACCCTGGAACTAGGCAGGGTAGGGCACGATTACTGGGCTGATTGTAAGCGACCAGAACGACGGTTGAGTTGGTGCGCCATTTTAGGTTCAGGCGGACTACGGTCGTGCACGTAGTCCGGAGTTGAAAAAGCAGGCATTGGGCACCAGTAGGTTTACACTGTGCGTGCTTGATTCGTGTCGGTGGTTGGCACCCTAGGGCTTGATACACCCTATGGTGGACCTAGCACAGGTGACTACATTCGTGATAGGGCCATATGACACAGACACATGAATGAGATAGGACTTGTAGGGAGCCGATCGATTAATAGATCGTTTCGTGAGACCAAGTAATGGATCATTTCATGACATTGGGCAAGGGATCATTTTATAGTCAACACATGACACGGGTTGGGATACTAGTACGGTTGGTGCAGAGCAAATAGATATCATAGAAATATTTTAATGGTAAAGCAGAGAAATCTTGCGATGCTTGATAGAAATCTTGCGAAATTATACTTAGTTTATCTTGAATGGAAACCTGGCGATGTTATACTTGACAAAAACAATATGAGGTTATTCTTAGTTATCTTTCCTGTAGCTTATCTTGTCATCATGCTTATGTTTACTTTCAGTTTATTCATGCCATGTTATCTTTACCTGTTTTTATGCTGAAAGTCACTAGGACTTACTCAGTCTTTATGACTGACCCGTTTTGTTTCGCCCCTTTTCCTTCCGTTCCCCCCCCCCCAGGTTCGCAGGGTGGGAATACAGCTTAGTTCGGATCTTACCAAGCTCCAAGGCTCTTTCATGTACGGCTTGGATTTCTCTTGGCTATGGCTTGCTTTGCTTTATTAGGGAATGATTTATAACTATGGTTTTATGCTTCTTTACTATTGCAAGACAGATTTCGATGTAATTGACTTAATAGCATTTTGATGTAAAAGGCTTTAGACCTTACTAGATTTTAAAGCAATGAAATTTGGGTTTTCCTTCCGCTGTTTTATTTATGTTCTGTCTTGTAATATTTCTGTGTATGTTTACCTAGATAATACTCCACCAAAGCTAGTGCATTCCCTTTGTGAGTGACCCTAGCGGAGGTGGAGTGTTACATTTGGTATCAG
The DNA here is from genome assembly GCA_030737875.1 of Allium sativum. Taxonomy (NCBI): domain Eukaryota; kingdom Viridiplantae; phylum Streptophyta; class Magnoliopsida; order Asparagales; family Amaryllidaceae; genus Allium; species Allium sativum. The sequence continues at coordinate 275,072,079 of CM060920.1, read as the reverse complement.
AGCAGAAGGTTACCAGACTGGGCAAAAGCTTTTAAAAAACCTTCTGAAAATATTTTCAAAACGTTTACAAACAAGCATTTTTCTAAAGAAAAGTTTTGTTTTACGAAAGGCATGTTCCCCAAAGCCATATGCACTATCTTTTGATTCTCTCCTTGAGTCTCTTCTCTCTTTCTTTTTCACCATAGTTTGTAGGCATACAACACATGTCAGAGGGCAAAGTAGTGCCCAACCTCCATCTGTAGCCGCAGTAGTTCCATCTGCGACTAATCTTATTTCAAGCTTTGTAGGGTTGCCGTGCGATGGAGGTAGCTTTCGAGAAACTTGTCAACAAGCTATACAAGGATAGTAAGAACGAGGATAAAGAACACAAGCCTAAGGATGAGAAATTTGTTGATAAGGCGTAATCCACGAAGGAGGAAAAGGTGAAAGGGAATAGGTCAAAGTAAAAGAATAATAAAACCCATGACAAGAAAGAACATCGTTGGTATGGTAAAAAGGGACATGTAGTTAAGTATCATAGTACAAGGACAAGGGCAAAGAACAAGATCGTCGAGAGGGCAATTGTATGCTCTCACTACTAGCATACTAAGAGAGGTGGTAACGTTTCTGTTAAAAGTTTAGCTTCTCTTTTCTATCATAGCATGGGAACTTTGTTTTTATACATCGCATCCTTTTAATTCTGCCTGGATAGTTGAGTCTCTGCACCTTAGTACTAGCGTAGTAGAGGATCCCATTTTTGTCTCAAATCCTGTTGGGGAATCAGCTCATGTATTCATGATTTGTTTGGATTTGAGAATGTCTATGCTAAGTATTGAGTTTAGAAGTAATGCTTATGTTTATGTTTTGGGCTATGGGTTGATTCTATCGATGGAGTAGTTATCCAGTAAGGGTGACATTCTCGGTTTTGAAAAGAGGGTAGTTAGACTCTTGACTTGCCTCGGTAATACCCTCGAAGTCGCGTGTAACCTTTAGGGTTCTCTCATGATTAGTTACCTAGAATCTCTTGATACATTTATTGATCTGCTCGAGTAGTGTTCACCACTAAGGCGGATGGTTCATTTCACTTATGCATGAGTTGTAGAAAGTCACCTTAGTAAGTACATTTGGCAACATGGTTGATATTTGTTATTTTCAAGAGATAGTTCTTCTGCGTGGAATACCTCCTAGTAAGTGAATGAGATCCAAGATTCACTAGTGAATTTTGGAGAGCATGAATGAAACCATGAGTACGTAGTTAAGTTTGAGCCGAGTATACTAGAAGGAGGATAGGTGAAAGTGGAACGAGAGGCAACAATGAAATGAGTTCCAACTCATATTTTGGAAACAAGAATTAAGAATCTGTGAAGTTAAAGACGGTCAAAGCACAATGGAGTTAAGCTCAAGGAAACGCGACTTAGAAGATTGAAGACTAGATACGTGCATCATATCTCTTTTTAAGAGTATATCCTTGGTCCCTCTTTTCCTGTAGAGCTTACTTGCATGTTATCTTTTTCCTCTCGGTCCTATTCTCAATCAAATTTCTATTGCAAACCCCATAGGGAGTATGACTCATCTGTTAGTAATACATTTTGGGGCTTGAGGGTGTCCGTTCGGTTGACTAAACTCTTTGGGTTTTGTAGGATACGGGTTGGTTTTAGGAAGGGATTCCCTTGTGACCTAAAAGGAGTCCATCATGCTTAGTTTCCTCGAAACGTATATTGGTTTGATTGAGTAATTCTTGGGTGTCAGCCTGATGTTGATTTCGGTCTCCGGGGCTGGTGCTTAGGGAGTTCTTCTCCTGATCAGTATATATGTGACATATATTTCCAGTTTTGACATGGCCTAATGGGCACAAGGTTTTTACTTGCTTCTATCATTCGGCTATACCTTTAGGTAGGAACAATTGGGTGTAAACATGTGTTTGAGACATGTTATGATTGATGGTTGCAAGTGGCTGCAAGTGGTTGCTCGTGAATGCATTTACACATTAGGCACTAGATCGGCTCAGTCACCTTTCATATTGCATATGCATGAGTGTTTATACTTGTTTATGGATGAATTTGAATGTGTTATCATGTGGATGTTGCATATGGATGGATGTTTGTGCACACATGTAGTGTTATTGTGACTAGGACTATTTGCATACATGTTGGACTCATGGCACTAGACGTATTTTGCATTAAGAAGATCAATCAGGCCTGATCATTTGAATTAGACCAGGAACATATACACACACTTTTTGCATATGTTCATACAACATTAGAAATCTATTAAGGACGATGGATGCCTGTGATTGATGATTGAGTAGATGGATGATTGGATGGTAGGACACATTCTCCTTAACTTGAAGATTTCGGGGACGAAATCCTTTAAGGAGGGGAGAATGTAACAACCCGAATTTTAACAACATGTTAAAATCATAAATCAAGGCAGAATTAAATTTTAAGATCAGAATCAAGGGAAACGGGTTGCGCCATTGCGTCTGTCTCGAAATTCTGCTTGGAAACGAGTCCGAGTTTGCGAGAATCGGAGTCCGTATGAGGGAGATATGACCCTCCGAAGTTTCAGGAATTTTCAGAGTTCAAAACAGCTCGAATTCGAGTTCAAAATTCGAATTTCAAAACCTAGACAGACTGGGCGGGAAATTTCCCGCCCAGCACCCAGGTCGACTGGGGAGTCGACTGGGCAGTCGACACCCCCAAGACCAGGTCGACTGCGCAGTCGACTTGGGTGTCGACCTGGTCCCCGAATCTGCTTTTGGGCCTGGGTGCATTCTGATGTACCTGGTCTCGTTTTTTGCCTAGGTTCGTCCGCCTAATCCTATATAAACAGCCTCTCGCCTCATTCTCTCTACACCATTTCATTCTGTCCTTATGCTGCCTCTGAGAAAATGAATAAAATAATATATAAGTCTGAGACGAGGATATGTTGTTCAAGTCTTTCAAGAGGAGATTCAAATCTAGTTAGGATTCAAGTAAAGATTCAACGGCTTCAAGCAACGACGCCTAGACCATATTGAATCAAATCAGAAGATTAATCAAGTTAGACGTTTCAACGCGACAACGAATCGATTTGTCCTCTCTTAGCCAATCAATGTAAGTTCTAGTTACTTTTTAGATTGAAATGCTTAATTATAATATGGCCATGGAATAAAGTGTAATTGGATGTAAGCATGTTCATCGGTTCAAGTCTATTTCTGTTTCCTCTTGAATCTTGAGTTTTGGGTTTTTCTATCTTTATTCTTTTGTCAAGTTCATGATCTATTCAGCCTGTTGTAAATTAGTTCATGTTAATGTTATTCTCAAGATCTATCTTTTATGCCTGAGATGACATTTTTATACCAGTTTCCTCTCTATAACTATTGTTATACAAATTCTACCTTCCTCTATTTATTTTCTTTGATGAACCTAGATCAATTTCGGATCTAGGCCTAAACCGCGATTTGCGTACGATTGAATACGGGGGAATCTTGGGATAATACCTATTTGGATATATGTGTTTGGTGGAATTGATGGCATAACATAAAAATTTAATATTTGGGTATTATCATTATAAGAGTAATTGCAAGAATGGGGATTGGCATATATAATTTGACATGGATTTTGATATATGTAATATGACATGGATCTTGATATATGTAATTTGGCTAGAACTCGTTATGGGTAAATTGGTGTAAACATGTTATACATGTAATTTTGGGTATAAAACTGGATCTATGTAAATTGAGCATAGCTTTGTAAACATGAAAATCATGAATCTTGACATATGTAAAACGACATGAATTGAACATATGTAAATCTGGTATGAATTGGGCATATGTAAAAACTGACATGTAACCTAGGACTTGGGCATATGTTAATTATGTAAAATTTGGAGTAGAAACATATATGATAATTTATGACTTGGAGAAAGTTTAATATGAACGCGCCTAAGTTGGGTTCTGGGTAGTTGGTATGTATTGGACATCTAGAAGGCACGTAAACATGCTTATGAACTTGAAACATGAATTGGTTATGAATATGAATCATTAACTTGATAATAGGCATAAGTGAAAACATGAAACTTGACAGGAAACTCGCCATGAAACTAGACACGAACTTGACATGAAACTTGAACATGGACATGACATTTAGAATGAACTAGAAAATGGCCAACTCGAGGTTGGGTTGATTTGCAGTGTAATTCTGCTCGGAACCGCCCGGCAAATCCAGTTACTACAAACAATAGGATCCAATGTGGGTAGTTGGTCATATCGCACTTGAAAACCCGAGGTCAGACTGAGTTGTGGTGTAATTCTGCCCGGAACCGCCCGGCATATCCAGTGACCACAACAACAGGTCTGATGTGAGAGGTTGGGGTGCATAAATGAATTAATGACTTGATAGGGTTAAGTCATGAACCGCTTGATTATACTTAACCAATTTGACACGATGACTTGATAGGGTTAAGTCATGAACCGCTTGAATATACTTAACCAATTTGACACGATGACTTGATAGGGTTAAGTCAAGAACCGCTTGAATATACTTAACCAATTTGACATGATGACTTAATAGGGTTAAGTCATGAACCGCTTGAATATACTTAACCAATTTGACACGATGACTTGATAGGGTTAAGTCATGAACCGCTTGAATACACTTAACCAATTTGACACGATGACTTGATAGGGTTTAAGTCATGAACCGCTTGAATATACTTAACCAATTTGACACGATGACTTGATAGGGTTAAGTTACGAACCGCTTGAATATACTTAACCAATTTGACACGATGGTTTGGTAGGGTTAAGTCACGAACCGCTTCAACATACTTAACCAACTTGACACATGATTCGTAGGGCTAAGTCATGAACTTGAACGACAACACTTAGCCAATTTGACATGACACGTAGACGGGTTAAGTCACGAACTTGAATGACCACACTTAACTAACTTGACATGCTAGACTGATGGGGTTAAGTCTCGAATTTAAATGAAAACACTTAACCTGCTGGACGGAAACCCTAGTTACGTGGTCCTTTTCAGCAGTAACCCACTAGATGTATCATGGTACCCTGGAACTAGGCAGGGTAGGGCACGATTACTGGGCTGATTGTAAGCGACCAGAACGACGGCTGAGTTGGTGCGCCATTTTATGTTCAGGCGGACTACGGTCGTGCACGTAGTCCGGAGTTGAAAAAGCAGGCATTGGGCACCAGTAGGTTTACACTGTGCGTGCTTGATTCGTGTCGGTGGTTGGCACCCTAGGGCTTGATACACCCTATGGTGGACCTAGCACAGGTGACTACATTCGTGATAGGGCCATATGACACAGACACATGAATGAGATAGGACTTGTAGGGAGCCGATCGATTAATAGATCGTTTCGTGAGACCAAGTAATGGATCATTTCATGACATTGGGCAAGGGATCATTTTATAGTCAACACATGACACGGGTTGGGATACTAGTACGGTTGGTGCAGAGCAAATAGATATCATAGAAATATTTTAATGGTAAAGCAGAGAAATCTTGCGATGCTTGATAGAAATCTTGCGAAATTATACTTAGTTTATCTTGAATGGAAACCTGGCGATGTTATACTTGACAAAAACCATATGAGGTTATTCTTAGTTATCTTTCCTGTAGCTTATCTTGTCATCATGCTTATGTTTACTTTCAGTTTATTCATGCCATGTTATCTTTACCTGTTTTTATGCTGAAAGTCACTAGGACTTGCTCAGACTTTATGATTGACCCGTTTTGTTTCACCTCTTTTTCTTCCATTCCCCCCCCCCCCAGGTTCGCAGGGTGGGAATACAGCTTAGTTCGGATCTTACCAAGCTCCAAGGCTCTTTCATGTACGGCTTGGATTTCTCTTGGCTATGGCTTGCTTTGCTTTATTAGGGAATGATTTATAACTATGGTTTTATGCTTCTTTACTATTGCAAGACAGATTTCGATGTAATTGACATAATAGCATTTTGGTGTAAAAGGCTTTAGACCTTACTAGATTTTAAAGCAATGAAATTTCGGTTTTCCTTCTGCTGTTTTATTTATGTTATGTCTTGTAATATTTCTGTCTATGTTTACCTAGATAATACTCTACCAAAGCTAGTGCATTCCCTTTGTGAGTGACCCTAGCGGAGGTGGGGTGTTACACTGATGTAACATTATTATAATGTTTATAAACGTCTTTTGTTATTTTCTCTGATGTGTTGTATTCCCAGAGTTAGCATATTTGCATTTTGAATGGTCCTAGTCGATTTTGCGATCGATTAGGTCCGGGCGAAATCCAGGTCGTTACATGAACTGTGTTTTAAACGACATTCATTCTTTAACCCAGTTAAAGACATGATTACATGTCTAACATTGTATTTCGAACTGTATTGTTGATCTCTACTAAATATATATTTGTTTGGTGTTTCTCTTGCTTAATACCCTTCTCCGAGACGTACGAGCTTAGAGGTTATATATAGGTAGAAATCAATGGTACGGTGTAGATTGTCGATGTGGCATGTTTGATTTCCCAAAGTTAAATAATCATTAAAAATGATTGTTGGAAGATTAAAACTAAGTGGAGTTTTAATAAATTTTTAATTAGATTTGAATGAACGAATGGTAATTAAAATTACCAAAACATGAGATGTGGTATAAAACCATATATGCTTGGTTGTTGATATTGATTGTGATTGATTGATTGTCTGGATTGTGCTCGACCAATATATGAGTAAGATATGCTTTTACATTTAGCATTGGGTTAGGTAGAAATATTGGTAAGCTAACATCTTGTGAAACACTTCACGATTTGACTATGAGATGTTTAGCAATGTTGTTGAGTTCATTTCAAATATAATGAATGATTTGAAATGATATATTTTCTTAAGTGAAAAGAAATGTATTCCTGATTTTGGACGGGGAATGTTTTATAAAACAGAAAGTATTTCGAGGCCTAAACCCAAAGTTGTCGAAATGATGTCGAAATGTATTATGTGTTTAACATTATAGTTCATCGCATAACCCATTAGTTGCTATTGATGATATATCTGTTTGGTGGCAAAGAGTTTATTCTCTAGCTTAACACCCTTCTTTGAGACGTACGAGCTCAAAGATTATGTGATTAATAGTGACTGATTATACGTGTGAATTGTTAATGTAAAGTACTATATTTTGGAAAGTACTTGTGTTTATTATGTTGTGAAATGATTTACCCTACTTCGGGATATAAATATGATTTAGTATGTGGCTAAAGATTCTGGTAACCCAGACAACTAAAAGTATGGGTGAGATGGCGATGTAGTCCCCGAGGGCGTGGGATTGTGCATCGTCAGTGTAGCCTGTTCCATAGTGGGAGGTGCACATTTATATATCAAGTTGGTGAGGTGCATAACCTTTTCCTTGTCTAAGGGGAGCCCGATATTTGGTTACATATCTATTTGTATGCATTGTGATTTTTTGGAATTTTTATTTCCAAAGATTTTGGTTTGAGATCTCGAAGTGAAATCTACTTTGATATAAAGCTAGATATGTATTTCAAATGATTTGAAATAAGAATCAGGAAATCAAGTCCAAAGGAATAATTTCTGTAAAGTGAATTGGATTTGTAAACCTAAATTTGGGATTAAGCCTGAATGGGTAGATTGGAAAATTGCATGTTATGTGATGCATAGTAGATCCATATTTCTATTATTGGTGTTGTTTATGGACTGTTATTCATGGCAGTGAATCCATTCCGTGACATGCGGCGAGGTCCCGTGATTTACCACATTTTAAAGTAAATTTTAATAACTGTTTTTAGTTATCATACCAGTCCCATGACTGACCTAGAGTTTATTGTTTTAACCTAAACTCTTGGTCTCCATATTTTCCACGTGGGCAGCTAGTAGTTTAAGTTTTCTCAGATATTTCTTCTCACAGGATCCTGGATTACAGTTGGAGCTATATTCGAAAAACTTTGTATCCGTATATCTCTCTCAGTTGTGTCAGTTGTTATTTTCCGCTACGCATTATACTTATGTATTATTTTCCGCTGCTATGTATTTTAAATCTCTGGTATTTTTCATTGTAGTATTTATTCATACTCTGATATATTCTTGTACTCTGATGTAAATTGTTGTAATAAGCAATGAAATGTTCTATTGTTTATGTTTAGATTTTTCGTGTTCTCAATTTTTATCGGGCTTTCCCTTAAGGGGAAGTTTGGGTCGTCTCATACATACTTGAAATATATTGCATTTGAGTTAAATATTAGGCCTTATCAACATTTCAGTGACATGGTATGGTATTCTTTTGGACAAACTTTATATTTATATTATTTGTTATTATAAAATTGTCAACCATAGATGTTTACCTCATGATGTTTTGAGAAATAAAACTACATTAGATTTAAAATGATGTCACGAACCCCTTCCATGAAATCTAATATGAACAGTGCATGTTCTACTGCTTACAACTATATCGATAAATATTGTATTTCCTCAACAATTTCATGTCTGCTGATTACGTTGGACCACTAAAGTCTCCTAGATCATATGGCCTAATATTTGATGGCCTTTTTTTCATATGTAGACCACTATGAATTAAACTTTGTTATGACACGCCCGCTGATCTGAAGTAATATGATGGTTACTTGATTGGTGATATAGATACTTCAACATGACTATATAAAATCCATAAATCCAATTGCATTGTAAGCAAGAAGTTAGTCTGGTTATAACCTATACACAATTGACCTTCTACTTCCAAATTTTCCCTGAGATGCGACCTTTGTGTTTTCCCGAACAACAAATGGGCGGATACTAATCGGTTCTAATACAATTAGCAGTTAGTCATCAATTATGTGGGTGAATTTGGTAATGAGAACAATGCTTTCTCACGTATCTCTAAATCGATGAGATCATTATTAGAATGTTTTGACTCTTGAATTCCAAATATTTGTTACGGGAACAACTTAAAAGACCCAACCAAAAATTGCTCATACACAAAAAAATTAAGTGTAAAAGCGAACAAGAAAATATTGTGACAAATAGATCATTTTATACGTCCATCAAGCGAGTATCAACCAGTTTCCCATGATTTAGCACCGTGTCTTTATGATTACGTTGACACATACAACTTCTAGTCGGTTGTTTTTAATCAACTAAAGTTAAGCTGTGAACAATATTTGTTTTGTACTAACTGTACATGTTGGAAACCACGACTGCTAGACGGCTTCCTTCAGATTTTAGTCAAAATCTTTTGATTCCGTCATTTGGGCATCCATTGAAAAGTTTATTAATTTTGGCGTGTATTAATTAGAGGTCTAGTATCATTTACTTAAAATCTAACATAATTTTGTGCTTTTCCAATTTGTTACCTTTAATGAGGTCTGGTAATTTGAACTGTTTACTATAGTTAATCTAAATACTTTATACACACACAGAGAGCATTGTTTTTCATGTAGACATGATTATATTTTAGTGCAGCAGATAAAACCGTTTAAAAGAACTTTGTAAGATTTCTAGATTATGTAATGTGATGATTAAGATACACTAGTATTACCGCATAATGGTGGGGAACAGACCATTAAATTGTATAGTTAAAAAAAAACTGTTTTTTAGTTTTGGTTAAACATAAAAAAGTAATGTGATGGAGAATATTTAAAACTGGAAAGATCCAAGGAGACAAAAGTGGAGAAAATTAAGTTAATTAGATTGGAGATATTTAAGGAGACATGTTTCATGTTTTTTGGGCTTCGGAAAAATTGATTTTGGCCAAGTGATAGTAAGCAAACCTCCATAACGGTCAGTTTGATAATGATGTCGATATCAACTTTATTTTTTAGTCTATTATGCATTTAAGAATTTCAATTTTAACAACCGCCTAAGGTGTAATAGATTGTTTCATTGTACTTTGTCCCCTCTCATGTTAATTCTTATAGTTACAATTTTTCTTTGGATCGTGTCTACATGCATAGGTGGAATTGTTAACTTATATATGTGTGTCATACGAAGATCAGTTATTCTAGGAATTCGTAAGCCAGTTGCTAGCATATATAGTACCATTTATTGGAATCCGCAACTCCAATTAGTTGGGAACAAGCGTAGTTGGTAATGACCAAGAAAAAACCATATTTGAGTTGGATTAAATGCACATATGTGCAAGTCCTAATATGACAATTAGATCATATAATGAAATAACCTTGAGTATTTGTGGCGTGTAGGTAATCTTTTATTAACAACCGGATTTTTTTACTTGACTGAACAGTGCCTTCCACTGCATGTGCTGGCAGTTGTGTCTTACAATGTACTGTTACTGACCCACTAATGTTTAGTATATGTATATGAAAGAAATAAAGAACAGCGGAGGCAACATTGAAGAAGAGTTTTATTACTTCATAATTGTAATAAAGATTGATACGAATTGTATAGAGTGGAATCTTCTATTTATAATAATGTAAAGTAGAATAAATGGTACAACCCTATAAAAAACAAAAGGAAAGATGTAAAAATAGGCAAGTGCAGGTGACCGTTGTACATGCTATATGTGGTAATACTTGATATTGAAATATATTGTACACGCAAATTTTCCTTTTATCACATCTTCCTTATTAGCACAAGTGACCGTCGTATAGGCTATATGTGGTAATACTTGATATTGAAATATATTGTACATGCGAGCTTTCCTTTTATCACATCTTTCCTTTATTATTGCCTTCAAATTAGGGTTAGGTTTTGCTGCCCTAATTTGCCGAGAAACATTCCACCTTTTACTTTGTATTTGTTTGCAATTTTTCAATTCCAAGTGCTTCTCTGAATCAATGAAAGTTTTTAGCTGAGAGTGATTTTGTAAGCATGTTAGCCCTCTGATAAAAAGCTGGAATGTGATTCACTTGTAAATTCTTCTTTTGGACTTGCTATGGAACAAAATAAATGCATTTTTCTATATGTTTAGTTCGATTATGCTGTATAGGATCTGAAGTCATATAAATTGTACTTAAATTGTCACACCAAATGATTGGATTCCTACTGGATGATAGTTTTAATTCCTTTAGTAGAGATAGTAACCATAAGATTTCAGCTATAGTGCTAGCCACACTCCTATATTCTGCCTCTATGCTTGATCTTGAGATGGCTGTTTGCTTTTTAGAACACCAAGAAATAAAGCTTTCTCCTACATAAATGTAGTAACCTGAAATTGATTTTCTGTCATCTATATCTGTAGCCCAATCCGCATCTGAATAGGCAGTAATGTTCAAACTTTTGCTGCCTTTTAATGATATTCCAAAGTTAATTGTATCCTTTAAATATATAAGTATTCGTTTTACTGCTGTTTAATGCTCACTTCTGGGTTCCTACAAAAATTGGGAAACTTTGTTACCACTGAAGGAGATGACAGGTCGTGTTAAAGTAGCATATTGTAATGCTCCTACAACACTCATGTATTGTTTAATGTTTAAAATAGCTTCCCCCTATTCTTTGATAAATGCTGATTTGATATCATAGGAGTGGGTTGTCCATTTTCTTTATTCATGTTTGTTCTGTTCAGCAACTCTATAATATACTTTCTTTGGCAAAGATGAATTTCTTTGTATGATTTTCTCTTAACTTCTATTCCAAGAAAATAAGATAATTCACCTAAGTCTTTTATTGAGAACTAAATGTTTCAATAGTCTGCTAATTTTCTGAGTTCAGTTTCACTACTGCCTGTGATAATTAAATCATCAACATGTACTAATATATAAGTAGTAGATGTTTCCCTGATTTTTGTGCATACAAATGTGTCTGATCTAGTAATAGCATATCCCAGTGTTTTTAAGCTTGCCTTGAGTCTTTCAAACCATACTCTGGGGGCTTGCTTTAGTCCATAAGTAGCTCTATTTAATTTGCATACAAGTGTTGGATCCTATATGTATCCTTGTGGTTGTTGCATGAATATTTCTTCATGTAGATTCCCATTTAAAAAAGCATTGTTGACATTTAACAGCTTGATTTTCCAATTGTTGCTCAAGGCTATGGTTAATATAAGGCTGATAGTTGAGGGTTTCACAACTGGTGAAAAGGTTTCATTGTAGTCAAAACAAAATTCTTTTGTAAACCCCTTTGCAACCAGTCTTGCCTTGTATTTGTTAGTGGATCCATTTGTATTCTTTTTCAGTTTGTATACCCACTTGCACGCAATTATATTCTTATTGCTTGGTGGGTTTACAAGTTCTCATGTAATGCTATTCATTAGTGCTTGATATTCTTCATCCATTGCTTTGCTCCACTCTGTATATTTGACTGCTTGTTGATAACTATTTGGATCTTCTTCATTAACTACTGCATTGTAAACCTTTGGTTTAAATATGCCTCTTTTTGACCTGGTTATCATTGTATGTCCAATTTGAGGTTGTGGTTGTTGAGGTGGTAAGTCATTTTGTCTGCTACTGGTACATTGATTACTGTCATTGCTGGTCTCCTCTCTCATTGCTTCTAATTATCTGTAATCTGATCTTGTAGGTGATTCAATGGCGTGCTAGTTTGCTTTGGTAGATCATCTGTAAAGACCCGCAAATCCCCGCCCTTCGAATCGACCATAAACCACACAGGTCTGATCCAAAAAGTGGAAACCTACGAATACTTTAACTTTGGGCATACAACACATTACAACAGATAACAGAAGACTTTTATAACACTATAATAAATGTTACATCAGAGTACAGAATATACATATCAGAGTACATGGGAATAAAATTACAGTGGAAGAATAAATTACAATAAATGAATACATTGCAGCGGAACTAATCTCAGTGGAAGACTATCAACATTATGGCCACAGCTTCAGTCCTCAATCCAGGATCTTGTTTTATATATCTGTCAAATAAGCTACTCGACTGCCCGTATGGAAAGAGGGCACCCGAGTTTGCAAAGTGAAACAAACTACAGGTCAGTCGTGGGACTGGTGTGAGAATTCTTAAACTAATCTTAATTAATAATAAGGCTAATCACAGGACCACGCCGCTAACGCAGAACGGGTTTACTCCATTGGATTGCCAGTGCATGACTAAAGTAAATCGTCAAAATAGCGCAATGCTTTTTCTGAAAAATGAAACCATTATGAGACCCAAGTCCCATCACACAATGCAACGCAAACCGGAGGATATGGTTTTACCTTATAATGGTCAAGAAATGCTTGATACGATAAACACGGCATTATATAATAATAGTGTGCAACCAATTTGAAATACATCAAAGTAAATGTATTAATCCTAGACGGCATGAGTGCCCCATCCCACTATGTCGCCATATATAGGTATACAATCAAAACCGCGTGATGTCGTATTGGAAATTTGGGTTTCCATCTGAGTCAAGGCTAGGGAGGAGATCCTTACCGATTCGAGACACTCTAGCAATGCCCCAGGATTGGTACTCTGTCCAACCCTTGGATCCTGCAGGGCCAGTCCACACTTGCTTTTGTGGATTAGAAATGCCTGAACACACGCTTCCCGGTCCTTTTGGACCTATAATACGGCCAGTGGCGACCGCATAACCCGAGGCCTCGAAAAATTCAACAACCACAATGAATAAATGCCAGTGATGGTAGGTCCCTGGCACCACTCTAGCTAGAAAGAAACGTGTGCACTCCCTGCGTTCCCTTCTCCCGTTTTAGACTCTACCGGGTTGTGAGGCTCGCGAAGTCACGATATACACAAAGCTATGCCTAAATAGACTGTGCTTTGATCATCAACCACAAGGCCTGCTTTTCAACAAAGCCTCGACCAATTGCATCTTAGCTTGCCACATTGTCAGACTCTACCATATTATTGATCATTTACCAATATATATATAACCTCTAAGCTCATACGTCTTAGAGAAGGGGTTAAGTGAAGAATAAATTCTCTACCACCAAACAGAAATATATAATCAGTAGCTTTCAACAAATACAGTAGAAAAGAATACAATGTCAGACACGCAATCCATTTACAAGTCCGCTCTGGGTCTGAGCGAAACAACGTGTCCGTCGATCTCCAAATACGTTTGGACCATCATTACCAAATACCTTGCCTTGGAGTGTACTGTCCCAATTCAAGATACCAGTCATCATCATCCCAACGATGTGAAAACCTTCGGTCTTCTACCACCGTCTTCATCTTCGACTCTTGATCGTCGTGATGATTATTCAGAATGGGTTAAACCCGGTCTTTCTGAATAACTCGTGTATATTGTGATTAAAAATCAAATATTGGAAAATCACACATTATGTCACATTCCGACCCCGAATATTCTTTTAATAAGATATTCATATTAAAAGATTTTCATAAATTTTATCAAAGATTGATTAATAAATTAAATCATAAATCTTCCTTAAAAGATTTATTAAAAATTCTGAATTTGATTTAATATCAAAAATCAATATCACAGATCATTTATTTTAAAGAATAAATCTTCTTTTAAACGGGTTAAAGAACTCGTGTCATTTAAAACATAGTTCACGATAAACCCACAAATCAATTTCCAAAATATGGAATTCCATAGAAATCAATCAATACATAATTGATGTGGATTTCTGTATCGGACTTACAATATACATGGAATAACGGCAAAGCCTCTTAAATTCCATATATAATATCGGTCTTCTATTACAGAAGCCCATCTCGATTATTACCAATCGAATTCCCACCTAATTCCAATTTATTTTATTAAATTGGAAAACTAGATTTTTAGAAAATGCCTTTTTGTTAAATCTATGAATAGATTTATAAATTCCAAATAATAATTTCGATGTAAATTGGATTAAAGGACAAATGTCATTTAAAAACACCGTCCACGATAAATCCACTTCACATCTCAATGTATCTCATATCATGAAACATAATTGCAAATTCTAATAATCTTAATTAAAGGATTTCCCTTTAAATATTAATTCATTATTATAAAATATATTTTAAAATAATCATTAAAATATTCTTTATACAAAAGATTCTAATTGGAAAGTATTCTTCATATTAAATATTTTTATCTTTTACACATATTCTTTATCTTAAAAATATACTTAACTAAAATATCTTTTTATGAAAATATATCCTTTATATAAAAAGAATTTCTAGTGTAAGAATATTCTTATTTAAAAGATCATCTGAATCGAAATGCGACTCAATCATTTACCATATAATTTGGATTATATGGATTTCACACACATCATATATATGACAATAACAATATAATCATCAAATCATCCATTTCATCCAAGGTGTAAATTACACTGCGTAAGCGTTAAAATTAAATAATAACGCTCATCGCAGCCTGTCGATCTAACGATCAACATACAACTAAATATTGGGATTAGTGTATGTTAATTTTCATCCCAACACCCGTGTGGGATTTCAATCAGCCAACAAATAATAAATTATTTGTGCACTTGGGCGATGTGTTAAAATAATCGACCCAATCACATAAACAAGTCAGGTAACTTGCCTATGGCAGTGTAATACACAATATATAACACGATGATAAAAATGTCTCATTTATTTATATTCCTTTTATTGTCTGTAAAATGTCAATAAGAATGAATTCTTTATTTCTATTCCTTTATCGCATGTAAAATGTCGATAAAAATATAATCTTTTATTTCAGTTCTTTTCATTGTATATAAATGAGAAGAAGAATAAAATCTTTAATCCCATTTGTAATAGGGAATACAAATAATAACAAATTATAACTTTTCATTTCATGCTTTATTTGCAATAGAGAATGCAAATAAAGATTCATCTTTTTAATTTGATGTTTGTTTACATAGAGGAATGTAAATAAAAAAATTTCATTTTATAATTGAATTTCATTAAGGATTGCAAATGAAAATGTATTTTTTTTCTTTTGAATAAAATATGTTTTGATCTAATTTTAGATCCCATTTTCCAACCGCAGATAAAATATATACAATTCAAAGCGGATTTAGCATATCATGAACAACAAGCATTCAACAAGCAACAATTATCAATCCAAACCACACATGACATCCAGATCTGAATTTATATGACAATACAATTTTCTTTAATGCGAGAAAATAATTAATAATTAATTAAATGTTTAAAATTAGAATTCTCACGTTGAATTTTGCTGAAAATTTGACTGTCTCATAATCAGCTCTAGTCCGCGCCATCGCGAAGCTCTTAATTTTGTGATTCCAACGCAATTTACGGTTTGTCAAACGGACCTCGTATGAAGAAGTTATTGAATTTCAAAGATTGGACAATTTAAATATTTAATTAATAAAATAATATAAAAAATCGGACCTTCTCTTCCTTGTTCTACGTCACCGTTCTCTGTACATGAAACCCATCGTCGGCCTCTTCCTCTTCTGCACGCACCACCCTCTAAGCCACCGTTCGCCGATCCAACACCACCACCGCGACCGCCATGCTAAGAGCCACCTACACCATCAACCCCGTCGAACTCGACCTCTCCTAGGGCCAGCAAACCAATAAAAACCACAGCCCCTTCTCGGACGAAATTCGCGAAATCCGTGCACCAAAATCCGATCTTAACCGTATAGATTTGTAGCTCTCTGAATTCTCTTCGATTTGGTAGGTCATACGTCAATTTTCGTCGAACGGATTGAGAGATATTAGCATTTGAATTTGGGTGATTTCTGGCCTTCGGTTTTGGACATGGCGGCTGGCCAAATTAGGGTTAGGGTTTCAGCCATTTTTTATTTAATATTATTTTAATGTTTAATTCCGAATTTCGTGAAATAAAGTGGATTTTTGGACTTTCTCGGATTTGGGCCTGCTTACTGTCGATCTTAACGTTTTGAGGCCTTCTGAACGCGATGGGCTATGTCCCAAGGTCCAATTCCGAAATATACAACAGTTTTTTTTCGGTTTTACTTGAAAATACAATATTAAATTAATTATTTAATTTCTACCGTATATTTAAATATGCTGGGGCCACATACGATCTCTAAAAATTCTAAAAAAATATATTTTTAGCTTTCTTATGACGATACGGTTCTAACGAGACTAATTTCATCGAATTCTGAGACTGTTTGAAAAATGTCTATTTTTAAGGCGTTTAAATTTAACTGAAATAGTCAAAACACATTTTCTTTTCCCACGC
This sequence comes from Allium sativum, assembly GCA_030737875.1. NCBI lineage: Eukaryota > Viridiplantae > Streptophyta > Magnoliopsida > Asparagales > Amaryllidaceae > Allium > Allium sativum. The sequence goes on along the minus strand of CM060920.1, from coordinate 275,055,044 downwards.
TCACATATTAATTCGAAAAATTCTGAAAATTGAAACCTAGCAATAATTTGACATTCCGGTTCCAACAAAAGTGATTTCGTCGAAAACCGAGGTCGTTTGAAAAATGACTATTTTTAAGGCCAATATATTTAATATTAAAAATACATTTTTAAACAAATAAATCCCGAAACTCAAAATATATAAGTGTTTACTGTTTTTCAATGTAGAAACATCATTCTGAACTCAATGGAAGTGGTTTCGAGTTCAAATTCCTTCGTATGCAAAAAGTAGCATTTTGACCTTTATAAATTTCATAGCGACCTTTCTAAATATTGAATTGGCCATAACTTTTGATTTCCGCTATGAAATTTCAATTTTTCGGATTTGTTGGAAATATATTTTTAAATAGATTCTAATATTTTTGGTTTCATTAAAATCCGTTAACTTTTGCATCCTGTACAGTCAGTCAAAGTTCAAGTTTGACTTTTCAAACTACCGCGCTATTTCTAACTCTTTTGTTAATTAAAATTAAAGCATTCATTCTAACTTCGATTTAAATCAAATTTGTGATCATTATTATTTAAATAAATTATTTTATATTGTCAAAATTCATTAAAATTTTCTAAAATAAAAATTTTAAATTGGTCCTGATTTTTGCGGGTTGTTACAATCGCCCCCACTTAAAAACTTTTCGTCCTCGAAAAGGAACGTAGCTAAAAATTGTAAAATTAACTATCTTAATTTTAAATTTTAATGGTTAATTATCTTTTCAAAATATATATAAAAATCATATTTCAAAGAATAGATTATAAATATCAAAAATACGTTAATTATAAATTCGTAACTCTTAACTCGTTCTAGGGCATCACTAACCCCATCTCTAACGAGTTTACTCGTTCTAGGATACTGCTGATCCTATCTCTAATGAGTATTCTTATTGGACATTACTAATCCAATCTCTGATGAGTCTTTTGTTCAGTTCTAACGAGTTGTACCCCAAAGATTTGAGCTAATCAGAGCTCTGATACCAACTGTAAAGACCCGCAAATCCCCACCCTTCGAATCGACCATAAACCACACAGGTCTGATCCAAAAAGTGGAAACCTACGAATACTTTAACATTGGGCATACAACACATTACAACAGATAACAAAAGACTTTTATAACACTATAATAAATGTTACATCAGAGTACAGAATATACATATCAGAGTACAAGGGAATAAAATTACAGCGGAAGAATAAATTACAATAAATGAATACATTGCAGCGGAACTAATCTTAGTGGAAGGCTATCAACATTATGGCCACAGCTTCAGTCCTCAATCCAGGATCTTGTTTTATATATCTGTCAAATAAGCTACTCAACTGCCCGTGTGGAAAGAGGGCACCCGAGTTTGCAAAGTGAAACAAACTACAGGTCAGTCGTGGGACTGGTGTGAGAATTCTTAAACTAATCTTAATTAATAATAAGGCTAATCACAGGACCACGCCGCTAACGCGGAACGGGTTTACTCCATTGGATTGCCAGTGCATGACTAAAGTAAATCGTCAAAATAGCGCAATGCTTTTTCTGAAAAATGAAACCATTATAAGACCCAAGTCCCATCACACAATGCAACGCAAACCGGAGGATAGGGTTTTACCTTATAATGGTCAAGAAATGCTTGATACGATAAACACGGTATTATATAATAATAGAGTGCAACCAATTTGAAATACATCAAAGTAAATGTATTAATCCTAGACGGCATGAGTGCCCCATCCCACTATGTCGCCATATATAGGTATACAATCAAAACCGCGTGATGTCGTATTGGAAATTTGGGTTTCCATCTGAGTCAAGGCTAGGGAGGAGATCCTTACCGATTCGAGACACTCTAGCAATGCCCCAGGATTGGTACTCTGTCCAACCCTGGGATCCTGCAGGGCCGGTCCACACTTGCTTTTGTGGATTAGAAATGCCTGAACACACGCTTCCCGGTCCTTTTGGACCTATAATACGGCCAGTGGCAACCGCATAACCCGAGGCTTCAAAAAATCCAACAACCACAATGAATAAATGCCAGCGCTGGTAGGTCCCCGGCACCACTCTAGCTAGAAAGAAACGTGTGCACTCCCTACGTTCCCTTCTCCCGTTTTAGACTCTACCGGGCTGTGAGGCTCGCGAAGTCACGATATACACAAAGCTATGCCTAAATAGACTGTGCTTTGATCATCAACCACAAGGCCTGCTTTTCAACAAAGCCTTGACTAATTGCATCTTAGCATGCCACATTGTCAGACTCTACCATATTATTGATCATCTACCAATATATATATAACCTCTAAGCTCATACGTCTTAGAGAAGGGGGTTAAGTGAAGAATAAATTCTCCACCACCAAACATAAATATATAATCAGTAGCGTTCAACAAATACAGTAGAAAAGAATACAATGTCAGACACGCAATCCATTTACAATTCCGCTCTGGGTCTGAGCGAAACAACGTGTCCGTCGATCTCTAAATACGTTTGGACCATCATTACCAAATACCTTGCCTTGGAGTGTACTGTCCCAATTCAAGATACCAGTCGTCATCATCCCAACGATGTGAAAACCTTCGGTCTTCTACCACCGTCTTCATCTTCGACTCTTGATCGTCGTGATGATTATTCAGAATGGGTTAAACCCGGTCTTTCTGAATAACTTGCGTATTTTGTGATTAAAAATCAAATATTGGAAAATCACACATTATGTCACATTCCGACCCCGAATATTCTTTTAATAAGATATTCATATTAAAAGATTTTCATAAATTTTATCAAAGATAAATTAATAAATTAAATCATAAATCTTCCTTAAAAGATTTATTAAAAATTCTGAATTTGATTTAATATCAAAAATCATTATCATAGATCATTTATTTTAAAGAATAAATCTTCTTTTAAACGGGTTAAAGAACTCGTGTCATTTAAAACATAGTTCACGACAAACCCACAAATCAATTTCCAAAATATGGAATTCCATAGAAATCAATCAATACATAATCGATGTGGATTTCTGTATCGGACTTACAATATACATGGAATAACGGCAAAGCCTCTTAAATTCCATATATAATATCGGTCTTCTATTACAGAAGCCCATCTCGATTATTACCAATCGAATTCCCACCTAATTCCAATTTATTTTATTAAATTGGAAAACTAGATTTTTAGAAAATGCCTTTTTGTTAAATCTATGAATAGATTTATAAATTCCAAATAATAATTTCGATGTAAATTGGATTAAAGGGCAAATGTCATTTAAAAACACCGTCCACGATAAATTCACTTCACATCTCAATGTATCTCATATCATGAAACATAATTGCAAATTCTAATAATCTTAATTAAAGGATTTCCCTTTAAATATTAATTCATTATTATAAAATATATTTTAAAATAATCATTAAAATATTCTTCATACAAAAGATTCTAATTGGAAAGTATTCTTCATATCGCATATTTTTATCTTTTACACATATTCTTTATCTTAAAAATATACTTACCTAAAATATCTTTTTATGAAAATATATCCTTTATATAAAAAGAATTTCTAGTGTAAGAATATTCTTATTTAAAAGATCATCTGAATCGAAATGCGACTCAATCATTTACCATATAATTTGGATTATATGGATTTCACACACATCATATATATGACAATAACAATATAATCATCAAATCATCCATTTCATCCAAAGTGTAAATTACACTGCGTAAGCGTTAAAATTAAATAATAACGCTCATCGCAGCCTGTCGATCTAACGATCAACATACAACTAAATATTGGGATTAGTGTATGTTAATTTTCATCCCAACACCCGTGTGGGGTTTCAATCAGCAAACAAATAATAAATTATTTGTGCACTTGGGCAATGTGTAAAAATAATCGACCCAATCACATAAACAAGTCAGGTAACTTGCCTATGGCAGTGTAATACACAATATATAACACGATGATAAAAATGTCTCATTTATTTATATTCCTTTTATTGCCTGTAAAATGTCAATAAGAATGAATTCTTTATTTCTATTCCTTTATCGCATGTAAAATGTCGATAAAAATATAATCTTTTATTTCAGTTCTTTTCATTGTATATAAATGAGAAGAAGAATAAAATCTTTAATCCCATTTGTAATAGGGAATACAAATAATAACAAATTATAACTTTTCATTTCATGCTTTATTTGCAATAGAGAATGCAAATAAAGATTCAGCTTTTTAATTTGATGTTTGTTTACATAGAGGAATGTAAATAAAATTTTTTCATTTTATAATTGAATTGCATTTAGGATTGCAAATGAAAATGTATTTTTTTTTCTTTTGAATAAAATATGTTTTGATCTAATTTTAGATCCCATTTTCCAACCGCAGATAAAATATATACAATTCAAAGCGGATTTAGCATATCATGAACAACAAGCATTCAACAAGCAACAATTATCAATCCAAACCACACATGACATCCAGATCTGAATTTATATGACAGTACAATTTTCTTTAATGCGAGAAAATAATTAATAATTAATTAAATGTTTAAAATTAGAATTCTCACATTGAATTTTGCTGAAAATTTGACTGTCTCAGAATCAGCTCTAGTCGGCGCCATCGCGAAGCTCTTAATTTTGTGATTCCAACGCAATTTACGGTTTGTCAAACGGACCTCGTATGAAGAAGTTATTGAATTTCAAAGATTGGACAATTTAAATATTTAATTAATAAAATAATATAAAAAATCGGACCTTCTCTTCCTTGTTCTACGTCAGCCGTTCTCTGTACATGAAACCCATCGTCGGCCTCTTCCTCTTCTGCACGCACCACCCTCTAAGCCACCGTTCGCCGATCCAACACCACCACCGCGACCGCCATGCCAAGAGCCACCTACACCATCAACCCCGTCGAACTCGACCTCTCCTAGGGCCCGCAAACCAATAAAAACCGCAGCCCCTTCTCGGACGAAATTCGCGAAATCCGTGCACCAAAATCCGATCTTAACCGTATAGATTTGTAGCTCTCTGAATTCTCTTCGATTTGGTAGGTCATACGTCAATTTTCGTCGAACGGATTGAGAGATATTAGCATTTGAATTTGGGTGATTTCTGGCCTTCGGTTTTGGACAAGGCGGCTGGCCAAATTAGGGTTAGGGTTTCAGCCATTTTTTATTTAATATTATTTTAATGTTTAATTCTGAATTTCGTGAAATAAAGTGGATTTTTGGACTTTCTCGGATTTGGGCCTGCTTACTGTCGATCTTAACGTTTTGAGGCCTTCTGAACGCGATGGGCTATGTCCCAAGGTCCAATTCCGAAATATACAGCAGTTATTTTTCGGTTTTACTTGAAAATACAATATTAAATTAATTATTTAATTTCTACCGTATATTTAAATATGCCGGGGCCACATACGATCTCTAAAAATTCTAAAAAAAATATTTTTAGCTTTCTTATGACGATACGGTTCTAACGAGACTAATTTCATCGAATTCTGGGATTGTTTGAAAAATGTCTATTTTTAAGGCGTTTAAATTTAACTGAAATAGTCAAAACACATTTTCTTTTCCCATGCTCACATATTAATTCGAAAAATTCTGAAAATTGAAACCTAGCAATAATTTGACATTCCGGTTCCAACAAAAGTGATTTCGTCGAAAACCGAGGTCGTTTGAAAAATGACTATTTTTAAGGCCAATATATTTAATATTAAAAATACATTTTTAAACAAATAAATCCCGAAACTCAAAATATATAAGTGTTTACTGTTTTTTAATGTAGAAACATCATTCTGAACTCAATGGAAGTGGTTTCGAGTTCAAATTCCTTCGTATGCAAAAAGTAGCATTTTGACCTTTATAAATTTCATAGCGACCTTTCTAAATATTGAATTGGCCATAACTTTTGATTTCCGCTATGAAATTTCAATTTTTCGGATTCGTTGGAAAGATATTTTTAAATAGATTCTAATATTTTTGGTATCACTAAAATCCGTTAACTTTTGCATCCTGTACGGTCAGTCAAAGTTCAAGTTTGACTTTTCAAACTACCGCGCTATTTCTAACTCTTTTGTTAATTAAAATTAAATCATTCATTCTATCTTCGATTTAAATCAAATTTGTGGTCATTATTATTTAAATAAATTATTTTATATTGTCAAAATTCATTAAAATTTTCTAAAATAAAAATTTTAAATTGGTCCTGATTTTTGCGGGTTGTTACATCATCAGTAGTTTCATCATTACTATGATGGCCTTCAGAGTCACTACTAGCAGCCTTATCATCATTCTCTTATTGCCACATATTACTAATATTGTGAAGATCAAGTATACTAACCTTTGGATTATATATTTTTGTTGCGGTTTGTATATCTAATCTATTATAAGGAAAAGTGTTTTCTTCAAAAATAACATGCCTGCTTGCAAATATTCTACCAGACTTGTCTATACATCTAAACCCTTTTTTGTTATTCCAATAGCCTATGAATGTTGTAACGGCCCAAGGATTTTCGACCAGGAAAATCGACATACAACACCATGTCGACTATTCAAGAATCGAAAATACCGAAATGTCAATAGAAAGAAGTTAGAGGGTGAGAAATAGAAAGAAAGTTAGAACAGAAGAAGAAGAAGAACATAAAAACAACATCATAGTAAACACGAATCTAACAGCGGAATGAATAAACATATTATATAACATAACTTTGAAATAAAACCAGTATCTGTATACAATACCATTATCGGAGTACAACACTTACAAAACAGCGGAAATAAAAATAGCTATATAATCCTGAAGCCTCCTACTCCAAGCTCTCCAAGTATATTTGTAAAATCCCGACTACTTGATTGCCCATACAAAATTGGGCACCCCAAGAGTTTAGGGTAAAACAAAACAAAATAAACTCTGGGCCAGTCATGGAACTGGTGTGAGTAAACTCCAATCATTTGTTTAACTTTTAAAATCATTTTAAAAGAAATAATAATTGTAAGATCGATCCACACATAAACACAGATGGTTTTTACCTTACGATAACCCAAAACATTCTTTTAAAATCCATACGCTTATGATATTATAATAATGTCTAAATAAAATAAATAGCAATATAGTGGAACGCTTTCATCTCACGTTCCACATATGTAATATATAATCAAAAACCTCAGGCGCTTATTTGGTAATGGATTCCAACTGGCAAGGTATGGGACCACCTTCCGACAGTGTATCTCTAGAGAGGAATACACAAGGTTCAACAAGAAGATCGTGCAACCCAGGCTAAACATGACCGGTCACGCATTTCGTTTGAGTGTACCGAATGTATTATAACAAATGGTTGGGATCAGTACTCGTTTCCTAAAAGGGACAGCATCGAAATAGTTTAAAGAAGTAAATGAAATTTCTCTAGATCAGGTGACAATACACCCCTAATTGGGAGTTACCCACTTAGCCATGCGACCTACCCAATTTTTTACCATTTCCTGGTTGTGAGGCTTGAGGCCACACTTATCTCTAACAGATCACACCTTTATTTGCTTTGAATGTCACATCGTCATACCCGCCAAATCACAAATTTATTTCTCAAAAAAATACCACGGGTATACAGCTAAGAGAAACGAATTCCTCCGCCACCAAACATAAATACATTTGAAGAGATCAACTTATGCGATCTATTAAATATACTATGTCCGACATTCTTCCATACAGGTCATCCTGGGACTGGACAAACCGAAGGCACTATTCTTAAACCCATCTTAGGCAATTTCTACCTAGGATTTGCTAGAACAGCCCTTGCATAAACTCCGTCTTCAATTATCTTCATCATATTTGATTGCAACACTAATGCCATGAGGGTGGTTTTCAGATAATAAATCTGATCTCGGTTTCTCCGTATTGACAACAAAAAAATGGTCCTAGTCGGTTAGTTAACTATCAAAGAAAAATATCCATACACACAACGATCTTATTTCCAAATGGAAATTTTATCGATCAATCATCAATCAACATTTTTTCCTTTAAATTAATTTATCATTAATTTATTCAATTTCCCATTTCCCGTTTCCATATATTCATAAATCCTTATTTTTCTAAATTTAGAAAATATACGTTATCAACATTGGAAAACATTTCCATTTCTTATTCACGCATCACTATCCTCCCACATCTATCAGTCTCTAACTGGAAACTAATAAGAGAACAACTTCCTAAGTATAAATCGCGAAGGTCGAAACCAACATCAGATCGACACTTAGAAAGCTATTAAACTTAACTAATCTCCAGTCAATTTCTAATTTCACTTTTGAATTCATATATTCGTAAATTCTTATTTCAAAACCCCGTTTCCTTTATAAATGTTTTTCGTAACAACACCAATTTCGACAGACCGAATTTTTTTCTTTCAAAATTTTAATCTATCAAAACTCAAGTTGTTATGCTCTGGTATCCTGCAGAAAAGACAGAGGCATAAAATATGTCAAAGATCAGAGAACATCTCACAGCGGAATGGATAAAATATAATATAATCAAAATATAGCCTTACCGTATTAATAATATTGCCTAACCAGTATCCAAAGCTATAATGTATCAAGTCTCTCCCACAAATCTAACATGCGAGTATGTTATGAGGAGGGGGTCAGAACACAAGTTATGGTGGCTGGATTTGAATTGTACACTTTGGATAACACTATATATATCGTTCAATCATATTTTCTTATTTATTAGGTTACTTGGGTTAACAACACTCAAGGCTTACACACATGTCGTACCCGTTTACTTCCTAGTGGATTGACCTAATATAGTATATATGTAGCTACCCCTCAATACTGAGGTTCACCCCATGGTACCCCACTCATACGGTCTCCCTTGTAATGCCCTAGAAAAGTACGCAGTCCCTCATCCTACGCCGGAGTGACGTACGGATCTCCATATAACAATGTTACGTTCCACATTTATTTGTCATTACTATGCTACGTAAGCATATGGACTGCCACCATCGATCGAATCGGATTTCATTCCGGAGTAATGCCCTCAAGTCTACGATACATCACCCAGATCAGTCATGGATGTATCTAGACTGTCCCACGTTTGTACTGTAATTGTAGCTCGATGCCTCAGTCGCACGTCCTCTAATGTGCTCCAAGTTACGTGGCAGGGCGATACAAGGAACACAGAACTCGGTCGGGAGCTTTTTCATATCTATACAGGCCCGCCTTTAAAAGCCTCAAAATACATATATTTGTAGGGTATGTTTTCCATGCTGGCTATGGCCCCACCTTGGCCCCTCCCTCAACTAGTAAAGACTTTTAGAGCTAAGCGACATGCTCCTAATAACAAACAATCTAAAACATCCATTTGGCGTCCCTTCTCAACCCCTTACCTCGGTAGTGAAAGGTGAATTGTATCTTGGGTTTAGCTCTAGTCTTCTCGCATCCACTGGCTTCCGATGACGGGTACCCGACGGTCTACTATCTTTGTTGGTCCTGACCTCGCCTCTCATTAAGGCAATCGCCGAATCACCCTGGTGTCACCTCGTCATAGCATTCTAACTGCAAAGCTACTTTTGCGGTCAAGGCCCACCCAACTAGTAGTTACACGCCAACTTTACCTCTGTAAGCACAGCCTAAATATCTGCCACCACACAGAGGACTACTAGGAACACCTTACATATATCAAGAAGCCACGTGCTTCCCCTTCCAATCCTGCGAAGCCGACAGAATAATCAGATGAATGTGCGCTCCCCTCGTGCCTTATAACACCACGATGATCTACCCCAATGAGTTGTTTACCCTCAAACGTGTGGACTGGTCCAAGTGCCGCACTTCAATATGTTGTTTCTAAACATTCTTTTATGCGCTTGCCTTACCTCATCAGGTTTCCATCTGACTTGGTTATTCCCATTCATACTGAATTCTTAATCAAGTTACCAAGTTCCTCTTACTTATTAATTTCAGTTATATAACTTAACCTATTTAAGTTTATTAATAAGCCCACAACCTGTTATTCCCTAGATTGTGCTCCAGGGTCTGTAATCCCCAACCCTTTCTTTATTCTGGTTTAATTTCATCATTACAATAACATTTTCTACTTAATATGTAATTAAGTATATCTCAATTCACATGTTTTCTGTTAACATGTCAGGCATTATTTATGATTAAATATAACTTATTTCATAAGTTTTCCTCATTCTTTCTCATTTAATCAAAATTCCATTTTACACCATTACTACAACTTATCGTTGTTTACTTATTAACTTAGTTATTTTAACTAAGGCCCATTGATAAGTTTCTCTACCCATTTATTATAACCTACGTTATAGTTTCCTCTTGTCCCTAGAACAAGTCTAAACATGTTATTCTTATCAATGTGTTTCAGACTTCCAAGTTTACAGCTTACTTAATTTATAATTAAGTACAACTTCTTATATTTCATATATTTTCCCCTTTTTCTCAACTGGTTTCCGGTTTTCCCCATTTACTGATTACTTAATTTACAATTGAGTGTCCTTATCTCATTTCACAAGTTATCCGATTTTCTTATTAGTTTATTATAACCTAAGTTATAATCTTCACTTGTCCCTTGGACAAGTCTACCTATTATACAACATTTTCATTAATGTTATTTATTTATAATAGGTGATTATCATTCCCCTTTTAAACCATTTACTATTGTAAACCATTATTCTTCATTCACAGTAATATATATTCCTTATTATATTTAAGGAAAATACTTATGCACCTTATCAGTTTGATAGAAGGAATCAGTGATTTATTTTCATAAAGTATTCCCAACTAAATCCGTGGTAGCAAGTAATTTCTTTACTTTTCTTACTTTATTTACAGTGGCTTACTTACAACAACGTTCTCAGAAATTGGTCATTTAGGGAAATACATCACTTTTCGTTCGCATCACACTAACTCAGTTCGTTACATTGCTTCCTTTCTTTGTTTCTAAGTTAGACATTTAATTACCATTATATCCATTTATTCATATCATGTTATATACATACATATATATATATAAGCACTAGACCTTTCACATTAAGCCTATACTCGTGGACACTGGATTTGCCGGGCGGGTCCGAGTAGACTTCTACCACAAGTTGACCTAACCTCATGTCTTAGCACCATTACATATTTTTAATTTTTGCACTTAGACCCCTCACATTAGATTTACCACTTGAGAATGCTGGATATGCCGGGAGGTTCTGGGCAGACTTCTATCACAAGGGAAATCTAACCTCATGTCTAAGAGCAGTTAAATTTCTTATTTATCGTAAACCTTTTATACAGTCTAGGCATATTTATTTCTTCTAATTATCCATTCTAATTTATAATTCACATATGATTGTGTCATGCCTATTGCAATTCTTGACATATAATCAATTCCTTCATAACATTTAATCAATTAATCAGATAATTGTTTAAATCAAATAAACCAATATGTGCCGTTCTCAATTCTTACAGTTAATGGCCTGGGTACAAAATTTACACAAATTGACATGAAATTTAAGTAACGGTAATTACTATACAATATTTGACAAGTTCATATCCCAACAAATTAATATTTAGCATATTAATTATTCCTACTTCGTATCCATCACTTTAGGCATTATTAACATATGTTACATTCCTCAACATATTGCATTTTATTATACATACAGGGGAATGGTAAACGATAACATATTCTTATCTAAACTATATAGCTTAAATCCACTCACCTCGTAAGCTTTCCAAATCCTGGATATGGTCCAGATCTACTCTTTCCATGGTTTTTCCCCTAATTGGATTCAGAACCTAACAACCACGGATTGACTATTTTTGTAATAACCCGGAAAATCTGAGCCAGTTTAAAATTTTTATTTTGGCAATTTTAATGAATTTTGAATATTTAAAATGAATTATTTTAAATAATGACGACGAGAAATTATTTTGAATAGAAATAGAACGTATATATTTATTCAATCATCGTTAGAGTATAGATATTTTATTTTAAATATAAAAAGAATAGAAAATGGCGGGGTAGTTTGAAAATTCGATTTCAAAGTTCAAATGAATGTACAGGATTCAAAATAAACTGGATTTTAGCGGAACCAAAAATATTAGAATCTATTTAAAAATATCTTTCCAACGAATCCGAGAAATTGAAATTTCATAGCGGGAATCAAAAGTTACGCCTAGTTGAAAATTCAGAATAGTCGCTATGGAATTCTGGCCCTTGAAAATGGAAATTTTGCAAACGACCTCTGTTTTCGACGAAACTACTTTTGTTGGATCCGTGATGTCGAGTTATTGCTAGGTTTCAAAAATCGCAATTTGCTGAATCAATATGTGAGTGTGGCAAAGTAAAACGCGTTTGATCAGTTCTAGTTGATTTGAATCGACTGGAAAATGGCCATTTTTCAAACGATCTCAGAATTTAACAAAATTAGTTTTGTTAGGACCGTATCGTCAATACAAAGCTAGGAAATATTTTTCGGGAATTTTTAGAGTCCGTATGTGGCCCCGGTAAATTGAAATGCGCATTCAAATTAAATATATAAATTTTGATTTTGACGAAAACTGGTCGAAATAGTCGAATCAGCCTACGAAACATATCCCATTGTGTTCGAAATGAGGGTAATTAGCTAGGGACGACAGTCGGTGGGTTTGATTTCGAGTTCGAAATAAAAAGGTACTTTTAGAAATTAAAATATATTAAATAATAATTTCCCCCATCCCTTTTTCTCCTTAACCAGCCCCCCCCTCCCCCTTTTCAAATAAGTCAATGCATGAAAATAAAGAGAAAAAAATTTAATTAAAAACTGATTCCCCCAAATCGTCGCCCCTCGATCTCGTCAGCGCCGCCTGGCGCCGCACTTGCCCACCGCCATCTCCCCCCCCCCCCCCCTGAACGGTGCCGCGACCCAGCTCCGACCTCCTCCAGCCTTCCCTTCCTCCATTAAAGCCCTTCCCCCAAACCCGTTTGGAAGCCATCGCGCCCCCTCAGAAACCCTCTGCCGCCACCACTTCGCGAGCCTCACCTCAGCAAACTCCGACGCCTCAATGAGCAGACCGCGAGCCCTTCCCCCCCCCCCCCCCCCTCTTCTTCTTCTTGAAATGCACAGTGAGTTTTAATTTATTGTTTAATTTTCTGTTCAGTTTTATATAAAAAAAATATATATATGATTTATAAATAAAAATAGCATGGTTTCTAAAATATGATTTTATATAATTAGTAGGAACAGAAGAGTTTCGATTTTTATTTGAAATATAGATTAGATTTATCTTTATTTTTATTCATGTATGCAAATAAAAATGATGTTTTTAGATATATGAATAGCGAAAAGACGAGAGCTTTAAACCGATAAAGACGAGATCTTTAAACCGATAAAGATGAGATTTTTAAAACTATAAAGATGTCACTTTTATGTGAATAATAATATAATGAAGGCGATATTTTTATATAATGAAGGCGATATTTTTATATAATGAAAGGCGATCTTTAAATAATGGAGGCGAGATTTTATTTCATAGAAAGGTAGGATTTTTATGCGTAGATATATATATATATATATATATATTTTAACAAAGAAAAATATGATTTTCTTTGTTTGAATAGCGATGGAATTATAAAAATATATAATTTTTATAAAGATAAAGATTAGATTTTTATATACATGAGAGTATGATTTCTATAATGAAGTAGCGTCAATAAAAATACGATCTTTATATATAAAAATGTGATTTTTATATAGAGAATGGCGAGAGAAAAATATAATCTTTATTATATGAACACCGGTATAAAAATAGGATTTTTATCTATATAGTAGCAATATAAAAATGTGATTTTTATCCTCATAGCGTAGTTATAAAAATGTGATTTTTATATATATAGCAACAATATAAAAATGTGATTTTTATATATGTAGTGGCTACAGAAAATGAAATTGACAAAAGGCGAGCACGACGAAGATTTCCTACATGTGAAGAGTCGCGGTGTATTGGTTTAGCTAGTCGGTGAGAACTTCTCACTTTAAATCTTGTTTTCTAGTAAAAATATATACTAGGATGCAGACGGTGCTTAGCAGCACCCGACACCCGTCGTCCACAGACCATGAACGACTTGTATGCTTGTTTGATGTGTTGTGAAGTTTGTTTGTGATGTTGATGTGAAATGGATAATAGAACATTCATCTGTTGAAATAAATTAATTATCATTAAAAATATAATTTTTAACGTGAATGTGAATAAATAAATATTCATTTACAAACCGGACGGTTTGTTTATGTACACCTTATTGAAGGATATTGATTGGGACGATAAATTTTACACGTCGCCCAACTGCACAAATAATATTCAGTGTTTGTGGGTTGAAACCCCACATGGGTGTTGGGATGATATTTGGCGTACACTAATCCCAATTGTTTAGTTGTATGTCAATCGATAGGTTGACAGACTGTGTAAGCGTTAATTATTTATGTTTAATGCTTATGCAGTTGTGTGGTGCACTTTGGATGATGGTTGATTATTTATCGTTGCTACTATATACATGTGTTGTATGGAATCCATATAATTAACATTATATGGTAATTGATTGGGCCTCATTCCAATTGGGAAAAATAAATAATATTAGAAAAATATATATTCATGTTTTGAATAAAATAAAGAATATTCATGTGTTGAATAAAATATATATTCATGTGTTGAATAGAATACAGAATATTCATGTGTGGAATAAAATATATATTCATGTGTTGAATAGAATAAAGAATACTCATGTGTTGAATAAAATATATATTCATGTGTTGAATAGAATAAAGAATATTCATGTGTTGAATAAAATAAAGATTCATGTGTTGAATAGAATAAATAGTCATGTGTTGACGATGCTCATGTGTTGAGAATATTCATATGTTGAAAATATTCATGTGTTGAGTAAAATATTTTAAACAATAAAATTTACATCTTTATCATAATTTTATGAAATATATTAAATAATAAAAATAATCATGTGTTGACGATACTCATGTGTTGGGAATATTCATGTTTTAAAAGAAATATAGATTCATGTGTTGAATAGAATAAATATTCATTTGTTGAATATAATAACAAAGTTATTGAAAAATATAAAGCTGTGTTGATTAGATTTGCGCCATTTTGACGCGAACGATATTTATATCGATTATATTCGTTTTTATAATGAATATAGAAAAGGAAGTGATTTCAAAATATAACGTTTTGAAAATATTATCATTTATATATTAATGATGTGGAATATTCAATTTTGATTTGAAATTGAATATGAAGCTGAAATCGTTTGGAAAACGAATTTAAAACGATTTATAAAATATGGTTTGAATTGAAAACGACGAAATATATATAATATATACATTATAAATATTAAATGGCCTGAATAGAACGTGCCGCGCCGCGGCAGTTCGCAAATTTCGACCATTGACTTCGAATTGACGTTGCGGGAGATCCGACCATCTGATTCTCCTGAAACTGGAACCATTGGGTTCGTATCGAAAAGAGCTTTCCAATGAATATTAGAAATTTGAAATCTAACGGTTGGATTTGGAATTATGTCCAAATCAAATTTGGAAAAGGTCGTTGTAAGTGCAGTTCGACGACCGTTATTGGAAATCGACTGTACGGGCCTTGATAAAATTATTAAAAATATTAATAATTTGTATAAAATCATAATATATGAATTGGAAAGAACTAGGATGAAAAATTCCACATTTGAAAGGATAAAAATATATTTTTATCGAAATAAACTAGTTTTGAACTAGATTTGAAACGGTTTTGAAAATAATCATAATTTCCAATATACGAATTGGAATGGATTTGAATCGAAATTATCTTTGGAATATTTCGATGTTGGATTTCGTGATTATACAGATATGGTTGTAGAAATTTGAAAGATATATTTATATCATTATTTCCAATACGATATTTGTTGGTTTCAGAGTTTGATATTGAATATAAGCCGGTATATTTTCTATTCAGAGCCTTGTATTTAATATCAAATGGGATTTTGGGTTCGTCGTGGATGGTGTCTTAAATAACACTGTTCTTGAACCCAGTTTAGAAAAGAATAAATCTTCTAATTAAGATTTAGTGAAATTGTCCAGTTAACTAGTGTTTAATTGGAATTGACTTTAAATTTGGTTTTTGGGTTTATCGTGAGCGGTGTTTTGAATAACAGCTGTTCTTTAACCCGATTAACAATGGAAAGTTATTTTACTAGAGTGTCTCGAAACGGAGAGGAGCTTGCTCCTTGCCTCGACTCATGACGGAAATCCAATTTTCAATATGTGATAATTCGGTTTTATTTGTAGAACCTAGTATGGTGACATAGTAGATGGTAGCTATGTCGTCTATGATTGATACTTATGATTGAAATTGTTTTGACACTATACTCTTATAGTAATATTAAAATAATGTGTTTTTAAACGTATCAAGCATTCTTTGGCTATTATAAGGTAAAACCCTATCCTCCGGCTTGTGTTGCATTGTGTGATGGGACCTGGGTCTTATAATAGCTTCATTTTTCTTTATTTAGCATTGCGATGTTTGTTTTATGCACTGGTATTCTTGGGAGGAAACCCGTTCCGTGTTATACGGCGTGGTCCCTTGATTTACCTAACTTTAAAAATAAAGATTAATAACTGTTTTAGTTCTCATACCAGTCACATGACTGACCTGGAGTTTATTGTTTTAACCTAAACTCTGGGTGCCCTTATTTTCGACACGGGCAGCTAGTAGTTGAGTTTTGCAGATTTATATTCACAGGATCCTGGTTTATAGCTGAAGTGATATTCAGAAAACTCTGTATCCGTGTATTTCTTTCAGTTATGTTTTGTATTATTTTTCCGCTGCTATGTATTTAAATGTAATTTAAATCTCTGATATTTGTCAAATGTGTAATATTTATTCATACTCTGCATATTCTTGTATTCTGATGGAATTGTTGTAATTAACAATGAAATGTTCTTTTGTTTGCATTCTGATTCATCTTGTCCTCAAAGCAATTCGTTCTTTCTCTTCTCTTCGGAGATCGGGGAAGTTCGGGTCGCTTCAATTTTTTTTTACCAAAGGAAAAAAAAGGAAGAAAAACAGAAGGGAATTGAAAAACAAACCAGATCTAGGAATTACCTTACTTCAATAAGAGATCTTAAATTAGTGTAGATTCGCTGAGACAGAAGAAGGCTTGCAGATCACTAAATCAGTCTAGCTTTTGATTGTTGAAGAAGAAAAAGGCTAGATCAAATAACGTTGGAGCAGCACTTCGTCGTCGCTATTGAATTAGATGAATAAAACAATGGGTTTAGGGTCCTATTTATAACCTAGATTCAATGAATTTGGACAAGAAAGGTGTCCACGTTCAGAAAAATGAATTCTGCCAAAATATGCCGTAGGCGGGTAGACACACCCTTGAGGGGGTCGACCCCAGTGTCGACCCATCCCTTAGGGGGCCGACCCTGGTGTCGACACCTCCTTTACGGGGTCGAAACCTCTGGGCGGGAAATCTGCCACCTTCGGAAATTTTGAATTTTGAACCGATTTTCAAATTTCTAGACCCATTTTTGAATTTTTGATCCTAACATATATATATATATATATATATATATATCCTCCCTACGCGTATACAAACTTCAAACCTTAATAACTTCTTCATACGATATCCGATTTACGCAAACCAGGTGTCTATCTTGACCAGAATTTCGAGACGGACGAAATGGCGCAGTCCGTTTTACTTAATTTTGAATATTTAATTAATTTATTCTTATTTTATTATCTTAAGTTAAAAATGTGGGGTGTTACATTTTTATTTGCAAAATATTTACTTTAATCCATTATTCACATCGAATGTGAATAATATTTCTTTTATATAATCAATTTAGTTTGATTTCGTAATTTTATAAATTATCTCATTTCCCAATTCTATTCATACTTCTATTTATAGAATTATTTTTACAAAATTTTCTTTTAACTTCTAACACTTAAAATCTCATTTAATTCCCTTTAAAAATGTTAAGTTCAAATTCCATTAAAAATGTCGGTGTTAAAACTAATTTCTACGTCTCTATATAAACTCAGACTCATATTTTAATTTATCCAGTGATAAATATTTTACTTAATTTATAAATATCGTTTATAAATAAATCTTCTCAATTTATCTGTTAAAAACAGATTTCAATTAAAAATCTTCTTTAAACCAATCTTCTTACACTTCTTTTATACCTCGCCAATTCCCTTTTATAATTCTATTAATTTTCCCAAATATTTCCTTTTATAAAAATCTGTTGATTTTATAAAATACTTAAATTCAATACTCACTTCTAAAATTCTTTTTACATGTTACAATATTAATTATGGTATTTAAAATACCAAATAAAAAATATCAATATCATCTCGACACACATAACCAATAACAGATTATATATCATCTCATATATCACAATATATGAAAACCAGTAATATAAAGTTAAGGAATCCAGTTGGATCCCTCCAACCTGTTTCCCTGCATCCACAGAGTTAATCACATGAATTATATCAATTTCATATCAATATGAAATTATATAACAAACGAACTCAATAATTAAACGACGACTTATATGTATAACTATATATATAAATTATCTCGACCAATCATTGAGAATTCATCCGCACAATCATCACACACAACATTCAATCATTTTTATCAACATTAAATTACGTTTATAAAAATATAAACTTGACAGAATTAGTGAGTTTTACTTACTTTGGTTCGCAGTTGAAGATTCTGCTTGTTTTACATAGTTTCAAACATGTGTTTGAAACTACATAAAATCCCAATTTCATCTGAATGATTCTGGACCAGATTGTACGCTTAGTATTTATTGCCATGATCCCAGTGACACTTGTTTTATCCAACTCTATTGACACATGAATAAACTACCCACGTTATAATATATTATTTAATTTAAGAATTATTTTAACCACTAATTATATTTTAAATCCCTAATTACCATTAAAAAAATTCCCGTTATACTCTCTAATGTTCTTCTTCCAGTGAAAATGTTGACCTACATAATAGCCCTTCCAACCCGATCATCACGCCACATGCGGTTACCTAGGCCCCATCGCGCTACCCACCACCGGCAACCCCTATTATATAATCATCAATACCAGGCACGTCGACCCCCATTACTTTGTCATTTTCCCCTTCTTCTTTCCCTTACTGATACAAACACAGTCTTCAGTCTAGTGATGTAAAATTGGGTGGCTTCCAGCTCAACTTGAGATAGCTGATCAAGCTCGGCTCGACGATGCCGACCCGGTGAATGTCGACACGGGGCACGCCGAGCCTAATGTCTAGCTGAGCCGAAACACCCCTCCTCTAGTGAATCGCGATACTTACCGAACAACTCGTGCTCCTGTGCTTCCGTTCAGGTTCTTATGTTTGACGGGGACAACCAGGGTCAAGGATGTTCCACCGTGGGCCAAGCAATGTTGCCTTGAACAGGGGTAAGGGGAGCCCAGCAGGTCGAAAATGCAGATAAGTATATCTTCAATACTCCTGATTTGACCACCATGGTGCGACAAATGTTGAACAATAGTAGGGGATACAAGAACAAAGATTGAGGAATCGATCATAGCCATAAGATGTTTATGTTGGGTACAACAATGTGTTGTATGATTTTTGTTTGATGATAACAAACATATAATACTATTTAAATGTGTTTGTAATTGTACTATTTTATATTTAATTTCATAGATATAAATATTTATTGAATAATATACTATTATACACTATTCACGGTATATTTATTCAATTAAATATTTTATTTCAAAATCTGAAATAGTACAGCATTCTAACACCACTATTGTATATTCACAGTTATAATATTTTACATGAAATTGTACTACTGAATTAATTTGAATACGATAGACAATTTGCTTTGAAAAAAATAAAATAATATTTTATTTCAATAAAATTTGTCTATTACAAATATCAATACAATTTTCTCATTCTGTACATGTGTTCCTCACTATCAACTCTCATCACTCTAGTATACATTCGCTGCCTCACTACAGTTACACTCGTTCACTCATATACATTTGCTAACACTGTTGCGTACACTCACTGGCTTAATACCTGTCTTCTGTCTTCTTGTCTTCACAGCACTTCACAGTCAGTCCAGTCACCATTTGCAAACCTGTTACATATAAAAAACACACATAGTACACTGCAATAGAAATAAAACTGAATACGTGAAAATATAAATTTATTTTAAATTTTATTTTCCTCAGAATTTCGGTGTGTTTCTCATCATTTTTCTGACTCAGTCTAATATGCAAGGACAGGAATATTATTCTGAATGGTGTACACACGTGTATAAATATACACGCATGCACAAGTGTGATTAACCAAGGTTCAGTACAAGGTTCAGAAAGTTTCAGTTCAAAGAGGAGAAACACATATATGACATACAACAGAGCATGATAAATTGATGCAATAGCAAATACATGATTCATGCATGGTGCATCTTAGTACATATTAGTGCAAATATGTGACAAATGGTTCAGATCAGTTTCAAAATGATCAGCATATACCCACAGTTCAAGTCTCGGCAAATTCAAGGCACAAATGGCATGAGTTAATAAGAAAAAGTGGAAACAAACTCAACATGCATATGCCCACAAGTCTAAGTAAAATAGCATAAAACATATAACAGCAACTGGTCAAACATGGGTGCACCATGGGTAACGCAAATGGTTAACTTATAGCATGAACAAGAAATTTCAAGTGTGAAATGAGTACAAGTCAAAGTACGCAAGCTCAAACACATGAAGTTCATTGTTCGACCAAGCCAACAATAAAGAAATACAAAACTGGAAAGAATTGAATGTTTACATGCATTCCAGAAATTAAAAAGAATTTTCTTCAAATTATTTTCTGATGAAGTATGATTTCAAAACTACTCTGTTGGCCTTCATTATGGATCCAGTTTTAAACAAAAAAATTTGGGCAAAGTTTAAATTCCAGACTTCACGCGTCAAAGTTTGAACTACTCAAAATCCAGAAATAACGCTAATTCAAAGCCAAGGGCCAAGATTTAAGCAATATACATTTAGGTTTAAAATTGAAGAAATCGCTAGAATTTCAGATGAAATAAAGCCCAAAATACACGAAAATATCACGACCGAATCAACAAACGAATCAGAGAATTAATTTTTCAAGAGTATTCGTAATACCCTATAAATAGTCACTGATTCATCACTGGCAATCAACAATCGAAACCCAAGCATCAATATTTCAAAGAGCAGAAAAATTAAATTTCAGATTTACTCACAATTTACAGAAAGTTCCGATCGCCGCAAATTACCCGAATAAGATAACATTCAATCGAAGAAGCAAGCAACTCGAGTTTGAATCCGCAAGAGGATTTTTCTTTCAGCAATCGATTTGGGGAAGATTTTAGAAAACCCTAGTAGCCACCGCCATTTTTCAAGAGAAAGGCTTGGAAATTAAATCAAGGGATGGCCTAGTTTTCAAATAAAGGGGATAACCCTTATTTTATCTATAGGTTCTAAATCAAGGGCTTTGTTTTGTTTTTATTTTGAATTGTTTTTAGTTTGTAAACCTTCAATCAGTTTCTAAAGTTTGTAAAATCTAGCAGTTTTCTAGTTTGTCTGTAAAACTAAGGAGATGAATTACGGGGTTTGTAATTCGGGGAAACCTGGTTTCAGGGATAGAAACCAGTGCAAGGTTTTGAGCATAGGGTTAAGAACAGTAGGGAGAGAGTGTTGCAAGTTTACAGGGGATTGTAAGCATAGATATTGTTTTAACTCCTAGTAGAAACTTTGGGGAATGCAACAGAAGGCGGGATTTTGCTGAAGCTGGGTATATCTGTGTGTTATTTATTTTCCACATTTACTTTGATTATTATCTATGTTGTTATTATTTAATTACTTAGCAAAAATCTACGATAAACCCTATTTACCCCCCTCTAGGGTTAATTTAGATACTACAGTTTATAGATGATATCATACAAGCAGAATTTCCAAGCAGGTTCAGTATTCCCCAGATAACCCACTGTTTGGGTACGACATACCCTCAACAGCATTTGATGAGGTATCGTGGCTCATGCACGCATCAGCAGCCCCATATGTGACTAAGTGTAAGTCTTTTTAATATTCCTCACTAAATTAGCACTCATGTAGTTCACATAACTTCCCCTCTATTTAGTTCCGAACTTCAAAGACTTAAGTGAGAAGTTCTTGAACCAATTATGTCTTCATGCCACACAATCGAAGCATGTCATGGCTCTTTCCACGAATAAGCAAGCTAAGGGAGAGTCGCTAAGGGATTATCTTAACCGGTTCAACATGGCCATGATCGAGGTGAGTAATCCCAGTCATGAAATAGTCCTAATGGAAATAGTTGATGGAGTCGTCAAAAAATGGAGTTCGGGAAATGTCCGATCGAAAAGCCTCCCACCACGATTGAGTTGTACAATGAAAAGGCTAATATTCGGCTGCGACAAGAAGATGTACAACCGGACTTGGATAAGGAGCCAAGTAACATGCCAAACAAAAAAATTCAGAGTAATGTTGTAATGATCCTGAATTTTGGTAATATAAATTAATTTTTAGAATTTACAAAATAGGAATTTCTGCAAACGATGGAATTTGGCCATGAAACTTTAAGCGAAGCGTTCGTCTTAGAATTCTAGTCAACTTTCATATTTGGAGTTTCGTGAACGGAATCATATGAAAATGTTACGAATGAAATACGAAAATGGACGGAAAATAAATAAAATATAATTTATAATTATATATTACCTTATTTAACCAAGCCGACCTGGGCATCTAAGACCCAAGCGGTCGACCGCCACAGTCGACCTACTAGGCATTAGTTTGCCTAGTGACAACTAGGTTTTTAGGGTTTGGTCTATAATATTATTAAAATGGATGGACGGATATAACTTAAAACTAATCCAACGGTCCTTGCTAGGCCATTTCCACCCCTATAAATAAAGGGGTAAGGCCTCATTCTTTTCCACATAAATCTGCAGTGGCAGCAGAGCTCTTCCATTTTCATCCTTCTCCAAACCTAATTTCTAAAGTATAAATAAATTCATACATAACAAATCAAATCCAATTCATACGATATTGAGAGGATTAGCATATCTAATCGAAAAGAATGCAAATTGATGCTCCAAATCAGATTCTCCCCTCTCTTCCTATTTCCTTACATCTCTACAGATCTGTAATTTTTCCCTTTCCAGATAAATTGTAGATTTATAAGAATTTGGGAATTGTAGGCCTACAGGGTTCAAACTTTGGATTTGGAGGCTGTAAGGTGAGTGGGAAATTTACGAATACAATTATAATAACTCATCTATTTCGTTTGAATTAGATCTATGTTTTTATGCCTATTCGCTATAAGATCTATTTATTTAAGCATTGTGAATTTATTGCTTCTTATAAGTATTGTTAAAACTTGTGAATTGAAAGTTGCGGCTATGCTTAATATCAATTATAGGATTCTTAAATTTGTTCACACAGATTCCTACAGTTATGTTATGAAATATATTGCAATTATAGTGTAAAATGTATTGTGGACATTGCATAACACTGTAGATCAGGAAATCTGTCCCGTTAAACACCATGTAGATGTAGTTACATTCCACATTTCTAGTTTAATGTTAAATAATGAAATTTTGGTAAAAATGTGAAATTGGAAAATTGGGTGATTGTAATATTAAAAAAATATGCTTTTTTGTATTCAATATTATTAGGTTTTTTGTATAATTGTTGTAAATGTGTTGTTTTTCTCCTTTTGCATAAAAATGACATTATTTTGAAATCACAAGAGGTGTGATAAAAAGATAAAAAAGGGAAAAGTGGTGCAAATGTGCATACAAATATATATTTATTTATGCATAATTTTCATCAACTAGCCCAAATTAAATATTTACATATATTTCTTATGATTTTGAAATATGTCAATTCCACTAATTAGGCATAATTTACAATGATTATAGCATTTTCGTCTAGAGGGACTAAACGGGAAAAACTCAATAACGTAGCCTAATTTATCCCAATAGGGAAAGGCGCTAAAGGAAAATGGGGTACGAGTCTAACAACCATCGTGTATAGTCCGCTTCTTGGGTCTTAAGTGGCTAGGGTTGAAGAGTCCACCTGGGGATAGGTCCTTCAGCATAGCGGTATTAAACGACATGTGTGAGTATTGCCTGCTTAAACCTGGAAACTAAAAACATCAAATACGACTATCTACCCTACGAAAAGTTGTAAGCAGCTAAGGAGGTTATTTAATAAGGTCAACTAGAGGTATAGCGAGCGTCAGAATACCATCTCTCACCTTATACGGGGTAAGGGTATGTGCATGAATGACAGAAGCCTTAACTAGAAGGGCCAGTAGCTAGTGCTCTCTAGTTTATAAATATATGGAATGAGTTATCGAGAGGTATTAAGTCACCTATAAGTCCGCCAACCAGTGAGTCCGCCTAGTGTTTTAAGTGATTGGAAGAATCCACCCTATATATCATTGATAGTGAGGCGGAAAATTATAAAGGGAAAGTGGATGGAAAGATATATATATGTATGTGAAGACCCCATAGGTAGAGATTCAATTCCTGGTCTAATAATCAAATCAAATTATATTATAAAAAGGGGCTTCTTACATATATATATATATATATATGTTAATGTTCTATCTCGGTATTATATATTAGAATACCACTTTGGACAGAGTGGTAGAGTTGTGCCTATACATTTATAAGGTTAGGCCAGAATCACCAACCTTGTTAGGCATAAATCTTGGTTTGAACCAAAAAGGATACCTCCGTGTATTATAATCTGTGTTGTACATTTCCTAGTCACCCGAACTTGTTATTCTGAACCCTCTCCTCATTACAACCTCCTAGGTTTCCTAGAGAAGGTCGGGTTCTCAAAGATGTTTGAGTTTGAGTTTCGTTTCTTGTTCTCTTTAATGCTTGGTATTGGCAAAGTGACTTACTTCGAAAAAAGTAGTTGCTTAAGTTAATACTAGTTATCCTATCATGTTTCCGCTGTGAGATTTCTTTTAGTGTACTCTGATTATGCTTATGCTCATTTATTGTAGGTACCAGATTTACACGCTCTATGCTTGGATGTGTTCAAGTTTTGATTTTTGTTGAAATTTGGATATTGAAAAGTGTGGGGTGTTACATTTGGTATCAGAGCATAGGTTAAACGATTAGATGAATTAGTTAACTTAGGACTCGTTAGAGAACGTAATTCAATTTTATTTTCTGCTTTTCTTCGTCTTTCTTACTTGACTTAAATTTATTTCGACGATGAGTTAGTTGTGGGACTAAATATATAAAATGAGCTTTAAGTGACTGAGATTTAAAATATATTGATTTCGGGTTTCTAGCCAATTCTATCATACCCTACAGTATGTTGGCGATCTCTTCGTGAAGAGCATGAGGACGTCGTATGGTGGTTTCCGTTGATTCGAGTTTGGAGACTAGACGAAAACCTAGCTACATCCAAGATAGTAGCGATTTCTGGTGTTTGGTTTCGTTGTTAGTTCTGGTCATGACCATTACCTGATTTAAAACGAGAAAAAATCTCATTAGTATGTCATGTACATTTCGGAAATATAATTATGAGGTATATCCATTTGTTACTGTTGGATTTCCGAATCTACCTTTATTGAAAAATTCAACTGGGTTCTTGGCCTTGTCTTCGAGGAAATTTTATTTTAAAACTATTTGAAATATAAAAATGGGTTTTGAAAGTTTTGGAATACGGTTTTGTGAAATGGTTTTATAAAGGCTTAGTTTTATAAAGATATGGTTTTAAATTTTAATCTATTCATGGTTCTAAATTTATTAGGGCTGTTGTGTAATTTTAATAAATAAAATCTGATTGGTAGGAAGAAAGGACTTAAAAATGACAAGGAATATGACACCAAACTTAAGAATAATAAATATTCATTTCTTGTTATTTTTAATATCCCTCTCCCTATATAAATAAGATAATTTATTGGAATTATCAAAATTAATCTTTACTATTTTAAAGTTCCAACATTTTTAAACACGAAAAGGTTTTTCCAGTTTGTAATATATGCTGGAATAATAATAACAATGATATTAAATTGGATTTATAAGTACGAAACCGTTTGTTTATAATAAATTGTATTGGGAAAAGTTTTAAATTTTTCTTCGGAAAGGCCAAAGAAAATCCTTCATCTTGATTTTTGGGGCATTTGATTTCATGAATCGCCTTTTTGTTGTCAGCTAGGTAGGGGAAAATCCATTTTAATTTATAATATGGATTTCTAGCTGAATTATTTTGGGAATTCGTTCGTTGTGTAATCGTAGCATCGTTGTTGAGACTATAAATCCTTGGAGTTGGTTCGGAGTTTAACACTGGTCTTTAAATACCGCGGTGATGAGGATAATTAATTTTTGGATCGCGTCAAATCTTAAAAGATGACGCGGGACAATTAATATTTTAATCCGGCCCAATAAGGTCAAGGTTCAATCTTTATCCCGGGCCATTTAAGAGTTGACCGTTTAGCGTTATGCAAGAAAGGCCAACTAGTTGATAAGTTTTGGTACAACTTGGACCTAGGACTCAACCGTAGAAGTTACATCCAAATTTACCCCTTTAACTTCCTTCTTTCGTCCATTCTTCCTCATCTAGCCGAACCATGTCTCTATCCATCTAATCTTTCTTTGTTGTAGCCTTGTCTCCTATTTTTTCGCGCTTGTTTGTGCATTAGATCTTGCCTCACTAGTACTTCAGTATCTTATTTCTTCTCTCCGACAATTTCTTAGTCCATAATACCTAATTGCGATATCCAATCTTACTTATACCATTTAAGTCTCATCCTTAGGGAGAGATCACTTGGTTGGGTTGGGGTGAGCAAAAAGGTCTCACCGCTTTAGGGCTAAGTAAACTTGTCAAGGCAGTTGGGCTTGCACCGGCCAGTTGTTTCGAGTCTTAGAATAGAGTTTGTTGTTTGTGCTGCATCCGCCTTTGATATACCTTGTTATAATAGGTTGTTTCAAAGGTTATCGTTGTTTCGGAGATCAAGATTAAGCTATCTTCGAGTGGTCTAAGGAGAATCTCGAAGAGATTTTAGAGGAATCCGTATCTTATGCGGACATATATGGTCTTTTGTTTGACCGACATTGGAGATTTTGCAGCAAGCCTCTTTTCTTAATGTCTGTTCTTGAGCTCAGGAATCTATGTTTAAACTGCCGATGTAAACGCGTGACCCATTTAGCATATCGTTTTATAGATGGGGATTTATGACTAGATTTGTCTTATGATGTGATTAATCTTTTGCTTCATCAATGGCGTAACCATCATCTAGTGCCCGCATCATATTTGATTTAGCTTTTGTTCTTGTGTGTTGTTCATGGAGTTACTTTCTGCAATTTCGCATATCCGTTTTTATCTTTGGACAATAATAGGTGGATTTCCATGAGAAATAGTTTTGTGATAGGTTTCTTTTCTCATCGCAAATTCTCTCTTAGAAGAGATGGTGATGTGGGAACCTCCACTAACACCAGCAGTGTTTGTAACACGAGATTGAGCATTATGTTACCATGATATGGTTAATTAAATAACATAAAAATTGGTTTGAGCTCCATCCACGGAGCAAAACATCTCGTTGTTTATAGCCATTGTTTTGGGAGTTTCGGTGTTGTTGTTTTGTCGTCGTCTTTGTTGTTTTCCCTTTCCAGCATCGGATTCTAGGCTTGTTGGTGATTCGTCTTACAACTGTTAGTGTTGTTTAAATCGCCCGACTTAGATTAATGAGATTTCTATGTTTGGAGATATTTATGTCATTCTCGCATACCTATTTGAGTGAAATCTCGTTTTTCTTATCTAAACTAACAATCGTCCTAGAGCTGGAAAGAATAGAATTATGTGTTGAGTGAATTTTAGTGAAGGACCGGTTCTACGTCACGAGTATGTAAATAAATAAATCTTCATTCCTTGTTAAAGCTAAAATTTATTTTTGGTCTTTTGTGTGATTTCAGTTTTCGCATTTTAGCATAACTGACTTCCTTCTTAGCCAACATATGACTTGAATCATTTAAGTTTTCGCAAATACATTTTCGAAATTTTTGGGAAATGTTGTTTGAAAAAAAAAAACTTTTATCGTTTTCTTATTTATTGGAAAGTGAAACGGTTTTGAAATGAAATTTCAAAATAAACATGACAAGTTTTCAAGCAAAAATTTATTTTTATGAATTTTTTTTATTTTTAGTCACATGAACGACGTAAGAAAGATTTTTGGATGCTTTGTGTGCGCGTTTTAGCAGTGTAGTAGGAATCATGATATGATAAAAACATTAATGGTAACAAGGAAAGAGCTGTTTTTGCCTTGCAAACGTTGTTTTACCTTGTCAACAATGTGCGCGAGCTATTAATTAACTCGTTTTACATTTTAGAGCTTGTTTTAAGCCTCCTTTACAGTTTACAGCTGGGAATTTTTGGAGTATTTTGGATAGCTGAAGTGAAAATTCCACTATATGGTGAAAAATGGAAGATTCGTAAGCGAGAAAAATGTTAAAATACTTCGCTTTGATTTCCTTTTTCCAGTTTGGGAGAAATTAAATAGGAAACGATTAGATTGCGTGACGTTATGGATGGTAGGGTTTGGATGCAAAATTGGTTGCTTTACACTTTTATTCATAATTGTGTGAAGGTAATGGATGAAAAAGAGTTTTCAAAATTTGCATTTATATAGAGCTGTCAGTATATTTAGGATGTTCCACATCAAGTTCTCAGAAGTATTTCAAAATTTTAATGCAAACATATAAGAGGATCCGATAAGAATCACCTTGCATTCATATTTTATGGTTAAATTGCATTATGTACACCTTGCACATATACACATGGTTGCAAAGTGGATGTACACAAATTGGTTGTGTATAATAGGACTTTAGGCGTTAGAATTTTGGGATGAAATTCCTTTTAAGGAGGGAAGAATGTAACAACCCGGAATTTTGGAAATATAAATTAATTTTTAGAATTTCAAAAATAGGAATTTCTACAAACGATGAAATTTAGCCACGAAACTTTAACCGATGAGTTTGTCTATGAATTATGGTCAACTTTCATGTTTGGAGTTTTGAGAACGGAGTCCATATGAAAAAGTTACGGACGAAATATGAAAATGGACAAAAAGTAATTAAATCCAATTTATAATTATACATTACCTTATTTAACCAAACCGACCAGGGCTTCTGAGGCCTAGGCGATCGACCATAGCGATCGACCGGCGGTCGAGCGGCACGGTCGACCTACTGAGAGTTTGCCCAGTGACGGCTATGTTTTTAGGGTTTGGTTTATAATCTTATTAAAATGGATGGACGGGTATAACATAAAACTAATCCAATGGTCCTTGGACATTTCCACCCTTATAAATAAAGGGATAAGGCCACATTCTTTTCCATATAGATCTGAAGTGGCAGCGGAGCTCTGCCATTTTCCTCCTTCTCCAAACCTAATTTCTAAAATAAAAATATATTCATACATAACAAATCAAATCCAATTCATATGACATTGAGAGGTGTAGCAGATCTAATGGAAAAGAATGCAAATTGACCTCCAGATCAGATTCTCCCCTCTCTTCTTGTTTTCTTACATCTCTACAGATATGGAATTTTCCCTTTTCTAGATAAATTGCAAATTT
Source organism: Allium sativum (assembly GCA_030737875.1). Lineage (NCBI taxonomy): Eukaryota > Viridiplantae > Streptophyta > Magnoliopsida > Asparagales > Amaryllidaceae > Allium > Allium sativum. Next base: position 275,025,358 of record CM060920.1, on the reverse strand, counting down.
ATAAGAATTTGGGAGTTATAGGCTTAAAGGGTTCAAACTTTAGATTTTGCGGCTATAAGGTGAGTGGGAAATTTACGAATACAATTATAATAACTTATATATTTTGTGTGATTTAGATCTATGTTTTTATGTCTATTCCCTTATAAGATCTGTTCATTTAAGTATTGTGACTTTATTGTTGATTATAAGTATTGTTAAAACTTGTGAATTGAAAGTTGCGGTTATGTTTAATATCAATAGCATGATTCTTGAATTTATTCACACATATTCCTACAGTTCTGTAATGAAATATATTGCAATTATAGTGTAAAACGTATTCTGGACATTATATAGCATTGTAGATTTGGAAATCAGTCCCATAAACACCATGTAGATGTTGTTATATTCCAGATCTCTAGTTCAGTGATGAACAATGAAATTTTGGTAAAAAATGTGAAATTGGTAAATTGTATGATGGTAATATTAAAAGAAATATTTCTGTTTGTATTCAATATTATTGGGTTTTAGCTTAACTGTTGCAAATGTTCTATTTTCCTCCTTTTGCATAAAAAGGCATTACTTGAAAATCACAAAAGGTGCGATAAAAAGATCAAAAATGGAAAAGTGGTGCAAATGTATATATAAATATAAATATAAATATAAATATAAATATAAATATAAATATATATATTTGTGCGTAATTTGCATCAACTATTCCAAATTAAATATTTACATATATTTCTTGTGATTTTGAAATATGCCAATTCCACTAAGTAGGCACAATTTACAAGGATTACGGTTAAAAGTCTTTATGTAATATTTGAACCTTTTGGCAAGATTGAGTGCAAAACGGAATGTTTGGTTATTGATTAAACCAAATCATTTAAGTTATAATAATAAAAATAATAACTACGTTGACCGCATGAGAACATAAATATAAATATATACATATTATCCGTCCAAATTATCATAAAACGGAAAAATATACATTATATGGAATGTTGGAATGTTTGGATAAGGTTCAATTATGGAATCATATGTAAATGTAATCCATATTGAATCAACATATTTGTAGTGACCATTTGAAGCAATAATTAATTGCTATAAATGGGACCGCAAATCAATAAATAACAATTGTAGCCAATATTGATTGGGGACTTGAAAATGATAGGGAAATGGTTACAATTCCTAATTTAATTAGGATAAATGTTGTAAACCCCAAATTAGGGAATTTGAATTATAACCGCATTTAGACATGAGGTTAAGTTCACTTGTGGTATAAGCGTGCCCGGAACCAACTGACAAATCCAGCAACTGAGATGGTCATCTTAGTGTGAGTGGTCTAATGCATAACGTACTAAGGCATGAGGCTAAATTTAACATGTGGTAGAAGTTTGCCCAGAACCGACCAGAAAATCCAGCATCCACAAATTGTCAACTTTGTGTGAGAGGTCGACATGTAAATATATATATATAGCAGTCAACCAATAAATAAATAAACAATAATAGTAAATGTATTTTGGGGTACAACAAGTATACAGTTCGGGACTAATAAAATAAGGATATCCAGAATTAAGGATTTCCTTAGGAAAACTATGACCATTATGGTCGTAAAGGGCAATGAACCGATGGATAAGAAGAAAGGGGATTTATGGGTGTTGAATTGTCAATCGAATACCAAGTCCAATTAGGAAAGCACTTAAATAAATATCCAAGGACAAAAAGGGTATAACCTTCCTTATTTACAATTAATCAATATAGAATTTATAATTATAAATTTAGAATTGGACTTGGTAGGTTAGTAATGTGAAGCATTATTAACCAGGGAAACCCGTGACGATGATGAATCATAGACGTATAGCATTTCCATGTTGAGGGACTAAACGGGAATAACTCAATAACGTAGCTTACTTTATCCCAACAGGGAAATATGCTAAAGGCAAATGGGGTACGAGTCTAATAACCATCGTGTATAATCCGCTTCTTGGGTCTTAAGTGGCTAGGGTTGAAGAGTCCACCTGGGGCTAGGTACTTCAGCATAGCAGTATTAAACGACATGTGTGAGTGTTGCCTGCCCATAACTGGAAACTAAAAACGTCAGATATGGCTATCTACCCGACGAGAAGTTGTAAGCTGCTAAGGAGGTTATCTAATAAGGTCATCTAGAGGTATAGCGAGTGTCAGAATACCATCTCTCGCCTTATACGGGGTAAGGGTATGTGCGTGAACGACAGAAGCCTTAACTAGAAGGGCTAGTAGCTAGTGCTCTCTAGTTTATAAATAAATGGAATGAGTTATCGAGAGGTATTAAGTCACCTATAAGTCCGCCAACCAATAAGCCCGCCTAGGGTTTTAAGTGATTGGAAGAATCCACCCAATATATCATTGATAGTGAGGCGGAAAATTATAATGGGAAAGTGGATAGAAAGATATATATATATGTGTGTGTGTGTGTGTGTGTGTGTGTGTGTGTGTGTGAAGACTCCACGGGTAGAGATTCAATTCTTGGTCTAAAAATCAAATCAAATTATATCATAAAAAGTGGCTTCTTACATATATATGTGTGTGTAAACGTTCTATCTCGGTATTATATATCAGAATACCACTTTGGACAGAGTGGTAGAGTTGTGCGTATACATTTACAAGGTTAGGCTAGAATCACCAACCTTGTTAGGCATAAATCTTGGTTTGAACCAAACAGGATACCTCTGTGTATTATAATCTATGTTGTGCATTTCCTAGTCACCCGAACTTGTTGTTCAGAACCCTCTCCTCATTACAACCTCCCAGGTTTCCTAGAGAAGGTCGGGTTCTCATAGATGTTTGAGTTTCGTTTCTCGTTCTCTCTAATGCTCTGTATTGGCAAAGTGACTTATTTCGGAAAAAAGTAGTTGCTTAAGTTAATACTAGTTATCCTATCATGTTTCCGCTATGAGATTTCTTTTATCGTACTCTGATTATGCTTATGCTCATTTATTGCAGGCACCACATTTACACGCTCCATGCTTGGATGTGTTCAAGTTTCGATTTTTGTTGAAATTTGGGTATTGAAAAGTGTGGGGTGTTATATTTGGTATCAGAGCATAGGTTAAACGATCAGATGAATTAGTTAACATAGGACTCGTCAGAGAACGTAATTCAATTTTATTTTCTGCTTTTCTTCGTCTTTCTTACTTGACTTAAATTTATTTCGACGATGAGTTAGTTATGGGACTAAATATATAAATGGGCTTTAAGCGACTGAGATTTAAAATATATTGAGTTCGGGTTTCTAGCCAATTCTATCATACCCTACAGTATGTTGGCGATCTCGTCGTGAAGAGCATGAGGACGTTGTATGGTGGACTCCGTTGATTCGAGTTTGGAGACTAGACAAAAACCTAGCTACAACCGAGATAGTAGCGATTTATGGTATTTGGTTTCGTTGGCAGTTCCGATTAAGACCATTAGTTGATTTAAAAAGAGAAAAAATCTCATTAGTGTGTCATGTCCATTTCGGAAATATAATTATGAGGTATATCCATTTGTTACTTTGTTGGATTTCCGAATCTACCTTTAATGAAACATTCAACTGGGTTCTTGGCCTTGTATTCGAGGAATTTTCTTTTAAAACTATTTGAAAAATAAAAAAGGGTTTTGAAAGTTTTGGAATACGGTTTTGGAAAATGGTTTTATAAAGGCTTAGTTTTGTAAAGATATGGTTTTAAATTTTAATTTATTCATGGTTCAAAATTTATTAGGGCTATTGTGTAATTTTAATAAATAAAATCTGATTGGTAGGAAGAAAGGACCTAAAAATGACAAGGAATTTGCCACTGAACTTAAGAATAATAAATATTTATTTCTTATAATTTTTAATATCCTTCTTCTACATATATAGGATAATTTATTGGAATTATCAAAATTAATCTTTACTATTTTAAAGTTCCAACATTTTTGAACACGAAAAGGTTTTTCTAGTTTATAATATATGTTGGAAATATTAATAATAATAATGATAGTAAATTGGATTTATAAGTACAAAACCGTTTGTTTATAATAAATTCTATATTAGGAAAAGTTTTAAAAAAAATTCTTCGGAAAGGCCAAATAAAATCCTTCATCTTGATTTTTGGGGTATTGTTTGCGAACAAATTTTGCAATTGTAAACAACTGTAAAATCCGTTCGGTTTTCCTAAACAACAAGGATTGTTGTAGAGGGTGTCGAACTCTGGGACCAAAAATATTTTAATTAATAAATCCAATCAAGTTATTCCAGAATTTTGATTGATTGAAAACACAGAAAATAACAGCAACTAAATAAAAAGGAGAGATTTATCTAATAAGAGAAAGCAATTAGGGGATAATGACATAGATTAGATTCACACTCATCAATAGCCAACAAATAAATAGAGATCTAATTCATGTTTCTGTCACAAACACGAATCAACGATAAATAGATTCTTAGAAACAAATAAGTAAATAACGACAAGCATAGCCTGTGCAGGAGCTGAGCTCTTAAACAACGATAGACTATCAGGACAGATTCACAAATTAATTTCTAAAAACCTAAAATTAGATCTAACTCTGATAATTGTTAGATCGAACACGAATATACCTTGTGAAGGAGCATAGCTCTTAAACGACACAGAATATGAAGGTTCAGATCTAACCCTTGATTCAGATCTAGATCTACATATATAAAGTCCTCATCTATTGGCTATGTGATTCATGTTGAATCATATCTATTAGCGTCATCACCCCCTAATCAAAGGGGATTAGCTAGACATAGCTAAAGAAGAAGAAAAACAGAAATTAAATAACATGAACATAAATAAAACTAAAACTAAATAGAACAGAGGAAGAAGAGTTTTATTCCAAGAGAAAGATTACAAAATAAAACTAAGTGTGTTTTACAATGAATGAGATAAAGTGTATTTATAGCTGATATGACAAAGGCTACTTGGCAAATTCTATAATGTGGGACTAAAGAATTAGCCCAACTAACACATAAGCTAGTGTGAACGCAGCTGTAGAGTGAGAGGCCTTGCAAACGAGCTAATGTGAATGCAATATGAGTCTTTAGTGAGCCAAATCTACCCAACTGAACTCTATTTGCAACCGTTCTTCAAGCTTTAAACTCTTCAAGCTTAAGTAATTTCAACTTCCCTCTTTTTTAAGCAAATTCTTCATGCTTTATCCGTCAAATGCTTTAAACCAAGCTTTTTATCAACAATCTGAAAACACAGCTATAAATACACAATATCAATTATTTTAAATAAAAAAACTAGATAAATAAGCGGATAAAATATACACATTTAAGTGTATATAAAATACCCCCACACTTATCTTTTTATTCATCCTCGAATAAACTAAACTAAGATATGTCACACTTTCGTAGGAAACACGATTGCATTTAGCGTATACAACAAGCCGTTAAACCCCTAGGTGTCCCTAGTAGGACGAGTGTTGTCTCATGAGGGTTTTCAGCGGATACTACCCACAAAATCCAAAGCGTCTTATGTACGCAGATTAATCAAACAATATATTTAAGGTCTTTAACATTCCAAGGACTTCACCTAACTCCAATAATAACGTTTTAGTCCCAAATTGTCCATCCCATAATTGGTGCAAAAATGAATAAAAAATTTCAACCTGAATCGTAATTCCTTGATAACACTGTAATTGTCTTGAAGGTTAAGAGCGTGGTGTCAACCAAAGTTCTACACATTGACAATGTGCACCCAATCATTTATTCTCTCTTCTTTTTTTGAATAATTTTGCACCAGTGTAACTGTACTGTATTGGATGTGAGTTATGCATAGATGAAGGAGAAATTTATAAGTTCTAAAAAGATTATAGATAAGAGGGCAAGTGTATTAGTTGAATTTTAAGCTACAAAAGATAAAGTAATACTAAGGCACATATGAACATTTTTGTTTCCTTTCATCTTCTCAACCACAATCCTCGCTTTTAAGTACGGTATGATGGATGTGGATGGAATGGAAATGGATGCTTCATAGTCAAGAATGATGAAGACTATTTTATTCAGAGAGACTCTCTCTTTATTTCATTTTCTTTTCTTTTTATCTTTTTTTATCTTTTTTTTTTTTTGCATGATGAATGATGAATGGAGATGGAATGATGCCATACATTATTTCATTTGATTCCTCCTCTACTAAACCAATACTTCATGAAAGGAAAGTTTTGTGCCCTAGTTACTCTACTTCTATAACCCTAATTCAAAACACAAGTCTGGATTGATGTTATACAAAAACCTAAAAGGAATGATAAGCAAAGTTTCGCAAGATAGATAACCCATATAAAATAAGATGTGGTATATGGTTATCCTACCTTAAAACAAGTACGGAGTGGGTGGTGTAATATTGGTATAAAAAGTGACGTTTTTGACCTTTAAACAAAGGTTCTTGAGTATACCAATATAAGATAAACTTGTCGAAACATGGATGTAAATCGACTAAAACTTGGGTTTGAATAATGTGGGGTATCGAAGAAGAACGCTACAATGAGTCATTTCTCCTTAATTGGGCCAAGTGGATTTTAGAACTTATGATTTTGAAAATTTGAGTGAAAAGAAAATATTATGCATGAAAACGAACTCAGAAAATCCAATCAAATGTAAGTGCAAAATCATTTTTATTTCTTGATTTTTTTTTTATTATTTTTACTTGCACATTCTAACACCTATAACAAGGGTTGACACGCTTACTCCAAAACACGACTAACGTCTGCACAGTCTCAAGCTAGCATCTTAAAAAGACACATTACGACTCAATGAATAAAAATGTTCATTCCCATCACCCAACAATTCAACTTATCAAACAACAACCAAGGTGTTATTTATGAATTTAAGTTAATCTTTGTTCAATGAATGACCTAATTCATAAAATTTGATTGCTGATGTAATGTGTATTCCCCCCCCCCCCCACACTTGAGTGTGACTGTGTCCTCACAGTCTTAATCAGACATATCTTAGTGAGAAGGAAAAACAAATAAGAGAATATTTACATATGTACAAAAGAGGGTTAGTGCGTCTTACCGAATGTAATGTGGCTCATGGAGGACCATGAGCTCTTCCTCTTGGTTGGGTATTGGTTCCAAGTAAGGTTTAAGGCGTTGACCATTGACCTTATAGGACGATCCATCGGTTGGATTCTCAATTTCTACTGCACCATACGGAAAAACAGTCCGCACAGTGTAAGGTCCTGTCCATCTAGATTTTAACTTACCCGGAAATAAATGCAGTTTTGAGTCATACAACAGAACTTTTTGACCTGGCATGAAAGTTTTACGTAAAATTGATTTATCATGAAAAACTTTCATTCTGTCCTTGTAGATTCGTTCATTTTCATAAGCATCATTTCGAATTTCATCAAGTTCATTAAGCTGAAGTTTTCTAAGTTCATCTGCTTGCTCTAAATCAAGATTCAAAGTTTTTATTGCCCATAACACCCTATGTTCTAGTCCAACTGGCAAGTGACATGGCTTACCAAAAATCAACCGATAAGGGGACATACCTAAGTTTGTTTTAAAAGCAGTGCGGTAAGCCCAAAGAGCGTCGGTTAACTTTTGGGACCAATCTTTACGATTTCGATTCACAGTTTTCTCAAGGATTTGTTTAATCTGCCTATTCGATACTTCAACTTGCCCACAAGTTTGAGGATGGTACGGAGTGGATAGCTTGTGGGTTATCGAATACTTTCTCATGAGAGCTTCAAAAGAACGATTACAGAAGTGTGTTCCATTATCACTGATTATTGTGCGAGGTGTGCCAAACATAGAGAAGATATTTTCTTTCAAGAAGCGCACAACAACCTTCTTATCGTTTGTTTTGCATGGAACAGCTTCGACCCATTTGGAAACATAGTTAATAGCTAAGAGAATGTAAAGGTTCCCAAAAGAATTAGGGAAGGGACCCATGAAGTCTATACCCCAAACATCAAAAATTTCGACCTCTAGAATGAGGTTTAGAGGCATCATATTCCGTTTAGAAATTTTCCCTAAGAATTGGCATCGATCACAAGTTTTGCAAAATTCGTATGCGTCTTTGAAAAGGTTGGGCCAGTAGAAACTCGATTGGAGAACCTTTTCGGCTGTTTTTTTGGGTCCGAAGTGACCATCACATGCTTGGTCATGACAGAAAGAGAGGACACTGTGAGTTTCAGTGTCGGGAACACACCTTCGAATGATTTGGTCGGGACAATACTTGAAAAGATATGGGTCGTCCCAATAAAAATGTTACACTTGGGAAAAGAATTTGTGTTTATCCTTCTTAGACCAAAAAGAAGGGGTCTGCTTGGTGACTAAGTAGTTGACAATGTCAGCGAACCAAGGATCAGTGGATAGAGAAAATAGTTGTTCATCAGGGAAATTCTCGTTGATCGGAAGAGGAGAAGACGGGGCATTTGGAAGATGAGACAAGTGGTCTGCAATAACATTGTCAGATCCCTTTTTGTCCTTAATGGTAAGGTCAAATTCATGAAGTAGAAGGATCCAACGAATGAGACGAGCCTTAGCATCCTTTTTAGAGAAAAGATACCTAAGTGCGGAATAATCGGTATAAACCGTGATGTGTGAGCCAACTAGATAAGGCCTGAATTTTTCTAGAGCAAAAAAAACTGCCAAAAGTTCTTTTTCAGTGGTCGTATAATTGATTTGGGCATCATTCAAAGTCTTACTCGCATAGTAAATGTCGTGAAGAATCTTGTCGATGCGATGTCCTAGGACAGCGCCAACAGCGAAATTCGAGGCATCACACATGATTTCAAAAGGCAGCTTCCAGTTGGGAGAGCAGATGATCGGAGCCGAGACAAATTCATTTTTAAGATGCTCAAAAGATGAAATGCAATCAGAATTGAAGTCGAAAGGAACATCCTTACCAAGAAGATGGGTCAAAGGTCGAGTGATTTTGCTGAAATCTTTTATAAAGCGACGGTAAAAACCAGCATGACCTAAAAAGGATCGGATGTCCTTAATGGATTTGGGAATGGGAAGATTCGAGATAGCCTCAATTTTGGCTTTGTCTACTTCAATTCCTTTGTTAGAGATGACATGTCCTAAAACAATGCCATGTTTGACCATGAAGTGACACTTTTCCCAATTAAGAGTTAAGTGTTTATCTTTGCAACGGTTAAGAACAAGATCAAGATGATGTAAACACTCAGAGTAAGAATCACCAAATATGGAAAAATCATCCATGAACACTTCAAAAAATCGCTCGATCATATCAGAAAAAATGCTAATCATGCACCTCTGAAAGGTTGCAGGTGCATTACAGAGACCAAAAGGCATACGTCGGTACGCAAATGTACCAAACGGACAAGTGAAAGTGGTTTTCTCTTGGTCCTCAAGAGCGATAGGGATTTGATTATAGCCCGAGTACCCATCAAGGAAACAAAAGTACTCATGACCAGCTAGTCGTTCTAACATTTGATCGATAAATGGCAGAAGGAAATGATCCTTACGTGTTGCAGCGTTAAGTTTCCTATAGTCAATGCAAACACGCCAACCGGTCTGGGTGCGGGTTGGGATAAGCTCGTTAGCTTCATTTTGGATCACGGTAATCCCTGATTTCTTAGGTACAACATGAATCGGACTAACCCATTGACTATCAGAAATCGGGTAGATGATTCCATTGTCAAGGCATTTAAGGATTTCAGCACGAACTGCTTCTTTCATGTTGGGGTTTAGTCGACGCTGGGGATCACGAGTGGGTTTGGCATTATCTATAAGGTGGACTCGATGTTGGACAATCGAAGGACTAATCCCCTTAATATCAGCCATGGACCAACCAATTGCTTCCTTATTTTTCTTAAGAATGGGAAGGAGCAATTGTTCCTGCTCTAAAGTAAGGTCAGAAGCGATGATGACAGGAAAAGTTTCATTGTCTCCTAAGTAAGCGTACTTAAGATGACTGAGCAACACTTTGAGTTCAGATTTTAAGGACGACTCAACCGAAGAAATTGGTTGAGGAATAGGCTCAATTGTGAGCGGCTCAACAGAAATTGAGTCAGAGACATTTTTGGGAATATCTTGAAATAATGTTTCATAATTTGATTCCATTTCGTTGCTCAGATGGTCGAGCTCAGATTCATTATCATGGACAGCATGGATTTCAGAAAATTGGGCCACATAAGAGTTAGGAGAGTTTTCAGTTCTGAAGATGTTTAGCTCGACAGTCATGTTACCGAAAGAAAGTTTCATAGACCCATTTCTACAGTTGATAAGCGCATTAGAGGTTGCTAAGAAGGGTCGTCCTAAAATCAAAGGGATCTGGTTCGCAGGATTGCTTACCTGTTGAGTTTCTAGGACAATGAAATCAACTGGAAAGATGAATTCGCCTATTTTGATCAACACATCCTCGATTTCGCCCACAGGTTTCTTAATTGACCGTTCAGCAAGTTGAAGGGTAACCTTGGTGGGTTTCAGTTCTCCTAGCCCTAATTGGCGATAGACGGAATATGGAAGCAAGTTAACACGAGCACCTAAGTCTAGCAGGCATCTATCGATTTTCTTGTCCCCAATAGTACATGATATTGTGGGGCAGCCAGGATCTTTGTATTTCACTGGCATTGATTGGGACAAGACCTCACTTAGAGTTGCCGCTAAAAACACTTTCTTAGGTACTTGTGTATGACGTTTTTGAGTGCACAAATCTTTTAGAAATTTCGCGTACTGTGGAACTTGCTGTATAATATCTAAAAGAGGAATGTTCACTTTAACTTGCTTAAATATTTCAAGCGTCTTTTCTAGCTGATCCGTCTTTTTCCTAGGTCGGAGTCTATGAGGAAATGGAGCAGACAACTCAGTAGGTTGCGCTACTTGAGTTTGAGGATGGTCCTTGTCAGAAATTGGCTCAATGTTTTGATCTGAGTTGGTCGAATTTTTGAGAGGGTTTGGAAGATCATCCGGTAAAGCATTTGGGTTGACCACATGGTTGTCAATCTTTTTGCCGGATCTAAGAGTCGTGACAGCATTCAATTGACTAACGTTTGAATCCTGAATGATGTGAATTTGGTTGGGGTTTGAATTTTGTCCTCTAGGGTTTTGAATGGGTTGACTTGGAAAAGTACCCTTTTCCCGTTCACTTAATCTAGCGTTAAGCTGAGACATTTGTTTTTGGAGTTCACTCATTTGTTGATTCATGTTTTGCATATATGATTGTAAGGAGTTGTCTAGCTTGTTTTGATTTTCAACAGTTTGCTTAGTCATTTGCGCTAATAGGTTGCTCACCTCAGATAAATTCCCCTCAATCGTAGAAAGGTGTTTTTCATATTGGGGTGCAACCATTTGATTGTGGAAAGGAGCCTGGTTCGAAGTGTACTAATTTTGCCTAGGAGGAGGGTTCATAGCATTGTTTGGAAATGCTCGATTCAAAGGTCTGTTCATCAGGGGGTTATTTGGACCATAAGAAAGATTTGGGTGGTTGTTAGGTCTATTGAAAGCGTTTACTTGCTCAAGGGATTGGGGACAGTCATCAGCCATGTGATTGGAGTCAAGACAGATGTGACACATGGCTTGGGAAGCGTTATTAGACTGCGTGTGTGTTCTAACAACGTTCAGTATGGCATCAACAAGAGTATTAGAAGAAGAAGAAGTGGATTCGACCGAATTACTACTGGATCGAGAATAGAGAGATTTTTCATTAGTTCGTTCCCATTGTTTCGATTTTTCTGCTATCTCGTCCAGAAATTCCCGAGCTTCTACGTCAGTCTATTTTAGAAAGTTGCCCTGACACATGGACTCTAACATTTGCCTAGTACTATTATCAAGTCCATCATATACAGTTTGACATAGCGACCATGTTTCATAACCATGATAGGGACAACTTAACAGCAGTTCTTTAAATCTTTCGAAGTATTGCCAAAAAGATTCACCCCCTTTTTGGTGGAAATTGGTGATTTCATTTCTAATTCTAGCTGTTTTTTCTGGGGGGTAAAACTTTTTAAGGAAAACTGCTGTAAATTCAACCCATTTTTTAATCGAATTTGGGGATAAGCTGCGAAACCATTTTTCTGCGGAGTCAGTTAGTGCGAATGGAATCAAACGAAGTTTAATACCATCCTCACATAACTGTTGTAATTTAAAGGTTGCACAAGCATATTCAAATTTCGTTAAGAAACTATATGGTTCATCATGAGAAAAATTTCCAAATTTGGGAAGGATGTTTATCTGACTCGATCGAATTTCAAAGTGATTACCCACAGGATTGGGTAACTGAATGCAAGAAGGGACAGTAACTCTATCGGGAAGAATTCTGTCCATCAGGGTACGAGGTGCGGGTTCGTTACCCATTTCTAAAGGTTGGTCGAGTAAATTGGGTTCTGAGGAAAGAGAAGGTGGTTCGATTCTAACTAAACGACGGGATTCTTGGTCACGGGTCCAAGTTTGCATGCACTAGAAAGAAGAAAAAGAGAGTTTGTCAAGGAAATTTAGGCAATGGAGGAGTTCGGAAAGAGGTGAGAAGGAAAAAAAATGTTGAAAATGGGAGTTTTTTTTTGGACAAGTACGACTTATAGAGTAGAGAGGTTTAAAAGAAAAAATGTTAAATTTTTTTTATTTGTTTTTGTTTTTCAAATTTTTATTTGTTTTTGAGGAGTTTTGATTTTTTTTTCACAAAACAATCACACACAGAAATTAGCTACAATGAAATTTTCTGTCCTTAATGGCTCCTAACTCAAAATTATATAGTGACACGTTTGATTACTTAGACCAAAAGATTTCTCAGCCAGTTAACGGACAGGAGTTATCGGTGCACCAGGAATCACCCTAGCAATGCAGCCGAAGGTTTAAGTACCTTCAGAGTAACAACCGATATAATATTTACGAATCACCGTAATATTTATAAACGGTTATTTCTCTGCCGTAGTCTAGACACCAAGAAATAATTCGTTCCAAATAAATCAACTATCACAATACAATTAAGCCCTATATGAGCCCGTGACTCCCTTAAGTCCAATGTCTAACCGTTATTATTAGTCAGATTCTACGATGAAATGCAATTTGTGGGCTAAGGAAAGGGTGATGAAATCACTCACCTTATGTAAATTGGGGTACTGCCCTTAACAGAATGAATACAGATGCAGAAATAATAATCATAGAAATTAAAAGATTTTACAAGCAAGTCGCTGCTCCTGCAGAAGATTTTTACAAGCAATGTCTATATATTCTTTTATTTGCAGCAGAGAACCTGTAGAGTTTAGAAATTTTTACAGTGATCGGCAGTCCGTCCAGTGTAATTGAGTCGCGCTAGCGTGTTCACACCCCAATTGGTGTGCAACTGCTCCAACCCTGAATAGTTCGCTGCTTTCTGTATTTGTTGCCTCCTATTATTTTCTTGACTGCGCTGCGGCACGGGTTCGGGCTCAAAAAAGATAAAAACTGACTAGGAACTAAACAAAAGAAAATATACAAACTCAAAAAAGATAAAAACTGACTAGGAACAAAACAAAAGAAAATATAAAATAAATAAAGTAAACTGAAAAAAAAACTAAAACTAAGCTTGGAAAAAATAAAAATAAAAATAAAACTAAGACTAAGCAAATTAAAAAAAACTGGGCTCAATTAATCGGGCTTGCAGCCAGGGTTTTTTTTTTGACAACAATCGGGTTTCCAGAAAATTAAACACGCTGCCTCTTCTTTGATTTGCAATACTCCTTTTCTTGTCCCCAACCAAGCCCCTCAATAAAAGGAACAACAAGTCCCCAAGTTACCACGTCCAAACAAAATCTCTCCCCCTTCTAATTTTTTTTTCGAGTAACAAATTGAAATCAGATTCGGGTATGGATCGAGTGCGATTGGGGGATTGGCTATTCAGATTTGCAGAGTTTGAAGCGAGATTAGGGTTTTTGAATTGGAATTTTTGCTCGCCATTTCTGGTCGAGACGCGTACTGTGGGTTCGTGATTTGGGGGTCACGGGGGTGTGATTGATGTTCGGAGCTGGAGATAGAGGTGGTTCTGGGTTTTACCCTTGTCAAGTTCGGATTGGTTTAAGTGCTGGTGCGGTTTGAGAATTCACAGTTTAATTTGGGTTGAGTATGGGGTTTGGGGGTGATTTTGTGGAGCAGTGGGTATACGGTGCTTGCAAGAAATCTGGAGTGTTGTTGGACAGAGGTGTAGGGTGGTGAATATGGTCTTCTGCGAATTGTTGGGGATTAGGATTATTGAAAGGTTGGATCTGAGGTTCTCGATTGCGTTCGGTTGCTTTGAGGGGGCTGCGATTTCGTGGAGGAGGAAATTGGCAGACTTGGTTTCAGGGTGATTTCTGGAAGTGAATGGGTGTTGTTTGAATGTGGCTTTAAATGGATGTGGGTTTGAGAGGTTGAAGGTTGGCGTGAGATTGGGGAGCATGGTAGTTGTTGGTGATCGGTTGAGATTTGGCAGTGGAGTTTTTTGTTCTTTGTGCGGTTAAAATTGCGTGGAGCAGGGAGGATTGGGAGCTGATGCTGGTATAGGGGTGATGAAGGTGAATGGGTATGTGACGAATTTGGCGGCAGAGATCAGATAAGTTGATGAAAGGAATTGTTTTTTTTTTGTGAAGAAATTGTAAACAGAAGGAAGGAGGGATTATGTAGAAGAGAATGAAAAGAAAAATGGCAGGAAATTGAAAGAGAATTGACAAGATTTTTTTTTTTACTTTTATTTGTAAGAATGGTAAAAGAAAAATTGGTAAGAGATTTGAAAAGAAAGGAAACAAATTGTAAAGAAAATTTGGAAGAAGATACTAAAAAAAAGGGAAAGAATTCAAGAAAAAGGGCAAGAAATTGAAAGAAAAAGAAGGATTTTTTTCTCTTGTTTTATAGATTACAGTATCAATGATCAAATAACAAATCAGCCAACAAGATTTTTTTTTATCTATACAAGAATAAAAATGAAAAAATAAATAAAATAAAATAAAAAATATTTTTGTGTTGTTTTATTTTTAATAGAAAAAAGAAAATTAACCCGAAGGATCTACGAATTTAAATTATTTTGGTCCCCGGCAACGGCGCCAAAATTTGTTTGCGAACAAATTTTACAATTGTAAACAACTGTAAAATCCGTTCGGTTTTCCTAAACAACAAGGATTGTTGTAGAGGGTGTCGAACTCTGGGACCAAAAATATTTTAATTAATAAATCCAATCAAGTTATTCCAGAATTTTGATTGATTGAAAACACAGAAAATAACAGCAACTGAATAAAAAAGAGAGATTTATCTAATAAGAGAAAGCAATTAGGGGATAATGACATAGATTAGATTCACACTCATCAATAGCCAACAAATAAATAGAGATCTAATTCATGTTTCTGTCACAAACACGAATCAACGATAAATAGATTCTTAGAAACAAATAAGTAAATAACGACAAGCATAGCCTATGCAGGAGCTGAGCTCTTAAACAACCATAGACTATCAGGACAGATTCACAAATTAATTTCTAAAAACCTAAAATTAGATCTAACTCTGATAATTGTTAGATCGAACACGAATATACCTTGTGAAGGAGCATAGCTCTTAAACGACACAGAATATGAAGGTTCAGATCTAACCTTTGATTCAGATCTAGATCAACATATATAAAGTCCTCATCTATTGGCTATGTGATTCATGTTGAATCATATCTATTAGCGTCATCACCCCCTAATCAAAGTGGATTAACTAGACATAGCTAAAGAAGAAGAAAAACAGAAATTAAATAACATGAACATAAATAAAACTAAAACTAAATAGAACAGAGGAAGAAGAGTTTTATTCCAAGAGAAAGATTACAGAATAAAACTAAGTGTGTTTTACAATGAATGAGATAAAGTGTATTTATAGCTGATATGACAAAGGCTACTTGGCAAATTCCATAATGTGGGACTAAAGAATTAGCCCAACTAATACATAAGCTAGTGTGAATGCAGCTGTAGAGTGAGAGGCCTTGCAAACGAGCTAATGTGAACGCAATATGAGTCTTTAGTGAGCCAAATCTACCCAACTGAACTCTATTTGCAACCGTTCATCAAGCTTTAAACTCTTCAAGCTTTAGTAATTTCAACTTCACTCTTTTTTAAGCAAATTGTTCATGCTTTATCCGTCAAATGCTTTAAACCAAGATTTTTATCAAAAATCTGAAAACACAGCTATAAATACACAATATCAATTATTTTAAATAGAAAACTAGATAAATAAGTGGATAAAATATACATATTTACGTGTATATCAGGTATTGATTTCATGAATCCTCTTTTTGTTGTCAGCTAGGTAGGGGAAAATCCATTTTAATTTATACTACGGATTTCTAGTTGAATTATTTTGGGAATTCGTTCGTTGTGTAATCGCAGCATCGTTGTTGAGAAAATAAATCCTTGGAGTTGGTTCGGAGTTTAACACTGGTCTTTAAATACCGCGGTGATGAGGATAATTAATTTTTGGATCGCGTCAAATCTTAAAAGATGACGTGGGATAATTAATATTTTAATCCGGCCTAATAAGGTCAAGGTTCAATCTTTGTCCCAGGCCATTTAAGAGTTGACCGTTTACCGTTGTGGAAGAAAGGCCAACTAGTCGATGAGTTTTCGTACAACCTAGACCTAGGACTCAACCGTAGAAGTTGCATCCAAATTTACCCCCTTTAACTTCCTTCTTTCATCTTTTTTTCCTCATCTAGTCGAACCATATCTCTATCTATCTAATCTTCCTTTGTTGTCGCTTTGTCTCCTCTTTTTTCATGCTTGTTTGCACATTAGATCTTGCCTCACTAGTACTTCAAGGTCTTATTTCTTCTCTCCGACCATTTCTTAGTCCATAATACCTAATTGCGTTATCCAATATTACTCATACCATTTAAGTCTCATCCTTAGGGAGAGATCACTTGGTTGGGTTGGGATGAGCAAAAAGGTCTCACCACTTTAGGGCTAAGTAAATCGGTCAAGGTAGTTGGACTTGCATCGGCCAGTTGTTCCGAGTCTTAGAATAGGGTTTGTTGTTTGTGCTGCATCCGCCTTTGATATAACTTGTTATAATAGGTTGTTTCAAAGGTGATCGTTGTTTCAGAGATGAAGATTAAGCTATCTTCGAATGGTCTTTCTAAGGAGAATCTCAAAGACATTTTAGAGGAATCCCTATCTTATGCGGACTTATATGGTCTTTTGTTTGACCGGCATTAGAGATTTTGCAGCAAGTCTCTTTTCTTAATGTCTGTTCTTGAGCTCGGGAATCTATGTTTAAACTTCCTATGTAAACGCGTGACCCATTTAGCATATCGTTTTATTGATGGGGATTTATGACTAGATTTGTCTTATGATGTGATTAATCTTTTGCTTGATCAATGGTGTAACTATCATCTAGTGCCTGCATCATATTTGATTCAGCTTTTGTTCTTGTATGTTGTTCATGGAGTTTCTTTCTGTAATTTCGCATATCCGTTTTTGTCTTTGGATAATATTAGGTGGATTTCCATGAGAAATAGTTTTGTGATAGGTTTCTTTTCTCATCGCAAATTCTCTCTTAGAAGAGATGGTGATGTGGGAACCTCCACCAACGCCAGCAGTGTTTGTAATACGAGATTGATCATTATGTTACCATGATATGGTTAATTAAATGTCATAAAAATTGGTTTGAGCTCCATCCACGGAGCAAGACATCTCGTTGTTTATAGCCATTGTTTTGGGAGTTTCAGTGCTATTGTTTTGTCGTCGTATTTGTTGTTTTCCCTTTCCAACATCAGATTCTAGGCTTGTTGGTGATTCGTCTTACAACTGTTAGTGTTGTTTAAATCGCACAACTTAGGTTAATGAGATTTCTATGTTTGGAAATATTTATGTCATTCACGCATACCTGTTTGAGTGAAATCTCGTTTTTCTTATCTAAACTAACAATTGTCCTAGAGCTGGAAGGAATAGAATTATGTGTTGGGTAAATTTTAGTGAAGGACCAGTTCTACGTCATGGGTATGTAAAATCTCCATTCCTTGTGAAAGCTAAAATTTATTTTTGGTCTTTTGTGTGATTTCTATTTTCGCATTTTAGCGTAATTGACATCCTTCTTAGCCAACATGTGACTTAAATCGTTTAAATTTCCGCAAAATACATTTTTGAAGTTTTTGGGAAATGTTGTTTGAAAAAAAAAAACTTTTATCGTTTTCTTATTTATTGGAAAGTGAAACGGTTTTGAAATGAAATTTCAAAATTAACATGACAAGTTTTCAAGCGGAAATTTATTTTTATGAAAATTTTCGATTTTTAGTCACATGAACGATGAAAGGAAGATTTTTGGATGCTTTCTGTGCGCGTTTTAGCGGTGTAGTAGGACCGATGATATGATAAAAACATTAACGGTAACAAGGAAAGAGTTGTTTTTGCCTTGCAAACTTTGTTTTACCTTGTCAACGATGTGCGCGAGCTATTAATTAACTCGTTTTATATTTTACAGCTGGTTTTAAGCCTTCATTACAGTTTACATCTGGGAATTTTTGGAGTATTTTGGATAGCTGAAGTGAAAATTCCACTGTATGGTGAAAAATGGAAGATTAGTATGTGAGAAAAATGTTAAAATACTTCGCTTTGATTTCCTTTTTCCAGTTTGGGAGAAAATAAATAGTAAACAATTAGATTGTGTGTCGTTATGGATGGTAGGGTTTGGATGCAAAATTGGTTGCTTCACACTTTTATTCATAATTGTGTGAAGGTAATGGATGAAAAAGAGTTTTCAAAATCTGCATTTATATAGAATGCCAGTATATTTAGGATGTTCCACATCAAGTTTTCAGAAGTATTTCAAAATTTTAATGCAAACATATAAGAGGATCCGATAAGAATCACCATGCATGCATATTTTATGGTTAAATTGCATTATGTACACCTTGCACATATATACATGGTTGCAAAGTAGATGTACACAAATTGGTTGTGTATAATAGGACTATAGGCATCAGAATTTCGGAATGAAATTCCTTTTAAGGAGGGAAGAATGTAACAACCCGGAATTTCGGAAATATAAATTAATTTTTAGAATTTCAAAAATAGTAATTTCTGCAAACGATCGAATTTAGCCACGAAACTTTAGCCAATGCGTTCGTCTCTGAATTCTGGTCAACTTTCATGTTTGGAGTTTTCAGAATGGGGTCCGTTTGAAAAAGTTACGGACGAAATATGAAAATGGATGGAAAATAATTAAATCAGAATTTATAATTATATTTTACTTTATTTAAACCTGCCGACCAGGGCTTCTGAGGCCCAGGAAATCGACCAAAGCGATCGACCGACGGTCGACCGCCACGGTCGACCTACTGATAATCAGTTTGCCCGGTGACGGCTATGTTTTAAGGGTTTGGTTTATAATCTTATTAAAATGGATGGACAGTTATAACTTAAAACTGATCCGACGGTCCTAGGACATTTCCACCCTTATAAATAAAGGGATAAGGCCTCATTCTTTTCCACATAAATCTGAAGTGGCAGCGGAGCTCTTCCATTTTCCTCCTTCTCCAAACCTAATTTCTAAAATAAAAATATATTTGTACATAACAAATCAAATCCATTTCATATGACATTGAGAGGTGTAGCAGATCGGATGGAAAAGAATGCAAATTGACCTCCAAATCAGATTCTCCCCTCTTCCTGTTTTCTTACATTTCTACAGATCTGGAATTTTCCCTTTTCTAGATAAATTGTAGATTTATAAGAATTTGGGTGTTATAGGCTTAAATGGTTCAAACTTTGGATTTTGGGGCTATAAGGTGAGTGGAAAATTTACGAATACAATTATAATAACTTATCTATTTCGTTTGAGTTAGATCTAAGTTTTTATGTCTATTCCCTATCGGATCTATTCATTTAAGTATTGTGAATTTATTGTTGATTATAAGTATTTAAAACTTGTGACTTGAAAGTTGCGATTATGTTTAATATCAATTGCATGATTCTTTAATTTGATCACACATATTCCTACAGTTATGTAATGAAATATATTGCAATTATAGTGTAAAATGTATTGTGGACATTGTATAACATTGTAGATCTGGAAATCAGTCCCATTAAACACCATGTAGAAGTAGTTACACTCCAGACCTCTAGTCAAGTGATGAACAATGAAATTTTGGTAAAAATGTGAAATTGGTAAATTGTATGATTGTAATATTAAAAGAAATATTCCTATTTGTATTCAATATTATTGGGTTTTAGCTTAATTATTGTAAATATTCCATTTTCCTCCTTTTCCATAAAAAGGCATTACATTGAAATCACAAAAGGTGCGATAAAAAGATCAAAAAGGGAAAAGTGGTGTAAATGTACATATAAATATATAAATATTTGTGCGTAATTTGCATCTACTATTCCAAATTAAATATTTATATATATTTCTTGTGATTTTGAAATATGCCAATTCCACTAAGTAGGCACAGTTTACAAGGATTATGGTTAAAAGGCTTTTTGTAATATTTGAACATTTTGGCAAGATTAAATGCAAAACGGAATGTTTGGTTATTGATTAAAACAAATCATTTAAGTTATAATAATAAAAATAAAAATAATAACTACGTTGACCACACGAAACATAAACATAAACATATACCTATTGTCCGTCAAAATCAGCGTAAAACAGAAGAAGAAAAAATACATTATATGGAATGTTGGAATGTTTGGATAATGTTCAATTATGGAATCATATGTAAATGTAATCCATATTGAATTAATATATTTGTTGTGACCATTTGTAGCAATCAATATTATTAATTGCTATAAATAGGACCTCAAATCAATGAAAAACGATTGTAGCCAATATTGATTGAGGACTTGAAAATGATAGGGAAATGGTTACAATTCATAATTTAATTAGGATAAATGTTGTAAACCCCAAATTAGTTTGAATTATAACTGCATTTAGACATGAGGTTAAGAACACTTGTGGTATAAACCTGCTCGGAACAGACCGACAAATCTAGCAACCTCCGGTGGCCAGCTCTGTGTGAGGGGTCTAATGCATCAACGTACTAAGGCATGAGGCTAAGTTTAACTTGTGGTAATAGTCTGCCCGGAACCGACCAGAAAATCCAGCATCCACAAATTGTCAACTTAATGTGAGAGGTCGGCATGTATTATATATATATATATATATATATATATATATATATAGCAGTCAACCAATAAATAAATAAATAAACAATAATAGTAAATGTATTTTAGGGTACTACAAGTAGACGCTTCGGGACTGATAAAATAAGGATATCCAGAATTAAGGGTTGCCTTAGGAAAACTATGATCGTTATGGTCGTAAAGGGCAATGAACTGATGGATAAGAAGAAAGGGGATTTATGGGTGTTGAATTGTCAATTAAATACTAAGTTCAACTAGGGAAGCACTTAAATAAATATCCTAGGATAAAAGGGGATAACCTTCCTTATTAACCATTAGTCAATATAGTATTTATAATTATAAATTTAGAATTGGACTTGGTAGGTTTGTAATGTGAAGCGTTATTAACCATGGAAACCCATGACGATGATGAATCCTAGACATATTGCATTTCCTTGTAGAGGAACTAAATGGGAATGAGTCCATAATGTAGCCTACTTTATCCTAATAGGGAAAGATGCTAAAGGCAAATGGGGGTACAAGTCTAATAACCTTCGCATATAGTTTTCTTCCTGGGTCTTAAGTGGCTAGGGTCGAAGAGTCCACCTGGGGATAGGTCCTTCAGTATAGGGGTATTAAACGACATGTGTGAGTATTGCCTGCCCAAACCTGGAAATTAAAAGCGTCAGATATGGCTACCTACCCTACGGGAAGTATTAAGCGGCTAAGGGGGTTATCTAATAAGGTCAGCTAGAGGTACATTGAGCATCAAAATATCCTCTCTCTCATCTTCTATAGGGTAATAGTTTGTGCGTGAATGACGGAAGCCTTAACTAGAAGGTCTAGTAGCTAGTGCTCTCTAGTTTACAAAAATATGGAATGAGTTATCGAGAGGTATTAAGTCACTAACAAGTCCGCCAACCAATGAGTCCGCCTAGGGTCTTAAGTGATCGAGAGAATCCACCCTATCTATCATTGATAATGAGGCGGAAAATTATAAAGGGAAAGTGGATGGAAAGGTATATACGTATGTGAAGACTCCACATTTAGGGGTTCACTTCTTGGTCTAGTAATCAAATTAAATTATATTATAAAAAAGGGCATCCTAAATATATACGTAAACATTCTATCTTGGTATTATATATTAGAATATCACTTTGGAAAGAGTGGTAGAGTCATGCGTATGCATTTACAAGGTTAGGCTAGAATCACTAACCTTGTTTGGCATACATCTTGGGTTGAACCAAATGGGATACATCTGTGTATTATAATCTGTGTTATACATTTCTTAGTCACCAGAATTTGTTGTTCTGAATCCCCCTTCCTTATTAAAACCTCCCAAGTTTCCTAGAGAATGTCGAGTTCTCACAGATGTTTGAGTTTGGCTTTCGATTCTTATTCTCTCTCGTGCTCGGTATTGGCAAAGTGGCTTACTTCGGAAAAGGCAGTGACTTAAGTTAATACTAGTTATCCTATCATGTTTCCACTGTGAGCTTTCATTTATCATATCTGATTATGATAATGCTCATTTGTTGCAGGTACCAGATATACACACTCCATGCTTGGATGTGTTCGAGTTTCGATTTTGTCAAAATTTGTGTGAGGAAAAGTGTAGGGTGTCACAAATGTGGCAGTGAAAAAGTTTAGGGACAATTCTTGGAAGTGGAAATCATGGAAAACGAAATAAAAACCAAGAAAGGAGTGGCAACAAAAACCGAAGCCATAAATTAGATTCAAGAAAGCGACCCTGGTTTTAGACATTTGAAAGTTACATAACACTGAATGACACACTAGAGAATATCTATCTTGATACGTGCAACACAATGCAGTACAAGAAAATGTCTCCCACAGAATCCACAAAGAAACAGCGTAGGAAATTTTGCATATTTGATGAGACTTATGGCAATTCGACTAATGAGTGTCGTCATCTTAGAGACCCTATCGGGAAGTTGATTTGAGAGGGAAATATCGATGAATATAAGGTTGCTCCACGAGACAAGGGGCAGGGGACTTCGACCCCAAAGCAAGGACAGGTAGCTCCTAAAGCCACCGCCAAACAAAAAAACAAAAAATTGTTATCGATACCATTTTCAGGGGATCGCATCCGGCAGGCCATAGTGCCCGAACTATAGAACTGTATGTTAATGTTGCGAAACATCCGAATGTAGGGGAATGCAGCAACCCCGAAGCGACAAGCCATGTGAAGCACAGGAAGACGATGACCGAGGATATCATCTTCCGAGATAGAGAAGAAGCGGGGTGGATACCTCAAGTATCGATCCTTTGATGATTACGGCCAATATTGGCCCAGCCATAGTGCGGAAGGTCCTCGTTGACAGCGGGAGTTACGTAAACATTCTATTAAAGCTAGCCTATGACCGGATGATGTGAGAGTTGAGAGATTTGAAGTCGTACAATGGCAGGAGATGCGGCTTCAATGGGCCGACAAATGAACCGGCATGATTAGTTGAATAGCCAGTGGAATTGGGTGAGGGGGACCATAGGAGAGTGCGGGTCCTCCAGTTTCTTATAATGGATGTAAACTCTTCATACAATGTGTTCTTCGATCGACCAGGCCTGGCAGAATCCAGGGAATGCATAGCCCTCTGGTGTTACTCCTCAAGTTCCTGATTGAAGCTGGAGTATGTTCAGTACATGGAGACCAAGTAGCAGGACGAGCGTGCTACTCAGTGGAATGGAAGGAAGTCCATGAAAAGGAAAATAAGGAGTTCGAAGTTAATTCTCATCCTGCAAAGGAGGCAAAAGCATAACAACTAAAGATGACATCCTAGCCATGACCATCTAGTCGCCGTCTCGAGGATATTGATCCAAGAGAGGGTGAGGAGCCGGGATGTAGAAATGCGACTCCAAATGAAATCACAGTGGAAATTCTGATCGATAACGATGAGCCGACCAAGGTCTTAAAGATCTGATCCCACCTAGATCCCCTTCGGACGAGGGAGTTAACGAATTTTCTTCTCGCTGAACTAGACATGTTTGTGTGGTCCCATGCTAACATGTGTGAGATATCTCCGTCCATTATGACTCGTTCATTGAATATAGATCCAAAGCATGTTCCTATGAAACAGAAAAGCATATGCTAGCCCCAGGGAGGTTGGCGGCATTAAAGGAAGAGGTTGAAAGGTTGAAGGATAACAGGTTTATCAAAGATGCAACCTACTCTGAGTGGATAGAAAATCTAGTGCTTGTAAAGAAGGGAAATGGGAAGTGGTGAATGTGCATTGACTTCTCAGACTTGAATAAAGCCTACCCAAGGACAGTTATCCGCTTCCGAGGATCCATTAGCTTGTCGACTCAATGGCTGGACATGAGCTGCTGTCATTCATGGATGTTAGGATATAACCAGATTGTGATGCATGTCCCAAACCATGATCACACAAGTTTCATTAAGGATCTCATCCTATATTGTTATTTGGTCATGCCTTTTGGACTAAAAAATGCAAGTGCAAATTATCAATGCCTAGTCAACCTTATGTCCATGATCAGATTGGGAAATATGTAGATGATATGCTAGTAAAGTCAAAAACATCGACTGGTCATGTCCGAGACTTGGCAAAAATATTTGGCATGCTTCACAAGTATGAATGAAGCTCAGCCCTTTGAAATGCTCTCTTTTTGCGCTGTTTCATGGAAGTTCTTGGCTTCATTATCAGTTCTTAAGGAATTGAAATCAATCCCGAACAAATTGAAGAGGTCAAGGGTATTCAGGAGCCCCGAAAGATTAATGATGTGCAGAGCTTAGCAGGAAAGGTTGCAGCCTTAGGTAGATTTATTTCTAAGAAAACTGACAAATGCATTCCTTTCTTTGGGTTAATAAAGCGAGGGAAGCACAACTTTTATTGGGCACATGATTGTGTAGAAGCTTTCCAGAACCTGCTCAATCTTCTGGAGAGACCGCCTATATTATCCAAGCCAGTGGATCATGAGGACTTGTTGTATATTTGGTCGTATCTCTCCATAGTATCAGTTCAGCCTTAGTTCGCGAAGAATACTGAGTGCAACGACCATTATACTATGTAAGAAAGAAACTGGAGGGAATAGAGCATAACTATCCAAAGATCGAGGAGTTGGCCTATAATTTGTCGATTGCATCGAGAAAACACCTTTATTACTTCCACGCTTACCCCCATCAAAATATACACCAACCAGCAGCTACAACATGTCCTTCAAAGGTCTGAGACATCTGGAAGGTTTCTTGTTGACCAGCTATTTGGTGAAAACCATCACAACCATAACCTGTTCCTAAGATAAGCTATCTCCTTATTCAGGAGCGACTCACTCATCGGTCAGTCGAAACTTAGCTCGACTCAAATCAACAATTCTCAAGTCGAAGCATTCTTCTTCGACGAATGGACAAAAATTCGAAGATCAAGTCGATCGAACCAGCTGATTAACCTCCAACTATGATGATCCATCACTTACGCTACACAACAAAGCTTGATTCTCAAGGCCGCTTTATCGATCAAACCGGGCCCATTCAACTACCCTTACTCCGGATTCCAAGGTCTACGTACGCCTTGATAATTGCCAAGATAACCTACTCTACTGTGCATACACCAAGTCTTGAGCTCTACATACACCGCTGATACCGAGGAGAACTATTCATCAGCAGAAGATTAGTCCCCGCTGCCGACAAGTACTTTTTTTGGATTAAGCACTGTGTGGTTGACCCAGGCCGAATGATGGCCACGTAGCACTTTTGTCGGTTCGACTTCTTGCCTATAAATACACCATTTCCTGAAATAAAAAGCATGCGAATGGCTTCCAGTAAAAAGTTCATGGTTGGCACTCCAAAAATAGACCAGCTTATACTTCAATTCTTCAACCCCACAACACAAGGATTTTGTGTATAAATCACTTATTTCTCTACTTTCTTTCTATCAAAGTAAATGTAACATGTAATCGACAGTATAAATTATAAAGTGGATGTAGGCTTGGTTGAAGTCGAACCACTATAAAATATTGTGTGACTCCTGTATTCTCTTTTTTCTTGCACTCTGTGATTATAATTGTGTGTGGATCACACACTTTGGGGGTTGACTATCACTAGACCAACTTTTGACATCAACACTTTGGCGTGCCAGGTAGAGGCGGACGAGATGAACCCTCGCACAACCATCTTTAACAATTTCTAATCTTGAAAACTTGGACAGCTATTTGTTGAAGTGGCAAAGGCAAAAAGGAAGAAGAATACGACACCTTCTCACGCTCAATCTGCTGATCCAGCAGACGCAGCAGCGGAGGAAAGACTAAAGGCTTCCTCTCATGAAGAACCATCCCAGTACTTAACTAGGGACAGGATGGATGGAGATCTCGCTGAATTTAGAGCTCAGATTGTACATCTTGAATTCCTTACAAAGCAGCAAGAAATGATGAATGATTTCCTCGCTTGGATGGAAAGAAAACCGAGCAACCAAGCATCACTTCTTGCACCAGGCGAAGCTGGGGAAACAACTAAACTTCCAGCCATTGAAATCCAAGTTCCAGATTGCCCACTGCTCTGCCTCCCTCTACACTATCTTCACTTCCCGATCGACTAAGTTCTAGGTTAGATCGACCGATGCAACCTCTAGATCAACCCTAGTCCGATGCGACCTCCGGTCCAATCCGACATCTTACCGCAAACATGACTTATGTCGCTTCCTACTCAACCTTCCTAGCATGACGATCCAAGCAGGGATGGGGTCACAAACTCTCCATCACTCCAAGACCACTCTACCATACTAGCTCCTTATGCGGCGGAGTGAAACGCTACTATAAACCGCTCTCATATCGCCCTTGACTGGGACCATAGCTGAACCAAAAACAGGAGAAGCTATTCTAGGTTGGTTCGATCTGACTGACATGAGTATGGTTCAGCCCAACACACATGCTGACCGAGGGGTTCCAGTCAATCCCGAACCAACAGCAGAGGCTGGGGACCACCTCCACCCATCACTCGTTGGCTGCACTGAACTGGCCCCAAAAACTCAAGGCATGCTTCCATCCCATTCCGTGATTCTCACCAATGTCCCTGGTGCAGAATTGGATTTGTGGAAATAACTTCTTGGGGATGGAAATCAAATCACTAGTATCATTAAGCGCTTCACTCGAGGCACTACTTCTCAGCAAGACGTGGATAACGTCCATCGCGGTCCATTCACACGGGAAATCAGGAATTCCTGTAACACACCTGACTTCAAGCTTCCAGTCCTGGAGCCCTACAATGGAAGAACTGATCCTACCATACATCTCATGCGAAATATGCACCATTTGGAAGTACTATAAGCATCGGTCAATGTCATATCCAAGTGCTTCCCTCTTTTCCAAACCGATGTCGTTGCCATGTGGTTTCGACAGCTAACAACTGAATCGATCAACAACTGGAATATGTTGGTCACCCACTTCATTGAACAGTTCATAGTTCACATATCTCAACCGAAGAGTGTCATGTTCTTCACTTCCATCAGGAAGAGGACTGGCGAGACCTTAAGCTGCTTCTTAGAGAGATTCAATGTGGCTGTGGCATCCGTCGATCAACCTGAACGATCAATAGTGCTCATGGTTGCCACGGCCAGGGTCTTGGATCGAACGGACTTCAAAATATCCCTTCAGAGGACCCTCCTGGAGACAATGGAGATTTCCACTTTGAGGCAGACAAATTCCTCCGACAAGAAGATGTTAATATCGAGATGGAAAATTTCGATGTACTTGGTAAAGGATGGAGGACCGTCCTTCATTGTCCAAAATAAGGGTAAAGGGAAAGTCTCGGAAAAGTATGACAGAAATGTGCGATTTCGGAGAGAGCCCAAGTACGATAAATACACAGGCTCAATTCCTCACTATTTGATATATATATACCTTGACGTACGAGGAACTCTTCCATTTCCTAAGCCTCCCAGGAAGGAGCCGACGCAGACAGAACGTGAATCAAGAAACGATTGCATGTTTCATGACATGGCAGGTCATGATACCAATGATTGCAGGCACTTACGTGATCTCATCGAAGAAAGGGTTAGACATGGAGAGCTACCCGAGTATGTTAAGAAATCTGCAACATCTGCAGCACCATAGCTACCTTCCCAAGCTCCTCAGAACGCATCTGTCCTCCTCGGAATGGGAAGGATCACGAGCCTAGCAATCGCTACATCATCATCAACTGATCTTGATTAGATCATTGTCGATGTACCCCATTTCTTAGGATATAAGATATGTTTTTTCTGTTATTCTAAAATAATGTGGATATGTTGAAGTACACATATCCGAGGTTAGGATTTAATCCCAAGGCATGCTCTTAATTCAACTATTGACCGATTAGGATTGGTTTTGAATTTGTATTAATTAGCAGTAATAAAATTTATTTCTTGAACATGGATTACGTTTGATGAATGTATGTACTTTGCCAGGATGTGGCAAAGTCCTCAATCCAAAACCGGGCGTGGCTTATGCTCGTTCCTAAGGTATGGCTGATACCTAGGCATACGATTCACCTATCAAGATGTGACGAACCTAACTTTTCTCAAACTGAGTATGGCTTATAATCGACCTAAGGTATGGTTGATTCCTACACTAAAACTCTACTTGTCAGGATGTGACAAATTTAGCTCTCCTTCAATATAAGTATGGATAATACTCGAACCAAACCATGTTAAGACTTGACAAATAATGCTACTAAATCTCGAGTATGGTTTGTACTCGATCTTTCTGAAAAAATAACATCCCGAGCATGATGGATACTCGACACGAGGCTCCTAGGTATGGATTATAACCGAAAGATTGAACTGTCTTACCAAGCTAACTCAATTACAATTCGAGTATGGTTTATACTTAACCTTAAGGTATGGCTCATGTTTGACAAATTCAAATACCCCGCCAGGATTTGGTATAATAACTCGATCCCCACTTGAGTATGGTTTACACTCCAGAAAATCTATAAGCACGGTTTGTGCCTTCAATAGTCGAACAGTATTGTTAGGATTTGGCATACTTTCTTCCTCTTTTTTGCAGGAACAAATGATACTCACAGTCAATCAAACTAACTTACTGACTGGTTCTCTCATCTCTCCCTTGGCCTTAATACGATAATTATCAATCGTCGGTTTTTTGGCCACTCTATAATATGGTTCGGCATAACCATGGCTTCCTGGATTTCTATGTGTTGGATCCCTATGCATCATCATCAGAAAGATCCAGAACATACCCTCCTCTACCAAGAAAGATGTCCTGGGGGAAAAGTATTGACCAACATTTAGGTGAAAGCCTTCACAACCATAATATGTACCTAAGATAAGATATATCCTTATTCTAGAATGACTCACTCATCAGTTGACCGTAACTTGGCTCGACATAAATCAACAATTCTTGAGTCGAAGCATTCTTCTTCGATGAAATAACCAAAATTCGATAATCAAATCGATCGAACCAGCTGATCGACCTCCAACTATGATGATCCTTCTCCTACGCTATACAACAAAGCCCGATTCTCAAGGCTGCTTTATCTATCAAACTAGGCCCATTCAACTTCCCTTACTCCGGATTCCAAGGCCCATGTATGCCTTGATAATTGCGAAGATAACCTACTCTGTTGTGCATACACCAAGTCTTGAGCTCCACGTATGCTGCATATACTGAGGAGTACTATTCATCAGCATAAAAATAGATCTCGCTGCCCACAATTACTTTTTATGGATTAAGCACCACGTGGTTGAGCCAAGCCAGATGATATCCACGTAGCACTCTAATTGGTTTGACTTCTTTCCTACAATACACCATTTCCTAAAATTGAAAGCATGCAAAAGACTTCTACTAACAAGTTCATGGTTGGCACTCCAGAAATAGCCCAACATATATTGCGATTCTTCAACCTCACACACAAGGATTTTGTATATAAATCACTTCTTTCTCTACTTTCTTTCTATCAAAGTAACTGTGACCTGTAATCACACTATAAATAGGTATTATAAAGTGGACGTAGGCTTGGTTGAGGACGAACCACTTTAAAACATAGTGTGTCTCTTGTGTTCTCTTTTTTCTTGCACTCTGTGATATAATTGTGTGTGGATCACACACTTTGGGGGTTGACTGTCACTAGACCAACTTTTGACATCAAGGTTGCTCAAATGGAATATCGACTTAAGTTAGTTCGACCTAACTTTCCTCCCTCGTAAGTCAACTAGAGGGAAAGCATTAGCAAATTTCACAGTCGAGTTTACAACTCCTGAGGATGATATTTCGGAGGGCAGTTCCAATCTTCTTAATGATAAGCCCAAGCTAGATACATGGAAGCTATACACTTATAGGGTCCGCAATGATTGATGCTTTGGCTCTGGAGTTGTTTTGTTAACTCCTGAGGGACGATCAATTTATTACGCAATAAGGTTGGACTTTTCTACTACCAACGACAATTCTGATTATGAAGCCCTGATTTTCGGACTGAAGCTCGCGAAGGATTTGGGGGTAGTAGCAATGGACATTTTCTTGATCCACAACTTATTGTATTTCAGATTTGGAAGGAATACCAAACCAAGGGGGCAAGAATTTTCGCCTATCTAAAGCAAGTACAAAAGTTATTAGATGGATTAGACTACTACAGCATCTCACAAATTCCAAGAGAAGAAAATCAAAAGGCTGACAGACTGGCTAAACTAGCTAGTTCCGACGCCCAAGATGAAGCTAAGATGGTGCCAATCGAGACATTGGATACTCCAAGCATTTAACAAATGGAGATTGATTAACCTTTGGAGACCGAGCCTGGGAAAGAATCGTGGATGGCCCTTATCAAGAACTTCCTTCAGAATGGAACCCTACCAGAACGAAAGAATCAAAATCGAGCAATAGTGCGCAAAGCCTCGAGGTACATCATCATTCAAGGAGATACGCTCTACAGAAGATGGCTATCGACTCCTATGCTATGGTGTGTGGAAATGAGGATGCTAAACGAGTGTTGCAGGAAGTACAAAAGGTGATGTGGCGCCCATACGGGGGGGAGGACCATGGAAAAGAAGGTGCTATTGTACAGCTATTTCTGGCCTACTGTCAGTCGGGATGCAGCTCATTATTCCAAACGTTGCGACAAGTGCTAAATGTTTGCCTAGGTTCAGAGAGCTCCGCCAACTCAACTCACCCAGATGGTTAGTCCTTGGCCATTCGTTGTATAGGGTTAGACGTTTTTGGAAGACTCCCAATTTCCAAGGGCGAGGCAAAGTATGCGATCGTTGTTGTGGATTACTTTACGAAGTGAGCTAAAGAAGAACCATTAACCACAATCACGACAAAGTGGGTGATCGACTATATCATCAGCAATATAATATACCGATTTGGGCTTCTCAGGACAATCATAAATGATAATGGGACCCAGTTTGATAGCTTAGAATTTAGAGATTTATGTCAACGATATCGCATTGAAGAGAAGTACACTGCAATTGCGCACCTGCAATCGAATGGACAAGTTGAAGCCATAAAAAAATTATTAAGTCCATCCTAAAGAAAAGATTGGAGCGAGACAAAGGAAAATGGATTGATGAACTACCTTTACCCCCTTGTGCATATCGAACGACCCATAAATCTACAACTGGATATACTGCATTTTTCTTTTCCTACGACTCTAAAGCAGTCATCCCGATAGTACTCGAAGTCCTCTCTCATCAGACAACGTATTACAAGGCATTGACTAACAAAGTGCCTCTTAGAATCTTTAGACTTGATTGACGAAAAAATAGAAGAAGCTAATTTTCTTGCTAAGGCGCACAGAAGACGAGTCATTCACTACTATGATAAAAGGGTTTGATTCAAAACCTTCGACTTTGGCGATCTTGTCTTGAAACGAGTCTTCCCGTCCCCGGTGCACAGAACCCGAAATGAGAAGGACCTTACATCATCCAATAGAAGCTTAATAATGGAAACTTCAGGCTAACGACTGTTGATGGTGACCCACTTCCTATAGCATGGAATGCAGAACATATGAGGTGTTATCTTTCTTAGACTTTTATTATTTAATTCATTCATTCCTAGCATTGTAATAAGGCATGTCTCGCCATTTACTCTTGTTCATAAACAAAAGCTCTTTTCCATGCTCGTCTACTGTGCATATTACTTTGATTATGTGTTGTGATTCGACCGACCTATGCCATGATTGAACATATGGATGAATGACTCCCTAAAGACATTCATTGGCTCATGTTTCAACGAGGTAACCCAATTCTGCGATAAGTCTAACTTGGCTTGACTGAACTCGAGCATGACTCCGACGCTCTATAAAACGATTGACACTTTGCAAACCAAAATGTTGAAATGGCGCCTAAGAAACATCTTTTAACTATCTCAAACGTTTTGATGGGACACGTATAAATTATGGGATGTGATCCGATCATCCCGGTGGCGATCTTTTCCCTTGACGTAGGGGAAGTGGCGATGCATGAGAAAGCGTGATCCGACCACTTGCCTGATTAACTCTATTCCTCAAAGCTTGGAACTGAGTATAAACTAAGGACGGGTGTGGCCGGACCACTCGATCCCTAACTCTAACTCTCATGACTTGAGAGTATAAAATGACCCGCAAGCCTCGATGCAAGGCCGCTTGACTTATCCAGGTCCCCACCGATGCTGGAGGCATTGGTATAGACTCATAAATTATCTTTGAACGCAACTCGGACGTGACTCGTGATTCAAAGTTAATCTGGGACATACACACTATTCCTCTAAATATCTGCATACCTCTTATTACTTGAATTAGTAATGTAATATTTAAATTGCGAGTACATTGATTAGAAAGCAATATATAAACTAGTAGACAAATGACATTGTTTATACCAAGGAGAACAATATTTCACATACGAAAGTGCAGGTTCATACAAATTTATAGACAAAAACGCGAGGGTCGCACTCGCAACAACATTCAAAGGGCCAAAGAAGAAATACTGCAAACAAGTTAATTAAGCCTGAGATGACTTATCATCGGTCTTCTTCTTCATCTCCTCCTCCCTCTATGCGGCAATCTCTGCAATCTCCTCAAAGGTCATTAACTTCCTCATCTTGGATTTTCTACCGGAGGAGTCGGAAGTTCCTGACTTAGGTGTGTCATGCTTTCTCTTGCACCCAGTGGTTGAGACAAGAAGGGAAGTTTCCTTCGCTGGCAGATCTGTATTAGAAGTAACTATAACTTGAAGATATTTGACCGTAAGAGGCCCAAAATTCGATTCAAATTTGTGGAAAAGAAGCTTAACTTTATTCCTAGCTTATATCTCTGCAAATGTAAGAGGTCCAATCTCCCCAGTGTATATATCACCTCTTTTTCTTTCGGTTGATCACCTTTTCCATTAAAACCCTTCAGGGCATCTATGATTTGTTCGTCTTTTCCCAGATCTCCAGTAGGAGGCACTTGCTTCTCTTTGATTGTTTTTTGTCCAGACTTGGAAGTGACCTTACTAGCAGGTGTACCTAAAGCAGGAAAAGCAATGATCAACCCGGTGGAATAGCAGGCATCCCGACTAGAGGTGTAGCTGTTAGACGATTAAATACAATCATTTTCTGGAACTGAGGAGAGAAAATAGATATACCCTCGACCGAGGCATCCTTAGGAGTGGTAGGAGTTCCAACTTCTTGGATTGGAGTGAGAGGTTGTTTGAGTGTCAAAAACGGATGTTCTAGATGATACTTCTCAACAATAATAGAGGATTGAGCTGAAGGTGGTGGAATGGTTGTTTGATCCGTAGGAGGATATGCTGCTGGATCTGGCTGGCTGTTTGAATTGGGGATGCATCACTTTTTCTAGCACCGGGTTCCCCTTCCATCTCTGATTTTCCTTTAAGCTTGTACCGCTCAGCATCCTCCTCTTCATTCAGCAATCCCCTACCCTCAACTAAGACCTTTGGCTCATTGCCCCTCAGGAATAGGGCCATCAATGCCTCTTCGCCTACAGGACGTCCAATAAGAACTCTCCTTTCAGCATCGATAAATATGAACACATTACAGCCAAACATGAGCATGTTGCAGCTGAGGATATATTCCGGTGATGGAGAACTCGGGAATAGAACATGAGAACGTTGCAACCGAACTCCCAACACATTTCTTCTGATTTTCCACATGATCCGCCTTAAGGGTCAGGTTCTCTACTTCATGTTAGAGTTGAGAGTTAGAAACATTTTCCAGAACCACGTTGGCATTATCTTCCACCTACTTCTTGGCTACTTTTGCAGCAGCAAGTCAGGCTTTATGATCTGAACCACCAGCTCTTATTCCCTTTTGTCGATCCCACTCCCCTTTGGATTTCCTCAAACTTTCATTCTCGGCATTGAGGGATTCACACTGATGACCCACTGTAATGTCCCGCCTTTTTGACCATTGCAAATCGGTAATTAAACCAATTTAAGACGTTCAAACTGACGGATCGTTATTTAGCTTACAGGATTTAAAAATAGAACCAACACAGAATAAATAGATAACACAATATTGAACAACAAAATAAATCTTTTGTATATTAATCAAAATTTTGATACAAGATTTTTCTACACAGCGGAATTAAAAACAAATTGAATATAAGAAAATTATTTACTGGTTTAAAACTTCACAGTGCGCTCTTCTTCGGAATCCCCCAGTTTTTCCAATCTTCGAATCCTAAGCTATAATCTTTAAATATGTAACACTTGGGTTTGACCAGAGCATTTCATGCAAAAACATAAAACACTAGAGTTAGAATAAATCATAGTTCAAATAAATTAACTTCAATGCAAACTGAAATATAATAGTTAATTTCACATCAAATATATCATATGCAAATCGCCTTGTACACACAGGTGTAGTATTTGCTCAGTATCAAGTATAATATTTGTGCATATCTGTTTTTATTTCAGGGACAAATGGTCATAGAAGCATGCACGTACACACGTGTACAGGTACACGTGTGCACTACCCCAGCATTCCGCAACCACAAATAACAAGTACGGTGAGGTTCATAGGGTGCTCGCAATGTGTAGTAACCGGCAGCTTTAGGCATGGAAACTAGCAAAAGTATAAATAGCATGACTCATGCATATGGGAAAATCAGTAAGGGGAGGTAGCTCGAACAATTCCAATACAACACAATCAAAGCATGGTGCATGGATATACTCACGTAAATGGTTCAAGAAACAACACGATATTCAACATGGCATGCAAGTAATTCATGTAGCATATAAATTTATTACAGGTTATACAAGTCTGAACACAACAAGGTCAAGTATACTCAAGCTCATGTGAATACTCACATGTACAAGTGCATAGCCAGCTCGAGTACAAGGCAGTTTAAGACGGTGCAATGTTACAAGACGCAAAGCAAGGCATGGCTTCGTGGACTAAACATGTGTTCACGGTATAAGTTTTCCTGTTTAAACAAAGCAAAGCAGGGTAAGATTCTTAGTCATGGTAAAAAGAGGCAAATATAAATCACAGTCGAAGTATATATCAATTAGCAAAGAGTAAAACAAAAACAGTCATGCAGCATGCCAAGTTCAGCAGTTGGTATGAAAGGTCAAGGCATTTTCCTAAATTTTACCAACATATTAACTAGTCCAAAGTATTTCAAGGCAACGCATATGTATACCCATATATATATATATATATATATATATATATATATATATATATAAAATTCAGTTTCATAATGGACCGGTGTACATTTAATGGAACTTCGTATACATGTGCATACTTGTCATATATACGTGCCCAAGCTAACATGTACATAGGGTCAAATATGTTTCAGATCTTGTTAAACTTATTTCATATTTTCATAACAGACCATAGTGTACATATATGTATATCTCAAGGTTCAAACAAATCATGATATGTTTCCAGTTCATAACCTTACCAAATAAGGTAACAAAGTGGACACTTACAAACATGCATATTATGTTGACACAACTATCATGTTTTAAAAGAAAACATGAATATGGACTTAAATTATAAACATTTTAGGTTAGCCCTAAAGTTATAGGGGGCATTCAAAGGCGGCAACTGATCAACCGTAGTTCAAGTATTAGTTCAAGTGCTGGTTCAAAATGAAACATGGCCAACTCAAACAGTTCGTCTTTAGGTTTATATATTGTAAAACAAGTGTCCTCCCATATTTTTAATGTTTCAAATGCCAAGTATAACCAAAACATCAAGGCAACACTATATATAATGATCAATATGACATGAGGCACAAGGGACAAAGAAATCAATGTAGTGTTCTGCTTTTAATCAGTAATTCAAGAACAGTAGGAGACTTTCAATTTATCAAACTTATTCAAATGCAAGTGTTTGTCTTCCTAAGCATACGTCTAATTAAATCCTGTGCATATTCATTCGGGTTAGGTTTGGCATGTCACAGGTAAAATACTGACAAATAACATAACCCCTCATTCAATAGTAACCACAAAAACAACCCACAAGGCACACAACAATCAACTATTACATCCCAATTAAAATCGATTTTAAATCTACTTGGATTTAAGATTAATCGTGAGTGACAACTAACCTTAAAACTGGTGCAGCAAGGTGTGAGCGATGGATTGGGTGCAGAATCCATCAGAAAGGCAGTGACTTGCGGTCTTAGATGACGGCATGAGCGGTAAATTGGGCCTCGGATAATGACACGGTGCTTCAGCGTTGTTGGCTTCGATTTGAAGGCGATGGTGGCGAAAAGGAGGTGGCGATATGGTCAGAATGCGATGACATTTTTTATTGATTTGGACTCCAGGGTTTTCGATTTAAATTGGAGGAAGGTTGAATAATCTATGAAAGAGGGTTGCGATGAATCAATTGGTGGCGCGATGGTGCTGAAGTGGCTCGGTGGCTCATGAATTTAGAAGGAATGATTTTAGGGTTTCAGCCATTAGAATGGAAGAAAAGATTTTATTTTTGTGTAGCGAAATGGGGAAAACAATGTGATTTATTAAATACGAAGAAAGGGATAAGAACAACGTAAATTCAGTAGGGTTTATGGAGGCTGCGCATTTCGGACTATAGGTCAGCGTGTTTTCAACTGGGGTGGGTTATATTTACGTTTAATTTAATATTTAACTGCAACGTAAACAATTTCGAATGCTCAATATTCGTACCGCCCACACACTTTCCAAATGCGATGAAAACATACACAGTTTTACATTTCAACGTTCTGAATCTAATAAATTAGTTTGGTTGTATTCCGACTCCGTTTGTATACGACGTTATTTTATTTTTAATTGATCTATTGGTTCACTGATTTTATCCCGTTTGTCCGCCAACAACTCCGTTCGGTTCCAAATTTGAAACGTTAAGTTTTCAATTTCTTTATATACACAAATACACACATATCTAACCCAATTCTCCATATATTTCAACAAATAAAATCTCTAATTTATTTGACATTAATAACGCTTATTTTTAAATTCAACAATTTATATTATCAGTCGAATTTCAAATCCAATTCAAATATGCAACCAAATTCAATTCGAATATCCACTCATTCTGAATTAAATATTGAGTTCAATTCATACTTAAAACAATATATTTGATATCTAACCCCCGGATATCAATATAAAATTAATTATTAATAGTTAAATCTTTAGTTAATTTCATATTCTAGTTGTCGAAATTTCTAGGACGTTACAATCTCCCCCCTTAAAACTTTTCATCCCCAAAAAGGAGAGATCGTTAGAGTTATACCAATGTATGCTTCAAATTTTCATATTTATGTGAAATTATCCTACAACCAATTTAATTATTGATATTTAAGTCAATGATCCTCTTTGTTTATCCATTTTATTCGATTAACTTAGAAAATCAAATTTCCTTCCTTATAGTTGGAGATCAAATTTGATTAAACATGATTTATTTATTTTCGGATCGGGTATTATTTATTTTCATGCTTTTTAAACTATATTCAATTTTCTTAGACCAATTACTGTCTCAAATTATTTTGAGATATATCCCAGTTTATCATTTTATCTAATCTTCTAAGAGATTCAAAATCATATAATTTCTTTCCAAAACCAATCTCTTTTTAAATTTCAATATCTGCATAAGTTGGATTTATGCATCTAAAATTATTCCAAATTTCTTTAAAACCTCACCTGTCAATGTTTACTTATCGGTCGTTCCACTTATTCCTCACAACCTAAATCCAACCAAATCTCCTTACAATCAATCCACTTAATCTTTCCTAACACTCAATGAAGAGTGTAAATAACATCTCTTCTTCAATTCGACAATTGAAAATTGAGTGCTTGAAAATTTCCAAAATCCGAAATCTTTTATAAATTTTATACATAACACAAAATTAATAAAGAAAATATTTGTATTATTACTCCAAAACCATGGACTTGGAAATACTCCAAAATCCTCTTTCTTTACTTATTAAGTTAGGTACATTTTAATTTAAATTATTGATTTGAAAATACTTGATAATTCGAAGTTTGACAAGTCTATTGTCATTCTCACAAATGTTAGGCATGCGCTAGCCAGGCGCACGACTAAAATCTTCAAGTTTTAAATATCCTTGCTTTAACCGCTAATGAAAATATTTAAAAAATTCTTTATTTTATTTAAAAAAATAGATACAAAAAGTACCAATGTGATTTTGATTGTTCATGAATCGTAGATACACAATGGTTTCGTCTGGTTCCCCTAGAACACATCTGTATCCGTAGGAAATCACGTCACTGCGAATTTCGTCGTGGACATATCAATGGAATACATTTAAGAACCAAAAGAAAAATCTGAGGTCATTGAGCATTGGCTACTCTATCTCGGGGTCACGAAAACAAGTCATCAAACGATGGAAATAGATTAAGTCACGAGGACCAATCAAGTCATGAAGACAAAGTGTTGCATGAACAGGTGGCTCAATATCACTAAGATATCCCATACATCGCATGGCTTCATTCTACCTTTAGTAAATCTAGTGGTTACATCTATTTCACTTGTAGATATGTCATGTAGACCGAAGGTTCACAATGGTTGCACCTGGGTCCTCTAGGAAACATGCATACCCGTAAGCTTTCACAACTCGGAGGATTACGCCTTTATAAACGACTGCAGATCGCAGTAGATACAATGGTTACGCTTGGTTCCCCCAAGAAACATATGTCCATCGTTGGCCATCTACAGCCCTGCGAATTTCGCTACAAGGTCGTATTCTTCTAAGAAATGTGACAACTCATGAGTTTTTTGTTTGGATAACCCACTACCACTAGCAACATATCTCAACTAAGCTCGAAATTCAGAGGAGAAGGAAGGTACTTTCCTTATCTTAATCTTAAAACATATAATACTATGTACATAAAGTACTTTATTTTATATTCCTCATAAATCATACTTATATCAACTTACAGAAGATTTTCTTTCCAAATCATGTTTTAAAATATCTCATTCTTATACAAATTCTGTTATATAAGACTTTATTTCAATCCATTACCATCCAAATCAAAAGTTTTAGAATTCGCTACATATTCTTATATATTTTTCCATATAAGTTTCGAAAACTTCTATATCCAATATCTAAAATCGAATCTCCTCAAATTTCAATCCAAATTTCAAATTTTTAGTTTTGATCTCTTAATCAATTCAGATATTTGATATCTTCTCAAGCTCAGATTTATGAATCTATTTGTTACAAACAAAAATTTCTTCCATATTTCCAATTATTTAGTTCGTTACTTAATTCAAATCCTTATGCTCTCAAAATTTCAGAATTTTTCATTCCAATAACAAATTATCATTCATGCGTCATTACCCTTCCACATTCACATCCTTCGACCGTAAATTAGTAAGCGAACAACTTCCTAAGTATCAACTCCGAAGGCCAAAACCAACATCAGATAACCAATTGGGAAGTCATCCAACTTGACTAATCTCTCGTCAGTTTTCAAATTCCCCTAATTCCATTTTTAAGCCATATTAAGTTTATAAATTTAATTATAAACTTATCTCAACAATTGAGTTATTTATGATATTAACTCATTTACCAACTTGGTTTTGTCAACTTGGGTTTCTGTAAATCCAATTAAGTAGAATTCCGAATCCAAAACTATGTAATTGAAAATATGAGAGTATGTGTCAAAAATCAACTCTGGGTTCTATTTCAAATATTCAAAAACTATGTATATACATTTTGTATATCAAATTAAGTTTGATTCCTTTAAAATATACGTTCTCTCTTTTAATTTCAATTTTTTTTTTAATTCAAAAAGTTGACTTTTCTATTGAACCCCAAACGAGACCCAATGACTGTCGTCCCTAGCTAATTACCCCCATTCCGAACACAATGGGATATGTTTCGTAAGCCAATTCGGCTGTTACGATCAGTTTTCGTCAAAATCAACATATAACTCTACATATTGAATTTGAACGAGCATTTCAATTTACCGGGGCCACATACTAACTCGAAAAATTATAGAAAAATATTTTCTAGCTTCGTATTGACGATACGGTCCTAACAAAACTAGTTTCGTCGAATTCTGAGACCATTTGAAAAATGGCCATTTTCTAGTCGATTAAAATCAAGTGAAACTGGTCAAACACGTTTTCCTTTGCCACGCTCACATATTGATTCGAAAAATTATGAAATTTGAAATCTAGCAATAATTTGACATCACGGATCCAACAAAAGTGGTTTCGTCGAAATCCGAGGTCGTTTGCAAAATGTCTATTTTTAAGGGCCTGAATTCCATAGCGACTATTCAGAATTTTCAACTGGACATATCTTTTGATTCCCGCTATGAAATCTCAATTTTTTGGATTCGTTGGAAAGGTATTTCCAATTAGATCCTATTATTTTTGTTTCACTAAAATCCGGATTATTTTGCACCCGGTACATTCAATTGAAGTTTGAAATCGAATTACCGAACTACCGCGCCATTTTCAGTTCTATTTATAATTATAAATAATTATTTATATTCTAACGACGACGTATATGATATATACGTTCGATTTCTATTCAAAATAAATTTTTCGTCGATATTATTTAAAATAATTCATTTTAAATGTTCAAAATTCGCTAAAATAGCCAAAATAAAAATTTTAAACTGGCCCAGATTTTTGGGTTGTTACAATCTCCCCCACTTAAAAATTTTCGTCCCCGAAAAGGAACAAAGTCGAAAGTGGTTTGATTAATCAACTCTACGTTCGATCTGGCTTCCATTCTCCAACTTTTCAGTTTCTGAGAATTTTCAAATTCTTCAAAAATTTTGCTAACACTCGGAATTTTCGAAAAAATTCGCCATAACCTCCCCTGCACCGGGAGCCACGGGAAAATCCCGAAATTGCCATATGGGCCTTTTGATCTCAAAAAGAAAAAGAAAAAGCCAATAGGCTCATAAAATCATCATCACCCAAACAAAATAGTAAATTATAGTAAATATGTACCTATTTATCGGGCAACTGTAATAACCCGAAAATCTGGGCCAGTTTAAAAATTTTATTTTGGCAATTTTAGCGAATTTTGATTATTTAAAATGAATTATTTTAAATAATATCGACGAGAAATTTATTTTGAATATAATTCGAACGTATATATTATACGCGTCATCGTTAGAATATAAATATTTATATATAATTATAAATAGAATTGAAAATGGCACGGTAGTTCGATAATTCGATTTCAAACTTCAATTGAATGTACTGGGTGCAAAACAATCCGGATTTTAGTGAAACCAAAAATAATAGGATCTAATTGTGAATATCTTTCCAACGAATCCGAATAATTGAAATTTCATAGCGTGAATCAAAAGATATGTCCAGTTGAAAATTCTGAATAGTCGCTATGGAATTCAGGCCCTTAAAAATGGACATTTTGCAAATGACCTCGGATTTCGACGAAACCAGTTTTGTTGGGTCCGTGGTGTCAAGTTATTGATATATTCCAAATTTCATAATTTTTCAAATCGATATGTGAGCGTGGCAAAAGAAAACGCGTTTGACTAGTTTCAGTTAAATCTGATCGACCTGAAAAAGGCCATTTTACAAACGGTCTCAGAATTCAACGAAATCAGTTTTGTTAGGACCGTATCATCGATACGAAGCTAGAAATAATTTTTCTGGAATTTTCTGAATCAGAATGTGGCCCCGGCAAATTAAAATATACGTTTAAAACTGAAATTAAATGTTTTATATTTTACTTTGAAGAATAACTGACTCTAACAGTCGAATCGGCGTACGCAACATATCCCATTGTGTTCGGAATGGGGGTATTACGCTATGGGCGACAGTCGTTGGGTGTCGTTTAGAGTTCGGATGAAAAGTCAAATATAGGAGGATTAAATTAAATAAATAAATAATTATAATATAAACACTTCCTTTCCTCTCTCTCTCAATTTATCTCCTGTCGTTCGAATAAAAAATAAAAAGAAAAGGGCTTTGAGCCCTAATCCGCGTCAGCCGCCTCCGATGATTGCCGCGCCACCACTCCACGAGCACCCTCCTCCTATTGCACCTCCTCCCCTCCTATAAGTCACGAGCCCCACACCCAATCGGACCACAGAAGACCGCCGCCGTCCTCTCCTATTTCTGGCGCGAGGAAGCTGATCGAGTTCAGCAAAGAGGGGTGCCGGAGGTCAAGCTCGCGAAGGCCGAGGTCATGGTACCACCTGATGGACGTCTAGTGCTTCGATTCGCTAGCAAATTGCAAACCTAGGTTTTGAGTTTTCAGAAAATCACGTCGGCTATGGGTTTCAAAGGTACAGTGTGTTACAGGATGATCAATTAAGGAAGAAGGTGAGGGTTTGGTTTATATAAATGCATAAATGTAGTTTTAGCATATATAGATGCAGTTTTAACATATGAAAAATGCAATTTTTAAAATATATATAGAGTGATTTAAAGAACTGGTTTTTGTTTAGAAAAAGTATTGATTTTTATAATGAAGTGTGAGTATAAAAGTTATGATTTTTAATGTGAAGGTAGCGACATAAAAAGTCGATTTTTATATGAATGGATTAGAAGTAAAAATAGAATTTTTATCTATATAGTAGCGGTGTAAAAATAGAATTTTTATCCATACAACGTTGAAATAAAAATATAATCTTTATATGTGTAGGAAAATAAAAATGAGATTTTTATAAAGATGAAATCTTTAAATTTGAAAAGGCGAAGTCTATGTTTTTATAAAGGCGAAATCTTTATTTTAGAAAAGGCGAAATCTTTATATGGAAAATAGCGTGATAATAATATAATTTTTATCTATATAACATAGTAGTAAAAATTCGATTTTTATATATGGAATAACGGAATAAAAATTTGATTTTTAAATGTAGGAAGCGATAATAAAAATATGATTTTTATATATTGAACTTCGAAATAAAAATATGATTTTTATATATTGAACTTCGAAATAAAAATATGATTTTTATATATTGAACTTCGAAATAAAAATATGATTTTTATATATTGAACTTCGAAATAAAAATATGATTTTTATATATTGAACTTCGAAATGAAAATATGATTTTTATATATTGAATAGCGTAGTAAAAATTCGATTTTTACATAGGTAGTGAAAGTGGGCAACGAAGGTAACAAAAAGGCAAGAATGAAGGAGATTTATATCAAAGAGGAGTCAAGATGATTGGATAGCTATCGGTGAGAATTTCTCACTCTTCAATTTCTTTTCTAGTTATATATATATATACTAGGATGCAGACGGTGCTTAGTAGCACCCGACACAATCGTCCACAGACCATGGACTTGTT
The DNA here is from genome assembly GCA_030737875.1 of Allium sativum. NCBI lineage: Eukaryota > Viridiplantae > Streptophyta > Magnoliopsida > Asparagales > Amaryllidaceae > Allium > Allium sativum. The sequence goes on along the minus strand of CM060920.1, from coordinate 274,981,662 downwards.
TGTTTGGTTGCATAGATTAGTTAGATGATTTGATTTGAAATTAAATTGTTTGGTGAAATGAATGGATTGATTGATGTGTGAATGGCGTGGGCCTTCACTAGACCGGGGATAAGGCTAGGCCTTGTCCCGTTTCTAGTATCGTGCCGTTATGCCGCCGAAAGTTTCTAAAATATATTAGAAAAATAAAAATATCATTTTATTTAAGGAATGAACTGAATAAAATTCATATGTTGAAATAAAATGTTTTTATCGTTGAAAATATAATTTTTAACGTGGAAGTGAATAAAATAAAATACTCATTTACAAACCGGACGGTTTGTTTATGTACACCTATTTGAAGGACATTGATTGGGTCGATAAATTTTACACATCGCCCAACTGCACAACTAAATCTGTGTTTGATTGTTTGAAACCCCACACGGGTGTTAGGATGAAATTTGAAGTCCACTCATCCTGATTGATTAAATATGTCGATCGATTGGTTGACAGGCTGTTATAAGCGGGGAATATCTATATTTGATGCTTATACAGTGTAGTGCACTTTGGTTGATGGTTGATTATTTTCAATCCTATTATATACATATGTTGTATGAAAATCCATATAATTAATTTTATATGGTAATTGATTGGGCCTCATTCCAATTTGAAAAACAAAGAATAATATAAAATAAAGGTTCATGTGTTGACAGTTTCATCCATTGAGATTGGTCATGTGTTGAACGAAATATTTTAGTAATAAAATTTACATCTTTATCAATATAAAATAAAGGTTCATGTGTTGACAGTTTCATCCATTGAGATTGGTCATGTGTTGAACGAAATATTTTAGTAATAAAATTTACATCTTTATCAATATAAAATAAAGGTTCATGTGTTGACAGTACTCATCTATTGAGATTGGTCATGTGTTGAACGAAATATTTCGAAAATAACAACTATTTTGAAAAAGAAATATCTGAAATAGAATATTTGAAAATAGAAATTTATGAAGCCGTGTTGATTAGTTTGACGCCATTTTGACGTGAACGATATTTATATCGATTTTATTCATTTAGAAATGAATTGAAAACGATTTCGAAATGAATTGAATTGAAAACGAATTCAAAATGAATTGAAAATGAATTGAAAACGATTTCGAAAGGAATTGAATTGAAAACGAATTCAAATTGAATTGAAAATGAATTGAAAACGATTTCGAAAGGAATTGAATTGAAAACGAATTCAAATTGAATTGAAAATGAATTGAAAACGATTTCGAAAGGAATTGAATTGAAAACGATTTCGAAATGAAATGAATTGAAAACGATTTCGAAAAGAATTGAATTGAAAACGAATTCAAATTGAATTGAAAGCAAATTGAAATGAATTCAAATTGAATTCAAATTGAATTGAAATTTGAATTGAATAGAAATGAATTTTAAAACGAATTTATAAAGAAGGATTCAATTTTGATTTGAATTGAAATGGAAGTTGAAATTGCTTTTGAAACGAATTTTAAAACTATTTATATAATTCGTTTTAAATAGAAATCGATGAAATATATATTATATATATAATATAATGGCCTGAATAGAACGCGCCGCGCCGCGGCAGTTCGTGAATTTCGACCATTTATTTCAAACGGACATTACGGGAGATCCGACCGTCGGATTCTCCTAAAACCGGAACCGTTGGGTTCGTATCGAAAAGAGCTTTCTAACGAATATTAGAAATTTGATATCTAACGGTTGGATTTGGAGATACGTCCAAATCAAATTCGAAAAAGGTCGCTGTAAGTGCAGTTCGATGGCCATTGATGGAAATCGACTGTACAGGCCTTGATAAAATTATTAAAAATAGTAATAATTTGTGTAAAAACATAAGAAATGATTTAGAAAGAATTGGGATGAAAAACTCCATATTTGAAAAGATAAAAATAGATTTTTATCGAAATGAACTAGTTTTGAACTAGAATTATAAATCTATTTATTTTTAAATAAATAAATTGAATTTAAAAAGGGTTTTAAAAATAACCAGAATATCCAATGATTGCATTGGAGTGGATTTGAATCGAAATTGTCTTCGAAATATTTCGATGTTGGAATTCGTGATTATACAGGTGTTGTTACGGAAATTTGAAAGATATATATTTATATCGTTATTTCCAATACGACATTTGTTAGTCGTAGAATTTGATATTGAATATAAGCCGATATATTTTCTATTCAGAGCCTTGTATTGAATATCGAATGTGATTTGGGTTTGTCGTGAATGGTGTCTTCACTAACACTGTTCTTGAACCCAGTTGAGAAAAGATTAAATCTTTTTAATTAGATTTAATGAAGTGTACCAATTAAACAATATTTAATTGGAATTGAATTGGTATTGATTTTTGGGTTTATCGTGAACAGTGTTTTAAATAACACTTGTTCTTTAACCCGATAATTAATGGAATGTGATTTTGGGTTTATCGTGAATCGTGTTTTAAATGACACAGATTCTTTAACCCAGTCGAAGATTAAAACTAAGTGGAGTTTTAATGAATCTTTAATTAGATTGAAATGATCGAAAATGGAGTATCACCAGTTTTGCTCCAGGCGATAGTTAAATCTTTAATTAGATTTGAACGTGAAATAGTAATTGAATTTACCAATAACACCGTGGTGTTAGATATGAAGTATTACCAGTTTTACTTCATGGGATGAATAGGTTGGGATTGGGAAATTAAAACAAATGATTACTTCGGTAAGTTTCGTTAATCCCGACTAGTTGAATCGAAATTCAAAAGTAGATTAAAGAATAAATTCAAGGAATTTATCTTTGATAAAATTAATGGGAACCTTTCCCTATGAATGTGAAATTTAGAAACTAACTGTCGGTTAGCCAAGCAGAATGGTTTTCTGGATATTGATCTGATGTTGGTTTCGGCCTTCGGGGTTTATATTTGGGAAATTATTCTCTTGATTAATTTACGGTTAGTGACTGATGAGTTGGAATGAGGCGTATGTTGTGTTTGTGTAACACTTATTTAAAATATACGCGAGTTATTCGAAAAGACCGGGTTTATCCCATTCTGGATAACTGATACGACGATAAGTCGAAGATGAAGACGATGGTCGAAGATCGGAGTTCTTCACGTCGTTTGGGTGATTTCTGACGATCTTGATTGGGCTGTACACCCAAGAAGATGGAAACAGTTGGTGATCGTCCAGACGTACTTGGAGATCGATGGATATGCGGGGTACTAGGTGCCTCCGGTTTCGTTCAGACCCAGAACGAACTTGTAAATGGACTGTGTGTCTGACATTGGATTTTAGTCTGTGTGATTGATCTATATTAAATATATATCTGTTTGGCGGCGGAGAATTTATTCTCTTTCTTAACGCCCTTCTCTGAGACGTACGAGCTCAGGGGTTATATATTGATGGATATCAAACGCATGGAGTGAATTGCCTGTGTGGCATGCCTAAGTGGCAATTGATCGAGGTTTCTTTTGAAAAGCAAAGTCTTGTGGTGATGATCAAAGCAAGGCCTTTGTGGCGTAGCTTTGTGTAACGTTTACCTCGCGTGTTTCACACCCGGTATGAACCAAAAACGGGAGAGGACCTCAGGGAGGGCATGCGTTTCCTTCTAGCTAAAAAAGTAGCGTCAGTGGTTTTACATGCCCTGACGAGTTTGACTTATGTGGTTGTTGTTGTTGCGAGGCGCCTCGGATTGATCGGTCGTTCTTGAACTGATGGAGTCATTTAGTTGGCTCATTTACGCCCCAAAGGGCGGGGAAACGTAGTGTTCAGGCATTTTAATCCACATCGGTGGACCGGCCCTGTCGCTCCAAGGGTCACTCGAGCTCTGATCCTGAGACATGGGCTAGATTGTCTCGAATCGGTTGAGGACTATCTTTTGCCTCGGTTCATAGACGGAAATCCAATTTCCAAATACGTGACATTTGCGGTTTTATTTGTAGAGCCTAGTATGGCGACATAGTGGGATGGGGCGCTCATGCCGCCTATGATTGATACTTATGATTTGAAGTTGTTTTATACACTATGCACTTATATTAGTATCAAATGATTTGTTTTAAATGTATCAAGCATTCTTTGGCTGTTATAAGGGAAAACCCTATCCCCCGGCTTGCGTTGCATTGTGTGATAGGACCTGGGTCTTATAACAGCTTCATTTTTCTTTATTTAGCATTGCGCTGTCTGTTTTATGCACTGGTATTCTTGGGAGGAAACCCGTTCCGTGTTATACGGCGTGGTCCCTTGATTTACCTAACTTTAAAATAAAGATTAACTGTTTTAGTTCTCACACCAGTCACATGACTGACCTGGAGTTTATTGTTTTAACCTAAACTCTGGGTGCCCTTATTTTGACATGGGCAGCTAGTAGTTTTGGTTTTGCAGATTTATATTCACAGGATCCTGGTTTACAGCTGGAACGATATCCGGAAAGCTTTGTATCCGTATATCTACTTCTAGTTGTGTATTGTATTATTTTCCGCTGCTATGTATTTAAATGTAATTTAAATCTCTGATATTTCTGTGTAATATTCATTTGTACTCTGTATATTCTCGTAATCTGATGCATTGTTGTAATATACAATGAAATGTTCTTTTGTATGCGTTCTGTTGTGGTTTGTTCTCGAACTATCCGACGCTTTCCTTTACGGGGAAGTTACGGGTTTTCACAGCAACAAATTTTATTCTCTGCTCTAGCCTCCTTGCTATGACCTGTTCAATGTAAGTACATGTATATGCAAGCAAATGTGAACAATTTTCAATACAATTCAATATTTGATTCAATTAGGCTAAATAGTTCAAAATTAACAAACAAATAAACAAACAACACAAACATCAATCAATATGTGGATTAACGTTTCAAATTCATAAATTTGATATATAGTCAAAAATCATGTTTTTGATGCCAATACACAACCATAAATTTATCTATATTTGGTTCTCACACCAGTCTAATGGAAATATATAGAAATCACACCTTCGAAACACGAACATAAATATTGATGATGTGGCCACATCATCAGAATTATCCCCAGGTGTCTAGAATGTGATTCTATATCTATCCAGTATATTAAAACTTCGTATATACGTTCATGACGCGTATATGCAAAACCTTTATATACTCGATTGTCTAACTTCAAAATAAATAAATATTCAAATACGTATAAAACGATTTAAATTTTCAAAACAAAATTGTTTTCATTTGAAAAATATACTCTTCACACTCATTCTAGGATACTACTGATCCCATCTCTAACGAGTCATTCTAATTGGATATTACTAATCCGATATCTGATGAATTCTTTCGTATGGTTCAAATGTGTCTTGTTCTCGAGCTCTGTAAACCAAAGCTCTGATACCACTGTAAGGACCCGTAACTTCCCCGTGAAGGAAAGAGCGGATACTTTGAGAACAACACACAAAATAGAACGCAAACGGAAGAACATTTCAATGTTATTACAACAATTCCATCAGAATACAAGAATATACAGAGTATAAATGAATAAAATACATTCGATGAATATCAGAGATTACAATAAATTACATAGCAACGAAAAAAATATACAAAACACAACTGAAAGTGATACATGGATACAGAGCTTTCTGAGCATCGTTCCAGCTGTAAATCAGGACCCTGTGAATATAAATCTGCAAAACCAAAACTACTAGCTGCCCGTGTGGAAAATAGGGGCACCCAGAGTTTAGGTTAAAACAATAAACTCCAGGTCAGTCATGTGACTGGTGTGAGAACTAAAACAGTTATTTAAAACTTTACTTTAAAAGAGAGTAATTCAAGGGACCACGCCGTATAACACGGAACGGGTTTCCCCCAAGAATACTAGTGCATATAACAAAACAGCGCAATGCTCTTTGGAAAAATGAAGCTATTATAAGACCCAGGTCCCATCACACAATGCAACGCAAGCCGGAGGATAGGGTTTTCCCTTATAATAGCCAAACATGCTTCGTACGTTTTAAACAAATCATTTGGTACTATTATAAGTGTATAGTGTCAAAACAATTCAAATCATAAATATCAATCATAGACGGCATGGGTACCATATATCATGTCGCCATACTAGCTCTACAATTAAAACCGAAATATCACGTATTGGAAATTGGATTTCCGTCATGAGTCGAGGTAAGGGGCAAGCTCCTCTCCACGTTCGAGACACTCTTGCAAATGTCCCAGGACCCCACTCTGATCCTTGGATCTTCAGGGCCGGTCCTCTCTTACTTTTGAGGATTAATTATTCCTGAGCACACGTTTCCCGGTCCTTACAGACCTATATTCGAGGCGCCTCGTATCCAACAACCACACAGGTGAAAAGTATATAAATGTCAGGGCTGGTAGGTCACTGACACCACCCTAACTAGAAAGAAACGTCGTGCTCTCCCTGCAGTCAATATCTCGTTTTTGACTCATACCGAGGTGTGAGGCTCGCGAATTCACGTTATACACAAAGCTACGTCACACAGACTGTGCTTTGATCATCAACCACAAGACTTTGCTTTTCAACAGAAGCCTTGATCAATTGCCACTTACGCGTGCCACACTGGCAATTCACTCCATGCGACTGATGTCCATCGATATACAACCTCTGAGCTCGTACGTCTCAGAGAAGGGCGTTAAGAAAGAGAATAAATTCTCTGCCGCCAAACAGATGTATATTTAATAGAGATCAATCAACACAGAATAAAATCCAATGTCAGACACACAATCCATTTACAAGTTCGTTCTGGGTCTGAACGAAACCGGAGGCACTTTCCTCACATATCCATCCATCTCCAAGTACGTCTGGAAGATCACCAACTGATTCCCCCATCTTGGGTGTACAGCCCAATTAAGATCATCAGTAATCACCCAAACGATGTTAAGACTTCCGGTCTTCAACCACCGTCTTCATCTTCGACATCTCGTCGAATCGGTTATTCAGAATGGGTATAACCCGGCCTTTCTGAATAACCCACGTATATAATAAACAAATGTTACACAAACACAACGAACGCCTCATTCCAATTCAGAATATTCTTTTATTCACAAAATCACATTCTTGGGGGAAGGTTCCCACTAATTTTATCCAAGACAAATTCTTCTAAATTTATTCTTTAATCTTCCTTTGGATATCATTTTAAACTAGTCGGGATTAGCGAGCCACACTGAAGTGATTATTTATTTTGTTTCCCAATCCCAACCTATATATCCCATGGAGAAAAACTGGTAATACTCCATATCTAACACCACGGTGTTATCGGTAAAATTAATTACCATCTCACGTTCAAATCTAATTAAAGATTTAACTATCGCTTTGGAGCAAAACTGGTGGTACTCCATTCTCGATCACCTTTCAGATTTGATAATTTAAATTATCAATTCACTTTTCAATCTAATTAAAGATTCATTAAAACTCCACTTAGTTTCAATCTTTTCAAAAATCAATATCCTGCCTTTAATTGGGTTAAAGAACCAATGTCATCTAAAACACGATTCACGACAAACCTAAATCATATTTGATATCAAATACAAGGCTCTGAATAGAAAATATATCGGCTTATATTCAATATCAAATTCTGAAACCAACATATATCGTATTGGAAATAACGATATAAAATATATCTTTCAAATTCCCATAACAATATCTTTATAGTCACGAAATCCAACATCGAAATATTCCGAAGATAATTTCGATTCAACTCCAGTTCAATTCACGTATTGGGAATATTGATTATTTTTAAAATCACTTTCAAATTCAATTTATTTATTTCAAAAATAAATTGATTTTAATTCTAGTTCAAAACTAGTTCATTTCGATAAAAATCTATTTTTATCTTTTCAAATGTGGAATTTTTCATCCCAGTTCTTTCCAATTCACATATTATGATTTTACAAAAAATATCAATATTTTTAATAATTTTATCAAGGCCCGTACAGTCGATTTCGAACAACGGCCATCGAACTGCACTTACAACAACCTTTTTCGAATTTGATTTGGACATAACTCCAAATCCAACCGTTAGATTTCAAATTTCTAATATTCAGTGGAAAGCTCTTTTCGATACGAACCCAACGGTTCCGGTTTTAAGAGAATCCGACGGTCGGATCTCCCGCAACGTCAATTCGAAGTTAATGGTCGAAATTCACAAACTGCCGCGGCACGGCGCGTTCTATTCAGGCCATTATATATATAATATATATATATATATATTATATATATATTTCATCGATTTCCTTTTAAAACGAATTTTATAAATAGTTCTAAATTCTTTTCAAAAACAATTTCAACTTCATCTTCAATTTCAAATCGATTTGATTTCAATTCAACTCGAATTCATTTCAATTTTATTTAATTCGAATTCAAATTCGTTTCAATTCAAATTCTAATTCGTTTCAATTCAATTTCAATTTGAATTTACCTTCTATTTAATTCAATTCGAATTCATTTCAGATTGATTTCAATTCAATTTCAGTTCGTTTTAAATTTCATTCAAAACGATTTCAATTCGTTTTTAATTCAATTTCAATTTAATTCAATTTGAATTCATTTTTATTCAATTCGAATTCAAATTCACTTTCTATTCAATTCGAATCAAATTCATTTTCTATTCGATTCGAATTTATTTCAAATTGATTCAATAAAATTTCAATTTGAATTTTAATCTAATTTAATTTGAATTTCATTTCAAAATATTAAATTTTGAAATCACTTTTCAATATTCATTATAAAACGAATAAAATCAATATAAATATCGTTCACGTCAAAATAACGCATCTCTAATCAACACGGCTTTATATTTTTCAAAAACTTCTTTATTCTATTCAACAAATGAATATTTATTCCATTCAACACATGAATCTACATTTCTTTCAACACATGAGTACTGTCAACACATCACTATTTTTGTTATGTAAAATATTTTATAAAACTATGGTATCTATCGTTTGATTTTTTTTTAGACTCCACCGTGAAGTAGTTCTAATTTCAAATATGATAAAGATGTAAATTTTATTGTTAAAATATTTTACTCAACACATGAATAGTTTCAACACATAAATATCATCAACACATGACTATTTTTATATTCAACACATGAATTTTCTTTTATAATATTCATTATTTTCCCGATTGGAATGAGGCCCAATCAATTACCATATAACGTTAATTATATGGATTCCATACAACACATGTATATAATAGCAATGATAAACAATCAACCATCATCCAAGGTGCACCACACAACTGCATAAGCATCAAATATAAATAATCAACGCTTACACAGTCTGTCGACCAATCGATCGACATACAATTAAATAATTGGGATTAATGTACCCAAATATCATCCCAACACCCGTGTGGGGTTTCAGATCAACAAACACAGATTTTTATTTGTGCAGTTGGGCGATGTGTAAAATTTATCATCCCAATCAATATCAGTCAAATCAGTGTATATAAACAAATCGGCCGATTTGTTTATAAATATTCATTTATTCACATTCACGTTAAAAAATATATTTTTAACGATAATTAATCTATTTCAACACATCTACGATTAATCATCGATTTCACATCAACATCACAAACAATTTTCACAACACATCAATCAAACAAACAAGCCATCCATGGTCTGTGGATGACGGGTGTCGGGTGCTGCTAAGCACCGTCTGCATCCTAGTATATATATATATATATATATATATATATATATATATATATATATACATATATATATAATTAGAAAAAGAAATTTAGAGTGAGGAGTTCTCACCAATAGCTATCCCAATTCCACGACACTTATTTTATAGAAATCTTCGTCGTTCTCGCCTTTTGTCACTTTCGTTGCCCGTATTCACTACATATATAAAAATCACATTTTTATATTGCTATTCAATATATAAAAATCGAATTTTTTACTTCGCTATTCAATATATAAAAATCGAATTTTTACACCGCTACTATATAGATAAAAAATACATTTTTACATCGCTACTATATAGATAAAAATTCTATTTTTACATCGCTACTATATAGATAAAAATTCTATTTTTATCATGCTATTATCTATATAAAGATTTCGCCTTTTCAAATATAAAGATTTCGCCTTTTCAAATATAAAGATTATATTTTCAATACTTCTACTTTATATAAAAATAGTACTTTTAATATGCCACTAGTATAAAAATCATATTTTTATACTTCTCTATTATATAAAAATTATATTTTTATACCGCTATTTTCATAATAAAAATCAAAACTTTATATGTTATATATCCTAATAAAAATCATATTTTTATCACTACAACTTCATATTAAAAATCATTTCTTTGTTTTGCTAATGAACAAATAAAAATCCTTTCTTTTTATAAAAATAAAATGTGTTTTCTTTTCTATAAAAATCTTATCTTTGTTTAAAATAAAAACCGTATTTTATATAAACAAAAATCATAGCCTTGTATTGCCAAAAATCTCAACTTTGCGATGTTAAAAAGCTTGATTTCATGTTGTTAAAAACCTCCACTTTACTTTGCTATAATATATGTTAAAGATCTAATTTTTCTATATTCAAAAACCATTCTTTTTCTATATTCAAAAACAATTCTTTTTCTATATTCAAAAACCATTCTTTTTCTATATTCCAAAACCATTCTTTTTCTATATTTAAAAACCATTCTTTTTCTATATTCAAAAACAATTCTTTGTTTATATTTTTATTTTTATCTACAACAATGTATGATTTTCAACTTTAAAACAATGTATATTTCGAAGAAGAAAAAACTAATTTTTACTATGTTAATTATAAACAAACAGAACTGTAAAACTCACTGTGTTTGTTGTTTTCGCTGAACCCATCAGCGTTCACCAGAAAAGTCGCAGGGCGCGCCTTGGGATGGAGGGGAGCTGCTGGGTGGCGTCGGGTCTGAGCGGGCGAGGTGGCGGGCGGGGCAATGGGGTCTGGACGCGCTCGAAAAGGGGGAGGTGGGTTGGTCTCGAGGTCGGTGGAGGAGGTGCGGAGGGATGGGGCTGAGGTCGGAGGGGATCTCGAACGGTGGGGTGGGGGGGCGGAGCCAGCTCCGGCGGCTGCGCAGTGGACGGAGAGGCGGTGGCTGGAGCTCGATCGATTTAGGGTTTTTATTTTATATTTTTTTTACCATTTCTTCTGAGTGAAGTAAGAGAGAGAGAGAGAGAGAGAGAGAGAGAGTGAATATATATTTTTAATTTAATTTCAATTTTTTTTAATTCAAAAAGTTGACTATTCTATTGAACCCCAAACGAGACCCAACGACTGTCGTCCCTAGCTAATTACCCCCATTCCGAACACAATGGGATATGTTTCGTAAGCCAGTTCGGCTGTTACGATCAGTTTTCGTCAAAATCAACATATAACTCTATATATTGAATTTGAACGAGCATTTCAATTTACCGGGGCCACGTACTAACTCGGAAAATTCCAGAAAAATATTTTCTAGCTTCGTATTGACGATACGGTCCTAACAAAACTAGTTTCGTCGAATTCTGAGACCATTTGAAAAATGGCAATTTTCCAGTCGATTAAAATCAACTGAAACTGGTCAAACACGTTTTCCTTTGCCACGCTCACATATTGATTCGAAAAATTATGAAATTTGAAATCTAGCAATAATTTGACATCACGGATCCAACAAAAGTGATTTCGTCGAAATCCGAGGTCGTTTGCAAAATGTCTATTTTTAAGGGCCTGAATTCCATAGCGACTATTCAGAATTTTCAACTGGACATATCTTTTGATTCCCGCTATGAAATCTCAATTTTTCGGATTCGTTGGAAAGGTATTCCCAATTAGATCCTATTATTTTTGGTTTCACTAAAATCCGGATTATTTTGCACCCGGTACATTCAATTGAAGTTTGAAATCGAATTATCGAACTACCGCGCCATTTTCAATTCTATTTATAATTATAAATAATTATTTATATTCTAACGACGACGTATATAATGTATACGTTCGATTTCTATTCAAAATAAATTTTTCCTTGATATTATTTAAAATAATTCATTTTAAATGTTCAAAATTCGCTAAAATAGCCAAAATAAAATTTTTAAACTAGCCCAGATTTTCGGGTTGTTACATCTCTTTAAAATCTTTATTCACATTCCGCTTCCTTTATAACTGTCTTTTACAATTCATTTCTTGTTAATTAATTAACAAGTTTATATCTTACCATCGAAGTCATATATTCGATTATACATTATTGGTTTGAAACATATTATAATTTATCTTGCCAAGTTATGAATAACTTAAATAAATTAGTAATAAAATTTGACATAGTCAAATTCCAATTATAACTTTTTTGATTAGATTTTCATTAATTTGTATTCCGAATGTCGAAATAAAATTCATCGTTTCATCTTTGAAACAGTTTCAAACTACCCCTTTTCGTTCAAATTCTCATCTGAAATAAATTTCGGTTATCTTTGATTGCTAAAATACACAATTAGAGAAATTAATTTGTTGATTCACTTATACTTATTTTCCTTAGATACTATTCGATGATGGATTCGAGATTCAAACATAAGGGGACCTTATCGGATAAAGCTCTCGTAAATTTAGATTCAGAAACTGAGGATCCCAAAAGAAAATTCTCAAAATATTTTTTTTACCTTATATAAGTTTCAAAATAATTTACCTTTCAAATTTTATTTTTAAAAATACTTTCAAAATTTATGTTACAAAACCTTTTATTTCCAAGATCCGCTTTTAAACCCAATAAGCTAATCTTTGAATAAACCAAAGCTCTAATACCACTTGTAACATCCCGCATTTTCTGACTATTTCAAATCGGTAATTAAACCAACATAAAACATTCAAACCGACATATCGTTATTTAGCTTACAGGGTTTAAAAAAAGAACCAACACAAAATAAATAGATAACACAATACTGAGCAACAAAACAAAACTTTTATATATTAATCAGAATTTTTATACAAGATTTTTATATATTGAAGAATTTAAAACAAATCAAATACAAGAAAAATAGTTACTGGTTTAAAACTTCATAGTGCGCTCTTCTTCGAAATCCCCCAGCTTTGCCAATATTTGAATCCTAAGTTATAATCTTTAAATCTGTAACACTCGGTTCTGACCGAGCATTTCATGCAAAAACATAAACCGCTAGAGTTACGGTTAATCATAGTTAAAGTGAATTAACTTCATTGTAAACTGAAATATAGTAGTTAATTCTACATCGAATATATCATATGCAAATTGTCTTGTACACACAGGTAAAGTATCTGCTCAGTATCAAGTATAATATCTGTGCACATCAATTTTTATTTCAAGGACAAATGGTCATGGAAGCCTGCACATATACAGGTGTACAGGTACACATGTGCACTGCCCCAACATCCCGCAACCACAAATAACAAGTACGGTGAGGTTCATAGGGCGCTCGCAATGTGCAGCAACCAACAACTTTGGGCAGGGAAACTAGCAAAAGTACAAACAACATGACACATGCCTACAGGTAAGTCAGCAAGGGGAGGTACCTCGAACAAGTCCAATACAACATGGCAGGCAAAGCATGGTGCACGGATATGCCCATGAACATGGTTTACGAAAGAACACGATATTCAACATGGCATGCAAGTAATTCCTGCAGCATATATATACTTGCTACAGGTTATACAAGTTTGAACATAGCAAGGTCAAGTAGACTCAAGCTCATGTGAATACTCACATGTACAAGTGCATAGCCAGCTCGAGTAAGCATTACAAGACGCAAAGTAAGGCATGTGTTCATGAACTAAACATGTGTTCAGGGTATAAGTTTCTGGTTTAAACAAAGCAAAGTAGGGTAGGATTCATAGTCATGGTAAAAAAGGCAAATATAAATCATAGTCAGGGTATACATATCAATTAGAAAAATGCAAAACAAAAATAGTCATGCAGCATTCCAACTTCAGAAGCTGGTATGAAAGGTCAAGGCAATTTCTCAAATTTTAGCAACATATATACTAGTCCAGAGTACTTCAAGGCTACCCATATATGTATATATATATATATATATATACTAGTATAAAGGCACGCCTGATGGACGTGTGTGTAGATGAATTTGACCAAAAATGAAAATGTAGTTTAGAGTGTGCAGTCATTGCAGTTGTATGTGTGTAGAAATTCTAGGGTTTGCAATATGAGCAAAACAAAACAGGAAACACTGTATGCAGTAATAAAAGTGTACAGTTTTGCATGGAAAAAATGGGAATATAAAAATGTAAGGAAGATAAATTACACAGAGTAAATCAAAAGTGTGTGCTAATTCATGATTGGCATAACAGCAGAAAAAACTGAGTACATAAAGTTTGCAGAAAGTTTTTTCAAAACAAATCAGAAGAAATGGTTACATGTTATTTGATAATACAAACAGAACAAAAAATTTGAGGACCAAACAGACATGCATGGGGTGGAAGCAACATGACTATTTTTTTTATTTTTTGGCCAGATAATGTGCGTCAATCCTGTCAGCATCTGCAAGCTACGAAAGAAAATAAAAATGGTTAGAAGAGAAGGTAACATAGTACACACTACAACCTTAAAAAATAAAAATACACAGTAGAACAAAACAAAAATTATCAAATTTATTACTTTTGTTCTATTTTTTCTTGCTAACTTTTCATTTTTATCATACTTAGTAAAAAAAAGATCACGTAAAAAAAGTAACACTGCTTCTTGTCTACCTTTTCCCATATCTAAGGTTTCTTAAAAAGTAGAAACAAATAAAAACTACACATAAAAGAAAATGCATAGTTTAAAGGGCGCAAACCTTGGAGCATCCATCAGCTGTTATGAGTCATGCATCCCATACATAGATCATGCTACAACATCAACTTTAAAAAACATACAATGTACTTTCTAACCACATGAAAATTTGATGTAGGAAGCTTTAAACTGCAAGCATGTAGTAGCTACTACTGCATACCTTGAGTAGTGAAACCAAATTCATGAGTAGTGAAATGATGGCCGAACAAATAAATGTCTTCTTATATAAGTATGTAGTTTTACATACCTTGAGTACAGAATTAATAACAGCAGTAGCTACAGAACTAATGAGTTGTTGATGTCCTAAGTCATTGAATATAATGATACATAGCATCAGCTGTAGACCGATGTGCTTGCAGCAGGATCATTATGAAGGATAGGTTGAGCGATAGAAACAAAAACATGGATGACGCGTACATGAAAGGCACACACAATGGAAGTCTCTGGTGCCAGTGCTCTACGATTGGCCTGCCATTCACAAAAGGAGCAGTTGAAAATAATTAGTGTCAAAATGAATGAATGAATGAATCAGAAAGAAATAATGTGGCTCTTTCTATGCGTGCATCTCTCTGTTTGTTGTATGTGTTGAAGGAAGAAATTGTGTTTTATCAAGAAAAATGAAAGTATATATGCAAAAGCAAGAACGTAAATCATCAAACATTGCAGTCATCAGTCTGAGTTTAGCATTATTATCATTGAGTTTAGCATAACTTAAGGAGAATACACTGTACTTTGTCCACCAACAATCAGTGCATACAGATTAATCGACCTAATATACAATCTAAAAAATAGTTAGACATAAAAGATGTACACAAATGTTTCAGCTTAAACTTCTTAAAGAACACTAAAAAGGCAGGCAAAATGGTTTTAAATCCAAAATAAACCACTAAACCCAAACCCCTTTATTTGTTTCACATTATTTACATTCAGTTTCAACTTCATGTTGACTCTGTTTGATTGTATCCTCCATGAGATCCCCAAGAGTAAATTGGGTACAATGCTACACAGAAGCTGTTTTTCTTGTTTATCTTATATTTTCTTAATATACACACTAACATATGCAATTTTTAATGCAGTGCTGCATATAGGAGCAGCCGTACATGCAACAGAGTTTTTTTTGTCATTTTCCAATTTTTTAAAGATGCTGCTAATAGCAGACAGCCTTCAAACTATGCAAAAACAATCAATACAATGCAACAAATAGCAATAAGATACTACAAAAATTTAACTCAGTAGATATTTCCTTCTAACAACCATGTTGATTGGCTGCACATTTAAGGTTCAAATTCAGCAACATATTGCTAACATAGCAAGTAGCAAAAGCCTTGCATGATGAATAACCATGAAGAATTCAAACATGGTCATCAACCCAAGAACATAATCTTTTTTTTACTCTCCTATGTTACATGATTTTATTAAGCAAAACTAACTCCGAAATTATTGAAGTATACCTCAAATATACTATCTATCCTGGTATCTACAGTTCAAGTACTTTTCTTGACTGGTTAAAGGAATAACATCACACATACACATGGTTTTGTTTAATGTGAAAGAATATTGGATTATACGTGTGCACATAAATAACGATGTTAACCTATATGGCATCATATCTAATTTATATGTTTGCTTAATGTTTTGCTATAGACTTTAATTCTTGTAACATTTGAATTTTAAAAAATAATTTGAGTTTTCTAAAATGGAAAAGGTAGGGGTAGGATGTGTAAGGTACCGTTTGTTTTTCGAAAGTGGCACATTACGTTCGCATCGGAAGCGTCCAACGCGTCAACGTGGGACCTACTAATTTTCCCTTTTCAAATGAAAACTGCAAAATGAACCTTTCATCTTTCCCCTTCCGCATGTTACCCATTTTATACCCCTTTTACACTCATTTTCCCATTCATGTGTCCCTTCCGGTTAAAATAAAAACCTATTTCCCTTTCACGCACCCTAAGCAAGTGTAAAAGAAACAAAATAACAGCATAAGCATTAGCTGCTACCAACATTGTTTATACAACCACAGTAATTGTCACAGCAGTCCTTAACTTTTTTTCAAATCATTCAATGACAGTAATTAAAATAAACAAAACGTACAGAATAAAGCATGGTAGCAAAGATCCAGCCATCCAATCCACCACGTAAGCCTGAAACAAACCGTCTGACTGCCACCGATCCACCCTAAAAAAAATCCCAAAAATGAATATCAAACGAAACATAGCCAGAATTACTTACAGATGTTTCAGTGGAAGTGAAAGGAAATTTAATATCAATATTTCATGATTCTAGAAACGTACATCAGCTGAGTACATGCTTGGGCTATCATTAAAGAAGCCTGCGTATAAAGAGAAAATTAGATTCAAGTACTCATATTCATGGACATATGAATAGTTGGATATTTTGTAGAAGATAAAAAATAGTAGCAAATCATCGCCCGTTTCCTTATTTCTTTGATAATAGAGTTGGCCATCTCTGTGGCATTGTACAAGTTCGTGAGCTGGGCTAGACGAGTAAAATGAGGTGTTCAAAAGATAGACCTTCTTCGACCCGTGCCAACACGATTGCTGATAGATTGATCTTGATAACCAACCCGGCGAACATCATAAGCGACTTCCTTCTAACATGCCAGCTTCTGTCAAGGCACAGTATATTAATTTGCAACAACTAACCCTATATTAATTGGGTCGCTTCGACAACCGGAACTTAGACAACCAACATCCAGTATATTATTTGAATATCAACAAATGTTTCCCTAATCAAAATCAGGGTTTCACTTCTCATTCGGAATCTGGTTCCACTCCAATGCGCAAGTAATAAACATTGGAAAAATATAGCTATCGCCTGCTCTTGGAAATTGACTTACATTGGGAATTCATTGGAATATATTGCTTAACTGACTGAAGACTTTCAGTGGAATATAGCCACAATTTAGAATTATCAGACATTTATTTAAATGGTTGGACTACAAAAACTATATATTACTATTGCATAACATAAAGAAAGTACAATGAAGCTACAAATGGTCACCATCATAAATGGACAAAATTATAAAAAGACACAAAAGAACCCATAGAATTCAAACATTTTCGAAGTTAAAACGTGGATACGAATGAATCCTTGTCCATCTTTTCTTTGCTAAAGCAATTATTGGATCTGTCTCTGAAACTATGAACTGTCTTTTTTCTGTATAATTAAAGAAAATTAATTACTAAAAAGTAAATTACTGGTTGGAATAAGCAGAAAAGGAATCAAAGCTATTAATTAATAGTTTTAGGAAGAAGAGTTTCAGTTTTCCTTCCCGACACAAATTGTTTTTCCTAATTTCCTTAAAGTAAGTTTATTTGTAGCTTTGATACATAGGAGGAAGAAAATAATAGAGAAAGGAGCAGTTGCATGGATAAAGAAGTGGGGAAGTTGCAGGCGAAATGTAACACCCCACCTCCATTAAGGTCACTCATAAAGGGAATGCCTTAACTTCAGTGGAGCATTTTTGGTAAACAGACATAGAATATCACAAGACAAATATAAAAATTTTGCAGCGGAAACAAATACCTTTATTAAATCTCCAAAATACTTTGTTACATAATACCATGAGTCATAGAACTATTACAACAAAACACTTCTGTCTTATATCATTAGAGTACATAGATTTTTAAAAGAAAACATCATTCCCCATATTAAAGAGCAAGCCTATAAGAGACAGAGACTCGAGCCATACTTCGGAAGTAGCTCCTAGAAGATGATATTCAAATCCTGACTAAACCTGTGTGTTTCCTCTCTGAGAACCCGGGGGGAAACGGAAGAAAAGAGGCGAAACAAACTAGGTCAAACATATGTCTGGTGAGTCCATTAACTTTTAGCCAGTAAATAAATAAAGGTAAACATGACAGGCATACAAAGTGGATAAGAGGATCACGGTACAGATGACAGGTATGACAGGACAAATAAGGTAAGGTGTATGCATGATTCACTACTAACTACTCTGCACTATTACTAGTATAACATGATTAGGTGTTACCCTAATGTCTAAACAGAAACAGAATAATGGGCCTTTACCACCCTAACAGAAGGTACATAAACATAATGCTAATAATGGGCCTTTACCACCCGAACAGAAAGTACCGAAACAGAATGCTAGTAATGGGCCTTTACCACCCGAACAGAGACAGAAATGGAAATAGAATAATCCCTACGGAAACAAAATGTTAGAATTAGTGTACACTAGTAAATGGGCCTTTTCTACCCCAACAGACGGTACCACGCAGAAACAGACAGGTGTTACCACCCAACAGAAATAGACGGTACCCCACAGAACAGACAGAACTAAGTGTACCCTAAATCCTACCCCACGCGATCGGCTCCCTAATACATAAATACCCTGTGCTAGCCCTACAAAAGGGTGTATCATTCCCTAAAGTGGCAACCTTTGAATGACACAGACATATTTATAGATGTCATGACGTCTTACATCCTCAGAGGCAGATTGGGATCCATGCACGCACGTGACCCGGTTGGAACGCACCATCAACACCCCTCGCCATTATCAGAATGAACCGCTTATAAATAGTTCAGTAAGCGTGCCCGGACCCTACCTACTGTTGGGTCATAGTTTTGATACCAGAAAGGGTTACTGACTAATATGGGTCCCACACAACAGATGACACAAGTAATTACCCATCCTAACCTTGTGTCCCCAGACTAACAGATTTCAGATTTCAGATTAACTTGTTTGCAAGTTTCAGACATACAGAGTTCAGATTTACTAGTTCACAGATAAGACAATCAATTTAACAAGTTTTTAGACTAACGGATCAGATGTACAGATTTAACAGACTTACAGATTGTCTAACTTTTTATTGGGCCTACAAATTCACAAAACGGGTTTGTTAAATCCATCAGTCCAGTTGGTTTAACCCTATCCACCCAACACGTTTTAGACATCATATTTATCTCAGATTTGTATTAATTAATTATTGAAATATCTAATCGTATTTCACATACTACCCCAGGCACCCACTTAATTCCACATGCCACCCAAGGCACCCACTTAACCCCCTCATGTCCCACTACATGCTTATCTGGTTAAGTGTTTCTTAATTCATTAA
Organism: Allium sativum; assembly: GCA_030737875.1. Taxonomy (NCBI): domain Eukaryota; kingdom Viridiplantae; phylum Streptophyta; class Magnoliopsida; order Asparagales; family Amaryllidaceae; genus Allium; species Allium sativum. The sequence continues at coordinate 274,961,776 of CM060920.1, read as the reverse complement.
GGTCGTAACCTTATAAAGACCTCTCACATTAGACTGGCATTTGTGGCAGCTGGATTTGCCGGGCGGGTTCGGGCAGTCTTACACCACAAAAGAGTCTAACCCCGTGTCTTTACAACTGTCACGTATTTAATTTATGCCTAAGACCTCCCACATTAGACTGGCATTTGTGGCAGCTGGATTTGCCGGGCGGGTCCGGGCAGTCTTACACCACTAAAGAGCCTAACCTCGTGTCTTAGACAATTAATTACTCCTAATTAATCTTTCCCCAATTTGAATTTCTTTCCCTATTCAAATTATCAATTAATTCCAAATTTCACTGTGGCCATAATTGACTCAATTATGTCCATCTATTTATGGTATGTAAAATCATACCAATTTCATCACAAATTTATTTTATGCCAATTCTCAATATTAAATCTTCAGACTTTAATTGCTTAAACATTCCTCTTTTGATTAATTAAGTTAATTAATTAATCCTTTCCTTTTTCATAGGTGTCAATACCTATCTTATTAACAATTTGGATTTCTTATCCATAAATGGTCATATTCAAATTATACCATTTTTACCCCCATTTTACCCATGTCATAATAGGTAATCATTTATATGTTTCCCTACTTGAATCATGTGTCCAATTTACATAGCCACTATGTAAATTATGCCTATTACAAATTCCCCTTTTCCCCGTTTCTTAACTGGCGTAACCGTTTGCGTTTTTGGCGTCATCGAGGCTACAAAGTTGTCTCACCGTAAAAATAAAATAAAGGGAATGTCAAGGTGATCGTTTTCAGTACAATTTTGGCATAAGCATGACAACTAGGGAAAATGACATGATATCCTCGCATATAATTAAGATTCACCACATAATTAACAACTTGCATAGATTCATAACAACTTGCATAGGTTCATGAATTAACAACATAATTAACAACTAACATAGGCTCATGATTCTTAACATAATCAACAACTTATATAGGTTCATGATTCACAATATAACAACTTGCATGTGTTCATGAATTAACAACACAACAACTTGCATAGGTAACTTGCATAGGTTCATGATTCATAACATAACAACTAGCATAGGTTCATGAATTCATCACACAATAACTTGCATAGGTAACTTGCATGATCTCATAACAATTTGCATAGATTCATGATAACAACTTGCATAATAACGACTTGCATAGATTCATGATAACAACTTGCATAGATTCATAATAACCACTTGCATAGATTCATGATAATGACTTGCATAGATTCATCATAACGACTTGCATAGATTCAAAGTTTCTCAACATAATAACTTGCATAACTTCATGATTCACAACGATAATGAACTTGCATCATTTCATGATTCACAACGATAATGAACTTGCATCATATCATGATTTACAACAATAATGAACTTGCATAACTACAAACAACATATACCCAAATCATAGTCTACCACAATTCACTTTTATTTATTTAAACCTAAAAGTGACTAGAACTCACCGAATAAGGGGTCTTGAGTTCTGGGTTCTGAATTCTGTAATTGATTAGCGTTCCCTTGTTGTAGACAATTACGTTGTTGTAGTTTTAGGCTTGATTTGAATTGAATTGTTGTCTTTAACTTTCTTCTAGTTGGTGGCGGCTACTCTAGGGTTTGGAGTGACAACATGACGGCTAGTGATCTAATTTTTGATTTGATTCTAAGGTTTGGGTCAACACATGTTTATATAGAGTTTAAATTTAATTATAGCCGTCGGATGACCCTAGAGTTAATCAAAACCACTCAGTCCAGATTAGAACTATCCAGAAACCCTAATGACTCATTAACTAGTCAGAAATGACTCAGCAATGAGTCAGAACATGGGTCAGACTGAACCAGAAGGCTGTGCAGGTTTTCTCTCGGCCTGGGCGCACTTGGGAAGTGCGCCAATGCAAATTTGTACTGGCGCACTTCCCAAGTGCGCCAGTGCATTTTTTTAAACTTCGTTCGTCCATATCTTCTTCATACGGCATCCGTTTTACGCAAACTCGGACTCTATCTCAAGCAGAATTCCGAGAGGAACGCAATGGAATGACTCGTTTCCCTTAATTCCCACATTTGAAATTAAGTATTCTTAAATTTAGTTAATCTGATTATTCAAAAATTCGGGGTGTTACATTCTCCCCTACTTAAAAGATTTCGTCCCCGAAATCTTCAAGTTAAGAAGAGTGTGTCGTACCATCCAATCACCCATCTACTCAACCATCATCCACAAGCATCCATTGTCCTTAGAAAACTTCTAACGTCGTATGAACATATGCAAAAGTGTGTGTATATGTTCCTTATCTAATGCAAAATTAGGCGGTCTACTGATTCAGTTGACCTCCTTAATGCAAACCATGATAGTGTCATGCGTCCATTATGTATGCGAAAGAATCCTATCGATACATATTATTTCTACATGTGTGCTCAACCATTCATCAAAATGCAACATCCATATGATAACACAACCATTGTTCATCCATTAACCTAAATATGCACACACATTTATATGTAATATGAAAGTGATTTGAGCCGATCTAGTGCCTAATGTGTGTGTAAATGCATCCACGAGCAACCACTAGCAAACACTTGCATCCACTTGCAACCCTCAAACATAACATGTCTCAAACACATGTTTACATCCATGGATTTCCTATCTAAAGGGAGAAGATTCGGTTGATGGGATATAAACGAATGATACAACTAGAACAAAAGCTTTGTTCCCATTTGACATCGGTTAAGAGAATAATTCCCTAAGTCTCAGCCCCGAAGACCGAAATCAACATCAAACTGACACTCAGAGAATTACCCCCGTTAAAAAATGTCAAAACTGGAGATCTACTTCATGCTTCGAGTATAAACCCTTATCCTTCAGAAATGTCCAGATACTTACAGACTACTGGTACAGATCAGATTACAGAATGATTCTCAAAAAGCTAAGCAAAACAGACCCTTGCGGGTCACAAGAAACCTTGGGGGTCTTCCCATGACAAGTTAGAAACTTAACAATCCTCCTCTCAAAATCTAGAACGACCCTCTTCATAGAAAGCTGGTCCATTTAGACCCAACCCATAGCCCATAAACTTGATCACACAAATGTCACATTCAAATTTTTGACGCCTAACACAGATAATTTAAAACCCCTACAAACCACTAACAATTGAGCCGAACCACAAATGGGTTTGAAACAACTACGGGATCAGAAACAAGACTAGTACTAAAGTGCAGAGTCTCAATGCCAGAATCCAAAAGAGCCTCAACTTCATAACCAGATAAGGAAATTAAACCTTCTACAAAAAAATTCCTATCACTATCCTATCCATCAGCTACGAGAGCATTCGCCTATCCTATCAAAGGAAGAGATTTTAGACAAAGGACCGAAAGATACTAAATATAGCTTTTCGGGGAATGTTTTTCAAAACATGCTTTCCTTTTTGAAAATACTTTCTTTTAAAACCTTTTTGAAAAATATTTTCAAAACTTTTATCTAATCTGGTAACCTTAAGCTCTGATACCAAGTGTAACACCCCACCTCCATTAAGGTCACTCGCAAAGGGAATCCTTAACTTCAGTGGAGCGTTTTTGGTAAACAGACACAGAATATCACAAGACAGATATAAAATTTTTGCAGCGGAAACAAATAACTTTATTAAATCTCCAAAATACTTTGTTACATAATACCATAAGTCATAGAACTATTACAACAAAACACTTCTGTCTTATATCATTAAAGTACATAGGTTTTTAAAAGAAAACATCATTCCCCATATTAAAGAGCAAGCCATATAAGAGACAGAGACTCGAGCCATACTTCTGAAGTAGCTCCTAGAAGATGATATCCAAATCCTGACTAAACCTGTGTGTTTCCTCCTTGAGAACCTGGGGGGAAACGGAAAAAAAGAGGCGAAACAAACTAGGTCAGACATACGTCTGGTGAGTCCAATAACTTTAAGCCAGTAAATAAATAAAGGTAAACATGACAGGCATACAAAGTGGATAAGAGGATCACGGTACAGATGACAGGTATGACAGGACAAATAAGGTAAGGTGTATGCATGATTCACTACTAACTACTCTGCACTATTACAAGTATAACAGGATTAGGTGTTACCCTAATGTCTAAACAGAAACAGAAATAGAATAATGGGCCTTTACCACCCTAACAGAAGGTACAGAAACATAATGCTAATAATGGGCCTTTACCACCCGAACAGAAAGTACCGAAACAGAATGCTAGTAATGGGTCTTTACCACCCAAACAGAGACAGAAATGGAAACAGAATAATCCCTACGGAAACAGAATGTTAGAATTAGGTGTACACTAGTAAATGGGCCTTTACCACCCCAACAGACGGTACCAAGCAGAAACAGACAGGTGTTACCACCCAACAGAAACAGACGGTACCCCACATAACAGACAGAACTAAGTGTACCCAAAATCCTACCCCACGCGGTCGGCTCCAAAATACATAAATACCCTGTGCCAGCCCCACAAAAGGGTGTATCATTCCCTAAAGTGGCAACCTTTGAATGACACAGACCTATTTATAGATGTCACGGCGTCTTACATCCTCAGAGGCAGACCGGGATCCATGCACGCACATGACCTGGTTGGAACGCACCATCAACACCCCTCGCCATTATCAGAATGAACCGCTTATAAATAGTTCAGTAAGCGTGCCCGGACCCTACCTACTGTTGGGTCATAGTTTTGATACCAGAAAGGGTTACTGACAAATATGGGTCCCACACAACAGATGACACAAGTAATTACCCATCTTAACCTTGTGTCCCCAGACTAACAGATTTCAGATTTCAGATTAACTTGTTTGCAAGTTTCAGACATACAGAGTTCAGATTTACTAGTTCACAGATAAAACAATCAATTTAACAAGTTTTCAGACTAACGGATCAGATGTACAGATTTAACAGACTCACAGATTGTCTAACTTTGTATTGGGCCTATAGATTCACGAAACGGGTTTGTTAAATCCATCAGTCCAGTTGGTTTAACCCTATCCACCCAACACGTTTTAGACATCATATTTATCCCAGATTTGCATTAATTAATTATTGAAATATCTAATCGTATTTCACATGCCACCCCAGGCACCCACTTAATTCCACATGCCACCCAAGGCACCCACTTAACCCCTCATGTCCCACTACATGCTTATCTGGTTAAGTGTTTTTTAATTTATTAAGGCCGTAACCTTATAAAGACCTCTCACATTAGACTAGCATTTGTGGCAGCTGGATTTGCCGGGCGGGTCCGGGCAGTCTTACATCACAAAAGAGTCTAACCTTGTGTCTTTACAACTGTCACGTATTTAATTTATGCCTAAGACCTCCCACATTAGACTGGCATTGGTGGCAACTAGATTTGCCGGGAGGGTCCGGGCAGTCTTACACCACAAAAGAGCCTAACCTCGTGTCTTAGACGATTAATTACTCCTAATTAATCTTTCCCCAATTTGAATTTCTTTCCCTATTCAAATTATCAATTAATTCCAAATTTCACTATGGCCATAATTGACTCAATTATGTCCATCTATTTATGGTATATAAAATCATACCAATTTCATCACAAAATTATTTTATGCCAATTCTCAATATTAAATCTTCAGACTTTAATTGCTTAAACATTCCTCTTTTGATTAATTAAGTTAATTAATTAATCCTTTCATGTTTTATAGGTGTCAATACCTATCTTATTAACAATTTGGATTTCTTATCCATAAATGGTCATATTCAAATTATACCATTTTTACCCCCATTTTACCCATGTCGTAGTAGGTAATTATTTATATGTTTCCCTACTTGAATCATGTGTCCAATTTACATAGTCACTATGTAAATTATGCCTATTACAAATTCCCCTTTTCTCTTTTTCTTAACTAGCGTAACCGTTTGCGTTTTTGGCGTCATCGAGGTTACATAGTAGTCTCGCCATAACAATAAAATAAAGGGAATGTCAAGGTGTTCTTTTTCAGTACAATTTTGGTATAAGTATGACAACTAGGGAAAATGACATGATAACCTCGCATATAATTATGATTCACCACATAATTAACAACTTGCATAGATTCATAACAACTTGCATAGGTTCATGAATTAACAACATAATTAACAACTAACATAGGCTCATGATTCTCAACATAATCAACAACTTATATAGGTTCACGATTCACAATATAACAACTTGCATGGGTTCATGAATTAACAACACAACAACTTGCATAGGTAACTTGCATAGGTTCATGATTCATAACATAACAACTAGCATAGGTTCATGAATTCATCACACAATAACTTGCATAGGTAACTTGCATGATCTCATAACAATTTGCATAGATTCATGATAACAACTTGCATAATAACGACTTGCATAGATTCATGATAACAACTTGCATAGATTCATAATAACCACTTGCATAGATTCATGATAATGACTTGCATAGATTCATCATAACGACTTGCATAGATTCATAGTTTCTCAACATAATAACTTGCATAACTTCATGATTCACAACGATAATGAACTTGCATCATTTCATGATTCACAACGATAATAAACTTGCATCATATCATGATTTACAACAATAATGAACTTGCATAACTACAAACAACATATACCCAAATCATAGTCTACCACAATTCACTTTTATTTATTTAAACCTAAAAGTGACTAGAACTCACCGAATAAGGGGTCTTGAGTTCTGGGTTCTGAGTTCTGTAATTGATTAGCGTTCCCTTGTTGTAGACAATTACGTTGTTGTAGTTTTAGGCTTGATTTGAATTGAATTGTTGTCTTTAACTTTCTTCTAGTTGGTGGCGGCTACTCTAGGGTTTGGAGTGACAACATGACTGCTAGTGATCTAATTTTTGATTTGATTCTAAGGTTTGGGTCTACACATGTTTATATAGAGTTTAAATTTAATTATAGCCGTCGGATGACCCTAGAGTTAATCAAAACCACTCAGTCCAGATTAGAACTATCCAGAAACCCTAATGACTCATTAACTAGTCATAAATGACTCAGCAATGAGTCAGAACATGGGTCAGACTGAACCAAAAGGCTGTGCAGGTTTTCTCTCGGCCTGGGCGCACTTGGGAAGTGCGCCAATGCAAATTTGTACTGGCGCACTTCCCAAGTGCGCCAGTGCATTTTTTCAAACTTCGTTCGTCCATATCTTCTTCATACGGCATCCGTTTTACGCAAACTCGGACTCTATCTCAAGCAGAATTCCGAGAGGAACGCAATGGAACGACCCGTTTCCCATAATTCCCACATTTGAAATTAAGTATTCTTAAATTTAGTTAATCTGATTATTCAAAAATTCGGGGTGTTACACGAAACAGGGTAGAACATGAGAGAGAGACTGTAGTAAATCGGCCAATATACCCTCAAATTTTCAATGCAAACGGTTTCAAGGGGTCTACGTGTTAGGCAATGTCTCCATGTAGTAGCTACTACTGCATCTTTCTTATCCTGCTTCCTTTACTTGATGTCCAAGCCATATACTTCATAAGCATGCCTAAAATGTTTCACTGTCCAGGCTATGCTCGTAGTTCAAGGGCAGCTGCAGCCTTGAGTACTCCTTCATGCAAGCCTCATTCTTCTTTTGCAGCCACCTACATTGTAGCAACTATAATTCATCCAGTTCACCTGGGACCATTTTTCTTGACAGATCACCTGCAAGACACCCAGCAAATTTGTAATAGTTATAACCAAACTGAGATAATATTGAGACTAAAAGGTAAGTGAAACAGCGTACACATTTTCTATTAAGTAGTTAATATAATAAATGAAACCTAACCATTTACTTTCCCCAAAAATTCAAACAACAATATTGTAAAACAGGAATAAGGTTAAAATTAGATATAAGTTTACACATAGAATCCTTTGGAATTGTTAGTCCAAACACAAACGCTCCAAATATAGAATGAATACCGATGAGATCTGTGGCAAGGGAAAAAAATAATACTCCGGCAAAAGTCATGCTAATGCATGCTTCATTAATTGTTTGGTTCTCGGTTGATGCCTGGCGGGCTACCCATGACATCCGTGGTCTGATGGCTATCATCATAAATATAACAAAAAGTGTTCCTGGGAGCAAACAAGTTAAAAGCATGATCAGTACATGAACTTATATTGATATATGAATAATATTAAGTAGTTAATATAATAAATCAAATCTAACCAATTACTTTTCCCCAAAATTCAAGCAACAATATTGTAAAACAGGAATAAGGTTAAAATTAGATATAAGGATGCAGATATAAATAAATTCCAAATAAAGGGATTGAAGTTTACCGGTAATGGCATTGTCGAGGTGGAAGAAAGGTTCATCCAGTGCCAGATATGAACTGCAGTAGCAGATCTAAGGAAAAGTAGAGATTTTGAAGCAACTTTAACTAAAAATCGGTCGGTAGGTTAGAGGATGTGGAAGGAGACTGCGGATCTAGAGAGAAGAAGCGAGAAGCAAGTGAAGAAATGAAGGGTTTGAAGTTCGAAACTGGTGAAGGGTGGATAAAGGCGAAAGATGGAGCAGATTAAGGTTTGGGGGAGAAAAAATGGTGAAAAGAGAAAAAAGGAGGAGGACGGAGTGGGTAAACGAAGAAAAACAAAAGAAATGTCTGGAAACGGGTGGACTAACCGTATGTGCGGAAGTGGGGAGGACAAAGTGAGGGAGGACAGAAGACTGCTTTGCCCTCTAACCGAATATCTTATCAAGTTCAGTTGTAAAAGGAAAGACGGGGTTTTTTGGAAGTGCATAAAAGCTTCACCATCCCTAAAAGATTTCTTTATTAGTACATATATATATATATATATATATATATATATATATATATATAATTCTGTCTCATAATGGACCAGTATACATTTCATTCAACTTCGTATACATGTGCATACTTATCATATATACATGCCCAAGCTAACATGTATATAGGGTCAAATATGTTTCAGATCTTGTTAAACTCATTTCATATTTTCATAACAGACCATAGTGTACATATATGTATATCTCAAGGTTCAAACAAACCATGATATGTTTCCAGTTCATAACCTTACCAAATAAGGTAACAAAGTGGATACTTACAAAACTGCATATGCAAATATGTTGGCACAACTATCATGTTTTAAAAGAAAACATGTACATGTGGACTTAAATCACAAACATTTCAGGTTAGCCGTAAAGTTACGGGGACGTTCAAAAGTGGCAACTGATCAACAGTAGTTCAAGTATTAGTTCAAGTGCTGGTTCAAAATGAAACATGGCCAACTCAAATGGTTTGTCTTTAGGTTTATATGTTGTAAAAAACATTTCCCCTCATATTTTTAACGTGTCAAATGCCAAGTATAACGAAAACATCAAGGCAGAACTATATCTAATGACCAATATGACATAAGGCACAGGGGACAAAGAAACCAATATAGAGTTCTACTTTTAATCAGTAATTCAATAACAGTGGGACATTTTCAGTTTATCCAACTTATTCAAATGCAAGTGTCTGTCTTCCTAAGCATACGTCTAATTAAATCCTATGCATATTCATTCGGATTAGGCTTGGCATGTAATAGGTAAAATGTTGACAAACAAAGTAATCCTTCATCCAACAGTAACCACAACAACAACCCACAAGGCACACAACAATCAACTATTACATCCCAATTAAAATCGAGTTTAAATCAACTTGAACTTAAGATTAATCGTGAGTGGCAACTCATCTTAAAACTGGCGTAGCAAGGTGCGAGTGACGTATTGGGTGTTGAATCCATCAGAAAGGCAGTGACTTGCGGTCTTCGGCGATGGCATGAGTGGTAAATTGGGCTTCGGGTAACAACAAGGTGTTTCAGCGTTGGTAGCTTCGATTTAAAGGATACGGTGGCGGAAAGGAGGTGGCGATATGGTCAGAAAGCGGCGACCATTTTCAATGATTTGGACTCTGAGGTTTTCGATTTAAATTGGAGGAGGGTTGAACAACCGATGGAAGAGGGCTACGATGAATCAATTGGTGGCGCGATGGTGATGAAGTGGTCGGCGGCTCACGAATTTGGGAGGAACGATTTTAGGGGTTCGTCCATTAGAATGGAAGAAAAAGTTTTGATTTTTGTTGAGCGAAATGGGGAAGAAGCATGATTTATATAATACGAAGAAGGGGACAAGAACAACGTAAATTCAATAGGGTTTAGGGAGGCTGTGCGTTTCAGATGATAGGTCGGCACGTTTTCAACTGGGGTGGGTTATATTTACGTTTATTTTAACATTAAACTACACCGTAAACAATTGTTGAATGCTCAATATTCGTATTGCCTGCACACTTTCCAAATGCGATGAAAACATACGCACTTTTACATTTCAACGTTCTATATCCAATAAAATTAGTTTGGTTGTATTCCGACTCCATTTGTATACGACATTATTTTATTTTTAATTGATTTATTGGTTCACCAATTTTATTCCGTTTGTCCACCAACAACTCCGTTCAGTTCCAAATTTGAAACGTTAAGTTTTCAATTTCTTTATATACACAAATACACACATATCCAAGCCAATTCTCCATATATTTCAATAGATAAAATCTCTAATTTATTTAACGTTAATAACATTTATTTTTAAATTCGACCATTTATATTTTCCGTCGAATTTCAAATCCAATTCAAATATCCAACCAAATTAATTTCGAATATCCAGCAATAAATATTTGATTCCCAACCAATCATTCTGAATTAAATATTTAGTCCAATTCATACTTAAAACAATACATTTGATTTCTAACCCAAGTATCAATATAAAATTGATTATTAATAATTAAATCTTTAATTAATTCCATATTCCAATTGTCGAAATTTCTAGGACGTTACACCCACCAACTTTACGTTACCTTAGGCAGATTTGGTAAGGAGCGACCAGTGGTCAAGTTATCTTTGAAATCGAATGCTGAAGCTATCAAGCTCATCCTTGGTATTTTTATACTGCTCTTTGAGAGTGGACAACTTAGTTTTACGTTCATCTAACACTTTCTTGGTGCGCTCAAGGGCACTCATATCAAAGTTCTCCTCCAACTTCATTCCGTTAATCTCAACGTCCATAGTCTTAATAAGTTCAGACAGTCGTCTTGAATATGCATACATTTCATTGTATTGAGTTATAGCAAAGTCAAAGTCTAACCAAACACGATTGCGAAGTTCTTTGGAAAAGGCATTAGACCTCATCTATTGGCTAATTCAACCTACAACACCCCGCATTTTTAACGACATTAAAAAGACAAATTAAAGAATAAATAATTTAATACTAAGAATTAAGGGAAACTGATTATGTCATTACGTCCGTCTCGAAACTCTGGTCAGGATAGACACCTAGTTTGCATAAAACGGATAAAATATGAAGAAGTTATGGACGATAAAAAGTTGAAAATCAGAACCGAGTATAAATGGTGCACTTGCCAAGTGCGCCAAGGCAATTTTGCACTAGCGCACCTGTAAAGTGCGCCCAGAACAGTTTCTGGGTATTCGGGCCTTTTTCGAGTGAGTGACGACCCGTGGCCCGACCCAATTTCATTAGGGCTGAGATGGCAACCGAATACTGTAACCCGGTAGCTATAAATATATCTCATATCCTTTGTTTTCTTCAAAGAGAAACAATGGTGGCTGGACTCTGCTGGATTCTGAACTGAATTAGGATCTCTCATCTTCTTCTAAAGCATATCAAATTCTGAGATTCAAACACAGACTCAGCACCTTTTCTATCATCTTAGCAATCCAATCACATTGAATTCTAGTTGCTTTTAGGTTTAGACAAATAATAGTGAATTATGAAAGACTGTGATTTGGAAACGTTGTAGACTTTAAATCTATGTTATTGTTAAATCTTATGCTATGTCATGATAGATCTATTTATTTGGATCCAATTCAAATTGTTCTACTATGTTATGATTATGGATCTTGGGTTGCAACTTTTATGATATGCTATGATGCGGATGTATGTAGATCTATTCTATGTGATATTAAATTATCATGTTAGATCTGCTCTATGTGATCTAAAATTGTCACCTTATGATTCATGTTAGATCTATCCTATGTGATCTAAAATTTGTCAGCTTATGATTCATGTTAGATCTATCCTCTGTGATCTAAAATTGTCACCTTATGATTCATGGTAGATCTATCCTATGTGATCTAAAATTGTCACCTTATGATTCATGTTAGATTTAAATCGATTGGACATCTAAATGGCTAATTTAGAGATTGTGACATCATAATTCATCCGTTTTATGTCCACCTTATTATGATGAAAATTTCATGTCCATGCTAGTATGTTAGTTCACTTTATTATCATATAAGTTTATGCCAAGATGATCATTTTAGTATTTTCCCTATTATCGTTTATGACTAGGATATTGTCTAGCCTAGGCATGTTGCCAATTTTGTGAGGGCGTTAGTTAAGGAACGGAGGAAAAAGGGATAAAAATAGCATTATTTGAATATGAAAATTTATGGACATGTAATTCAAATTATTGGGCAAAATAGTTATTGACACTTATAAAAGGAAAGGATTAATTAATTGGTAAATTAATTAAAAATGGAATAATTTGAATACGAACATTTATAGACATATAATTCAAATTATTGGGCAAAATAGGTATTAACACCTATAAAAGGAAAGGGTTAATTAGTTGATTAATTAATTAAAAATGGAATGTCTAGTAATTACAATTAGGAATTGTAATTGTACTTATGACACGATGTTAGGTTGCATTAGTGGTGGAAGTCTGCCCGGACCCGATCGGTATATCCAGTAGCCACTAATGGTAAACCTAATGTGGGAAGTCTAAGTACGAAAATACGAATTGGGTTATGACACGAGGTTAGGCCAAACTGTGGAATAAGTCTGCCCAGACCCGACAGGCATATCCAGCATCCACATGTTGTAGGCCTAATGTGGGAGGTCTGGCCCATTATGAAACCATAAATGGACATGGTAAAGAATTGGACTACTTAACCTAAGTTAATCCATAGGGATTGTATGAACGTAAATTTAAGTTGGGGGTTAAGTAAACATGGTAGAGGGGTGGGTTAAGAAAATCTGAAGAGGGGATGGGTAATAGGCCCACAAACTTAACACGTAAATATTATGTAATTAAAGACACCTAGTGGTATACATAATCAGTGGAAATAATAAAGTTATGTAATTATAGACACCTCTTAGGGTGAACATAACTTGCACAAGTAATTGGGTTATGCAATTAAAGACACCTATAGGTAAGCATAACTGGTTGGAAGATTAGGGGTTATGTATTAAAGACACCTATAGGTAAGCATAGTCGGTAGAAATAAATAAGGCTATGTAATTAAAGACACCTAGTGGTATACATATCAGTGAAAACCTAGTGGGGGATACAAGAAAAAGGGGAGAGCTTGTATCATATTGTATAGGACCCATTTCAGTCAGTAACCCGGAGTAGGTATCAAACAAAGTATTATGTACTAGGCAGAGAAGGGGCACGCTTACTGACTGATTGTAAGAGATCCAAACATGGAGGACGGTGTGGGCAGCGCAAACCGACCGGGCCATGTGCGCGCATGAGCCGGGAAGAGGGGGATAAGAAGACCGTGACACCTGTAGATAAGGTTGTGCACATTGTTACGACGAGGGGTTGCTACTTTAGGAAGTGATACCTCCTACTGTGGGGCCAGCACAAGGTATCTACGAGGGTTAGGGAGCTGATCGATCGGGGTGGTAGTTAGGATACATTTGGACGTATACCTAAGTCTAACACCTTATAGTTGGAGGGATCATCTCTTTCTGGATATACTAGTAACAGTGCAGAGTAATCATTAGTGAGGCATGTACACCTTGTCTTGATTACCTTGTCACACCTGCCATTTATGTAGTGATATCCCTTATCCACTTTATATGCCTATCATGTTGCTTTTATTTATCTACTGGCTAAAAGTAACTAGACTCTCCAGACTTTATGTCTGACCCTTTTTGTTCCTCCTTCTTTCTTCCGTCCCCCCCCCCCCCCTAGTAACACCCTACCTCCGTTAAGATCACTCTCAAAGGGAATGCCTTAACTTCGATGAAGCGTTTTAAGGTACAAGACACTAATAAATTACAAGACAGAAAATTTATGCAGCGGAAAAAGATCAATATTATTTCATAAATACTTTTTCGACACAACAATTCAACAACTGTTTCAACCTTCCAAATTATTACAACTTTTCATCTGTCTTGAAAACATAAAGAAGCAATACTGAAAATAAAATGACATAAATCCCCAATAAGTGCTTGACCTAGCCATAGCTCAAAAAGGAAAGTCCTAGCCTTACATCTATGGTCTTCAAACTTTGGCTAACTTGGACTAAGCAGAAGTGTTTCCTCCCTACGGACCGGGGGGGGACCCAGACACGATTCAAAGATGCACAAGTGTACGCCTGGTGCCCAGTGCCTGCTTTTTCCACTCCGGAGCCCGTGCACGCCCGTACTCCGTCGGAACCTACACTGACGCACCTAACTGCCGCCCTTTTGACCTCTTATATTCAGCCCAGTAAACGTGCCCTACCCTGCCTAGTTCAGGGTACCTTGATACATCCATGTGGGTTACTGCTGAAACGGGTCCACGTTACTAGGGTTTTTCTAGTCAACATGCTAAATTGGTTAAGTGTCCTTGGTTTGACCTAACCCCTATCAATCTTGTCTAGTTAACATGTTAAGTTGGTTAAGTGTTTCCTCAATTACTTAACCCCACCAATCTTGTCTTGTTAACATGTTAAGTTGGTTAAGTGTTCCCTTAATTACTTAACCTCACCATTTCTAGCTTGATTGTTCATGAGCTTTAATTAATTAATTAAAGCACCAACCACTCACATTAGACAGGTATTGTTGTGGTTACTGGATGTGTCGGTCGGTTCCGAGCAGTTTTACACCACAACTCAGTCTAACCTTGGGTATTTCTGGGCTTGACGCACTAACCTCTCACATTAGACAGGTATTGTTGTGGTTACTAGATGTGTCGGTCGGTTCCGGGCAGGTTTACACCACATGTAACACCCCGTATTTTTGGTGGACATGAAAGTATAATTAATTTGTAAAAGAAGAATTAAGGGAAATGGGTTGCGCCATTGCGTTCGTCACGGAATTCTACTTGAGATAGAGTCCGAGTTTGCGTAAACTGGACTCCGTATGGAGAAGTTATGGCCTTCAGAAGTTTCAGAATATATAAAACAGCTCGAAACTGAATTCAAAAATTCAAAACAGAACCCAGAAGCGGGCTGGGCGGGAAATTTCCCGCCTAGGATCCAGGTCGACCTTAGTGTCGACCTCCCCCCTATAGGTGGACCTGGGGGTCGACCTGGGCCTGTTTTGCCAGATCTGGACTGCAGCGATTTTAATCTATTCTGGACGGACCGGATGGCTTCTAGGGTGATCTAATGGCTCTAAAACACTCTCTACACTATAAAGGAGTGCCTAGACCTAAGGTTTCTCCACACAAATTCTTTGAGGCGTCTGCATACTATTTCTCTCTATTCTGGCCTCTACTATTAAAATAAATCTTATTCTCTATAAAACAAGTTATAGTTCTTCAAATTGGAGATTCAAATCAAGTTAAAGCTTCAAGAAGGTAATCGAAGGCTAATTCCACGGCTTCAAGCAACGTCACGCGAATCATAGCAAATCGCCACAACGCTAACTTATTATCCTTTTCTAAACCGATCACTGTAAGTTCGGTTATTCTTTGGATTTGAACGTGTAATTGGTGAATGTAATAAATCTAAATATAGAACTGTACCTATTTGCAAGTTAATTATCTTTGATTCATGCTTATGTCAAATCTAAAGTTATCTATGTCTTTGGATCTGATTCACGACTATGACTATGAGACTTTCACCTAAGACTATGACCATGAAACTGTTGCCTATGAAATTATTGCCTATGACTATGATTCGTGACTATGAGACTGTTGCCTATGGCTATGTTTCATAACTATGAGACTATTGCCTATGACATTGATTAAGAAATTATTGTGATTAGTCGCCCATGACTATTGTGCTTAATTGCCTATAACTATTGTAGTTAGTTGCTTATGCCTATTCCTATTGTTACAATTAACCAATCATGTTGTACCTTGAATTAGCATTATGTTGGACCAAATCACCTATGCCTATTTCCTTAATTATGTTGGATCTCATATTTAGTATGTAACTTGGATAGTTTATTCCTATTCACTATTATGTACATCGAACCTGTTGGAGCCATTATTTTTGCATGCCTATTCTTTTATATCAATTCTTGTGCTTATCCCCTATTCCTTTTATTAGTGCCATTTCATGAGTACTTAGAAAACTTGTGAAATCATGTTATACGTATGATTATGATGCGGGGTTTGGGCATAGCTTAATTAAGTTAATTTAGCATAATAAATATTTGGCATAATCTAAATTGGCTATAATAGTGAATAATTTACATGCATATTAGACTTGGGCATAAATTGATAAATTTTAATTGGCCACAAAGTATGTAATTGGCATGTAAACCAAGTTTTGGACATAAACGGTTTACTAGAAAATTAAATCTAGTTTTGGGCATGAACTGTAAAACGGGAATATTAAATCTAAATTGGTATAAACTGCAAGTTGGGCTAATTGATAGGTAAATCAAGTATTGGGCATAGAATATAAGTATGTTAATTGGCAAGACAAATGAATATGATCTAAGCTAAATTGATTTATGGAAAATTTACATAAATTGTAAATATGTAAATTAGAGAAGAGGAAAATGCCTAACCCAAGGTTAGATTGAGTTGTGGTGTAAAACTGCCCAGAACCGCCCGGCACATCCAGTAACCACAACAATACCTGTCTAATGTGAGAGATTAGTGCATCAAGCCCAGAAAGACCCGAGGTTAGACTGAGTTGTGGTGTAAAACTGCCCGGAACCGACCGGCATATCCAGTAACCACACCAATACCTGTCTAATGTGAGTGGTTGGTGCTTTAATTAATTATCATGAACAATCAAGCTAGAAATGGTGAGGTTAAGTAATTAAGGAAACACTTAACCAACTTAACATGTTAACAAGACAAGAAGGGTGGGGTTAAGTAATTGAGAAAACACTTAGCCAATTCAACATGTTAACTAGACAAGATTGATAGGGGTTAAGTTAATTTGGACACTTAACCAACTTAACATGTTAACAAGGCAAGATTTTTGGGGGTTAAGTAACTAAGGAAACACTTAACCATTATAACATGTTAACTAGACAAGTGGGTAAGGTTAAGTAAATGTTTAATATGCTAACTAGACTAGATGGTGGGGTTAAGTAAACTTAGAACACTTAGCCGTTATAGCATGATGAATAAACAGGGTTAAGTTAATGAGAGACACTTAACCAGTATAACCTGATAAACGAGTAAGGTTAAGGAACACTTAACCAATTTGACATGATATATGCGTAGGTTAAGTCAACGTGAACTACGGGATAACACTTAACCAATTTAACATGACAAGTGAATGGGTTAAGTAAACTTGAATTGACCGATGACACTTAACCAATCCAACATGACGAGAAAGAGAACTAAGTAGTAAACCTTAGTTAAGAGAAATAAGTAGTAAATCTTAGTCAAGAAAGCTACGTAGAACACGAGAAGGAGCGAACGTCCGTCTGATCATGAAGAAGGCTCCAACGAACTTGGGTATGAAGCACGCGGCTTCGAGGGGACGTGAGGGTACTCTTTGTATCCCTTAGTGAGGCTGCAGATGATCCTTCTGGGCTCACAGAGGTTAAGATCTGCGTTAGAAGAGCCAAGGGTATGCCTTGGTTGCGATAATAAGGCAACCTAAAGACTAGGATGGACCATCGGCGAAACCAGTTTTTGCCCTGTGATAGCAACTCGTCGTCTACCTACCATCTTGAGTCTATCGAGATACGTGAAGCGGAAAGGTGGAGAACTCCAATAGACCATATACTTGCTATCTAGTTATGGGTGAGGTTGGCCCATAGGTTTGTGGGGGCATAGAGGGGCCTGCGTACAGTTCTCACTCTTGATTTTCTTGGGTGCCTTTCATTTGTTAGTTGAGGGAGGGGTCTAGTAGGACCATAGCCACTGTAAAAGCAAACCTTAGCATCTGCAATCGGCAAATATCTAAAAGCTCCCGACCGAGTTCCATGTTTCTTGACTAGCCCTGCCACGGGACTCGGGTCGCACATATACAGGACATGTGCATCTAGACATCGATAACGATTCACGACACATACATGGGGAAAGTCTAGGAACATATACCGCTCTGGGTAGTGTGTCCTAGCCTATGTGGCATCGTTCAATAGGTAGCATTATCCCTAGTTGGACCTAGGTCGCATAAACCCTGAATCCGAGAAGCGTTCAATAGGTATCATAAACCCCAGTGGCTCTAGGTAGCGTAAACCCTGGTTGAATCTAGGAAGCGCTCGATAGTAAACCCTAGATTAGATCTAGGTAATAAATGGAATCCCCATAATAGATGTACACCTGAAGGCAACCACAATTACGGGGATTGGGATCACATTATCATATACATAGATTACTAGTTTGGACACTTGTTAGATAGTGCAGAGATATAGAAATCAGTATAACAGGGTAGTCGCGAAGCAGAGAAGGGGTAGAAGCGCATTCAGTTTATCATTATGTTAAATTTATCAGTATATATAGTTTATCAGTACATTTAGTTTATTCTTTCCATATCATATCCCATGCTTATCCCATGTTATCTTGTTACTATGGTTTAGTCTTATATTTAGTTTATTCATGTCATGACCCTTTTCCTCGTTTAAATGCTAAGAATCACAAAGCTTACCAGGCTTTATGTCTGACCTAGTTTGCTTTCGCCTCCTTTCTTCCGTCCCCCCCCCCCCCCCGCCCCGGTAGCCAGGGAGGGAATAGCTCAGCTCATTTTGGACCGTAACTCTTCCCGAACATGAAGATTCTTTGACGCATTGCTTTGAACTCCATTTTCTACTGCTATGCCTGGCTCATGCTTTATTGGGGAATATCATTGTCAGTTTATGCTTCTTTATTTTAAACAAGACAGATGCTTTGTCGTAATAAGTATTGGTGTTGTAAAACAATCTTTGTACAAGCTGTTTTTAATCAATAAATGTTATTTATTTTCCGTTGCTTTATTTGTCTATCTTGTAATTTTTCTACATCTTTTACCAAAAATGCTCCACCGAAGTTAAGACATTCCCTTTGTGAGTGACCTTAACGGAGGTGGGGTGTTACACTTGGTATCAGAGCTGAAGGTTACCGGATCAGATAAAAAGATTTGAATTTTTTTTTCAAACTGTTTTAAAAGAAGCATTTTCAAAAGAAAAGTTTTGTTTTAAAGGCATATTCCCTAAAGCCATATGAACTATCTTTTGATCCTCTGTTTGAATCCTTGTTTCCTTCTTTCCTGTGTCTCTGGGGCTCCTGGCTTTCTGGGAGGTAACTTCATCGCGACATGGTTCCGTAGGCTTGATGAGACTATGACACTTGTCAAAGGACAAATAAGCGCCTAACTTCCACCTGTAGCCGTAATTTTCTTTCGAGCTTTGTAGGATTCTCCGTGCGATGGAGGCAGCTTTCGAGAGACATGTCAACAAGTTACACAAGGATGGAAAAGTTGAGAATGAGGGAGTTTGGCTAAGGAGCACAACACAAGGATGAAGAACCCATGGATATGGACTTGGTTCACAAAGGAGGGGAGGAAAGAATAGTAAAACCTAAAACAAGAGGAAGTATCTTTATTTTGGTATAACGGGTCGTATAGTTAAGGGCAAGGGCAAGAACAAAGGACAAAATTTTCCGGAAGGTAAGTGCATGCTCCCACTGCCAGCATACATGAGAGAGAGGCAGTAAGATTTCTATTGATAGAGTTTTTACCCTTTGATCATCCAGTTAGTACTCCTTCTGATTTTAGCACTTCACATTTGTATATATCTGCTTCCATAGTTGAGTCTCTGCACCCTAGATATTGTATAGTAGAGGATCCTATTATAGTATCAAATCCAATTGCTGGTTCGGCTCATTTATCGTTGACTTGTGAGGATTTGAGAATAGCTATATTAATGCTTATGTTTTTGGTTTCATGGGCTATGGGTTGATTCTAGGCATGGATTGGTTAGCTAGTAATTGTGAAACGAGGGTAGTTAGACTTTCGACTTGCCTCGGGAATACCCTCGAGATTTTGTGCAATCCTAAGGGATCAGTTTGTCTTAGCTACCTAGAATCACTTTATCTATCTATCGACGATTTTTGATTCGTTGGAATAGTCCATGAGTACGCAAGATGTTTTGATTAGGGTAGGGGTTTGCCCCCCTAAAACTCGAGACAGACTTCCACATATATCTAGGTGACACTGCAAAGCTAGTTATGCGATCAACGATAATTTTGGAACAAGACTGGCGAGGATAGCCAGAGTCGGTAAAGTGTTCAATTGTTTGGTTGTTTTGTTAGTATCATCTCACATGGATCGTCTAAATTCGGAGGAGGTATCCCTTGGGTGCTTGTCTGATCTTGGTTTAGGCCTTTATGGCTTGTACTTGAGGGATGTCGAGTTTGACTAGGATGGTTCGCGTGAGAAATAAATGGTTGGGGCTGGCACCCTAAGTTAGACTGACCTTAAGAGAGGTAAAAAGAACATAGTAACCATCAGCTTTAGACCCTCAGATTTGCAACATGATGGATAAGCTAAGTAGAGGAGAGACCACTAATCATCTTGGGATATACACTTGGTGTAACACCCCACGTCTATTAATGTCACTCACAAAGGGGATGCATTAACTTCCATGGAGGTTTTAAGTGAATATAGAACAGAAAAATTACAACAAGACAGATAATAAGTAGTACTTGAAAATCTAAAACTTTATTTCATTGCAGCGGAAGTTAAACATGTTTGTCACATCATAAAAACCATAAATCAGAGTCAAGTACAATATCCATCTTGATAAAACAAAATACATAATCCCATTACATAAATAGCCATTAAAGAAGATAACAAGCTGGACTTTACTTCAACGGTCCAAGCTTTCCAAAAGAGAGATAAAGCAATCCAATCAAACTCCGCTAGAGCTGGGCCCACCTTGAGGACCTGGTGGGGGGAAAAAGATAGAAATAGAGGGGGTCAGACATAAAGTCTGGCGAGTATGATAATTCTAACAATACTATTATCAAAATAATTAGACTGAGGCATAAGCTGGAAAATAAGGAAATGTCTATGAACTATTGGGTATGGAAGAGCAGATAAGGATAACGTTAAAGGCACACCTAATACTAACGAATAATTACTACACTGCACCACACCAGTCACCCTAAAGGTTGATCCCACTTGCTTCACTTAGAAATTATATAAATAGCCTTGCGTACCCCTAGCTGACTACATAGGTGCCGCCTGCCCCTATCTCCACTAGGTGTACCCCACTACCCACTTTCGATCGGCTCCTTACTTGTAGATACCCATGCTGGCCCCACAGTGGGGTGTATCACTCCCATAAAGTGGCAACCCGATATAACTTGAGAATGCACGGCTTATACCTACACGATGCAACAACGTCTTACCTACCAGCCCGGGTCCAAACACGCATATGAAATTCGTTGGACTTGCGTTGCCACCGCTACCCCGTTTGGCCTCTTATAGTCAAACCCAGTATGCGTGTCCCGTCCTCGACTTGGGTCGAGCCTACAAAGATACGTTTGGGTTACTGGTTGAAATGGCCCCCCACAAGCTATCCACCTAAGCTTGTCCCCACTAGTACATCCCACTTAACCCTCTTAGTCATGTTCATTTACATGTGTGTTTGGTTAAGTCTTACTAATCGTATTTCAAATGCCACTAAAGGCACCCACTAGATTCCTCATGCCACCCAAGGCACCTACTTAACCCCCATGTCCCACCTTACATGTTTATCTGGTTAAGTATTTCTTAATTCATTCAGGCCATAACCTCATAAAGACCTCTCACATTAGACTGGCATTTATGGCAGCTGGATTCGCCGGGCGGGTCCGGGCAGTCTTATACCATAAAAGAGTCTAACCTCGTGTCTTTACAACTGTTATGCTTTAGTTTGGGCCTAGGACCTCTCACATTGGGCTGACATTTGTGACTACTGGATTTGTCGGGCGGGTCCGGGCAGTTTTACGTCACAAACGAGTCCAACCTCGTGTCCTAAGCATTGATTAACACTTTTAGTCTTTTACCCCAGTTTTAAATATATTCCTTTTCAAATCATTAATTAATTCCAATTTTAATGATGTCCATAATTGACTCAATTATGGACATCCACTTACGGTATGCAAAATCATATCAATTGCACCCCAATTTCTTAATATTAAATCCTTAATATTACCCCTACCCCACGCTATACGTTCGCTTATTCAACGCAAAATATACGTTAGACTCGAAAAGTCTAACTCATAGCACAAAGATAAATTATCACAACATATAGACAAATAAAATAGATCTAATCATAAACGGGGTGAAACTTGCATGTGTGATAGATGTACAACACCTAAACTTGCATAGGAAAAAACTACAACTTGCATAAAGCTACACATGTCATGGATCTAAAGGTGTCAACTTGTTTGGTAAAATGTCACAATTTACATAATATGATCATAATCCAAATTCATGTATAAACTTGCATATGTGGTTTATGCAACATAATGATGATGTGAACTAGCATCTAACACATAGAACTCACACATGTCCTAGCACAATTCTAGATCTAAATAGATGTCATGGCATATGTTCATAATCTTTACTAATCAATCTAAACTTGCATACATGATTTGTCATATAGATCAACATAGCCCAAATAACATCAACATTATGATTTGATTAACATGAACTAATTAGCATAGATAATAACATCATGACTTTATAACATGTATGATTTATCACAACTTAGCATAGAAAATTACAGCCTATACAATATCATCATAGCATGATTTACAACATATAGGATATCATCATCACATAACATAGGATTTACAACATACATGATAGCATAAGATTTACAACAACATATATGACAATTCACATCATTTTCTTATGATCCATATCACATCTTAATCTAATTAGTTTGCTAATAATCTTGTTAAGATCATCATACTCACAATTAGAGAAGAAAGAGAGTCTTGATTTGCTTTAGAGTTGAGTAGAATTAGGGTTTTGATTAGCTTTCTTCCTTCTTAGTTGGCGGCGGCTACACTGAGTTCCATGGCGGCGGTATGACGGTGGCTATTCTATTTTTCATGTGAATTAGAGTGAGAGACTACCTAGGTATTTATAGAGTTTAGGATTTATTTAGACCGTCAAATCAACTCAGAACTAACCTGAACCGTTTAATTTGCCAACTCAGCCCTAAAGACACATCAGCAGCTCAAGATTGGGCTCCGTCAAACCCTAGCCGACTGGACCAGGTCGACTGCCCAGTCGACTCCCCAGTCGACCTGGGGGGATGTCGACTGCCCAGTCGACTCCCCAGTCGACCTCGGGTGCTGGGCGGGAAATTTTCCGCCTAGCCTGTTTGACTTCGAATTTTGAATTTTAAATTTTCTGAAATCTATTTTGAATTTTCTGAAACTTCCGATGGCCATAACTTCTTCATACGAAGTCCAAATCACGCAAACTCGGACTTTATTTCAACCAGAATTCCGAGACGAACACAATGGCGCAACCCTTTCCCACAATTCTCACGTCTGAGATTAGTTATTCTTTAATTTGTGAATATTAATATTAACAGAATTACGGGGTGTTACATTCTCCCCTCCTTAAAGGATTTCGACCCCGAAATCTTCAAGTCAAGAAGAATGTATATCCTAACATCCAATCGTCCATCTACTCAACCATCAAACACAGGCATCCATTGTCCTTATAGACTTCTAATGCTTTCATGTTTAAATGCACAGTGTGTGTATATGTCCATATCTAATGCAAAATCAGGCAGTCCACTGATTCAGTTGACCTCCTTAATGCAGATCATGATAGTTCCATGCGTCCATTATGTATGCAAAAGTTCCTTAATGCTACATATTATCTCTATATGCGTGCACAATCATCATCTGAATGCAGCATCCATAAAAAAAATCCTCATACATCCATTTTACTAAATACATCTATATATATGCAATATGCAATATGAAGTGACTGAGCCGATCTAGTGGCTAATAGTGTGTGTATATGCGTCCACGAGCAACCACTAGCAAACATTTGCATCCACTTTGCATCCATCATACATAACATGTCTCAAACACATGTTTCAACCATAGGATTATCCTAACTAAAGGTCAAAGATACTAGCGAGAGGACATACTAAAGATAAGATAACTACAAGCTAATCGATAAAGGAGAAATTAAAAGACATACCCTCAAAAAGAAAAGGGTACAACGAACACATCTTTGCTTCTGTCTCCCAAGTAGCGTTGCTCTCATCATCTCCCCATTGCACTTTGACTAGTCTAACCTCTCGATTCCTCAACTTCTTGATCTCCGACCCAAGAATGCATGTAGGAGCTCGTCGAATCGTCGCATCACGCTCTATCTCCACCTCTCCAAGCAAGCTCGGCTCTACCACTTCCGCGGTCTCGTGCAAGCACTTCCTCAAATGTGACACATGGAATACGTCGTGTACACCACTAAGTCTCTCAGGCAACTCCACTCTATACGCCATCTGTCCAATCTTCTCCTTAATAGGAAACGGCCCTACGAACCTTGGTGCTAATTTCCCAACGGACCCAAAGCGAACAACGTTCCGTAATGGAGACACTTTGATAAAGACCATGTCCCCAACGTCAAACTCAAGATCTGTCCTCCTTTTGTCTGCATAAGATTTCTGCCTATCTTGCGCCGTCTTCATCCTCCTTCGAATCAAGTCGATCTTTTCTGAAGTCTCTCTAATCATATCGGGCCCAAGTAAGATCTTATCCGTAGATTCCCACCAACATGTAGGTGAACGACAAGGTCGTCCATAAAGAGCTTCGAAAGGTGCCATGCCAATGCTGGACTGAAAGCTATTATTTTATGCGAACTCTACCAACGGAAGATGCTCTTCCCACGTACCCCCAAAGTCTAGGATACATAGCCTCAAAAGTTTCTCTAGAATACGATTCACCCTCTCGGTTTGGCCGTCCGTCTGAGGATGATACGCGGTGCTCAAACATAACTGAGTCCCTACCGCCTCTTGCAAGCTCTTCCAAAATTCGCTAGTGAAGATAGGATCACGGTCGCTTACTATGCTAGAAGGAACACCATGAAAACGAACTACCTCTCGAACGTATACAGAAGCTAACCATGGAGCAGTCCTCATACTCTTCACGGGAATAAAATGGTCGCTCTTAGTAAGTCTGTCTACTATAACCCAAATCCCTGTATTACCCTTCCTTGATCTTGGTAATCCATCCACAAAATTCATCGAGACACTATCCCACTTCCATAGTGGAACCTCCAATGGGTGAAGCAACCCACTGGGTTTCTTTTGCTCCGCTTTTACTTGTTGGCACACCAAGCATCTAGCGACATACTCGGCCACATCCCTCTTCATACCGGCCCAAAAGAAAACTCGCTTCATGTCTTTGTACATCTTGTCCCCGCCGGGATGAATGGTCATCTTCGAATGATGTGCTTCGTCAAGAATATCCTTCCTCAAACCTTCGTCTCGAGGTACACAAAGTCTACTATCCCTACGTAACCAACCCTTATCATCTAGGGTATACCTACGGAGATGGCTTGATGACTCCCCTCTTTTTAGCTTTTCTACTAACTCAACCAACTGTGGGTCGTTTCGCTGTGCCTCACCAATCCGTCCCAAAAGCGTAGGTCTGACCTCCAAGGATGCTAGCAAACCGGGTACAAAGTCAACGGAAGGTCTAAAGTCAAACATAGAGATGAATTCTAAGTTTCGCCGTTCAACAAACAACGGACTCAAGGACAGCCTTTTCCTACTTAAGGCGTCTGCCACCACGTTACCCTTGCCAGGGATATATGCTATTTCGAAGTCGTATGACGCTGAGAATTCCATCCACCTTTGTTGCCTTAAGTTCAAGTCCTTCTGAGAGAATAAGTATTTGAAAAATTTGTGGTCAGTGAGTAATTCGAATTTCTTGCCAAAAAGATAATAGCGCCAAGACTTAAGCGCAAAAACAATTGCGGCCAACTCTAGGTCATGCGTAGGGTAATTTCTTTCATGCACTCTCAACTGCCTTCCACCATAGGCTATTACCCTTCCCTCTTGCATTAGGACTGCGCCTAGTCCTGTCCCACAAGCGTCAATATAAACAGTTAATGGCTTACTCCCATCCGGCAATACTAAGACTGGGGCTGAAGTCAAAGCTCTCTTCAAACGTTGGAACGCATCATCACAAACTACGTCCCATGCGAAGACTAGGTTCTTCTTCGTCAGGCGTGTTAATGGAGCTGATATCTTTGCGAAGTCTTTGATAAACTTCCTATAGTAGCCAGCCAACCCCAAGAAACTTCTCACTTCGGTAGCATTTTTAGGGACCTTCCAATCTTGGATGGCCACCACCTTCAAGGGATCCACAGCTATCCCTTCTTTGGAAACCACGTGCCCTAAGAATCGCACTTCCTTTCTCCAGAAGTGACACTTAGTAAATTTAGCTTTAAGGTTATGTGCTCGTAGAGTCTCCAACACTTCCCTAAGATGTAGGGCATGCTCTTCTTCATTCTTAGAGAAGATCAAGATGTCGTCTACAAAGACCACCACGAATTTATTAAGGTACTCCCTAAACACCCTACTCATCAAATCAACAAAGTATGCGGGGGCGTTTGTCAAACAGAAGGGCATCACTAGCCATTCATAGAAACCGTCCGGAGTCCTAAAGGCAATCTTGTCAATGCTATCCTCAGCCACTCTCAACTGATGGAAACCAGTGGCTAAGTCCAACTGCGAAAACACTGAGGCGCCAACTAACTGATCGAAGAGATCGTCAATCCTCGGCAGTGGGTGTCTATTCTTCTTAGTAAGCTTATTAAGTTATCTATAGTCCACACACAGTCTAAGGGACCCATCCGCCTTCGTGGCAAATACTACTGGAGCACCCCACTCCGATATACTACGTCTTATGAACCCCTTCTCAAGCAACTCCTTCACTTGCTTATTGAAGTTCCGTCCTTTCACGAGGAGCCATGTGGCGTACTGGCAAAGATACTGGTTTTGCATTATCCACAAGATATATTCGAAAATCTATCTCCCGCTTCAGAGGCAAGCCCTTCACCTCCTCAAACACATCCGAGTATTCTCGGACCACTCTAACAGATCGTAGATTCTCCACAGACGCGTCAAGCGATTCTAAATAACTTAGCATAACAGAATTTATGGGATTACAAAAGATTTCGAGAGTGTTGCCAAGGCGAGTCACGAGCCTAACTACTCTCCTTTCACAATCAAGAACGGCCCCATTTCTGGATAACCAATCCATTCCTAAAATTAGCCCATAGCCCGTGAAGCCCAAAACATAAGCATCACATCTAAACTCAATGCTAAGTATAGAAATTTTCAAATCCAAACACATCATGGACAAATAAGCTGATCCCCCAATTGGATTTGAAACAACTAAGGGATCCTCTACTAAACTGGTGTTTAAGTGCAGTGATTCAACTAATGATGTAGAGATAAACGAATGTGATGCGCTCGAATCGAATAAGATACGGACAGGATGATCAAACAGAAAATCTAAGCTTTCAACAGAAATAGTTCCACCTCGTTCTTGCAGCGGTGGGACCGCGAGAGCCTGAACTTGTCCCCTTTCCTGCCCTGGTGCCATAAGAGCCTGCACCTGTCCTCCCGAGGTAGACCCTGCCCTCTGCCCCTTCTTTGGGCAGTCCTTCACTAGATGTCCCGCTTCACCACAGTGAAAACAGTCAGTCTTCTTTTTCTTTCTGCAATCCTTGCTGAGATGGCCTGGTGTCCCACAGTTAAAGCATCTTTTCTTTCCTTTGCCTCAAACCTACGTCTGAAATCCGCCCAAGAGTCAACAGGACGCTCCCCATTAGTGACCTCCCACCAAAACGAGGCCTCTCCCTTCATTAACCAAGCTGCTAATTTGACTTTCCTCCCTTCTTCTACTTCAAAGATTTCTAGCAATTCTTCCACCTCCTTAAGCCAATCTCTAGCCTCCACAAATGTTTCTGACCATTGAAAAGGTTTTCCACCCATAGCCTTAAATTCCTTGCACGTCTTTGCAAAAGTATCTACGCGAGGAGGAGGAGGAGGAGGAGCGGGTGCAACTGGTGGTGGAGGAACATTGGCCGAACCTGCAGCGGTCCTAGCCTCTAATAACCTCCTATACCATTCTGGTATTGTTACACCATCCGGAAGGTTAAGATCTTCAGGCATGCTGAAACGAAAAAGGAAAGATTCAAAATGGAGAATTCGAAAGATAAAGATATATGGCTATTGGGGATTATGTTTTTCATAAAAACTTTTCTCTTTAAATTACTCATCAAGACATGTTTTTGAAAACACTTCTTCCAAAAATACTTTAGAAAAATAGTTTTTCTAAAAAAATTATCTGTTCTGGTAACCTTAAGCTCTGATACCACGTGTAACACCCCACGTCCATTAATGTCACTCACAAAGGGAATGCATTAACTTCCATGGAGGTTTTAAGTGAATATAGAATAGAAAAATTACAACAAGACAGATAATAAGTAGTACTTGAAAATCAAAAACTTTATTTCATTGCAGCGGAAGTTAAACATGTTTGTTACATCATCAAAACCATAAATCAGAGTCAAGTACAATATCCATCTTGATAAAACAAAATACATAATCCCATTACATAAATAGCCATTAAAGAAGATAACAAGCTGGACTTTACTTCAACGGTCCAAGCTTTCCAAAAGAGAGATAAAGCAATCCAATCAAACTCCTCTAGAGCTGGGCCCACCCTGAGGACCTGGTGGGGGGAAAAAGATAGAAATAGAGGGGGTTAGACATAAAGTCTGGCGAGTATGATAATTCTAACAATACTATTATCAAAATAATTAGACTGAGGCATAAGCTGGAAAATAAGGAAATGTCTATGAACTATTGGGTATGGAAGAGCAGATAAGGATAACGTTAAAGGCACACCTAATACTAACGAATAATTACTACACTGCACCACACCAGTCACCCTAAAGGTTGATCCCACTTGCTTCACATAGAAATTATATAAATAGCCTTGCGTACCCCTAGCTGACTACATAGGTGTCGCCTGCCCCTATCTCCACTAGGTGTACCCCTCTACCCACTTTCGATCGGCTCCCTACTCGTAGATACCCATGCTGGCCCCACAGTGGGGTGTATCACTCCCCTAAAGTGGCAACCCGATACAACTTGAGAATGCACGGCTTATACCTACACGATGCAACAACGTCTTACCTACCAACCCGGGTCCACACACGCATATGAAACCCGTTGGACTTGCGTTGCCACCGCTACCCTGTTTGGCCTCTTATAGTCAAACCCAGTATGCGTGTCCCGTCCTCGACTTGGGTCGAGCCTACAAAGATACGTTTGGGTTACTGGTTGAAATGGGCCCCCACAAGCTATCCACCTAAGCTTGTCCCCACTAGTACATCCCACTTAACCCTCTTAGTCATGTTCATTTACATGTGTGTTTGGTTAAGTCTTACTAATCGTATTTCAAATGCCACTAAAGGCACCCACTAGATTCCTCATGCAACCCAAGGCACCTACTTAACCCCCATGTCCCACCTTACATGTTTATCTGGTTAAGTATTTCTTAATTCATTCAGGCCATAACCTCATAAAGACCTCTCACATTAGACTGACATTTATGGCAGCTGGATTCGCCGGGCGGGTCCGGGCAGTCTTATACCATAAAAGAGTCTAACCTCGTGTCTTTACAACTGTTATGCTTTAGTTTGGGCCTAGGACCTCTCACATTGGGCTGACATTTGTGACTACTGGATTTGCCGGGCGGGTCCGGGCAGTTTTACGTCACAAACGAGTCCAACCTCGTGTCCTAAGCATTGATTAACACTTTTAATCTTTTACCCCAGTTTTAAATATATTCCTATTCAAATCATTAATTAATTCCAATTTTAATGATGTCCATAATTGACTCAATTATGGCCATCCACTTACGGTATGCAAAATCATATCAATTGCACCCCAATATCTTAATATTAATTCCTTAATATTACCCCTACCCCACGTTATACGTTCGCTTATTCAACGCAAAATATACGTTAGACTCGAATAGTCTAACTCATAGCACAAAGATAAATTATCACAACATATAGACAAATAAAATAGATCTAATCATAAACGGGGTGAAACTTGCATGTGTGATAGATGTACAACACCTAAACTTGCATAGGCAAAAACTACAACTTGCATAAAGCTACATATGTCATGGATCTAAAGGTGTCAACTTGTTTGGTAAAATGTCACAATTTACATATTATGATCATAATCCAAATTCATGTATAAACTTGCATATGTGGTTTATGCAACATAATGATAATGTGAACTAGCATCTAACACATAGAACTCACACATGTCATAGCCGAATTCTAGATCTAAATAGATGTCATGGCATATGTTCATAATCTTTACTAATCAATCTAAACTTGCATACATGATTTGTCATATAGATCAACATAGCCCAAATAACGTCAACATTATGATTTGATTAACATGAACTAATTAGCATAGATAATAACATCATGACTTTATAACATGTATGATTTATCACAACTTAGCATAGAAAATTACAACCTATACAATATCATCATAGCATGATTTACAACATATAGGATATCAGCATCACATAACATAGGATTTACAACATACATGATAGCATAAGATTTACAACAACATATATGACAATTCACATCATTTTCTTATTATCCATATCACATCTTAATCTAATTAGTTTATAATCTTGTTAAGATCATCATACTCACAATTAGAGAAGAAAGAGAGTCTTGATTTGCTTTAGAGTTGAGTAGAATTAGGGTTTTGATTAGCTTTCTTCCTTCTTAGTTGGCGGCGGCTACACTGAGTTCCATGGCGGCGGTATGACGGTGGCTATTCTATTTTTCATGTCAATTAGAGTGAGAGACTACCTAGGTATTTATAGAGTTTAGGATTTATTTAGACCGTCAGATCAACTCAGAACTAACCTGAACCGTTTAATTTGCCAACTCAGGCCTAAAGACACATCAGCAGCTCAAGATTGGGCTCCGTCAAACCCTAGCCGACTGGACCAGGTCGACATCCAGGTCGACTGCCCAGTCGACTTCCCAGTCGACCTGGGGGGGTGTCGACTGCCCAGTCGACTCCCCAGTCGACCTCGGGTGCTGGGCGGGAAATTTCCCGCCTAGCCTGTTTGACTTTGAATTTTGAATTTTAAATTTTCTGAAATCTGTTTTGAATTTTCTGAAACTTCCGATGGCCATAACTTCTTCATACGAAGTCCAAATCACGCAAACTCGGACTTTATTTCAACCAGAATTCCGAGACGAACAAAATGACGCAACCCTTTCCCACAATTCTCAAGTCTGAGATTAGTTATTCTTTAATTTGTGAATATTAATATTAACAGAATTACGGGGTGTTATACTTGGTATCATGATTAACATCTGTTTATCTTGGAAGGGTAGTACGACTATATTGGATACCCCCTAGCACAGTAAGTGACCAAGGTCCTATCTTTACTAGTGAGTTATGGAAATGGAGGTCAAGAAGTTTCGCAATCGTGATGTTAAATTAGATAAGGTAAAGTATCGTGAAACTCGAGAAGATGCGACTTCGAAGATTGAAGACTAGATACGCACATCATACCCTTTTTAGGGTATATCCTTGATCTCTTTTTCTAGGAATGTTATGCTTTCTTGTTTCTACCTTTCTAGGTATATTCACTAGATCATATCTTCGATCCTTAGGTAGAAGCCAATGTATGTAAACATGTGTTTGAAACATGTTATGATTAGTGGTTGCTCGTGGATGCATTTACACACACTAGGCACTAGATTGGCACCGTCACCTTTTCATATTGCATATGGATCCAAGTGTGTAAGTTTATATATGGATTGAAATTTGATGTGTTATCAAATGGATGTTGCATATGGATAAATGAATATGCACACATATAGTATTTACATTACTAGGGATGCTTGCATACATATTGGACACATGGCACTCTCATGATTCGCATTTAGGAGGTCAACTGAATCAGTGGACCGCCTGATCTTTTGCATTAGCATTGGACATATACACACACTTTTGCATATGTTCATTTTGCATTAGAAACCTTTTTAGGACAGTGAATGCTGGTGGATGATGGTTGAGTAGATGGGTGATTGGATGTTAAGACACATTCTTCTTGACTTAAACATTTCGGGGACGAAATCCTTTAAGGAGGGGAGAATGTAACAACATGTATTTTCGGTGGACATGAAAGTAACAAATCAAAGTATAATTAATTTTTAAAAGAAGAATTAAGGGAAACGGGTTGCGCCATTGCGTTCATCTCAGAATTCTGCTAGAGATAGAGTCCGAGTTTGCGTAAACCGGACTCCGTATGAAGTTATGGCCTTCGGAAATTTTAGAATATATAAAACAGCTCGAAACTGAATTCAAAAATTCAAAACAGAACCCAGAAGCGGGCTGGGCGGGAAATTTCCCGCCCAGGACCCAGATCGACCTAGGGGTCGACCTTAGTGTCGACCTCCCCCTTATAGGTCGACTTGGGGGTCGACCTGGGCCTGTTTTTCCAGATCTGGACTGCAGCGATTTTAACCTATTCTGGACGGACCGGATGGCTTCTAGGGCGATCTAATGGCTCTAAAACACTCTCCACACCAATAAAAGAGTGCCTAGACCTAAGGTTTCTCCACACAAATGAGGCGTCTGCATACTGTTTCTCTCTATTCTGGCCTCCACTATTAAAATAAAACTTATTCTCTACTAAAACAAGTTATAGTTCTTCAAATTGGAGATTCAAATCAAGTTAAAGCTTCAAGAAGGGAATCAAAGGCTAATTCAACGGCTTCAAGCAACGTCACGCGAATCATAGAAATCGCCACAACGCTATCTTATTATCCTTTTCTAAACCAATCACTGTAAGTTCGGTTATTCTTTGGATTTGAACGTGTAATTGGAATCGTGAATGCAATAAATCAAAATATAGAACTGTACCTATTTGCAAGTTAATTATCTTTGATTCATGCTTATGTCAAATCTAAAGTTATCTATGCCTTTGGATCTGATTCACGACTATGACTATGAGACTTTCGCCTTAGACTATGACCATGAAACTGTTGCCTATGAAATTATTGCCTATGACAATGATTCGTGACTATGAGACTGTTGCCCACGACTATGATTCATAACTATGAGACTATTGCCTATGACATTGATTAAGAAATTATTGTTATTAGTCACCTATGGCTAATGTGGTTAATTGCCTATAACTATTGTAGTTAGTTGCTTATGCCTATTCCCATTGTTAAAATTAACCAATCATGTTGTACCTTGAACTGGCATTATGTTGGACCAAATCTCCTATGCCTATTCCCTTAATTATATTGGATCTCATATTTGGTGTGCAACTTGGCTAGTTTATTCCTGTTCACTATTATGTACATCGAACCTATTGGAGCCATTATTTTTACATGCCTATTCTTTTATATCAATTCTTGTGCTTATCCCATATTCCTTTTGTTAGTGCCATTTCATGAGTACTTAAAAACTTGTGAAATCATGTTATAAGTACGATTATGATGCGGGGATTGGGCGTAGCTTAATTAAGTTAATTTGGCATAATAAATATGTTGGCATAATCTAAATTGGCTATAATAGTGAATAATTTACATGCATATTAGACTTGGGCATAAATTAATAAATTTTAATTGGTTGCAAATTATGTAATTGGCATGTAAACCAAGTTTTGCACATAAACAGTAAACTGAATATTAAATCTAGTTTTGGGCATGAACTGTAAAACGGGAATATTAAATCTAAATTGGTATAAACTGCAAGTTGGGCTAATTGATAGGTAAATCAAGTTTTGGGCATAGAATATAAGTATGTTAATTGGCATGACAAATGAATATGATCTAGGCTAAATTGATTTATGGAAAATTTACATAAATAGTAAATATGTAAATTAGAGAAGAGGGAAATGCCTAACCCGAGGTTAGATTGAGTTGTGGTGTAAAACTGCCCAGAACTGCCTGGCATATCCAGTAACCACAACAATACCTGTCTAATGTGAGAGGTTAGTGCATCAAGCCCAGAAAGACCCGAGGTTAGACTTAGTTGTGGTGTAAAACTGCCCGGAACCGATCGGCATATCCAGTAACCACAACAATACCTGTCTAATGTGAGTGGTTGGTGCTTTAATTAATTATCATGAACAATCAAGCTAGAAATGGTGAGGTTATGTAATTAAGGAAACACTTAACCAACTTAACATGTTAACAAGACAAGAAGGGTGGGGTTAAGTAATTGAGAAAACACTTAGCCAATTCAACATGTTAACTAGACAAGATTGATAAGGGTTAAGTTAATTTGGACACTTAACCAACTTAACATGTTAACAAGGCAAGATTTGTGGGGGTTAAGTAACTAAGGAAACACTTAACCATTATAACATGTTAACTAGACAAGTGGGTAAGGTTAAGTAAGTGTTTAATATGCTAACTAGACTAGATGGTGGGGTTAAGTAAACTTAGAACACTTAGTTGTTATAGCATGATGAATAAACAGGGTTAAGTCAATGAGAGACACTTAACCAGTATAACCTGATAAACGGGTAAGGTTAAGGAACACTTGACCAATTTGACATGATATATGGGTAGGTTAAGTCAACGTGAACTACTGGATAACACTTAACCAATTTAACATGACAAGTGAATGGGTTAAGTTAACTTGAATTGACTGATGACACTTAACCAATCCAACATGACGAGAAAGAGAACTAAGTAGTAAACCTTAGTTAAGAGTAGTAAACCTTAGTTAAGAGAACTAAGTAGTAAACCTTAGTCAAGAAAGCTACATAGAACACGAGAAGGAGCGAACGTCCGTCTGATCATGAAGAAGGCTCCAACAAACTGGGGTACGAAGCACGCGGCTTCTAGGGGATGTGAGGGTACTCTTGGTATCCCTCTGTGAGGCTG
Source organism: Allium sativum (assembly GCA_030737875.1). Classification (NCBI taxonomy): domain Eukaryota; kingdom Viridiplantae; phylum Streptophyta; class Magnoliopsida; order Asparagales; family Amaryllidaceae; genus Allium; species Allium sativum. Next base: position 274,926,586 of record CM060920.1, on the reverse strand, counting down.
CAGATGATCCTCCTGTGCTCACATAGGTTAAGGTCTGCGTTAGAAGAGCCAAGGATATGCCTTGGTTGCGATAATAAGGCAACCTAAATACTAGGATGGACCAGCGTGATTCGGCGAGACCAGTTTTTGCCCTGTGATAGCAACTCGTTGTCTACCTACCATCTTGAGTCACTCGAGATACGTGAAGCGGAAAGGCGGAGAACTCCAACATACAATATACTTGCTATCTAGTTATGGGTGAGGTTGGCCCATAGGTTTGTGGGGCATAGAGGGGCCTGCGTACAGTTCTCATTCTTTATTTTATTGGGTGCCTTTCATTTGTTAGTTGAGGGAGGGGTCTAGTGGGACCATAGCCACTGTAAAAGCAGACCTTAGCATATGCAATCGGCAGATATCTGAAAGGTCACGACCGAGTTCCGTGTTTCTTGACTAGCCCTTCCACGGGACTCGGGTCGCACATATAGAGGACATGTGCATCTAGACATCGATAACGATTCACGACACATATGTGGGGAAAGTCTAGGAACATATACCGCTCTGGGTAGCGTGTCCTAGCCTAGGGGGCATCGTTCGATAGGTAGCATAATCATTAGTTGGACCTAGGTCGCATAAACCCTGAATCCGAGAAGCGTTCAATAGGTAGCATAACCCCCAGTGGCCCTGTGTAGCGTAAATCCTGGTTGAATCTAGGAAGCGCTCGATAGTAAACCCTAGATTAGATCTAGGTAATAAATGGAATCCCCATAATAGATGTACACCTAAAGGCAACCACAATTACGGGGATTGGGATCACGTTATCATATATATATATATATATTACTAGTTTGGACACTAGTTAGGTAGTGTAGAGATATAGAAATCAATATAACAGGGTAGTCACGAAGTAGAGAAGGAGTAGAAGCGCATTCAGTTTATCAGTATATTCAGTTTATCAGTATATCCAGTTTATCAGTACATTCGGTTTATTCTTGCCATATCATATCCCATGTTATCTTGTTACTATGGTTTAGTCTTATATTTAGTTTATTCATGTCATGACCCTTTTCCTCGTTCAAATGCTAAGAATCACTGAGCTTACCAGGCTTTATGTCTGACCAAGTTCGCTTTCGCCTCCTTTCTTCCGTTTCCTCCCCTCCCCCCAGATAGCCAGGGAGGGAATAACTCAGCTCATTTTGGACCGTTACTCTTTCCGAGCATGAAGATTCTTTGACGCATTGCTTCGAACTCCATTTTCTACTGCTATGGCTGGCTCATGTATTGGGGGAATATCATTGTCAGTTTATGCTTCTTTATTTTAAACAAGACAGATGCGTTGTCATAATAAGTATTGGTGTTGTAAAACAATCTTTGTACAAGCTGTTTTTAATCAATAAAGGTTATTTATTTTTTGCTGCTTTATTTGTTTGTCTTGTAATTTTTCTGCATCTTGTACCAAAAATGCTCCACCGAAGTAAAGGTGTTCCCTTTGTGAGTGAATTTAACGGAGGTGGGGTGTTACACCACAACTCAGTCTAACCTCGAGTTAGGCATATTCATCTTTTACATTTTACATATATAAATTTTCTACAAGTGTTTCATGTCACATATTTTAATTATGTTCAAGACTAATGGTATAAATTATACCATTCATGGCCTTAACCATTTACATGGTTTTGCGCCCATCTACATTATTAACATGTTTTGATTTAATAACTAACCCAACGTTACCCTCGTTTGTTCGTTCGTATTAATCACATAAAGTCATTGGGCCCACATGTTAGCCCAATTAATAAACAAGAGGTAAAGAAGGGAACATGCATAATATAGATTCAACCAAACATGTAAATTTTGCATAAAACTTTATTCATATAATTTAACATGTCACATGAACTTGCATATAATTTAGACTTAGATAATCATAAGCCTAAAACATGTTAATATGTAGAACTAGGCATGTGTGAACATAACCTCAATTATAAACTAGCATATGATATAATCATGACATGTCCAATCCCAAGGCATGTACAATTTTAACATTAACATATAGGTGTGAACTAGATCTAACAAGGTGAACTTGCATAAGTCCACTTTACAAACAAGCATATAAATATAGATCTAGTTTTGGATCTAACATGTAACTTGTATATGAACATATGTATAATTAGATCGTGAATTTGATCTATCATAAAACATAAAACTTGCATTAATCATATGAACCTAGATAGATCTTGACATGGATCCAACATAAAACTTGTAACTTGCATATGAACATATGAACATATATATAGGCATATGGATCTAACATAAAGCATATGAAAATATATATGTAGATCTTGACTTGGATCTAACATAATACATACAACTTGCATTAATCATATAAACATATATTTGTAGATCTTAACATGAAACATATAACTTGCATATGATATTGATAGTTTCATTCTCAATCTTTAATAGATCCAACACCAAGTCCAATAAGCCACAAACATTCCAAGACAATTCATGATAAAATCATCACAAGAAACAAACATGAATTAGCATCGTCAATATTATACAACATGGTATAATTCTATTTTTCACTTTGTATCAAATCACGTCTTAAATTTATTTACATCTAAAAGATAATTACACTTACAAAAGACAATCTTGATTTCTGGAATCTGTATTCTGAAGTTGAAATGCTCGCCTTTGATGTAGACAATCGTTGTTTTAGTTTAATTTTGATTTGATCAGGTTTGTCTCTTTTAATTTGCTTCAAGTTGAACGGCGGCTACTCGAGGTTGTCCAACGGCAGCATGACGGCTCTTGGTTTGATTTTTAATATGATTTAGGGTTGAGGTATTAGGTTGCTTATATAGAAGTTTGATTTAATACGAACCGTCAGATTAACCTAGAGCAAATCAAAGTCATTCAGACAAGATAGAATAGCCACATCAGCCCTAATGACTCAGCAAAGAGTCCATCAGAACCAATCAGATGTCACATTTACCTTAGAGCGAATCGGCCCACGGGTTGATAGCCAAACACCCTGAATCAACCCCTAGTCGACCCAGCAAGGCTCGGGTCGACCTCAAAAATGGGCCGGTTCGGTTATTCCCCCTCCCGATTCGCTGTTTTGAACTTTTTTGCATATTTATTTATTTATTATATATATATATATATATATTTTTCATATGCATACAAACTTCAAGACTTAATAACTTCTTCATACGGTATCCGGTTTATGCAAACCAAATGTCTATCTTGACCAAAATTTTGAGATGAACGTAATAGCGCAACCCATTTCACTTAATTCTTCTTCTAAAAATTAAGTGTTCTTGAATTTGTTAATTTTAATATTCTTAGAAAATTCGGGGTGTTACATTCTCCCCTCCTTAAAGGATTTCGTCCCCCGAAATCTTCAAGTTAAGAAGAATGCATCTTATCATCCAATCATCCATCTACTCATCCATCATCAAAGAGCATCCATTGTCCTTAAAAGACTTCTAATGCCATATGAACATATGCAGAGTGCGTGTATATGTCTCTTATCTAGTGCAAAATTAGGCGGTCTACTGATCCAGTTGACCTCCTTAATGCGAATCATAAGAGTGCCATGAGTCCATTATGTATGCAATTTTTCCTATTCATAATTCTACATGAGTGCACAATCATTCATACAAATTCAACGCCCATATGATAACACGTCAAGTTTCAATCCACATACAATTTCATGCGTTCATATGCAAATGCAATATGAAAGTGATTGAGCCGATCTAGAACCTAATGTGTATGTGCATATGCATCCACGAGCAATCACTAGCAACCACTTGCAACCACTTTGCAACCATCAACCATAACATGTTTCAAATACATGTTTACATCCCTTGATTTCTACTAAGGATCAAGAAATAGGACCGAGAAGATAACTAAGCATGAATAAACTTATGATAAAGGAGAGATCAAAGATGTACCCTCAAAAAGATAAGGGTAGGCTGCGCGTATCTTGCTTTCGGTCTCCCAAGTCGCGTCTTCTTCATTATCACTCCATTGTACTTTAACAAGCTTGACTTCACGGTTGTGTAGCTTTTTGACTTCCGTTCCCAAGATACGAGTTAGGATTCTTCTCACTATTGCTTCTCGTTCCACTTCTACCTCTTCTGGTATCTTTGGTTCCACCACTTCTGCAGACTCATGTAAGCACTTCCGCAGGTGAGAAACATGAAAGACATTGTGAACTCCTGCCAACTTTTCAGGTAGCTCTAATCTGTATGCCGTCGTCCTAATTCTTTCAATGATAGGAAATGGTCCTATGAATCTAGGTGCTAATTTCCCTTTAGATCCAAAGCGAACAACATTCCTCAAAGGAGATACTTTAAGGAACACTCTGTCTCTAACCTCAAACTCAAGGTCAGTCCTTCTTTTATCTGCATAGGACTTATGTCTATCTTGAGCAGTCTTCATTCGTCTTCTTATTAGGTCCACCTTTTCTGAGGTTTCCCTAATCATGTCTGGCCCAAGTATAAGCTTATCTGTGGATTCCGACCAACAGGTTGGTGATCGACACGGTCTCTAGTATAAGGCTTCGAAGGGTGTCGTGCCTATTGTAGCTTGGTAGCTATTGTTGTAGGAGAACTCCACCAGAGGAAGATGATCTTCCCATGTCCCTCCAAAGTCAAGAACACACAATCTCAAGAGGTCTTCTAAGACTCTGTTCACCCTTTTCGTCTGTCCATCGGTTTGGGGGTGGTAGGCAATGCTTAAACATAGTTGTGTGCCTACAACCTCTTGCAAACTCTTCCAGAACTCGCTTGTAAAGATAGGGTCTCGATCGCTTACTATGCTGGAAGGTATTCCATGCAGTCGAACTATCTCTTTAAGATATAGAGATGCTAGAGATGAGGCAGTCCTTCTACTTTTGATAGGTATAAAGTGAGCGCTTTTTGTGAGCCGGTCCACTATTACCCAAATACTGGTATTTCCCCTTCTTGACCTAGGTAACCCATCAATAAAGTCCATCGAAATGCTATCCCATTTCCACTGTGGGACCTCAAGAGGATGAATCAAACCACCAGGCTTCTTCTGCTCCGCCTTGACCTGCTGGCAGATCATGCACTTAGAAACGAATTCAGCTACGTCCCTCTTCATGCCATTCCAAAAGAAAACTCTTTTGATGTCTTTATACATTTTGTCCCCACCTGGGTGTATGGTCAGCTTTGAATGGTGTGCTTCTTATAGAACCGTTTTCACTAAATCTCTTACTTGTGGGACGCATAGCCTTCCATCCCATCTCAACCATCCCTTATCATCGATGGAGTATCTATTGAGGTTACTCAAAGTCTCACCCCTATTCAGCTTATCTATCACATCTACTAGCTGAGGGTCTTCACGTTTTGCGGTTCCTATTGAGTCAAAAAGTGTAGGTCGCACTTCCAGTGTTGCTAACAAGCCAGGTACAAATTCAGAGGAGGGTCTAAAGTCAAAGTTGGCTATGTACTCCAAGCTTTGCTTTTCTACAAAGAGAGGGCTTAAGGTCAGCTTATTTCTACTCAGAGCGTCTGCTACCACATTGCCCTTGCTAGGAGTATAGGAAATCTCAAAATCATATGAGGCAAGAAACTCCATCCATATTTGCTGCCTCAAGTTGAGATCTTTCTGCGAGAAAGGTACTTCAATGTTTTATGGTCAGTAAACAATTCAAACTTCTCACCTAGGAGATAATGGCGCCAAGACTTAAGAGCGAAAACGATGGCCGCCAATTCTAGGTCGTGGGTTGGGAAGTTTTTCTCATGTACTTTCAACTGCCTTCCACCATAAGCTACTACCTTCCCTTCATGCATCAAGACAGTGCCTAATCCTGTACCGCACGCATCCGTGTATACAGTAAACATCTTGATCCCATCAGGCAATGTCAGAACTGGTGCTGTTGTTAGAGCCCTTTTCAAGCGTTGGAAAGCAATATCGCAATCCAAATCCCAAGCGAAAACTAGGTTCTTCTTCGTCAACCTTTTAAGTGGAGCTGAGATTTTCGCAAAGTCTTTGATGAACTTCCGGTAAAAGCCTGCTATCCCGAGAAATCTTCGGACTTCAGTTGTGTTTCGTGGAATCTTCCAATCTTGCACAGCAACCACTTTTGCGGGGTCCACGGCTAACCCCTCTTTGGACACCACATGTCCAAGGAATCTAACTTCCTCTCTCCTGAAATGGCATTTGGAGAATTTGGCTTTCAACTAATGTGCACGGAGAGTATCCATGACTTCTCTTAAGTGCTGAGCATGCTCTTCCTCACTCTTCGAGAAGATCAAAATATCGTCCACGAAGACCACCATAAACTTATTGAGAAATTCCCGAAACACCCTGCTCATCAAGTCCACGAAATAGGTAGGTGCGTTTGTCAAGCCGAAAGGCATGACAAACCACTCGAAGAAACCATCCGGGGTCCTAAATGCGGTCTTGTCAATGCTATCCTCAGCCACTCTTAGCTGATGAAACCCGGTAGCCAGATCTAGTTGGGAGAAAACGGATGCACCTACGAGCTGATCAAACAGATCGTCAATTATTGGGAGTGGATGCCTATTCTTCTTGGTCAGCTTGTTCAGCTCCCTATAATCCACGCATAGGCGGAGTGAACCATCGGCTTTGGTCGCGAACACTACTGGAGCACCCCATTCAGAAATACTCCGTCTTATGAACCCCTTTTCAAGCAGCTCTTTAACTTGCTTGCTGAGTTCTTATCTCTCCTTAGAGCCATGTATCTAATGGGTAAAGCAACGGGTTTTGCATTGTCAACGAGGTATATGCGGAAGTCTATCTCCCGCTTCGAAGGTAAGCCCTTTACCTCTTCAAAAACATCCGAGTATTCACGGTCCACTCTAACAAACTGCAAATTCTCAACAGACGCATCAAGAGATTCTAAATAACTTAGCATAACAGAATTCATGAGATTAAAGAGATTTCTAGAGTGTTACCGAGGCGAGTCATGAGTCTAACAACTCTCTTTTCACAATCGAGGACGGCACCATTACTGGATAGCCAGTCCATGCCTAGAATCAGCCCATAGCCCGTGAAGCCCAAAACATAAGCATTACATTTAAACCCAACGCTTAAAATAGAGATTTCCAAATCCAAAAAAATAATTGACAAATAAATTGAGCCCCCAATTGGATTTGAAACAACCAAGGGATCTTCTACTATATGGGTGTCTAGGTGCAGAGATTCAACTAAAGCAATAGATATAAAAGAGTGGGATGCGCCAGAATCAAAGAGAGTACGAACAGGATTATCAAATAGATAAACTAAACTCTCAATAGAAATATGTCTACCTCATTCCTGCAGAAGTGCAACGAGAGCATGAACCTGCCCTCCAGAAGATGATCCAGTCCTCTGTCCCTACCCTTGCCTTTTTGGGCAGTCCTTAGACAAGTGTCCAGTATCCCCGCACTGGAAACAAGCGCACAATTTCCTCTTTTTCTTTCTACAGTCCCTAGCCAAGTGTCCAGGTAACCCACAGAAATTTCACTTCATCTTCTTACGGGATTTATTATCCTTCCCTCCATTCTTGGGGTCCGTCTTCTTGTTCTGAGATCCATCTCCTTTCTTGTTTTGAGGCTCTTCCTTCTTCACCTCCTTCTTGCCATCTTTGTTCTCCTCTTGCAACAGAGCCATGTCCACCAGTCTCTCATAAGTCGCTCCCATAGGTATATGGGACATTGCCAAACCTTGCAGTGGCTCATTCAGTCCTTTCGCAAAGCGGAGAGCCTTCTTGTGTGGAGTGTTTACTAACTCCAGTCCAAATCGAGCAAGCTGGTTGAATTTATTGACGTATTCTTTGACCGACAAGCTGCCATGTATAAGTGATAGGAACTTCTCCATTTGCAGACTCTGCTCAGCTTGTGAGAGGAACTTCATTTCAAATCTCGCCCTGAAGTCCTCCCAAGTCTCTATCGGTCTTTCAGCATTAGTGACTTCCCACCAGAAGGAGGCCTCATCTTTGAGCAACCACACCACCAACTGTAGTTTATGCCTCTCATCTACTTCAAAGATAACGAATAAGTCCTCAGTCTTCTTGAGCCAGTTTCTGGCTTCCACGAATGATTCGCTCCCCTTAAAGTCTTTTCCACCCATGGATCTAAAGTCTCTACAGATCTTTGAGAAAGCATTTCCTCTCGGAGGAGGAGGAGGAGGAGGAGGAGCAGCAGCAGCTGGGGGAGGAGGAATGTCTACTGGGTCTGCATCATTGGCCCTAGATTTTAGGTATCTCCTGAACCAGCCAGGTATCGACACACCCTCTGGAAGGTTAAGATCCCCAGACATGCTGAAACAAAAAGGAAAGATTCAAAACGAAGGATAGAAAGATAGTGCATATGGCTTTAGGGATTATGCCTTTTAAAATTAACACTTTTTTCTTGAAAATGCTTCTTTATGACTTCTTTTTGAAAAATAGTTTCAAAAATTTTATCCGATCTGGTAACCTTTAGCTTGATACCAAATGTAACACCCCACCTCCGTTAATGTCACTCTCAAAGGGAATGCCTTAACTTCGGTGGAGCGTTTTAAGGTACAAGATACTAATAAATTACAAGACAGAAAATTTATGAAGCGGAAAAAGATCAATTTTATTTCATAAATACTTGTTCAACACAACAACTCAACAACTATTTCAACCTTCCAAATTATTACAACTTTTCATCTGTCTTGAAAACATAAAGAAGCAATACTGAAAATAAAATGACATAAATCCCCAATAAGTGCTTGACCATAGCCATAACTCAAAAAGGAAAGTCCAAGCCTTACATCTACGGTCTTCAAGCTTTGGCTAACCTGGACTAAGCAGAAGTGTTTCCTCCCTGCGGACCTTAGGGGGGAGGGAACGGAAGAAAAGAAGCGAAAGGAAAATGGGTCAGACATAAGTCTGGTAAGCCCAGTTATTTAATAGCATGTAAACAAGTAAAAGACTATGACATGAATAAACTGGACTTAGAATGATACCACAAGGATAGGGTAGTCCTAAAACGAGGTAAAGTAAGATTTAACTAGATTTGGCTATCGCACCCACTTTTACTTCTCTGCACCCACTAAGAGCCGTTTAACTAGCAATGTATGTTCATGATAAAGTGATCCCATTCATGTATTGATCGGCTCCTACTCGCATTCATGTATTCCCGGTGTCATGCGGCCCCACGTGATTTTTAAGTACTTGTGCTGGTTCCAGTATAGGGTGTATCAAGTCCTATAATGGCAACCCTGACACGATTCAAAGATGCACAAGTGTACGCCTGGTGCCCAGTGCCTTCTTTTTCCACTTCGAAGCCCATGCACGCCCGTACTCCGTCGGAACCTACACTGACGCACCTAACCGCCGCCCTTTTGACTGCTTATATTCAGCCCGGTAATCGTGCCCCACCCAGCCTATTTCAGGGTACGTTGATACATCCATGTGGGTAACTGCTGAAACGGGTCCCCGTTACTAGGGTTTTTTAGTCAACATGCTAAATTGGTTAAGTGTCCTTGGTTTGACTTAACCCCTATCAATCTTGTCTAGTTCACTTGTTTAGTTGGTTAAGTGTTTCCTCAATTACTTATCCCCACCAATCTTGTCTTGTTAACATGTTAAGTTGGTTAAGTGTTCCCTTAATTACTTAACCTCACCATTTCTAGCTTGATTGTTCATGAGCTTTAATTAATTAATTAAAGCACCAACCACTCACATTAGACAGGTATTGTTGTGGTTATTGGATTTGCCGGTCGGTTCCGGGCAGTTTTACACAACAACTCAGTCTAACCTCGGGTCTTTTTAGGCTTGATGTACTAACCTATCACATTAGACAGGTATTGTTGTGGTTACTGGATATGCCGGTCGGTTCTGGGTAAGTTTACACCACAACTCAGTCTAAACTCGGGTTAGGCATATTCATCTTTTACATTTTATATATGTAAATTTTCTACAAGTGTTTAATGTCTCATATTTTAATTATGTTCAAGACTATTGGTATAAATTATGCCATTCATGGCCTTAACCATTTACATGGTTTTGGGCCCACCTACATTATTAACATGTTTTGATTTAATAACTATCCCAACGTTACCCCCGTTTGTTCGTTCGTATTAATCACATAAAGTCATTGGGCCCGCATATTAGCCCAACTTATAAACAAGAGGTAAAGAAGGGAACATGCATAATATAGATTCAACCAAACATGTAAATTTTGCATAAAACTTTATTTATATAATTTAACATGTCACATGAACTTGCATATAATTTAGACTTAGATAATCATAAGCCTAAAACATGTTAATATGTAGATCTAGGAATGTATGAACATAACCTCAATTATAAACTAGCATATGACATAATCATGACATGTCCAATCCCAAGGCATGTATAATTTTAACATTAACATATAGGTGTGAACTAGATCTAACAAGGTGAACTTGCATAAGTCCACTTTACAAACATGCATATAAATATAGATCTAGTTTTGGATCTAACATGTAACTTGCATATGAACATATGTATAATTAGATCGCGACTTGGGTATATCATAAAACATATAACTTGCATTAATCATATGAAACTAGATAGATCTTGACATGGATCCAACATAGAACTTGTAACTTGCATATGAACATATGAACATATATATAGGCATATGGATCTAACATAAAGCATATGAATATATATATATATATGTAGATCTTGACTTGGATCTAACATAATACATACAACTTGCATTAATCATATAAACATATACATGTAGATCTTAACATGAAACTTATAACTTGCATATGATATTGATAGTTTCATTCTCAATCTTTAATAGATCCAACACCAAGTCCAATAAGCCACAAACATTCCAAGACAATTCATGATAAAATCATCACAAGAAACAAACATGAATTAGCATCGTCAATATTATACAACATGGTATAATTCTATTTTTCACTTTATATCAAATCACGTCTTAAATTTATTTACATCTAAAAGATAACTACACTTACAAAAGACAATCTTGATTTCTGGAATCTGTATTCTGAAGTTGAAATGCTCGCCTTTGATGTAGACAATCGTTGTTTTAGTTTAATTTTGATTTGATTTGTTTTGTCTCTTTTAATTTGCTTCAAGTTTAACGGCGGCTACTCGAGGTTGTCCAACGGCAGCATGACGGCTCTTGGTTTGATTTTTAATATGATTTAGGGTTGAGGTATTAGGTTGCTCATATAGAAGTTTGATTTAATAAGAACCATCAGATTAACCTAGAGCAAATCAAAGCCATTCAGACAAGATAGAATAGCCACATCAGCCCTAATGACTCAGCAAGGAGTCCATCAGAACCAATCAGATGCCACATCTGCCTTAGAGCGAATAGGCCCACGGGTTGACAGCCAAACACCCTGAATCAACTCCTAGTCGACCCAGCAAGGCTCGGGTCGACCTAAAAAATGGGCCAGTTCGGTTATTCCCCCTCCCGATTCGCTGTTTTGAACTTTTTTGCATATTTATTTAATATATATATATTTCTCATATGCAGACAAACTTCAAGGCTTAATAACTTCTTCATAAGGTATCCGTTTTATGCAAACCAAATGTCTGTCTTGACCAAAATTTTGAGATGAACCTAATAGCGCAACCCATTTCACTTAATTCTTCTTTTAAAAATTAAGTGTTCTTGAATTTTTTAATTTCAATATTCTCAGAAAATTCGGGGTGTTACACCCCCTCAGCCTCCCCCCGGTTCTCAGGAAGGAAACACCCAGGCTTAGTCATGATTCAGATATCACCTTGCTAGGAGCTATTTCTGAAGTACGGCTCAAGTTCTTGTCTCTACTATGGCTTAACTCTTTCATTTGGGGAATTATGCTTTTTATTTACTTATATACTCAGATGATGCAAGACAGAAGTTATTTTATTGTAATGGTTTTTGTGACTTATGAAATTGTGGACCACGGTATTTTTGTTGAAATAAAATTTTAAATTTCCACTGCTATCTTATTTATATCTGTCTTGTAATTATTCTGTGTCTGATTACCTATAACGCTTCACGGAACTTAATGCATTCCCTTAGTGAGTGACATTAACGGACATGGGGTGTCACACTTGGTATCAGATTTAAAGGTTACCAGATTAGATAAAAGTTTTTGAAAATTATTTTCAAAAAGGTTTTAAAAGAAAAGCATTTTCAAAAAGAAAAGTCTGTTTTGAAAAACATTCCCCAAAAATCCATATGTAGTATCTTTCGGCCCCTTATCTAAATTTCTTCCTTTTCCCTTTTTCAGCATGTCTGGGGAACAAAACATCTCTAATATCCTAGAGGGCGTCAATATACCCAGATGGTTCCGTAGGTATTTGGAGGCCACAGCATCGGTCGAAGGCCAAAGAGACGTTCCTCCCCCAGCTTCACCAGTCATTCCTCCTCCTCATCCCCCTCCAAAAGCAGATAACTTCGCCAAAATTTGCAAGGACTTCTGTGCTATGGGAGGGAAGCCATTCATTGGGAACGAGACATTCGTGGAAGCTCAGAATTGGCTTAAGGAGACTGAGGACTTATTCGTAATCTTTGAAGTGGAGGACCGAAGAAAGATTCAGTTAGCTGCTTGGCTATTGAAGGACGAAGTCTCATTTGGGTGGGAAGTCACCTAAGCTGAACGTCCAGTGGAAACTTGGGAAGATTTTAGATAGAGGTTTGAAATGAAATTTCTTTCCCAAGCTGAAAGCAGCATGCGGATGGAGAGATTCTTAGCACTCAAACAAGGAAACTTGAAGGTGAAAGAATATGTGAACAAATTCAACTAGCTAGCAAGGTTCGGGTTAGAATTGGTGGATACGCCGCACAAAAAGGCTTTGCGGTTTGCTAAAGGGCTGAATGAGCCTCTGCATGGTTTAGCTATGTCCATATTCCAATGGGGGCCACCTTTGAAAAACTTGTCGATGTGGCCCTGATACATGAGTAGGACAAACGAGAAAAGAAGAAAACAAAAGCTGAGGGGACATTGCAGAATAAGAAGGTGTGGCCTAAGAAGCGGCAGCAGCAACAGCAGTAGCAGCAATAATAGAAGAAAGGAGGGAAAAATGATAAAGGCAAGGATAAGAGAAAATGTCACCATTGTGGGAAGGAAGTTCATCTGGTTAAAGACTGTAAGCGAAGGAAGGATTCTTGCTTCCACTGTGGAGAGGCCGGAAACTTTGTTAAAGAGTGCCCGAAGAAACGGGGAACATAGGGACAAGGTCATAGGGCAGGAAATTATGGAGGGCAGGTGCATGCTCTCGCGACCAGTGCTCCTGATAGAGGTAGAAAAATTTCTGTGGGAGGTTTAATTTCTCTTTCAAACCATCATGTTAGAACACTTTTTGATTCTGGTACCTCACATTCATTTATATCAAGTCTGTAGTTGAATCTCTGCACTTAGTTACTTGTATGGTAGTAGATCCCGTAGTTGTTTCAAACCCCATTGGTGGTTCGACTCATTTATCAATGACTTTTCGGGGTTTGAAAATATCTGCGTTAGGCGTCGAGTTTGAATGCGACGCGTATGTGCTCGGGTTTATGGGCAATGGGTTGATTCTAGGAATGGATTGGCTTAGCACTTATGGTGCCATTCTGGATTGTGATAAGAGGGTTGTTAGGCTTCTGACTTGTCATGGGAGAACCCTCGAGATTTCGTGTGAGCCACAAGGGTCGGTTACGCTTAGTTTCCTAGAGTCTCTTGATGCATATATTGACGATCTGCAATCTGTTCCAGTAGTCCGAGATTTTTCCGATGTTTCTGATGAGGTTCGAGGTTTACCTCCAAGGCGCAAGATCGACTTTCGCATATATATGGTGGACAATGCAAAGCCAGTTGCATTACCAGTGCGCCACATGGTTCCAAGGGAAAGGAGGGAGATGAGTAAGCAAGTAGGGGAGCTACTTGAGAAAGGGTTTATCAGACGAAGCATATCTGAATGGGGTGCTCCAGCGGTATTCGAAACTAAGGCAGATGGTTTACTTCGTTTGTGTGTTGATTATAGGGAGCTGGATAAGCTCACTAAGAAGAATAGGCATCCGCTTCCGAGGATTGATTATTTATTTGATCAGCTTGTTGGTGCCTCAGTATTTTTCCAATTAGACTTGGCCATGGGGTTCCATCAGTTGAGGGTGGCTGAGGACAACATAGATAAGACTACCTTTAGGACCCCAGACGGTTTCTTTGAATGGCTAGTTATGCCTTTTGGGCTGACGAATGCACCCGCCTATTTTGTCGATCTGATGAGTAGGGTGTTTCGGGAGTTCCTAAATAAGTTTGTGGTAGTCTTTGTTGATGATATTTTGGTCTTCTCCAAAAGCGAAGAAGAGCATGCCCAATATTTGAGAAAAGTTTTGAAAACTCTCCGTGACCATCAGCTTAAAGCAAAGTTCTCCAAATGCCATTTTTGGAGAAAAGAGGTGAGATTCTTAGGGCATGTGGTCTCCAAAGAAGGGATAGCTATAGATCTCGCGAAGGTGGTTGTAGTGCATGATTGGCAGGTTCCTAAAAATGAAACCGAGGTGAGAAGCTTTCTTGGGTTGGCAGGTTACTATAGGAAGTTCATTAAGGACTTCGCAAAGATATCAGCCCCACTCATCAGGCTGACAAAGAAGAACTTGGCATTCTCATGGGATATAGACTGTGACATTGCTTTCCGACTACTGAAGAAGGCTCAAACAACAGTCCCAGTCTTGACCTTACCTGACGAAAATAAAGTGTTTACCATTTACACTGATGCATGCGGTACATGGCTTGGTGTGGTCCTAATGCAAGAAGGGAAAGTAGTGTGTTATAGGGATTGGCAGATGAGAGTTCATGAAAAGCACTACTCCACCCATGATCTTGAGCTAGCTGTCATAGTGTTTGCATTAAAGACATGGCGTCATTATTTACTTGAAGAGAAGTTCGAGTTATACACCAATCATAAATCTCTCAAGTATCTGTTCTCGTAGAAGGATCTCAATTTAAGGCAACAACGGTGGATGGAGTTTCTAGCTTCTTATGATTTTGAGATTTTTGTACCCCTAGGAAGGGTAATGTGGTGGCAGACACACTAAGTAGGCAGAGGGTGGCCTTGAGTCCTCTGTTTGTGGAAAGAAAGAACTTGGAGTTCATATCAGCTTTCGATTTTAGACCCTCCATTGAGATTTTGCCTGATTTGTTTGCATCCTTGGAGATATGACCGACTCTTATGGACCAGGTAGGAGCTTCGCAACAAGGTGATCCACAAATTCTAGACATCATGGATAAGCTCAGAAGAGGGGGACTTCTAGTCACCTCAGCAGATATGCCATAGATGAAAAGGGGTGGTTGCGATGAGATGGAAGGCTTTGTGTTCCTCAAACTGGAAGCTTGACAAAGGCAGTCCTAGAAGAATCCCACCATTCCAAGATGACCATTCATCCAGGCGGTGATAAGATGTACAGGGACATGAAGAGGGTTTTCTTTTGGGCTTGGATGAAGAAAGATGTAGCCGAATTTGTTTCTCAATGTTTAATTTGCTAGCAAGTCAAAGCTAAGCAAAAGAAGCCCGGTGGTTTACTTCATCCATTGGAGGTTCCTCAGTGGAAATGGGAGAGCGTCTCTATGGATTTCATAGATGGTTTGCCTAGATCGAAGAAAGGCAACACTAGTATCTAGGTTATGGTAGATAGACTCAATAAGAGCGCTCACTTCATTCCAGTTAAGAGTAAGAGGATGCATCATAGTTGGCAGCAATTTATGTCCGATAGATAGTTCGTCTTCATGGAGTTCCTTCCAGCATCGTGAGCGATCTTGACCCCATCTTTACCAGCGAATTTTGGAGGAGCTTGCAAGAAGCATTAGGTACACAGTTGCATTTGAGCACCGCTTATCATCCTCAGACCGATGGGCAAACGGAGAGGGTGAACCGAATCTTAGAAATCTTTTAAGGTTGTGTATCCTAGACTTTGGAGGGACTTGGGAAGAGCATCTTCCTTTAGTAGAGTTTGCGTATAACAACAGTTATCAGGCCAGCATCGGCATGGCACCCTTCATGTACGGACGACCCTGTAGATCACCAACTTGTTGGTGGGAATCTACAGAAAGATTATTACTTGGAGCAGATATGGTTAGAGAATCATCCGAAAAGATTGACCTTATTCGACGGCAGATGAAGATAGCTCAAGATAGGCAGAAATCCTATGCAGACAAGAGAAGGACTGGCCTCAAATTTGAAGAAGGAGACTTGGTTTTTATCAAAGTGTCACCTCTGAGGAATGTGGTTTGCTTCGGATCGGTAGGGAATTTGGCACCTAGGTTTGTAGGACCATTTCCCATAACTGAGAGGATTGGCCAAATGGCCTATAGAGTAAAGCTTCCAAAAAATCTATTTGGTGTTCCTGATGTTTTCCATGTTTCTCATCTGCGGAAGTGCTTGCATGACACCGCGGAAGTTTTTGAGCCGAGTATATTGGAAGAGATAGAAGTGGAACGGGAGGCGACAGTCAGGCGAGTTCCTTCCTGTATTCTGGGATCAAAAGTTAAGAAGCTACGCAATAAAGAGATCAAGTTGCTAAATGTTCAATGAGGAGATAACCCAGAGGATGCGACTTAGGAGACTGAAGACAAGATTCGTGCTTCGTACCATTTTCTCTTTGAGGGTATGTTCTTAACTCCTTTTTCCAAATCTTTATCAGTACTTGTTTCTATCATTTGAGTACATACTATCCATAGTATTTTCGATCTTTAGATATGAATCCTATGGATGTAAACATGTGTTTGAAACATGTTATGTTTGATGGATGCAAGTGTTTGCTAGTGGTTGCCTGTGGACGCATATACACACACATTAGGCACTCAGATTGGCTCAATCACTCTCATACTGCATATGGATGTGTGTGCATTTTCTTTTCTTTAATGGATGGAAATGGATGAACTAGCATATGGATGTTGCATTTGGATGACTGAGTACGCACACATGTAGAGCTTATATGTTATAATAAGCTTATTTGCATACATATTGGATTCATGGTACTAACATACATTGCATTAAGGAGGCCAACTGAATCAGTAGACCGCCTGATTTTCGCATTAGTGTTAGGACATATACACACACTTTTGCATATATTCATGAAAGCATTAGAAATCCTTAAGGACAATGGATGCCAGTGATTGATGGATTAGTAGATGGATGATGGATGGGAGGATATGCATTCTTCTCAACTTGGAGATTTCAAGGACGAAATCCTTTGAGTATGGGAGAATGTAACACCCCGAATTTTTAACGACATTAAAGAAGACAAATTAAAGAATAAATAATTTAATATTAAGAATTAAGGGAAACTGATTACGTCATTACGTCCGTCTCGAAATTCTGGTCAGGGTAGACACCTAGTTTGTGTAAAACAGATAACATATGAAGAAGTCACGGACGATAAAAAGTTGAAAATCAGAACCGGGTATAACTGGAGGCAATTTTGAACTGGTGCACCTATAAAGTGCGCCTAGAACAGTTTTTGGGTATTCGGGCCTTTTTCGAGTGAGTGACGACCCATGACCTGACCCAATTCATTAGGGCTGAGGTGGCATCCGAATTCTGTAACCCAGCAGCTATAAATATATCTCATATTCTTTGTTTTCTTCAAAGAGAAACAATGGTGTCCAGACTCTGCTGGATTCTGAACTGAATTAGGATCTCTCATCTTCTTCCAAAGCGTATCAAATTCTGAGATTCAAACATAGACTCAACACCTTTTCTATCATCTTAGCAATCTAATCACAGTGAGTTCTAGTTGCTTTTAGGTTTAGATAAATAATAGTGAATTATGAAAGACTGTGATTTGGATAAGTTGTAGACTTTAAATCTATGTTATTGTTAGATCTTATGCTATGTCATGATAGATCTATTTGTTTGGATCCAATTCAAATTGTTCTACTATGTTATCATTATGGATCTTGGGTTGTAACTTTTATGATATGCTATGATGTAGATGTATGTAGATCTATTCTATGTGATCTAAAATTATCATGTTAGATCTGTTCTATGTGATCTAAAATTGTCACCTTATGATTCATGTTAGATCTATCCTATGTGATCTAAAATTTGTCACCTTATGATTCATGTTAGATCTATCCTATGTGATCTAAAACTGTCACCTTATGATTCATGTTAGATCTATCCTATGTTATCTAAAATTGTCACCTTATGATTCATGTTAGATCTATCCTATGTGATCTAAATTTGTCACCTTATGATTCATGTTAGATCTATTTTATGTGATCTAAATTGTTACCTTATGTTAATGTGTTAGATCTATTTTTATGTGGTCTAAATTGTCACCCTATGGTATCATGTTAGAATTAAATCGATTGGACATCTAAAATGGCTAATTTAGATATTGTGACATCATGGTTCATTAGTTTTATGTCCACCTTATTATGATGACAATTTCATGTCCATGCTAGTATGTATGTTCACTTTATTATCATACAAGTTTATGTTTATGCCAAGATGATCATTTTAGTATATTCCCATTATTTTCCCTATTATCGTTTATGACTAGGCTATTGTCTAGCCTAGGCATGTTGCCAATTTTGTGAGGGCGCTAGTTAAGGAACGGGGGAAAAAGGGATAAAAATGGCATAATTTGAATATGAACATTTATGGACATGTAATTCAAATTATTGGGCAAAATAGGTATTGACACCTATAAAAGGAAAGGATTAATTAATTGGTAAATTAATTAAAAATGGCATAATCTGAATATGAACATTTATAGACATGTAATTCAAATTATTGGACAAAATAAGTATTGACACCTATAAAAGGAAAGGGTTAATTAATTGATTGATTGATTAAAAATGGAATTTCTAGTAATTACAATTAGGAATTGTAATTGTGCTTATGACACGAGGTTAAGTTGCATTAGTGGTGGAAGTCTTCCCGGACCCGACCGGCATATCCAGCAGCCACTAATGGTGAACCTAATGTGGGAGGTCTAAGTACGTAAATATGAATCGGGCTATGACACGAGGTTAGGCCCAACTGTGGAATAAGTCTGCCCGGACACGACCGGCATATCTAGCATCCACATGTTGTAGGCCTAATGTGGGAGGTCTGGCCCATTATGAAACCATAAATGGACATGGTAAAGAATTGGACTACTTAACCTAAGTTAATCCATAGGGATTTCATGAACTTAAATTTAAGTTGGGGGTTAAGTAAACATGGTTGAGGGGTGGGTTAAGTAAATCTGAAGAGGGGATAGGTAATAGGCCCACAAACTTAACCCGTTAAGATTATGTAATTAAAGACACCTAGTGATATACATAATCGGTGGAAATAATAAAGTTATGTAACTAAAGACACCTCTTAGGGTAAACATAACTTGTAGAATTAATATGGTTATGTAATTAAATACACCTATAGGTAAGCATAACCGGTTGGAAGATTAAGGGTTATGTATTAAAGGCACATATAGATAAGCATAACCGATAGAAATAAATAAGGCTATGTAATTAAAGACACCTAGTGGTATACATAGTCAGTGAAAACCTAGTGATGGATAAAAGACAAAGGGGAGAGCTTGTATCATATTGTGTGGGACCCATTTCAGTCAGTAACCCGGAGTAGGTATCAAACAAAGTATTCCGTACTAGGCGGAGAAGGGGCACGCTTACTGACCGATTGTAAGCGATCCAAACGTGGAGGACGATGTGGGCGGCGCAAACCGACCGGGCCATGTGCGTGCATAAGCCGGGAAGAGGGGGATAAGACGACCGTGATACCTGTAGATATGGTTGTGCACATTGTTACGATGAGGGGTTGCCACTTTAGGAAGTGATACCTCCTACTGTGGGGCCAGCACAAGGTATCTACGAGGGTTAGGGAGTCGATCGGTCAGGTAGTAGTTCGGATACATTTGGACGTATACCTAAGTCTATCACCTTATAGTTGGAGGGATCATCTCTTTCTGGATATACTAGTAACAGTGCAGAGTAATCATTAGTGAGGCATGTACACCTTATCTTGCTTACCTTGTCACACCTGCCATTTATGTAGTGATCTCCCTTATCCACTTTATATGCCTATCATGTTACTTTTATTTATCTACTGGCTAAAAGTAACTAGACTCGCCAGACTTTATGTCTGACCCTTTTGTTTCTCCTTCTTTCTTCCGTTGCCCCCCCCCCCCTCTCCAGGTTCTTAGGGAGGAAACAATCAGGCTTAGTCAGGATTCAGATATCACCTTGCTAGGAGCTATTTCTGAAGTATGGCTCAAGTCCTTATCTCTACTATGGCTTAACTCTTTCATTTAGGGAATTATGCTTTTTATTTACTTATGTACTCTGATGATGCAAGATAGAAGTTATTTTATTGTAATGGTTTTTGTGACTTATGAAATTGTTGACCACGGTATTTTTATTGAAATAAAATTTTAAATTTCCGCTGCTATCTTATTTGTATCTGTCTTGTAATTATTCTGTGTCTGATTACCTATAACACTTTACGGAACTTAATGCATTCCCTTAGTGAGTGACAATAACGGACGTGGGGTGTCACACAACCAATGCCACGTCGATTTGGTTTTCACTCCTTCCAGCCTTCCTCCATGCAGTCATGTGACTCTGTTCCTCTTCTCGTCGAGTTACGTGGGGACATCGGGAAAGGTCGATTTGCCTTTTTCTTTCCTAAGTCAAACTCCACCACGAGTATCGCGACGTGGAATCGTCACCATGGCACCACTGCTGCTCCTTCATGTGCAATCCCTTGGATCGCCTCGTCATAGCCATGCCTCCTTTTCCGACATGGTCCCCAACAACGATTTCAACCAGAAAGAGAATCAGATTGGGATTAGAACAAAAGAGAAAGGAAGAAAATTGATTTCATGAATCGACTCGTATGAAATTACAGTTTAAAAAGTACGGCGATGGATCGAGGCCTACCCAGATTCAGATTTGGAAAAAGATTGACGAGTTTTGATTAATTCAGGTGGTTGATAATTCTTGAAAACAAGTTCGACTCGAGTGGTAGTAAAAAGTAAAAGTAAAATAATGAGTGTGGGCCAGCTTTATATAGTAAAACAAAGTGACCCTTCGTGTTCTCTTGAAGTGACAGTATACAAAAGTGACGGATCGACACATCGATCCGAAATGAACACCGACCCGAGGGGAGCATCGAACCGAATCAAGTCGACTTAAGTATATATATATAATTCTACGAGTCGACGTGTAACACCCCATATGTTGAATAACTTGCTATAAAATAAAACAGGGCAGAATTAAATTTTAAAATCTGAATCAGGGGAAACGGGCTATGCCATTGCGTTCGTCTCGGAAAAATACGCCAAATAGAGTCCGAGTTTTCGAAAATCGGAGTCTGTATGACCCAGTTAAGGCCCGAAGAAGTTTTCAGAAATTCAAAACAGATTTAAAAACAGAAATTTCACATTTCAGAAGAGGCGGGAAAAATTCCCGCCAGGCAGAGGGAGTCGACCCTAGGGTCGACATGGGTGTCGACCCTAGGGTCGACCCAGGGGTCGACACAGGTGTCGACCCCCCCTATCGGTCTGTGTGACCTGGGTGCAGCCTGAAGAAGTTTGGGCTGTGTCTGGTGGCTTGTGATGAAATCTGACGGCTCTAACCTAATCTAGGGTTAATCTAAGGGCCTAAACTACATCCTAATTCTATAAATACACCCTAAGACTACCCTAATTCATACTAAAAATAGATACAACGTCGTTATGCCGTCAAATTGCAACTTGAAGGAGCCTCCATCAAATTAAAGAGGAAGATAGCTTCTCAAATCAACCGCTAATCAACTCTAGCAACTTAATCCTCTTTATTGAAGTGCTAATCAACAAGTTGTGAGTTTCTATAGCCTTAATGACCAATTGTTGAAATAATTATGATAGGATATAATGAGGTTATGGCTATGAATGTGGATCAATGCAAGTTATGCAAGTTATATGTTATGTGTTTATGATGCTATGCAAGTTATGCAAGACATATGCTATGTGATCATGATGTTATGCAAGTTATGCAAGTCATATGCTATGTGATCATGATGTTATGCAAGTTATGCAAGTCATATGCTATGTGATCATGATGTTATGCAAGTTATGCAAGTTTTAGGCTATGTGTTCATGATGCTAGTTATGCAAATCGCTATGATAAACATTGATCCATTATGACACCATGTTATGCAAGTTTGGTGTATGATTATATGCAAGTTCATATATGATATGTTATGCAAGTTTGGTGTATGATTATATGCAAGTTCATATATGATATGTTATGCAAGTTTGGTGTATGATTATATGCAAGTTCATATATGATATGTTATGCAAGTTTGGTGTATGATTATATGCAAGTTCATATATGATATGTTATGCAAGTTTGGTGTATGATTATATGCAAGTTCATATATGATGTGTTATGCAAGTTTGGTGTATGATTATATGCAAGTTCATATATGACATGTTATGCAAGTTTGGTGTTTGATTATATGCAAGTAACATGTGCAAGTTTACACCTTTGTATGATATGCATACATATGCAAGTTAACCCCTTTGAATGTCATACATACATATGCAAGTTTACCCCTTTGTATGACATAAGTAACTTATGCAAGTTAACCTCTTTATGACATATGTGATTCATGCAAGTTTGGGTTGATTATTTATGCTAGTTGGGTTTGATGCTATATGCATGTTGACACCTTTAAAACCCATGTTGATGCTAATGTTATGCAAGTTGAACCCATTGTATGTGTGATGAATCTTCCCTTTTAAGTATGTCATGTTAGCGAATTACGTGGGGAACGATGGGGTTAATATTCATGTTAATGAAATGGTGTGAAGTTGGTATGATTATGCATACCATAAAGTGGATGGACATAATTGAGTCAATTATGTACATCGTTAAATTTGTAATTAATTAGGGATAATTAATACAAATTATGGGGGTGATTAATTAGGTGTAATTAATCGACTAAGACACGAGGTTGGACCCTTTTGTAGCATAAGACTGCCCGGAACCGACCGGCAAATCTAGCGGCTACAAATGATTGGCCCAATGTGAGAGGTCTTAGGCACAAACTAAATACGTGACAAGTGTAAAGACACGAGGTTAGACTCGGTTATGGCGTAAGGCTGCCCGGACCCGACCGGCAAATCCAGCTGCCATAAAAGATAGTCTAATGTGAGAGGTCTTTACAACGGTTACGTTCTTAATCAATTAAGAAACACTTAACCAGATAAGCATGTAGTGGGGCATGAGGGGTTAAGTGGGTGCCTTGGGTGGCATGTGGAAATCAAGTAAGTGCCTTGGGTGGCATGTGGAAATCTAGTGGGTTGCCTTGGGTGGCAATAGAAAATACGATTAGAATACTTAACCAAAGTGGAACATGTAATTAAATATGATTAAAAAGGGTTAAGTAAGTGCCTTGGGTGGCATGGGGAAGATCTAGAGGTTGCCTTGGGTGGCAATAGAAGATAAGATTAGAATACTTAACTAAAGTGGAACATGTAATAAAACATGATTAAAGGGTTAAGTAAGTGCCTTGGGTGGCATGGGGGAAATCAAGTAAGTGCCTTGGGTGGCATGTGGAAATCTAGTGGGTGCCTTGAGTGGCAATTGAAATATGATTAGATGACTTAACCAAACTTTAAACATGTAAGTGGACATGATTACTAAAAAGGGTTAAGTGGGATACACTAGAAGTGACAAGCTTAGGTGGGTAGCTTGTGGGGGCCCATTTCAACCAGTAACCCATATGTATCTTATTGGGCTCGACCCATGTCGAGGACGGGACACGCGTACTGGGCTTGACTATAAGAGGCCAAAACGGGTTAGCGGTGGCAACGCAAGTCCAACGGGTTTCATATGCGTGTGTGGACCCGGGCTGGTAGATAAGACGTTGTTGCATCGTGTAGGTATAAGCCGTGCACCATTGACTGTATCGGGTTGCCACTTTGGGGAGTGATACACCCCACTGTGGGGCCAGCACGGGTATCTACGTTAGGGAGCCGATCGAATGGGAGTAGTGGGTACACCTAGTGGAGATAGGGGCAGACGGCACCTATGTAGTCAGCTAGGGGTACACGAGGCTACTATTAAGATTACTAAGTACAGGGTACACCTAGTGGAGATAGGGGCAGACGACACCTATGTAGTCAGCTAGGGGTACACGAAACTACTAGTTAAATTTTCTAAGTTCTTGGGTGGGTAGATCTGGTGTGGTGCAGTGTAGGAATTACCCTTGGGTGGGTAGATTTGGTGTGGTGCAGTGTAGTAATTATCCTTGGGTGGATAGGCGCGTTTTACCGTTATCTTAGTTCATCCTAAGTCTAGTTGGCTGCTTAGTGTAGTCATTTATCCCCAGTCGTACCGTACCAGGTTTATATCATACCCTAATTACTTTAATGATTGTATTGTTAAAGTTATAGGGCTCACTCAGACTTATGTCTGACCCCGTTGTTTTTATCTTTTTCCCAACCCTCAGGTTATCAGTGTGGGCCTGGAACTAGTGGGCTTTGATCAGATTGCTTTATCTATCTTTTGGAGCTTGGACTCTTGAAGTAAAGCTCGGTTATCTTTTCTATTATGGCTATTAGTATGTAGCGGGATTATGTACTTATGTTTTAACGAGATGGATATTTTGTACTTGACTCTTGTTGGTTTTTGATATGTAACCAAACATGTTTACCTTCTGCTGCAATGAAATGATGTTTTAAATTTCAAGTATTACTAATATCTGTCTTGTTGTAAATTTTCTGTTCTATATTCACATAAAATACTCCACCGAAGTTAAGGCATTCCCTTAGTGAGTGACCTTAGCGGGTGTGGGGTGTTACACGACGCTGACCCGAGAACCCAAAATTTACATGTTTCACGTGATTCTGACGATCACGATTTAACAACATCTCGTATTGACTTACATGAATTTTTTTGGTCTGACCGGACCATGGGCACGACTAGTGCAAAGTGGTAACATCGCTCGGCAACGACCTATATGTGTGATGTCACTTTGGGAACCAACGATTCGACGCAATGATGGATCGACGATTTTTTACTACCGACAGCATAATCCAAGTACAATGGCAACTTAAATGGACACGATTATTCGTCATTACTATTCACAGATCGAATAATCTCTATGGAATTGTTGTTCAATGGATCACAAAGCACATCTCATCTACAACGCGACGTACTTTGGTGGGAAAAGTGTTGACCAATCTTTTGGGAAGGCCGTCAAAATTGTATAGATTTTTGTAGACTGAACTTAGAGACACATCTCCAAAAGCCTTCGGGTCGACCAAGAGTCTCATCGACCTGAACCTCCCTGGAAAGCAAAGGCCACGTACCTCTAAAAGCTCAGCTCGAAGTACCTTCGGGTCGACCAGAACCTAAGTCAACCCGACCTAGAAACCTTGCACATGAACGAAGGTTGTAGGCTCGATCAACAATCGGGTCGAATAGGGTATATGTCGACCCAACCAACAATGGATACATGCAAACGCAGAGGCTTTGGCTCGACATTAATCCCGGGGTAAGTAGAATCCCGGGGTCGATTAAGTCGAGCCAAGCTCGCTCCTGCAACAAAATATCTTTGCTTTGACCCTATCTATGCTCTGATATGACCGCTTCTGCTACTTTAGGGTACAGGATCTGCAGGCACTTGTCCATATCTTACCGGGTTGGGCCCTTTTACCCGAAAAGTAAGCTACTTCGGTCATTCCTACAGTCTTGGGATGGATGTCACGTGTCCTAGTCGACCCGAGAACTATAACATCCATAAATAGTCCTACAAAGCTTCAAAGAAGGGACTTTTTTAGTCATTCTCTTGTTATTTGAGTATTATTACAGCATTGTACTCGAGATTAACCATTAATGTTATCATTTGTAATCAGAGTTAGTGCATAATCAAGAAATTATAAAGTGGACGTAGGCTTGTTCAAGCTAAACCGCTATAAATTCATGTGTGATTACATTGATCCTCATTTTTCATTTATATTTTTCGTTTACTTCTCCACATTCTTTTTTTTTAGTGTTGTGTCACTTTTTGGTATTAACAATAATGTCGTTATATTTAGCAATTTCTTTGGTTTATTTTTTTCTTAAACTTCGTCTTTCAAGCCAAATATAAAATTTGGTATCGTTCAACCGAATTTTTCTTCACAATTTATCATTTTTCTTAAGTACTTCGCTTATATATTAATGGAAAAAAATATCTTATATTCATTCTATTTTACTATTATTTAACTGGTAGATGATAGCTAAAATCAATGAATATTAATTTTATCATCGTTAATTTTGTATTACATGAATGAGATCATTCGATAACAACACACTACTGTCAACTTCCAACCTCTTTCGTTTGTCCATTTTCTCTTCTCATCATTTCATCCCTCCCGCCAATACCAAAAGTGAGAACTGAAGATGTCCACAACACAAGCCTCGTATTAAAGCGGCAGCATTCCGAATATAAAAGTTCATACTTGCTTTAAAAAACTGCTGCACCAAGCAAACAAAAACACGCCATTATTTACAAAATTGTCAGGATATCAATTCTCACACTACGATCTTTTATTAAGAAACACCCAACATCCAATACGATCTCTCTTTTCTCCTTGGTAAACAAATTATATCTTCTGTCCAATATCAACGACGTTCTTCTCAAATATAAAACCACTCCAAAACCAAAAAAAAAGAAAGGGAAAAAAAAAGAAAGGAAAACTACACAGACTCATCTCCGAACTTCCTTCTAATCTCATGATCGCTAACAGTCCCACCCGATAATCCTCTTGCCCATTCCAAAATTTGCTTCCCCTTGCCCGTTCTTAACGGACCAGAGCTCGGGTATCTCTTAAACTCCATCGCATTACTACTAGAACCACTAAACATACCATATTTCTCCAGCACGGTATCTTCTTCTAAACTCACTCCACCACCAACTTCAATTACATTCATACTATCTTCATAGTTTTCATGGCCATACACTAGTTTCAAGGCCTGGACTACTTCTCCCATGTATGGCCTTTGAGACACTTCTGGCTGCACGCACATTGAAGCTATGGCAGCCACTTTGGCTATGCTATCAAATGGAACGCCACATCCGTTTAGTTTTGGGTCTATGAGGGTCTGTAGTCCTTCTGGGCTTGTGAGAAGAGGACGGGACCATGTGACTAGGTTTTCTTGACCCAGTGGCCTTAGCATGTCTACTGGCTTCCTTCCTGTTAGAAGTTCGAGAAGGACCACACCATAGCTGTACACATCGCTCTTTACTAAGAGGTGTCCTGTCATTGCATATTCCGGTGCCACATAACTAGGGGGAAAAAATAGAAATGCAGGTTAGTATTAATGAAAATTATGCATGTCGAAAAATATGTATGTTGTAAGTTGTAACCCTTAGGGGTTAGCCCATCTGGTCATGACATGTATATGTCAAAAGATGAAGGATTGACCGAGTTCAAAACCTCAATCTTCAAATGACATGTCTTTGTGTTCCCATTTGATTTCAACCCTTGATTAGTAAATCATCCACCTCTCACGTAATGTAGAGAGTTTTCGTAATAATAAAAACACGGTGATGAATTGATGAGACTAAAAAAGTCACAAGGGGAGATTTTTTTTTTTTTTAAAATGATCAGATGATATTTGAAATCAGATAGGTTCTGATGCCAAGCATAAATCTCTTTGAATATCCAGTGTATCCAAGTATTAAAAATAAATATGCTAAATTGGGGGATCCGATGTTGTACCCGAAAGTTCCCATGACACGAGTTGAAATGTGCTCATTTTCCTGGAGAACAGCCGTTCGTGCAAGGCCGAAATCGCAGAGTTTGGGTGTGTAATCATGTTCCAGTAAGATGTTGCTTGATTTGAAATCACGATGTATGATATGAGGGTTTGTATCTTCGTGCAAATATGCTAGACATCGAGCTGCGCCAAGCGCAATCTTCATTCGGGAATTCCAGTCCAGCGGTGAACTTTCCTTCTCCGCTCCTGGATTAAAATCACAATGTTCATTTTATGATGGCTATTGTATAACCAATGCACACAGTAATCAAAAAAACAATAATGGATATTAATTGTTAAGTAGTAGTTGGACAAGGATTTCAAATGTGGATTCAAATCATTGGTTGTTTAATTCAACATTTAAATAGAAAATGGATTTAAGTTATAAATCGTAGATTCAAAATATTTATAGTATAAATGTGTACATCTTTTTGTATGCTTGGAATTTTGCACTGTATAGGTAATTAAATGGCATTAAAGATCGTAGATTCTTTATTTAGATTCTTTATTTTTTTCACATTAATATTCATATAATCAAAACGAATTTTAATGCTTGAGCTATTGCATTTTAACCTAAAACTTAACAAATAGAAGTTTGCAACTATAAATAAACAACAATATAGATACTTAATTTTAGAGTTCAATCCTAATCATTATTTATTGTTCATCCATAAAAGTATAAATGATAAAAACCATAAATAAATAAAATCTAAGCACTTGATAATATATAAAAATGATTCAGTCCTCTAAAGAATTCATAATTCATTTTCTAATCCGCAGTGACACATATTTTATTATTTTCTTGCTCCCTTTATTTGTCTTCTTTTTTTTTTTTTTTTTTTTTTTTTTTTTTTTTTGAATTTGTTCAGGATGGAAACCGACCGGAGTCGTAAAACTCTCCCTAATGCACTTAGACTGGTCCGCGAGCACTACATAAGTGACTGATATTCGCGTATGCACATGGTAAACTCTTAGCATTGCATTTCGGGTTTCTAACCAGCTCCACTTTTACCACGGCGCCACGTCCTTAACCGCTGGGCTATTGCTACGGAGTTTTGAAATTTTTTAGACTTTTGAAAATGATCTTTGATCAATTCTAGATGGTAACGATCTCTACTACAAGCAGTAGAAAATCATGTTAGTTATTAGTTTATATATTTATTTTCTTCTTAAATTGGTCCACAAAATTTATTGGAGTTCAGTGATGACAATTCAAACTTTTTATTCGAGTAGCAATTGAGGAAATCAATTGTGTGGCTCCGGATCATTGTTTCAAAACAACATTCCCTTAACATTCCAACACTGAAAGTGAAAAATAAAAAAACGCCAACTTTCAAAAAAAAAAATCCTTTCCATTATATAATTGAAGTTTAATAATCTAGGTTAGTACAATTAAGGCTAAAATTTCTTGAGTTGTCTGCCTCAAGTGTGCGAGGCGTGTAATTTGCATGCTTTATTTATATACACCTTACATGTCTCCACTTGCTCAGGCATAAGCCTTAGATTCAAATGTAAAAAGCCTTTATTAGACAGGTTCAAAGTGTTTTATTTCTCATTGCCTTGAAGCGTTCCTAGAGGCGGGTATCAAGATGGATTTTTTAAAAGAATGGATGTTATACATGTATATACTCAATAAAAGGCTGAGTTTTTTTTTTGTCGGGCAGGGGGGTGGGGGGGGGGGGGGGGGTTGATAGCATTGTAAAATCACATATGTACCAACTCAGCCATTGTTTGTTCTGTTATTATATTACAAAATCAGATGTCATAGTTCAAAAGTCAATTCAATAATAGTTTTCATGAAAAAAGATCACCGATAAGAGATGTAAGATGTTAAAGCTGAAAGAGAAAGAAAAAAAATGATGGTTTGTAAGAGAAATGAGTTGTAGTCAATTTACCATACAAATGAGATTCCACGCTGCCATTCGGAACAAGTTCATATATCAAACAATGCATACATCCTTCTGTGCAAATACCAAGCAACTTGACTAAATTTTTATGATGCAAGCGACTGAGTATCTCAACCTCAGCTAAAAATTCTCTGATCCCTTGTTGATCATCCCTTTTAAGTACTTTTATGGCAACTGGAATTCCACTTTCAAGAACACCTTTATACACAAGCCCAAAACCACCTTCTCCTATTACTCCCGAGTCTTCAAAATTGTTTGTAGCATTTTCTATTTCAGATAAGCTGAATGATTTAACTAACCCTATATGAGCTGCAATATTTGACCTCCTTGATATTGATCCAGAACTAATCTTGCTCACAAATTTTGAGAAACCTACAGCTGTGAAATGAAGATATATCATAATGGGTTACAGATGTTAGTAACATACAAAATTACAGGAATTAAGCTTAATGTAGATAAAATCGTACTTGATGATTTTGCATAGGGTGGAGATGAAGTTTGAGAAACTGAAACATTATCGCTTGCGTGAAGTCTATGTCGTAAATATAATGCTAAAGCAATGCCAGTACATAGTACCAGAGTTGTAATAGAAGATAAAACAACAAGAACTAATAAGTTGTTTCCATGTTTTTCTTTGCGATTATTCACATCAGCAGCAAAGGGATGTACTACCATTGGATTATTTCCATATCCATAGCCCTGTACTTGTGCATGTGGAGAAGATGGAAGACCTGAGAGAACAACACAGTAATCAGGGTACCAATGAGGGGTAGCATGATGAGTGAAATAGATGCAAAACACATGGTTGATATGGCCTGTACAGCTATTATTAGCATAAATAAATAAATAACACTCAAATATGATGTTTTAAACAGTGCAAACACATTATTTCAAAAATGTAAATGTATACTTCAAAATGACAGTTTCTACCACATAGGTAGAAAATGATTTACTTTTATAATTAGATTTCGAAGCAGAGGAAATTTGTAATAAATTTTGAAAGTGGTCCACATGGGTAGAAGTCGATTGATTATGATTTCTCACCTGGGTAGAGGACAGATAAAACATCATAATCGCCAAAGAATGGAGCTTTAATAAAAACTTTCTTGTACCAAAACTTCTCAAAGGTCGTCAATGCTGTGATGTTATCAAACTTTTCACCACGTGGGACAAGATTAATAAGTATTACAGTCTTTTCTGGCTCCCCACTTGCAGCATTTGCTCCCATAATACGAACTTGACTTAGCTCCATCGAAACCCCAACTGCAATCTCCTGAGCAAGCTCCGCAACCAAAGGGAAGAATGAATACAATGCAACACCTACTTTAAGGCCAACTTTCATTGGCAATACACATGAACATGGGCATCCAGGAGGTGTATTTGTTAGTGGCTCTGTACAGGTAGTAGAGCTGCAATCTGCATGTGTAGGTCACTTGTTAATTTTCACATAATCAAGTACATTAGTTTACGCAAATAATAAAGTAATATGAGGATGCAATTATAAGATGATACCCAAATTAGGAGGTGGAGGCGGCAATGATTTCACAGGATGAGGCAATGGTGAAGTTGGATGCTTTGGAAAAGATTTAGCGTGCGATGGCATTGGTGGTTTATACGGTGCTGCATATAATACAAACTTGAGGTAACATTAATATAATCGAAACGAATGGAAAACGTATATGAATGCTATCGATATAAATTTACCAGAAACATATGAATCTGATGGCATGGGTGAAGGCGAAGGCGGATGCTTTGGGGCATGAGCAAGAGAGGCAGATGGGCCTATTTGAACAAAAAAAAGAGGGAAAAACATTAAATGATTATGTATAAAAAATTATTATTTTAGACTTAAGCCTATGATATGTTGCACCTTGATTATGAGAGGGATGTCTATGATGCCCTTTTTTTCGCTTGTGAATATATGGAGAATGCAATGGTGCTATCAAAGACAGAAACCGAAGATGCAAGTTAAATGTGCAAATTGGGTAAATACACGGTAAAATCGAGCATTATAGGCATGAAGGGATTAAATACCTTTAGAATGTGAATGGTACTGATGAGCAGGTAATCCACTTGGAGGTACAGCAACTGCCATGCCTGAACTCTTCCCTTGCTCTGATGAAAGACTCACTGATGGTGGACAAACACACACAACCAAAAAAAATATTACAAATCTGCCTAATTAACTGCTTATACCAGATTAGTGCTAGTTAATTAACTGGATTGCACTTATCCCTATTGTGCTCTTGAGTTTGCACAAGGATCACACATTCTAATTGTACCAAAGATCATACGGAGAGAATGGGTTTACTTTGAATTGTATGAGTTATATAAATTACATTGCAACAACCAGTGTTGTATTGCAAAGAAAAGGTCAAGTAATTGACAGTGCGCTTAGTCTACTCAATATATGTTAATTACCACTACAAAAAAAAAGGAAAGAAAGAAAGATATATAGTGATTAAAAATGGGAAATCATTGATGGAGAAAGTTTCTTCTTTTTGTATTTGCACCATAATGCTGATCATATTTTCAAAGATCCAGAGAAGAAATTCCTAATATATGGACAACTGTGACAAATTAAGAAGTATGTCTGCAAATTATAACAAAGCAGAGCCAAAAAAAAAAAAAAAAAAAAAAAAAAAAAAAAAAAAAAAAAAAAAAAAAATCAAAGAATATGGCCACATTTGTCCCAATTCCACAAGCACATTCTTAACCGACAGAAAATTAGCAGCTCTAACACATATAATAGCACTTACCATTAGAATCATGGTTGCCAAAAAGACCAATTGCAATACAAAATATCCACAGGCATGCCATGACGCTACTTCTGTCTTCTTCCAAACGCACAAAATCTAAGCTTTCTATGCAAATCTCATCTCAGTCCAACAAAATAACTCAGAAGATCTTTGAATGAATAGGACCCACAGGCTATAAATGGCATCCATATACAAAGGAGACATACTTACTAAGGCCCATGTCCTATAATTTGAAGTAAATAAAACCCAATTTGTAAAAATTGATTCTTGATGGAAAACAAACACAATGCATTTTCATGGGAATGATGGATCTTTTGTTTTCAAGGAAAGACAGAGGAGAAGCTTCAATCGAACAAGCACTAGTCGCAAACTTACAAATTATAGTGGAATTATTGTAGTAAAATAAGTAAAAAGAAAAGAAAAAGAAAAGTTGAGGTTTTATGAAGCTACCAACTACTTTGTTGGAGTAAAATTTGAGTGTCGAGGACTACAATCTTTTTTATAGATTCTTTGTTTGGATCTGGGGCTGCCTAAAATAAGCTGGGAGAGTACAGAAACAGAAAGCGAGAGAGCTGTCAGCAAATTTAAATCAATTTAATCTTACAGTTTAGGATGGTTTTAAATGTATTTTGTTGGCTGGCAGATCTGAGAAGAAGAGGCTGAAATTTTATCATTTTATGTCTGGACAGAGCATTTTGTTTAGTTGGTGTTGCACGGTGGTCCACCATTAGAAAGTGGTATTGCAGGCGGCAGCTGCAATGATGCAGCCTCTGCGTATGGGCAAAGGCATGCTTTATGATGCATTCTAAGCAATACCCTTAAAACCATCCGACTCCAAACAATATTAAAAATAATAATTATTTCCGACTAGCATTTCGGCACATGTTTCACGTGCCACGATGAAATGTGCGTAATGTATAAATTAAATTTTTACAAATTGTTTATGTAACATATTCAAAAAAATTACTCATATAAAATTTAGTTGTTTATTTACGTCGAAATTATACGCAATTAGTTTGAATTTTGATTGTATTTTGTAATATTTAGTTTTCTTTTAGCTTAGATTTTTAGTTTAAACATTAACTAATAAACAGTGAATTTGTAAAGACAATTTTTATGTTAGATTGTATTTTTAAATCACACTAAAATTTGAAAATACTGCAAAGTGATACATGAATTTGTAAAGAAAGTTAACATTAGATAATATTTTTAAGTGATATTAAAATTTAAAACTATTTGTATAATGCAGTTTTGAATTGGTAAATGAAGCTAATTTATTAGATCTTATTTTTAAAAAGATTTGAAAATATTTATTAGATCCTAATTTTATGAAAACAAGATGATGACCAAGTAAACCTAAATCAAGTTAATGACAAACCGTCCACCCCGAAATCCAAGTACCACTCTTTTGAACAAACTGCACCTCATACTCCTCTCCTCCTCACCCTCCCCCCCCCCCCCCTTTTGGAAACCTCCTCCCACGACCAACTTGCCACTCCATTTTTTCCCTTTCCTATGTTAAATCATCCTTCCAATGACCTAATCAACTTCATTTCTCCCCACAAAGACAATCTCAGCAGTAGTAAGGATATCTTTTTTCTAACTCCCTCTTTCTTCCATTGTTTTTGACTGTTTAGTAAGTCTTGCTCTTGTACAAGAAGCATGACAAAAGACCTCGCCAACTTTAGGCATTTTACTTAATAACGCAAAACATAGGCATATTGTAACAACCCGCTCGGAATGGACCTGGATCTCAACCCAGAAAAGGCTCATTGGAATTTAAAGTTATTCTAAATGGATTGTTAGTTCCTATAAGTAATACATAAACAAAGACAGTGTAAAACCGAAATTATAATCTCACAGCGGAAGAGATAAAATATAATAACTGAAAATAGATATACCATTAAATAAAATCAAAATAATGTCAGTTACATCAAATTTCAATTGTCATATCAAAGTACATCAATAATAATATCCCTTGATTACAATTGCCAAACATGATAATAATAAAAATAAGCTATAGAATCTCCTTCGTCGGTCTCCATGACTCCATCACTCAAGCGTTACCACCTACCAAGCTGTTTATTTGTTATGAGGAGTGAGGTCAGTACAATAAGTACTAATGAATGAAAAATCACAAAAGTTCAGGCAATGTCTATTTCTTATACTTGGTAGTATGAATCTATCAAATTATGTCTATGCAAATTCAACACACAATTACAAATAGTAATTGGGCGGATTTCTCTGAAGTCACTTAAGGCTCACGTACTTATGTAAGAGTACATGTCTATTGTCACTTAATTACCCTACGAGGCGGAATATCATTTGGTGACTTAAGGTCATTATCTTTATTTAATTATGGGTGAATTTCTACATCACTCAATACCCTATGGCGGACCCTAGTCACTTAAGACCTCGTCTTAACGTTATCAAAAATATTTCTTTTGTAATACAAGAAATAGTAATATGTCACTTAATACTGGGTGAAGACGGACACTTATTGCCATTTAAGACCTCTTCAGAGGACCCACGCATTACTATTTTACTTACATTACAGGTGAACTCTTAGCCACTTAATTAATGCCTCCCTTAGACTGACGATCCCTTAGGAACTCTCATTTGCTTGTACTTAGGTATGTCCTCACATACCCCCCAGATAAGAAGCGGATAACTTTCAGAGAACTACACTACTCATACGTCTATCTTTTTACTTAAGATCATTTAATACCGTGTAAAAGAAAGGCAGACCTAATGACCATTTCAAAACTTAATAAGGGCTGGCCCTATGACTATGGTCCTGAACCAAGGGGTGAACCTTAGGAAACGGACCTAGTCCTAACCACTTAATACCCCCATATTAAAGCGACTGCTTCTAGATGCTGGATTTATCACGCAGTTTTGGGCAGACTTCTACTGCAAGTCGGATTTAACCTCGCGTTTTTATGTACTTATTATAATGGCTCATGACACCAAGACCTCTCACACTGACCCGACTTACTTGTAGATGCTGGATATGTCGGTCGGTTCCGAGTAGACTTTTACTACAAGTTGGGGCTAACCATGTGTATATGTATCATTAATATTAATTAATACTCGCATGCGTAAAATTTTCCTATAGGGACATTTAAAATTCTAATTTTGTAATTTAACGAATTTAATATGCATTTGTAATACGTTAATTATTCTATAAATAGTATAAACGAAATGTAAATTGGGCGCACGTATAGAAACGTTCTAAAGGTAGAAATGTCAATCCTAACTACAAAATTTGAGGTTTACAAGTTTATTTCGCTAACGTTATCATAGCACAAAATGTATTTCCACATTCAATTAATAACAGGGAAATAGCAAATACATACAGAATAACTTGTAACCTAGGTTTAAAAGATTACTTTAATAATGAAATGAAGACAAGGTGTAATATGTCAAATATATGTATAATCCTTTCTGGTATAACTTCACTTTTTATATGATATTTATATAAAAACTTAAGACTTTGGTGATTTGTGTTATAATACATTCGAATTGTTTATTAAAAATAGATGTTTAAACCTATTTAAATTATAAATACCAAAATCTTATGCTTTTGCACATATACGAGATTTATAATTTACAAGAAAGTAAATCAGACCATTATCAAGACCGTGCAACATCCAAAAGTCTTAGATCCAAAAATCTTATGCTTTTGCACATACATCAATGATTGACCATTCCTATAAATTATAGGAATTTGTGTGTGTGTGTGTCTATATATATATATATATATATATATATATATATATATATATATGTGTGTGTGTGTGTGTGTGTGTGTGTGTGTGTGTGTGTGTGTATGTATGTATAGTTTTTGTGAAAATACAAACCCATTTAGGCGTAATAATCCAAAGTTACACTATCAAGATATAGAGAACAGTAAATTTATACAATTTGCACTCACAATAACACGAGGAGAAGGATGAAGATGCTGTGTAGAATCATTTTCTTGATTGTTTTCTTGTGGTTATCGTTATTCAAACTTCCTTCTCATCCACTATATACATATATATATATATATATATAAGAATTTGATTAAAGTCTTATATATATATATTCTAATTCCATACCATTCAAAGAAAAATAGATTAAAAAGGTAGAGAAAAAGGTTAAAGAAGAAGAAGAATCCTAACCTTTGTAATGACCCGCATTTTACGTATCGGAGGATCGTAAAATATTTTTATTTTATTCCCTGAGGATCTGATCATTCTCATATTTTGATATGTTGGTTATGGGGATGTGAGACATATCCATATTTTTTATCAATTTTATTTGTGACCAATTTACCCCTATCAGTTTTGTATAGGGAATAACTTTTGATTGGAATCAAATCAGGTGCTAAGATTGATTTTATTGGAAATGAATGATGTTTCCAATCCCGTAGAGTGGTCACATTAAAGATTTGGTTCAGCGATTTGGGAGAAATCGCTATTTTAGTGCTATACAATTTCTGAGCAGGTTAACCAATCATTAATGAGCTTATTTGGTGTGGCCCATTAGTGGGCTGGTTGGAGGCTATAAATAGGGGGTTAAAGGAATGGAGAATGTTTTACTTTCTTCATTCTAATGTTTTACTTTCTTCATTCTCTCATTTGGTTGAGCTCGTGATCCTCCTTGCTCAATCAAATACATCTTTCCTCCATTAAAATCTTAGATCTACCTTAGAAGATTGAAGATCTACATCAAATAAAGGTAAATCTACATCAATAGAGAGAAGATCGCATAAAATTGAGGGATTTAAAGATTGTTCTTCACTGTCCAAATTAGAGATTAGTTTATTTCAAGATAATTTGAAGATTTGGTTAGTGATAAGCATCTCTCACACGGATTCAATCAAGTATTTGGGTTGTATGATCTTATTTTTCATCATTTCAAGTAGTTGTCACCTAGATCTACATCATAATAAGTATATTTTCATTTTAATCACCATAGGATCTAATCTAGCAACTTAAATCGGTAATTCTTATGTTAATTCATATGTATATGCAAGTTAATATACATTATTTGTTTATTCATTGTTTTATCATGATTTGGTGAGTTTCATATGGTTGTATGATGAATAATTATTGTGCAAGTGTTGTTTGATAGTTGTATGAAGTGTTGATGATTGAATTGGTCGATTCGGATGAGTTGCATGCATCAATGTTGTCGTTTGGTGACGAATTGGTTGAGATTTGAGATGGATCTGTCAAGTTTGGAGTCGGGTCATTTGACTTATTGCCCAAAAATTGTGGATCGACCAAGTCTTGGGGTCGTTGATAGACCAGGTCGTTGGTGCCAAATGGGTCGGTTGGAGTCGGGTCATTGGAACTTGATGGATTAGAAGGGCATGATCGGGTCGTTCAAGATCTGATGAGTCGGTTCGTTTATGACCTAATGAGTCTGGTCGTTCATGACCTAATGAGTCGGGTCGTTCAAAGACCTGATGAGTCGAGTCGTTTCAATTTTTTATTGATTGGACAGAAGATACTATGGCATTTAACAAACGTTTTGGATGGGAATTCAAGTGCTATGGTATGTTTTCATAGCGGAAAGGCTGAAGTGCTATGGATTGAATGTCGACCAAAAGTGAGGATTATTTTGGTTCGAGAAAGGACGTGGCTTCGAAGTGAATTCAGGGACTAATATTCGAAGTGATATGAAGTGTTTGTTTTTCGGTGAAATACAACGAATATGCAGACGACTCAAGTTTGTTTTGAGATCGTGGATAATTATTGCTCAAGGATGTTCGAGCTTATGGAGAGTCGCCGGTGATGGCGGCCAGAGATATGGAGGCCGAGAAATTATTATTGTCGTAGGTTCTAGCGGACTCAAATCAGGGGTATAATATGGACGCCTACAAGACCGGTCGAATGGTCGAGTACCCTAGGCATTCATGATGGGCCTAGAGATACGAGTCACGATGGCATATGGAGTTTTTGCTAGAACCGGGGTTACCATTAGCCCCTGACAAATGGCATGTCATAGCCGTCATACGATTAACGGAGGTTTCAAAGTAGGATAAGAGGTGATAGCTGGAGTCATGGATGTTGATTGCTTTGCTTGTATCGTCTTGTGTGGATTGTTCGACATCGAAGGAGACATCTCTTAGGTGCTTGTCTGATGTTGGTCTAGGCCTTCGAGGTTCGTGCTTGGGAGATGTTAATCTCAATTAGGATAGTCTACACTGCATAATTAATTGCTATGTCTACTATGTTTTTTATCTTGCTTTTTTGTAAAGGATATCACTGTAAAATGTGAGGGGAAACGGTTTGGGTTTCTTCTCTGCTGTTGAGTTGGTAGATTAGCCGATTGATCTACCTATTTCTCATATACTTTATTGATGATGTTAGATAGCTGTTTTATCGCTCATTAAGACTATTGTCATACTCAAGGTTTTATGTTTCCCTCTTATTACCTTAGGTTGGTCATCCATGTTTTGAATGGGCAGACTGAGTGGCAGGTAGTAAATCTTGACGAGGACGATGCTGTAGAGTGATGAAGAGCAGGAGGCTAGCATATTATTTCCTACATATTATTATATGTTTCCACTATTATGGTTATTATGATACTCTAAGTGATTGTAGTGAGGCTTTTTGTACAGAATTTGATAATGTATTCCTTTGGTACCGTGGATATCCTTTTGATGATAAGAAAGTTTAAAATTCAATGCAATTATGCTTCACTACTATTTCCTGTTGTATCTATTCTATTATATTTTATCCTTGCATTGTGTGTTATACGACAGATTTCGGTTGTTCTTATCTTACCTTGATGATTGACCATAGCTGCCTGGCATACCTTTAAGTGCATTATTCCTCTTGTTAAGTGCGGGAGTTATAGGCGGTCGTCACATTTGGTGTCAGAGCTCTGGTTAATCGATTTTTGCCAAAGTTCAGAGACGTAATTTCGTATAAGAGACGTATTTGTAGATTTCTGATGGATGTATACTATATATTAGCATATAATACAATAGCATTTGAATTTCATTGCAGTTTATCTCATACATGGACTAATCATTCTATTTTTAGATTTAGAATGAGTCGTCAAACTACGGGAAACACTAATAGGGATGAGCCTGCGACTGGAAGGGTAGGAGATGGTAGCCAGCTGGGAGCTTCAGCTGTTATACCAGAATATCTGGTTATGTTCGAGGCCATGATTGCAGCAGTCATACTAAGGATGTCCATTCCAAAATCGACAGTAGAGCATGGTGTTCATGTGTAAGTACCTAAGGAGGATTCCACTAAGCAACAGAGGGATTATTATCCCATTGATGAAGAAGATGAGCTACGAAGAAGTATAGCTTTGGAGCAACTTAAACACCGAGTTACGGAGCAAGAAGGAAGGTTTAGTGTTGTTAGGGACAAGGCTTTTAGAAGCAGGCATGAGCCTCATGAAGAAACTTTTACTAGCCCTAGTGCTACAAAGAAGCTGAATAAAAGAAAGAAAAAGCAACGGATAGGGAATGATGACCAAAAGAAGAAACCTAAGAAGGATGTCATCTGCTTTAACTGTCAGCTGAAGGGTCATTATTCCATGGATTGTAAGAAGCCGAAAGTTGAGAAGAGGTGCTATAACTGTGGCAAGCCTGGACATGAGAAGAAAGATTGTCCAGATTTTTTAAAGAATAAGCAACTGGAGGAAGCATGTATTTTGAAAGCTATTCTTATTTCCTTTTGCATTCCTATTGAGAATTAGGAGAAGCTGTTGTTAGTTTAGATATACTTTCTGCCAATGGAGTCTGTTTGGGTTCTGTTTGGTGTTAAGGAAAGCAGAATGAATCGTTAAGGCAAAACAAACACTAAAGGGGGATAAATAGTGTTTGTGAGAATTTAAACAAAATCTAAAACTTATGTGAACTACGAGATTAATCAAACACCACAAACACAATCACAGACATAGATTCAAACACAGATACAAAATAAACAGAAATAAAGATGCAGAAAAGGAAAAACACAACAAATTTTATACTGGTTCAGATTGCTCCTACGTCCAGTCCTACGCAACGCTGGATTGCGTAGAGTTTTATTACTATATCAAAATCCAATTACAACCTCCTTGATTTCACGGCTACAAGGGATACCACCGATTCTAACCTTCTTGATTTCACGGCTACAAGGGATACCACCGATTACCCGTCCTTGATTTTACGGCTATAAGGGATACCACCGATTCCTTAACACAACCCAAACTTTTACAAACATCCCTGTAACTTTTCAATAGCACTTGATTCATAGAGAGATGAGAAGAGAGTGTAGAGAGAAGAAGTTTAATCAAAACAAAATTAAATTCGGCAGAGTAAAGTGTAGAAATCATAAAAATGATTAAGAATGATTATATAGTAAAAGAGGATGAAAGTGGAGAAGAAGTTATGTGTAAAAATTCGTTGTCAACCCCTTTTTATAGTGTATGAAAGGTTGTAATGTTTCTGAAACATTTCAAATAGTAAAAAGACACTTCCTTTCAAAATTAAAAAAGTGACAGTTATATGTCGACATGGTGTTTTTGGTATGTCGACATACACTAGTGTATTTTTTAGTTTTAAAGCATATTCCAAGTGTTTTGATATTAATATAATTATAGAAATTCTTGAATCAAAATATAGTATTGTAAATTAATATTATAAAGTAGAAAATCATATGAAAACATAAATTTAAACTATATAAACATATTTATAAAATTATAAGGTTTTAAACTATATAAATATAAAGTATAAAAATATAAATATATTAGATTTAAGTTTGAAAATCAAAGAAGAATAAGAAAGAAAAAAAAATAGAAAAGATAGAAAATAAATAGAGAGGATTGTGGATAGAATTGAAAATCAGAATTTGAAAATTAGAATTTGAATTTGAACCTGGAGTGCTATTTAGAGTCTTACACAATCAAGACTCTATAACTGTATTAGTCTTGAACTCTTGAATTCTTTAAATCTTGAGTACTCATGAGTCTTGAAATTTCTCTGATATTTAAATCTCTATCATCTTTAAAATTGTACAGTCTTCAGTAATATTTCCTATATGTAAATCCTGCATATGTGTGTGTGTGTGTATATTTTATACAAAAGTGTTAGCATATATTTTATAATCAATTAATATTGAACTAAGGTTGTTGTCATCAAAACTCCATTCTTTAATATTTGGTACTAGAGAATCGCCTTCTTTTACCTATATAAGATTGTACACCGAATGGGTTCAGGACCTGGGATAGTAATAGACCTTTGATTGTAACTAATCCAGTGTGGGGTTCATCTACTCTTTATATGATTTGTCGTGATCTAGTTTATTTATTCATGGTTGCTCTTTTATGATGATTGTTTTGTTTTGACTTTCGCTGGGTTTGGGATTGCTTTGGGTATGGACTGGCTCGAGAAGTATGTGGCAAAAGTGGATTGCGAGAAGTTATAGGTGATAGTTCTGTGGAAGGGCGATTGGTTATGATTCGATGTAATCCCGAAAATGGTTTCTTCGTAAGCTTTTTATATTCTCTTGTTACTCCACGGGAAGACTTGTCATCGGTGCAGATCGCTAGTGAGTTCGATAATGCCTTTGACGAGGTCAAAAGGTTGTCGCCCCATTGTGAGATAGACTTCACGATCGATTTGGTCGAAGGTGCAAGACCTATCGTTATGCCTCTTATGTAGATGGCGCCTAAGTAAGAATGAGAGTTAGAGGTGCAAGTACGTGACATTTTGGAAAAAAGATTCATTCGGAGAGGCGTGTCCAAATGGGGTGCAACAGTTATGTTTGTAACCAAGGCTGATGGATCTTTGAGATTGTGTGTAGATTATTGTGAGCTGAACAAGGCGACCAAGAAGAACAATTATCTGTTGCTAAGGATAGATGACTTGTTCGATCATCTTCACGAGGCAAGGTGTTTTCTCAGATGGATTTTGCAACGGGATTCCACCTGTTGAGAGTGGCAAGGGATAGTGTGCCAAAGACTGCTTTTAGGACACCATCTAGATTCTTCGAATGGTTGGTGATGCCATTTAGGTTGACTAACGTGCTAGCGTATCTTGTGGATCTGATGAATAGAGTATTTAGAGATCAATTGAACAAATTCGTGTTTGTGTTCGTGGATGATATTCTGGTTTACTCCCCGAATGAGGAAGAGCATGAGATGCACTTGCGAGTTGTTTTGGAAATCTTGCGAAAGCATCAGCTAAGAGATACATTTTCAAAATGTCCCTTCTAGAAGAACGGAGCGAGGTTCTTAGGCCATGTTTTTCTGGAAATGAAATAGCCGTTGATCCCGCTAAGGCGGCAGTAATCCAGGATTGGGATAAACCTAAGAATGCGATGGACGTGTAGTTTCCTTGGATTGGCAGGTTATTATCATTGTTTTATCAAAGAGTTCTCCAAAATAGTTGCACCATTAACAGGATTGACAAAGAAGAATCAAGTGTTCACATGGGATGCAAAGTGTAAACAAGCTTTTGGAATTGTAATGTCCCACTTTGTAATCGACCTTGTTCAATAATAAACAATGAAGTAAATGAGATAATTAAAATGAAATTTAATAAATAAACAAACTTAAATAACTAAGAACTTGTGTGTAAGCATATTTATGAATATATATATATAAAGGGTTACAAATGTATGTATATGGAAATGTACATATATTTTGGCTTATGTCTTAACATTGGATACTTAATACAATCCTTTAACCAAAATTCTACGCACGAAAAATATACACATGCATTTATAACACAATGCATATGTTAATGTATATAATATGACCTTTTATTACTTAAGAAATTAAGATAATCTTTCATTTATAAACATGCGCATAGTATTAAGTGGATACATACATATAAAAACATATCAATACATCATGGATATATATGAATGGTCGGAAGCTATATTGTATTTTTATGAATATGATTTGTCTGTCAAAATGCCATAATAGAACAGAATGTACTGCTTATATAAAAACAAACAAATGAATTTACCATTTATATATGAGTTAACCTGTGAAAGGGGATGCAAATCAAAAGAAAAGAGGAGGTTGCTGTTAGACCAAAAAGTGGTTCTAACACCCAAATTGACTAAAATTTTGATAGAATGAGTTCAAAAACAGAAAAGAGACACAGAATTTATAGTGGTTCGGCTTTAAAGAGCCTACGCCCACTTTATAACACTTTGTTTGATGATATAGATGAAAATACAATAGGATATTCGCTCAATCTCACTCACCTTTCATATACATTCACTCAATTATCTCAAAATATACTGTATATGATGATTTGGATTGTTTGGGAGTGCTGGAATTCGGTTCTCTAAGACACTTCAAGTCTCAAAGTGCCAAAAAGATCCCTCTAAATGACCTTTGGGGGTCTATTTATAGGTGGAAATTCATCCAGAATTCGGTTCGGATCGGGGCTACGTGGCTCGTATTCCATCATTCTCGGGCTCAGATGGATTTCAGTTTTGACAGCGCATCAGGTTAGTGGTCATCATGGGTAGAAAGTGAGTGTAACCGCTCCGAATATCCAGGAGTTCGTGGGCTGAAGTAGCAAAGTGCACTGGGTTCGGTTCGGATAAAGTAGCAAATGCGGTTCGGATCGGATCACCCCATCTGATCCGATCTGGTTTGAATTTTTCCCTTCTTCACTTTGTTTCGTTTTGCTTTTCTCTGACTATACCCGATCCGATCCGATTTAGCCTGCGTTGAATTCAAGATCGTCCATCTTCTGCTCCATTCCAATCCGCCCTGGCGTTAACGATCCGATCCGATCCGACCTGTGTTGAACTTGAGCTCTTATCCATTATGCTTTATTCCGTCCCGGTCTGATCGTAGCCCTCCGATCCGATCTGATGCTGTTTAGGAAGAAGTGTTCTTCAACGCTTGACATCTCGACTTTGTGTTGCCTAGTTCACAAAGTAGGCTAACATTTTGCCCCCTCGAAGTACACTCTTATTTAAG
Source organism: Allium sativum (assembly GCA_030737875.1). Taxonomy (NCBI): domain Eukaryota; kingdom Viridiplantae; phylum Streptophyta; class Magnoliopsida; order Asparagales; family Amaryllidaceae; genus Allium; species Allium sativum. Next base: position 274,882,254 of record CM060920.1, on the reverse strand, counting down.
ATTAAGTGTGCTTCGAAGTAGTTTACAAAATAGTCTTTGAATTAAAACCATTGAATGATCGCTTCCATATGATCGCAACTCTTGTTGGCTATAAATGCATTCTGAAGTACAAGAAATCACATCATATTGTTTCAAATAATTTCGAGAATTTCCACTTGATGTCTAGTAGCTTTTCGAGGTAAGTTTCCATGGTGCATTACTGACTTTTACTGCGCTTTCCTTACGCAAACCTTATTGCATTTGATAAGATTGCTTCGATTCGGAAATCAGTCTTTCCGACCCGAACCATTCTCTGACCATTTGCGCAAAATATGGGCTGAGAGGTCATAAGCTTGAAAGGCTGAGTTGTTCGAAGTGGGCTTTAACATCTTATCCAGGGGTATACAAAGGGTCTCCTACCCCATGCATATATACGTGCTGAGACCCTCCTCCATTTCTCTTATTCTTTCACGCCGCTCTTTACGTTCCTGAAACCCTAACTCCAGCGCCCAAAAATCACGAAGAAAAAACCCTTTAATTCCCATCGCAAATTCATAGGTAGTGTTTGGATCTTTGTTTTAATTCTTCCCTTACTGAATTTGGCTTCTAATTCGAGGGTAATTCGAGTAATCTCGCTTGCTAATATGTCGATTTCGCCGCCGTGCTTCCATCGATTCGCCATCGGCGTTGGTGACTTCGTTCGCCACCTCGAGACGGCTGCGGGGTGGTCGAAGTTGAAGCGAGGCGTGTCTACCCATATGTATCTTGTCGTGAGCAAGTTTATGAAGTCAATTGGGTTTTTGGGTGGAGATGGGTTCAATTTGAACGTTGTAGTAATGGAGCAAGAAGAAGAAGATAGGAAAAAGAGGGAGGTGGGTTCGGTTCGGAGTGGGTAGCATAAGGAAGGGGATAAATGGATTCAGCCTTTCGGTTCGGGTTGGAATGAAAAGCATGGTTGTGGAGAAGACCGTCGGGTCGGATCGGATTGAATCATTGGAGATTGCTAATCTGCAACATTCTGTACATCTTCATCCGATCTGAACCGTACAGAGTGTATGTCTCTGGGATTGGAGTTCGACCCGGACCGGATAACTGAAAGCATCTATCCCCGATCTAAACCGATACTCCAAGAAGACGCGAATTTCTGTCGTGCATGCTCAAGGCCCATGCTTCCGATCTGACCCTTGTACTCATGAACATCCATTCTGAACCGAACACTTAAAGCTTGAACTAAATATGATCTAACTCAACCAAGGCCAAACATGATTTTACCAACTCTGGGACAGTTAGGATAGAGCCTTTTATACTGAACTTCGTTAATTTAGTTGACATGAGACTTTATTTTATGTCGCTTCTAATTGACGCCAACATATTGTCTTTACACTTTGTCATTTCATGCATGCACATACAATTTAGTTCACACACATGCACTGGGGAACACGGGCAACTTTACTCTAATCCTTGCTATTGTTTCTTCGATAGTTCGTCGATCATGGACGAGAGACGTTCATCTCGATTAGCAGAAAAGAAAGAAGTCCTAGAAACATCCAAGAAAATCACTCTTGACGACATATCTTCCTCCTCAGATCCAGAATGGGATGATGAGGGCTCAGATTATGAGGTAGAAACTCGCGAAAGCGATAATGTGTCTTCTGAGGGTGGAGTTTCCCTGGGCTGTGAAGAGGAAGGAGGGATTGGAGATAGTCGAGCTCCTGACGAATTTGAGTCTGCCATCATACTGGAATCACCTCAAGATTCTGTTGAATCGACGATCAACGATGACAGACTTATTCGAATACGCCTAAAGTACGGGATACCCAAAGGGGATACCTTAGTGCCATCAAAAGCTGATCGTCCTCACAACTCTCCAGAGGGATTTATGGCAATCACTCGATTGATGTGCATGGTTGGGGCTGTCCCTCCATTTTCTCCTTTTGTCATCGATTTTCTAAGACAAATGCGGACTGCCCCATGCAGCTTCACCCCAATTCCTATGCTTACCTGTATACCCTATATGTAGCGTATCGCGAGATCTTAGGCATAGAGCTCACTTTTGATGACGTTCATTTCTTTTATAACTTCAAGCACCGGACTCGAGAAACTCCTTCTTTCTGTTACTTCGAGTCTGTCCCAAAGAGGAAAATAATTCCAGCACCGTTCAGCAGTAAATCGGGTGATTCCAGGCTGGAATGGTTTTATGTAAGGCAACAGCCAGGGTGTGCTAGAAGATGGATGAAATCAAGTAAAGCACTGGTTTTCTAAATCTCGACTTTTGTACGTCCAAGCCACCACATTAATCCGTTTTCTTTTTGTTTGCAGTTGATAACCCAAAACAAATATTGGATCAAGCGTTCTTTGGTCGGATGCACCGGCTTCTGAACGGTGATCAAAAGTTTTTAACTATTGATGAAGTCCTTAAGGATGAATATCTTCATCTTCATGGGTTGTTGTCCATTACCCGTAGCATTGGTCATGGGACGGGTCCATATGTATATATCCCTCTAGTGGACGTAATCCCCGAAACGGGCGAAAGCTCGAAAGCTCCTACAATGCCGCTTCAGGCTTCACCTTCTCCATCTTCGACTCAAGATGATGAATTGACTAACATGGCCGAAAAGCACCGTGAGGGGTATATTGTTCCCGAGGTTGCCATCTCTCCAGAGAGGTCAACATCTTCCAAAGAGCTGCCGACTGGTGCTTCTCAGGGAGACGCCCCAAGTACCGATGACCCAACATTTCAGGGTTTGGGGGATCTCCCCTTACCTGAAACTATTTACACTTCAGAGGATTTTGGAACAAATCCTTTAGTTTTCACTTCTTCCGGAGAGACCACTCCCGCTAAGGCCAAAGAGCCCGCTCATACTAGTCTGGCTTCGGACTCGGGTTTGTCGGGGGGAAAACACCACTTAGGACGCACTTAACACAATAGCAACACATTCCACAGAACTTTTCTTTTGTGAAAACATTGACTCTGAATTTCATTTGCCTTGTTGTGCAGGTACAATGTCCCGCTCTCATTACGATATCAGGAAACTTCGTCGCAGCATGTCTAGACCCCCTTCTGATCCTGAGCATTATCGTCGCGAAAGCCTCGGTAGGGAGGATAGAAGGCCCTATGATTCTTACCAGTTGCGATCCTCGTGCTCTCGCTCTTGTTCTCCCGTTCGGTCAGACCTAGAGTGATATAACGGCTACCAAGGTCGTCGAGAAGATGACAGGCCGCAGTCGAAGGACCCAATTCTTTCTCAAGAAAAGCGCAGTAGGGAAAGGAGCCCGCCGAGGGATACCGATTCGCGAAGCAAGCACAAGGTTCCTGCTAAACAGCCTAGGAGGAATGAGGAGGCTATTGAGCCTTCCACACGTAAGGATGCCGAGCTGACATTCCCTGCACCTCCCCCATTGGATGCTGAAACTGCAGTTAAGCGGGCGTATCTGGAGGAGCAATTTCCCGAACTTCGAAAGCTTGACTTTTGTACCTTCTCTTGAGCCTATTTCCTCGAGGTGGGCAGATGAGGCCAAAGCAAAAATTGATGCGGTCGAGAAACAATATTCAGAAATGTTCAAGTATTCGCGTAATCTTTCCAGAATCATCCGAACTCTAATCACGAATACTGACTCGATGTATAAGACCGCAGAAGCCCATGCAAAGGCCCTGAAAAATTTAGGAAAAGACCTCGATGATACACAGGCCCAACTAGTTATCGCTCAACGGGATGCTGCTAGCTTCAAGCAACAATTTGAGGCCCTACAAAAACGTTACCATGACTTGCTTGAGTCCCCATACCCAAGAGCATTCGGAATTGAAAAAGAAAGCAGAAGATGCCTAGTCAGATGCTGCCAAAATGCAACTTGCTTACGCTGGCCTAGAGCGAAAGAAGGCCGAGTTAGTGAAGAAGAACGCTGAATTGGAGAGGAAAAACGCTGACTTGGCTTCCACGTTGGTGGAGGCGGAGAACAGGGCTGCTCTAGCGGAGGGTAACGTCGAAGGTGTTATCAAATCCGCTGAAGAGACCCGCAAGCAGCTGTCGGAAGCTGAGGAAGAGGTGCATGGTTTCGGCGAATTAATGATTGAATTCTTTGCGCATATAATTCGCCGCCGGAACATCTCTTGGATTGAAGATTACCCATCTACCTTGGTCCAAGTATGGAGTCAAATCGTTGAATGGGAGAAAGAGGAGCTCAAGGTTGATTCCATTGACGAGGACAAGCTTATGGAGAAATATCTAAGAGATGATGAACCAGAAGCCTAGCCGAAGGACGCCGCCTTATTGTTGCTACTATGGAGGAAGAGAAGCGGAGACCTAAACAAAAGAACATTCCCGAGGCTGGTTCTTCTTCTACTGCCTCTGAAACTTCTGAAGTAGAGGGATATGATCCCGAAAACCCGGGGATCCCTCGGGCATCTCTTTTATCCCCTATACCCGAAACGGCGTCGGAGACAGCGGTCACTCCAGCTGAGAAGTCATCGGAATGTATCTCTACCTTTTCACCTCAATTCGTCAAAGCTATCTCTACCTTTCATCACGTAATCGGGCAATCGATGAAGAACCCATTATTTTCTCCTAAGTTGATAATTGTTGCTTCTCACTCTATAGGTATTGAACCGTCCGAAAAGACAGACGTGTCCCAGGGAACCACCGCTGGAGCGGAACCTACGGAGAAGGCTAAAGGGGGAACGGACAAGGCTGCCACCATAGATTCGGGAGAAGGAACTGAACCGTCTAAGGCTGATACTCCTCATGATGACGAAATGCTAGATGCCTTAAAGGATGATGGCGGCAACGGGGGACACGAGGAAGACCCTGAGGTGGCTATAGTTGGGGAGTCGAAAAGTGCCGATGATATCACTTTGGCTGCATTGAAAGCCGAACAAGACAAACGCATGCAGCTTAAAGTTGAAGATCTAGACCCTGAAAGCCTTAAGCCTCTCGCAGTGGTGGATGCTGGATCAAGGTTAGTTGTTAAGCTTTCGACTAGATCTATCACAGAAGAACTTGTTAAAAAGTCTTCTCTTGATTCCAGTGTTCCGACTCCCGTGAAGAAATCAGCTGATTCCAGCACTTCAGTCTCGGGGAAGAAAAAACCAAGGCGCATCTTAACTGAAGCTGAAAGAGAGGCAAAGGATGCTCAAAAAGCTGCTAAGAAGTCCAAGTCCACTTCCAAGTCTAAGTGATAAAGTGCTTTGCTTTATCTTAGTATTTAATTGGCCCATAGTCGTTGCAGCGAGTGTGGCCTTCGCATCTTCTTTTTGCCTTTTTTTCCTGTACAAATTCATACATTTGTGAATAAAAAATAATTCATTTCCTGTAATGCCTGTTAGTCGTCAGTTCATTATTTATGTAAAAATTCAAATGCATGTCCTACTCAAGCTGTGTAATGGAATCATAGCGGGGGGGGGGGGGGGGGATATGTGTGTACATATATGCCCCCAGTCAGTCTTGAAAAACTATTCAAGATTAAATTAAAAAGTCTGAATGTCCCCGATTGTTTGACGGGGGTCAAATTCCTTTTGTCATTGATGCCTGTTCTTTTCCGGCATCTTTTATACTCTCCTGTCTTGTGTTCAGGTTAGAGTTCTTGCCAAGGTGGTCTCTTATCTGGGTGCACCTTCACGCCTCGGAGGACGTCGTCTTCCCGTCCTTTATACTCTCTCTCAATTCTTGAGAGTTAGAGTGAAGAATGTCGTCTTCCCATTCTTTTATGTTTTATTGTACAAACAGTCATTGTGTTTGTTCCTGCATATAAGCCATCTCCAACTTTCCAGATTTCAATTTAACATGTCGTATTCTACAATCACAATAGAATAATGGTTGAAGATATAAATAATGCAGGAAAGTAAATGGCACACGATATTTTTATAGTGGTTCGGCTAAGTCATAGCCTACATCCAATTTATAGTTTCTCGTTCGCATCAACAGACTTTTCTGAGGCAAGTCGTGCCTTTTTACAGAGTTCATAAGAAAAACAAAAGAAGATACAATATCCCTAATTCAAATATCGCATCAAGTGTTGGGCATTCCAAGCCCTAGGGACTTCTTCGCCATCTACGGTCGTTAACTTGAAGGCTCCTGTCTCAAGTTTCCGCTGGATGACGAATGGCCCTTCCCACTTTGAATCGAGGTGAGGAAGGGATGGGAAAACTCGCTTTAGTACCAAATCTCCCGGTTCAAAGGTTCTAAAATGGACCTTTTTGTCATAATAGCGTGCCATTTGACGTCGATGTCTTGATGCCCGCAAGTCTGCCTCGTCCCTTTTCTCTTCGATCTCGTCAAGGGACTCAAGGAGGAGTGTCTGATTCGTCATCGGGTCATAATATGTCACCCTATGAGAGGGAACTTCAAGCTCAACCAGGATTACTGCCTCTGAACCAAAGGAAAGAGAGAAAGGAGTGTGACTGGTAGCTGTCTTAAACGTTGTCTGATATGCCCATAAAGCCAAGGGCAATTCATCCACCCATTTTGCTTTTGCACGTTCCAATCGCTTCTTGAGGATGGACTTTATGACTTTATTTATTGCTTCTACTTGCCCATTTGACTGTGGATGGGCGACTGCAGTGTACAGCTTGTCGATCTTGTATTTCTGGCAGAAATTTCTGAATTCGGCACCGTCGAATTGGGTTCCATTATCAGTTATAATGGTCCTTGGAATCCCAAATCGGCATATGATGTTTCTACCACGAAATTTATCACCTTTCTCGCTGTGATTTTAGTTAAGGGCTCAGCTTCCACCCATTTCGTAAAATAGTCCACGACGACTATTGCATACTTTGCTCCTCCTTTGGCAATTGGTAAAACTCCGATTATGTCAATTCCCCACATGGCAAACGACCACGGACTCACCATCGACTTGAGCTGGGTCGGTGGTGCTCTAGGGATCTTGGCCAACCTATGGCATCTATCGCAGTGTCTTGAGTAATCAGCTGCATCTTTATTAATTGTGGGCCAGAAATACCCATATCGCAACACCTTTTTGGCTAAGGTTTGACCTCCCGTATGATCTCCACACTCACCTACGTGTACTTCTCTCAGTACACGCTTGATGTCATCGTGTGCTATACATCGTAACAGGGGCATAGAAAATCCTTGCCGATAAAGGACATCATCTTGAAGGATGTATCTGGTAGCTTTGCGAACTATGGCCCGCCTTTCACTCTTCTTTGGCGGGAGTATTCCATTTCTAAGGAAATTCTTGATTGGGGTCATCCACAACTCCCTCTCCGGTTCTACTTCAAGAGCTAATTCAATTTCCATTAACTCAAAGCTTGGCGACTCCAACGTCTCAATTGGAACCATTTCGGTTTCCTCCAGATTGTCGGAGCTAGCCAGCTTCGCTAGCCGGTCTGCCTTCTGGTTTTCAGCTCTCGGAATATGCGTTATATTATATAGTTCCAGGTTGCTCAACAGCTCCTTCACCTTTCCAAGATAGGTAATAAGTCGAGGTCCCCGGGGCACAAATTCCTGTTGCACTTGGCAGACGACTATTTTGGAATCGCAGAATATATCTAATGCCTTTATTCCGAATTCCTTAGCAAGCTTCAGCCCGGCAATCAGGGCTTCGTATTCAGAGTCATTGTTGGTCGCTGAAAATTCCAATCGCAGAGCGTAATATAGCGATCGTCCTTCGGGAGTAACTAAGATGACTCCAGCTCCGGACCTTCTGTCGTTCTTGGCTCCGTCTGTGTATAACTTCCATAGACCTAATTCTAACTCTTCCTCTGATTTGACCACCTTGTCATTGATCATCTCTTCCTCCGGAATTGTGAACTCTGCTATAAAATCAGCCAAAGCTTACCCCCTGATCGATCTCCGCGGCTGGAAATTTAAATCAAACTGACTTAATTCAATATTCCACTTGATCAACCATCCCGATGCTTCAGGTCTTTGCAACACCTGTCTCAGAGGTTGATCAGTGTATATGGTTATTGGGTGAGCTTGAAAATAATGGCGAAGTTTTCGGGAGGTGATCAGAAGGATATAAGCAAGCTTCTCAATCCTTGGATACTTTCGCTCTACAGCTGCCAATTTCTTACTTACGTAGTATACCGGCCTTTGCACTTTGTCTTCTTCTCGGACCAAGGCGGTGCTAACGGCGTGGGCCAATACTGCTAGATAAACAAACAACTCTTCATGATCTACTGGTTTCGACAAAATCGGTGGTCTCTCTAGTAAGTCCAACAGATTTCGAAAGGCCTCAACACAGTCCGGAGTCCATTCGAAATTTTTCTTTCCTCTTTTTATCAAGTCAAAAAATGGGACGCAACTGTCTGTTGCTTTGGAGATGAATCTACTCAACGCAGCCACCTTCCTTGCAAGACTTTGGACATCCTTGATTCTTCGTGGTTCCTCGATGTTCCTTATCGCTGCTATCTGATTGGGATTAATTTCAATTCCTCGAGAGCTCACGATGAAACCTAGAAACATTCCAGATGCCACCCCAAATGAGCACTTCAAGGGATTTAGCTTCATTTGATAGTTTCGCAGGATACCGAACATCTCTGCCAAGTCTTGCGTATGGCTAGAGGACCGCTTCGATTTGACTAGCATATCATCCACATAAACTTCCATAGTTTTCCCTATTTGGTCATAAAACATCCTGTTCACCAAGCGTTAGTAGGTAGCTCCAGCATTCTTCAATCCAAACGGCATGACCACATAACAATACAACCCCAAATTTGTGATGAAGCTCGTGTGCTCTTGATCGGGCACATGCATGGGAATCTGGTTGTATCTGGAATATGCGTCCATGAAAGAAAGAAGTTCATGTCCCGCCGTCGAATCCACAAGCTGGTCTATTCTGGGGAGTGGGAAGCTATCTTTCAGATAGGCTTTGTTTAAGTTTGAAAAATCAATACATGTTCGCCACTTTCCGTTTGACTTCTTCACCAAAACAAGATTCGATATCCGATCGGGATATGTCGAATCTCTAATAAATCCGTTCTCTTTCAGCTTCTCCACTTCTTCTTTCAGAGCTGCCGACCTCTCTGGGCCCAGCACACGTCTCCTTTGCTTTACAGGCGGGTGTTTTGTGTTTATACTCAGCGAATGACTCATGATGGATGGTGATATCCCACACATGTCTGCGTGGGTCCAAGCAAACACATCCAGGTTTGCCTTTAGAAAATCAGCCAGTTCTTTGGCTCGATGCAGATCCAATTGGGATCCAATTTTCAAAACTTTTGCTGGATCAGCTTCATCAATGGGTATATCCACTGTCGTTTCGTTAGGAGTTGCTTTTCTATCCTCGGGTTCCTCATCTTCTCTAGGATCTAGGTCTTCAGGCATTCCCTTGGGCAACTCCTTCGGGGCTGATCCCTCTAATTGCTATGCGGAACTCCCCTTTGGAGGGGGTGAAGTACCTTTGGAATCGATGTTAACTCCCTTCATCAGCATTTTCAATTCAGCAATATAACAAGCTTGCCCGGAGACTTGATCTCCCCTCATTACTCCTATTCCGGCTTCAGTTGGGAACTTTAACAATAAGCACCATGGTGCGAAACAAGCCCTGAACTCTGCAAGGGCGGGCCTTCCCAAAAATGCGTTGTAGGGAGAGTCAATATCTAGCACTACAAAATGAATCATTCGCACTCTTCGACGATCCTTTTGTCCCAATGTTACGGGCAATTCTATATACCCCATTGGAGCTGTCGATGCCCCATTGAAGCCTCAGATCCAACCTTCACAGGGCTTCAAATCTCCAAACTCAAGTTTCATCTGATCAAATGACTTCTTAAACAAAATGTTGATAGAGCTTCCATTGTCTACTAGTACCTTATGGACCAGTGCCGGCCCAATGGTAGTGGTAATAACCAATGGATCTTCGGTAGGTGATTGGATTCCGGTGTCATCTCTGTTACGGAACACTACGTCATCGAACATTGTCTTTTGCTGTTTCACAGGGGTGATATCTTCCAAATCTTCGCACTCGTCCACATTTATGTACTTAACTACGTTGACGTATTGGTCCATTGCTCTGAAACTATGGATAGCCGGATGGAGTCCACCTACTATGGTGTTAATGACAATCCCTTTGCCTTTTTGTTGTGCTGTAGGCTTGGGAGCAGGCTGACTCAGGTTTGGGGCCTGTCCTCCTTGCCCCCTGTCCCTTGGGGCAGCCTTATACTCATCCAACTTACCTTCACGCAACAACTTCTCAACCACATCTCTCAAGTGTCGACATTCGTTCGTTGAATGTCCGTGGGTTCCGTGAAATAAACAAAACTTTTCAGTAGCAATTTCTTTTTCTGTTGAATCTCGTGGCGGTGGTTTCTTGTATTGCAAAACATTGTACGTATCCAAATAAATATTCTCCAAAGTGTCATTCAATGGTGAATAATTTTCAAAAGTCTGGAACCGGGGTCTTTTGTCAGGATTACTTCCTCGGTTCCTGTTTCTCCTATTACCATTTGCATTACGGTTGATGTTGCCCCCGTTTCCATTCTTATTTCCAACGTTCACTTCGACTTTACCAGAACTTTCTCCAGACTGCTTTATAGCAACATTACTTTGAACAGCTTCTTTTAAGGCTGCTCTGGACTTCCTTTTTCTGTTTGCCCTTGCTTCCTCCCGTCTTAACTGAATATTGGCCTTCTCATAAAACAACTCCCCTGTGGGCGGTGGCTTCCCAGAAAGATAATCTCCAAACTCCGAATCAGGATCAACTCCCTCCATTAATGCCATTAAGATTGTAGGCTCATGAGGGTCGCTGACTTCTGTTACAGCTAAATTGAAACGGTCTAGATACGACTTCAAGGACTCACCAGGTGCTTGCTTAATTCTCGATAATTCGATAACAGTCTTAGACTTTCGGGCGTGAAGTCGGAATTGAGTCATAAAACGTTCACTCAGTTCTTTGAAATTTGATATCGATCGAGGGGGAAGTCGGGTAAACCATAATAATGCTACGTCTTCTAAGTAGATCGGGAAAGCCTTGCAATTTACAGCGTCAGGGGCAGCGGCAGCATTCATAAGCCATGCGTATCGCATCAAATGTTGTCCCGGGTCAGTTCTCCCGTTATATCTGTCCATCTGCGACAGATTAAAACGTTGAGGGAACTGAAAGTTAAGAATGTCCTCAGTAAAAGGAGTATGGCTTCGTTCAATACCATAATCTTCATTGGCGTAATTTCGACTCTCAGACATGATTTGGCGCACCATAGCCCATACATCAACATTGGTTAAAGGCCGTTCAGGCTCCCTGGCTCTGATGTTTGGGTTTCCTCTAGGTTCCTGATCAGGGGACATTCCCCTTCTCCTAGCGGTTTCTGCTCTGCTTTGCTCCCTACGTTCCCGGTCGATCTCACGGGCAACATCTTCGTAGGATCCCAGAGATCCGAAAGTCATTTCTTCCAAATTCTGAGGTCGTTCGAGCGGCCTCCTTTCACGGGGCCGTTCTTCCTCGGAAGAAGAAGATTGATCCATGATGATTTGGGGAAGGGGTTCTCTGTCTGCGAAGCTCACCAATTTCTGTACTCATAATTCTCATATTCTCTTGCATCATAAGGTTAGTGCGCTCATGAATTCTCATAGCCTCCTTAGTGCTCTCGAGCATGTCAAGAAGGCACGAAAAATCTTCTTGAGTGACAGGTGCAGACGGATTGATCTGGTCATTGGTCCTGGTGGCTGGAGTCGGAGCATTTGGAGGGGCTCGAGTAGAGGTTCCAGCATCACCTAGAGTCGGGTTGGATCGAAGTAAGGAGATTTGACCGGATCGGATCGGGTTGGGAGAGTGCACTGCTTCAACATCTTTAACCCGGTTCGGATCGGAGCTCTCCCTATGCGACCGGTTCGAATTTCCTGTTCCTGTCTGATCCGCTCCCGAACTCTGCCCACGAGACCTTGTCACAACTGGATTTTGCTGATCTTCACCAACTTCGTTCCCTCGACTAGTTTGGACTTCTTCGCCTTTTCCTTTGGCCATAATTCTTCAACAACCAACCAACAAGTACTCACAAGTGTCGAAAGGTGGGGATTAACTTCTTCGAACTCAACGGTACAAAAAGTAGAATGATAATCCAGAAAAAACAGAGAATTCAAATGATTCTCAGTGAAAGCACCAAAAATGTTAGACCAAAAAGTGGTTATAACACCCAAATTGACTAAAATTTTGATAGAATGAGATCAAAAACAGAAAAGAGACACAGAATTTATAGTGGTTCGGCTTTAAAGAACCTACGTCCACTTTATAACACTTTGTTTGATGATATAGATGAAAATACAATAGGATATTCGCTAAATCTCACTCACTTTTCATATACATTCACTCAATTATCTCAAAATATACTGTATATGATGATTTGGATTGTTTGGGAGTGCTGGAATTCAGTTCTCTAAGATACTTCAATTCTCAAAGTGCCAAAAGATCCCTCTAAATGACCTTTGGGGGTCTATTTATAGGTGGAAATTCATCCGGAATTCGGTTCGGATCGGAGCTACGTGGCTCGTATTCCATCATTCTCGGGCTCAGATGGATTTCAGTGTTGACAGCGCATCAGGTTAGTGGTCATCATGGGTAGAAAGTGGGTGTAACCGCTCCGAATATCCAGGAGATCATGGGCTGAAGTAGCAAAGTGCACTGGGTTCGGTTCGGATAAAGTAGCAAATGCGGTTCGGATCGGATCACCCTATCTGATCCGATCTGGTTTGAATTTTTCCCTTCTTCACTTTGTTTCGTTTTGCTTTTCTCTGACTATACCCGATCCGATTTAGCCTGCGTTGAATTCAAGCTCATCCATCTTCTGCTCCGTTCCGATCTGCCCTGGCGTTAACCATCTGATCTGATCCGACCTGTGTTGAACTTGAGCTCTTGTCCATTATGCTCTATTCCATCCCGGTCTGATAGTAGCCCTCCGATCCGATCCGATGTTGTTTAGGAAGAAGTGTTCTTCAACGCTTGACATCTCGACTTTGTGTTGCCTAGGTCACAAAGTAGGCTAACAGCTGCATATATGTATATTTATATCGAAGCATAGTAGTACAAAACATTAATATGATTAAGCAGTGAAATAGCTAAATATATGCATCACATTTTAATATGATAACACAATTGATTTGCAGCAAATCTAAGAAGGGTATGGTTGCATAGTGTATGCCATTTTATAAACACATGAGTACAAAATTTTAATGTGATTAAACTGCAAATCCAATGATAAGAAAATAGCTACGCATATATGCAAGCATTCCCTAAGCATGATTGTACAAGATTTAATGAGATGTGTTGTTCAAAACTAATGTCCAGCTGCAAATTGCAAGTGGGTGTACTATTTGACGCTACCTAACCTAGCTAAATCCCCTAAGTTTTTTCGTTAATCTACATAAACAAACAACTCATCTACTTTATAATTTCAACAATGCAAAGCTTCCTGGAAACATTTCGTAACACCCATTAAATTGATTTGGCCAAAGAAAAGATGCCATGTTTCTCGAAAACTAAGAAACAGTACAAAATTGTACAAGATAAAGTATATTTATATGCAAACCCAGCATGTGCTTTCTGGAAAACAAGTCGAACTTGGATGGGAGATTTTAAAGCTTATATGTGTTTTCAAACGTTACTTCTGTAGTAAAGATATTAAGCAAACATTTAATGAACCTAATATTTTAATGTTAAAACTTTCCTGCAAATATAACTATGAACTCCTTCCCTTCTCACGCAAAAACCAGTAGAACCTATGAAGATCAAATTTCAATAGCAAACTAAGAACAGAGGAGATCTAACACAGGTGAGTAAACTCTTTCTTCTTTTTTCATCAAAACCATCACTGATTGAAATGCAAATATATGTATGCCATTAATATATTTATTTAACTGTTTAAATGATGTTAAAAATATGGAAAGACAAATGATAGCAAACTAGTATTGAATTTCTGGAAATGGTAAAGAACAGCGAAGAACAGAACTGTGAGTAAACTCACTTCTATCTTGATCATAAAATCTTTTTCTAAGATATATTGAAGTTACATAAGTAGGTATTTGATTATACGTTAGTTTCAATGTCATGATATTTATATAAACATTTATCTGATAGTTTACAATGCTCAAACCATCTATGGAAAAACAAATACTGCACTGTATAACTTCCAAGTGAAAACCAGTCACTACCATGTTCTTATAAAATCAATAACTCAAAATTCAAGCAAGTGCAGAGGTGGGTTTATTCATGAAAGATGACCACTTAGGCCCCTAGTTTATAGTAAAAATAGATTTAGGATGTATATATTGGTGTTGTCAGGGATAAGCTTATTTTCCCATTTCAAAAACAAAAATACAGATTTTTCAAGTAACACGAACTCTCATTTTGATCATATCAATGTGATCGTCATACAAAACGATGATTTTTAATGATCATTTCATGATTTTTAATACTTTTGTTACTGAGATATTAAGAGATTATCAAAAATGCTTTTGGGCAAATACTGGTGACCGGAACGACCGGAGTTCATGACATGAAATGTGGAGCAACTTGTGAGGTAGCAGATTATAGGAAAAATACTAAGTAATTTTTATATAATGTGGTTTGAGGGGACGAGACGGAAATAGGGCTGATAGGTTATAATGGGTAACCCTTGACATTCATCAAAACTGCGGCATCATGGTGGTAGTAGGGGACTGCGCACCTGAGGGGATGGGTGCTGGAGGCTATCACCATGGTGTGGGCGAAATATGGTGTGTCCTGGTGGGCGGAGGAGGAAGCAGCGTGAGTTTTCCTGGATCGAAATTTTGGGTAAAGATGAAGTTGATCAGTGAAAACACTATAATGGTGGAGGTGATCGAATCTGGGCGTGGAAATGGCAATGGTGCATGCACTCAGGTTTGCGAGGATAGTTAGGGGAGGAGGAAGGCCAGCGGAGTCCCTGTGCATGTGCACCCTGTGTATGTGCGTGGTGGGAGCTTCAGCAACACCAAGAAGAAGAATAAGAAGTGATGCAACAGTGTGGCTCGATGGGTCCTGGCTATTATAGCCATGCTGAGTTGATTCGAAACAATGAAAATAAATTAAAGTGTGGATGGTTCGGTGGCATAGGATGTAGGAAGAGAATCAATGAGGCTACAGGAAGTAGCAGGAAAAAAATGGAAGAAGAAAGGGATAGAACCAATAGTGTACGCGTGGGCTAGAAGAGAAGTAAGGGATTTTGGCTGACTTATTTGGGCCGGGGCAATTAGTTTTAGGGCCTTCAAGAAATAGGAAAACCAATTAGAATTAGGCTAGGCTTAAATCATTAAGTAGAAAATAAAAGTAATGTAATATGGAAGAGAAGGATTTGGGCCGAAGATGGGCTTTAGGAAATGTTCAAGCAAATTAAAATAAATTTAAATTAAATTTAAAGTGAGATTGGCCAAAAGGATATTGGGCCGAGTTCGTAAGAAAATATAGGAAGGGAGCAAGCAGGTCGAGGTGTAATTGGGCCAAGAGATTTAAATTAGAAAAAGGGAAATTAAGAGAAAATGAAAAAGGAAATATTAAATAGAAAAGGAAATGAAAAGGGAATTTTGAAGTAATTATACACATGATAAATAAATAAATAATTTGTTTGAGCATAAAAAGGAAATGGTGCGGTAATTCCATAGTGTGGAATTTTAATTTACTTATTTGACAAGTGATCCGTAATTAAAACTCAGAATTTAAAAGCTATTTGACACGTTATATTAATTTAATCAGTTTAAGTTGATAGTTGTATAAGAAATGAGTTTAAATTGGGATTAAGGATTTTATTTTTGATTCCTTAATTATTATTTGACCTTAAAAAGACGTATGTTAATCATCTCAAAGAGACTGGAGCTATATTCCACCTTGTTTCAATCTGTACGTTATGTGTCAGAAATTATTGAAGATAAGTAAAGACGGAGGTATACAAGGGCTATTTTGTTTACCCTGGGTAGAAATTGCCTAAGATGGATTTATAAAATAGTGCCTTCGGTTTGTCCAGTCCCAGGACAACTTGTACGGTCGGATGTCTGACAGGGTATATCTATCAGATCTTACCCATTTACTTTTCGTAAGTATATTACGTTGGTGGCGGAGGAATTCGTTTCTCTTAGCATTATGCCCGCAATATATTTGGGAAAATAAATGAGTGTTCTGATAGATATGACGGTGTAGCATCTAAAGTGATTGAAGAAGTGATTTGTCAAAAAGGTAAACGTGGCCTCAAGCCTCACAACTAGGAAATGACAAAAATTGTGCATGCAGCATGGCTAGGTGGGTCATTCCCAAGTAGGGTGTATTATCACCATCTAGAGAAATTCCTTTTTGTCTTCTTATCTTTTTTTTTCGTTGCTGCAGCATTCGGTAATGGTTGTTGATCCAAACCGTGGGGTGATAATACATTAAGCTAAATGGGTGGTCGGTCATGTGTGGCCGGGTTGCAAGACGTTCTTGTTGAACCCCAGTGTATCCCCTCTATAATACACTGATCGGTAGGTGGCCCCATACCTTATCATTGTTGGAATCCAATCTCCAATAAGAGCCCTGCAGTTTTTGTTTTTATAATATATATGTGGAGCGTGAGATGCAAGCGTTCCACTAGATGGTTATTTATTTGATAAAAACTATTATAATATCAGATGATTTTGATATCAAAAATGTTTTTGGATTATAGTAAGGTAAAAACCGTCCATGTTTATGTGTGGGTTGGTCTTACTATTATCTTTTCTTTCGAAAGATTTTCTAAAGTGAAATCAATCTGTTCTCATAAGAGAAAAACCCCATTCCATATTTTCGTGCTTCCAAACTGTTTTAATTTGTTTACTCACACCAATCCCCTGACTAACCCAGAGTTTATTTTTCTATGTTTTCCTAAACTATTGGGTACTCTTAACAATTGTTATGAGTGTACTAGTGATCCAGGTAGTCAACGGAAAGTTTTTGGTGTATTTTGGACTGGAAATCATGGAGTCAGCTTATTAGTTATATCTATGTCTAAGTATCAAGTTTGCAAGTTGTGTTGGGCCAGTAACCATGTAAGATGTATTATGATGAAGTATTCTATGATGTAGTAGACTCTGATATGTAATATATTATGTGATACTATATTTTGTTAAATTCCACTGTGAGATTCTGATGTTCTTGTTAGTTTTTTCTCTATCTATTTCTATTTCTTTAATAATGACACGACTTCCGAGGTCATCGAAAGTCACGCCGTTATAGGAATCCTGAAAGAGAGACTGACGAATGCTCCTGTTTTGAGCATTCGAAGTCGGAATGAAGACATGGTGTTATACACTGATGCATGCGGTACTAAACTCGGAGCAGTACTGAGGTAGAGGGACAGAGTTGTGGCCTACGCGAGTCGATAGGTGAAGCTGCACGAAAAGAATTATCTGACTCATGATTTATAGTTAGCAGTGATCGTGTTTGCTCTGAAAATGTGAAGACATTACGTGTTGGGAGTTCGATTCGAGCTGTTTATGGATCACAAGTCGAAGACGCGCAAGTTTAGGAGTGATGTTTTCAGAGTGGAAGCACCTCGAGTACTTGACATGATTTGATTTCAGGATTCGGTGTGAGTTAGAGCCTGGAATGATGGCAAGCTTATCGATAAGACCTACTCCCATTGAAATGATTGGCGAGAGTCAAAAGCGGGATGGGAAGCTTCTCAAAATTATCCAGAAGTAGATGGTTCATCTTGATGGTAATAAGATGTATAAGAGGATGAAGCAAGCCTACTACTGGGAAGGGATGAAGATGGATGTTGGAAAGTTAATTTCCAAATGCATGAACTATCAGTTAGTGAAAGCTGAACAGAAGAAGTCGAGTGGACTGCTTCAGCCATTGAAAATTCCTACATGGAAGTGGGGAGCAAATAATGATGGATTTCATCGACGGACTACCTAAAACCAAGGCAGGAAACGAAGGAATTTGGGACATAATGGATCTTTTGACCAAAAGTGCAATATTTATTCTTGTCAAATCGTTTAGGACCGCATCAATGTTGGCTGAGCTATATATTAAATGGATAGTTCAATTCCATGGTATCCCGAAGAGCATGGTTAGTGACCGAGATTCATTATTCATAAGTGGATTTTGGAAGAGTTTGCAAGAGACTCTAGGAACCGAGTTATATTTAAATACGGCTTATCATCCCCAAACTGATGGTCAAACCGAGAGGGTTAACCATGTTTTGGAAGATCTCCTAAGAGCTTGTGTATTGTACTTGAGAGGATTGTGGGAATACCATCTCATTTAGTTGAGTTTGCATACAACAACAGTTACCAGTCAAGCAATGGGATGGCACCATACTAGGCATTGTATGGTGGATGGTGTAATTCTCTAGCATGTTGGTTAGAGACTGGAGATAAGTTGATACTTGGGCCTGAGATGATAAGAGAAACATCAAATTGTACTGAGATCGTTCAGGAATGAATGAAGGCAGCCCAAGATCGTCAAAAGAGTTATGCTGATAAACGTCGAAAGGATTTGGAATTCGACGTTGGTGATATGGTTTTCATGAAGATTTCATTGTTGAAGCATGTTGTTCGATTTGAAAGTAAAGGAAAGTTAGCTCCAAGATTCGTTGGACCGTTTCCGATAGTCCAACGGGTTGGGAAGCTCGCGTATAAATTGGATTTACCCAAGAAGATGTCGAGTGTGCACAATGTTTTTCATGTGTCGTTTCTACAGAAGTGTGTGCATGATTCAAATGTAGTGGTACCTCCAGAATAGTACGAAGACCTAGGAGTCGAGTTCGTAGTTACGAAAACTCGTAGCAGCTTCGCGTTATGGGGAATGACACGAAACCACTTAAAAGGAAAATTGTTAAGCTAATCAAGTTGCAATGGAGTAAGGATCATGACGATTGTACGTGGGAGACAGAAGAGGATGAAAACGATCCATCTAGAACTCTTCATCAGTATGACCCATTAATGTTGTGTCACCTTACATCATTGTAGCTTTTACTATTATTCGTTAGAATGCCATATGCTAGGTTAAGGCTATGGATGCATGACTTGATGGATGCTAGTTTTTATGGTAAGATGGCTTCTCAAGGATGTTCGAGCTTATGGAGAGTCACCGGTGATGATGAGTAGAGTTATGAAGGCCGAGGAATTATCATTGTCGTAGGTTCAGCGGACTTAAAGCAGAGGTATAATAAGGACGCCTAAAAGACCGGTCGAATGGTCGAGTACCCTGGGTGGTCGTGATGGACCTAGAGATACGAGTCACGAGGGCGTATGGAGTTTTTGCTAGAACCAGCGTTACCATTAGCCCTTGACAAATGGCATGTTGTAGCAGTCATACAATTAATAGTGGTTTCAAAGCGGGAGAGGCGGTGATAGCCAAAGTCATGGATGTTGATTGCTTTGCTTGTACCGTCTTGTGTGGATTGTTCGACATCGATGGAGACATCTCTTGGGTGCTTGTATGATGTTGGTTTAGGCCTTCGAGGCTTATGCTTGGGGAAGTTAATCTCGATTAAGATTGTCTACAGTGGATAATTAATTGTTATGTCTACTATGTTTTCCTATCTGGTTGTTTGTAACGGCTGTCACTATCAGATGTGGGGGAGACGGTTTGAATTTCTTCTCTGTTGTCGAGTTGGTAGATTAGTTGATTGATTTACCTATTTCTCATATACTTTATTGATGATGTTAGATAGCTGCTTTATCACTCATTAAGACTATTGTCTGACTCAAGGTTTTATGTTTCCCACTTATTACCTTGGGATGTTCATCCCTGTTTTGGATGGGGAGACTGAGTAATAGGTAGCGGTTAGTAGATCTTGATGAGGACGATGCTGTAGAGTGATGACAAACAGGAGGCTGGTGTATTATTTCCTACATATTATTATATGTTTCTGCTGTTATGGTTGTTATGATACTCTGAGTGATTGTAGTGAGGCTTTTTGTACATAATTTGATGATGTATTCCTATGGTACTATGGATATCCTTTTGATGATATGAAAGTTTAAAATTTCACGCAATTATGCTTCTCTACTACTTCCTATTGTATATGTTCTATTATATTTTATCCTTGCGCTGTGAGTTATACGACATGTTTCACTTGTACTTATCTTACCTTGATGATTGTCCATAGCTGCCTGGCACACCTTTCAGTGCTATATTTCTCGTGTTAAGTGCGCGAGTTATGGGCGGCCGTCACATTTCAAATTTATAGAATTAAGAACAACGGTGGAGAAGTAGAGTGGAGGCAAAGAAGAGAACGAATGTAGGGTTTAAGGGAGAGGTCGAGTGTCTATTTATAGTTGCTAGGGTGTGTATGGACCGTAGGATCAGTTATATAAAACCTGGATAGTCCGTTCGAGTATAAATAAATAAAAATCCTTAACAATAGTTGTCTCTCTCCCACCATCGACTAGGTTGGCAGTCGATCGGCCGGTCAACCCTTCTTTTAGGGAGCAGTCAGAACCGCTCTTGGGTCGAGTACAAGAAGATCTGTTTTGCTTACGTTGTTATTTTATTAATTACATTAATTAATTTTGAATGATTCTTTCCGTTATTTCTTTATTTTCGTCCCCTCATATATGCTTATATATACAAACAATCAAAATTCCCAAGGAATATTCCATTATGTCAAAAATATATTATTTTATTCCTAATTTATCATCGTACTGTTTGAATTTCATATCCTGTGTGCATACAATTTTCATTAAGCATAAATCTCACATGTAAGCTCCTTAGCATCAATGGGTACTAAATAATTTTCTTTATTCGCTGCCTTCTCTTTCATTTTCCCCTTCTTCGTTCGCTTCGCTTCTCTACTTCTTACTTCGTCTTTCCTTACCCCTTATTTGTCTTTCTCCATTATTGTTGAGTTGTCTACTTCTTTTGATTTCTTTTTTCATGTTCTCTCTTGAACTCAACTCTAATTTTCTAGATCTGGTTTTTCTTCCTTCTTTTCGGTCATCAGAGAATGGATCTTCCAATTTACTAGTGTTAACACCAAAAATGCCATGTCAACACCCGAGAGGTCTATAAACACCTTTAAACTGTAAATAGCAATGTTAAGAATAAGTAAATGCAGAAAATAGCAAAGTAGAGAGGAAATTTATAGTGGTTCAGCCCCGATTTCGGCCTACGTCCACTTTTGAATGGGGATTTCATTGCTTTCTCCAATACAAGGTGCACAGTCGATCTCATTTTACATTTTTCTTTATCATTTACAATAATTCTCTTTCTTCTCTACAATATCTTGATAATGTCTATCTCACTCTCGAATATCTTCGAAACTTCATTAATAGTAAAGATTATTGAACTTGATCTCCAATAATTGAGATCGTTGATGATCTTCGATGATTTCTCGATGAGAAGCATGATGGAGATCTTTGGATGATGCTTGAAGAAGCTTTAATGAAGCTGTAGAAGCTTGAGTGTTGTTGGAGATCAAAAATGGCAGCCCTTCGGGGAGAGAAATTCTATCCATTTTATGTGTGAGGGGGTTCGGTATTTATAGGCGAAGTTTGTAGTGGATTAGAGCAGGAAATATAGCACGTGCAGCCTCTTTGGATTAGTGGGCAACCCATCCAATGAATCGTGGGTGATCCTTTGGTTCTCGGAGATGCATGTACTTCACTTTGGATCATGCGATCCATGCTTTATATATCTTCACCAATCCATGCTTGTGTCATGTGAGCACGACCCATCAGATCGATTGAATTTTTCATGCGCCCCACTCTGTTGCAAACGTTCTAAAGCAAGCCAATCCATCCTCATCGTCTTGTGACCGATCCATGCTTGGATCATATTGCCCGGTCTACGGAGCTTGCGGACTGGACTAGTGTGCAACGATCCATCGATGGATCATTTAAGAGTGACCCATCACATTTTACACCATGACCTATTTTCTTGCTATCCATGCACTTATACTTAGCCGATCCATTTTTTTCAATCTAAGCTTATATATGATTTGTATATACGATCCATCGTGTTTCTTCTCCATCTAATCCATGGGTTGTCGAACGATAGACACCGATCCATCACTTATTTCTTAACTAACCCAATCCACGATACTTTGAAATGTTTTACACAAAAACCCGATCCATCATTTAAATGACACAATGCATCATTCAGGAATCACGTTTTTAACCAGATTAACATTTTCCCCTTGGAGTTCACGTTATTGGAAATAATGCGAGCTTCGAAATCGATGGCTCATATTGCTCTTAATGGATCACAGATGGTTTATTAAATTGTACTTGGCTATAATGGACCGTGTATGGCCCATCTGTTGGATCGCACGTTTCTTCCATGCGGCTGCTTTATATTCTTTTAAGTTCTCCATTTTCTTTACGTTATCTTTTCTATTGAGATAAAAACATTTTAATTGTGGACAGCTTTCTCTGAGGAAATCACCCAGACCCAATTCATTTTCGTCGATCAGATCTGGTTCCGCTGTCATCGAGGAACTTGTTTGAACTCGATCACCACCACAATTTCACCTCAGGTCGAATCAATTAGGGGTTTCTCTTTCAGATCTGGTCTATTTTGACATTGCTAAACCTCTGCAAACCCATATCAGCATAGTCAGATTACTCTAGGCCACCATGGACTGCTATAGGTGTTGATTTTCTTTCGGATTTCTCTTAAATAGATTTCAACTGATTAGGGTTTAGGGCGATTGTGGCATTTCTGGATTGATTTTGATGGATGAATGTTTGCATCAATTCAATAATTTGTACTTGTAATCGGATCCGATCGAATTATGATCTGCACTAAAAACCGAATTTCGATTGTTTGTTGTAGCGGAGTTTGATCTTCGACTCTTGTATTTTTTGGGGTGTTGGCAAGCTTTTGGATCAAGCCACAAGGATTTAGATACATATGAAGAAGATAAGAAAGAGTAGCATTATACACTCATATGCACCATGGCTCGTGATACATCTCCTTAACCCGCTCGTGATCCAGCCAGCCTTCTCCCTCGACTCGCGGTCCAGTTTTCATCCCCGGCTCGTGATTGAGCACCACGACCCACTGTGATAAGGACCACGACCTTCTCATGGTAAGGGGACACGAACCGACTCCAGACTCGGGATATGGTGACCACGGCTTGGTCACCCACGAGCTATATTTTGAGGATCTAATGACACCTATCCACAGCCGTCATATTGACCATTTCTCCATCAAGCCACAAATGGGTCTGAGATTCTCGGGATTGGTGCCACGTGTCTTCACGAACTGCCTGCATAAAACACCTATAGATATCCCAGAACTTTGGCATTTTTCAGGATCATTTTGGTAAATCAGAGCTCTGATTCCACCATTATCATTCCTTCATCATTTCTATTCAGAGCTATCTCGAAATTAGTGAGTGAATTATCATTGTAAAAGTGATATTGAGAGAAAATATTGATTGTACTTGCATTCAAACGTATAATCAATGATATATAAAGTGGACGTAGGCTCTTTAACTCTGACCTACTATAAATTTGGTGTGTTTGCTGCATTTCCTTTCATTTTTAGTTATTATTCTCTGCGATTCAAGATAATTTGGGTGTTAGAACCACTTTTTGGTCTAACATTTTTGGTGCTTTCACTGAGAATTGAATTCTAAGCCCATCGGATTATTGCTCTACTATTTGGATATTCAAGTCCGAAGAAAATAGTTCGAACTTCCACTGTTTTGGTTTTCTGAAGATTTCAGCAAAGTTAAGACGTTATAGCCGTAAAGAAATCCAAGGATTCACGAACTTCTCAAGCAAACGAAGCTAACGAAGAAAGCACTCAGGAGCAAGTTGAGGTAATCTCCCCGGCTCGTGGCTCACAGGGGGCGAACCGACCCCAGGATGGGGTCACGACTCGCTCACAAATGGTCACCAGGAGCCGCCCTGCGAATGTCCATACGAGCCGCCAGGGAGACAGCCACGAACCGTCTGCAGGAGGGAACCACGAGCCACCAATCAGAGGTGTTCACGAACCACCCTCACCGAGGGACCACGACTCGACTTGGAAAGGAGATTATGGCTCGTCCTGCTCATGCTAGTGATTCTGCTCGACCTGGCTCAAGTGCCCTACATCCAATGGCGAATACTGATGACCAGCTACTTGCCTCTGCTCTAGTAACAGAAGGAGATCTCTCTCATGTGCTCGATATGTTGGAAAGAACAAATGATGAGTTGGCCGCTCAAAGGCAAGGTAGCTCTTTATTACGACGGAATATTACTGAAATGGGCAGACAAATCAACGAACTCCGAAGGCAGAGAACACCTTCACCGACTCATTGCTTCACCCTCGACTATTCCTCCTCATCGGAAAAACCTCCGAGACACCAACGACGGCCTCCGCTAGAAAGGGCTGAAAATGTGGAGCAGCTTCGGTTTGGTTCACTCACCTCTAGAGCAGAGACGACGCTCAACTTGGGACAGGACAATCGTAATAGGAATAATCCTGGCTCATTACCTGCAGAAGGGTCCACAGCACTGCCTAGGACTCAGGTTAACGACAACCCTATTGAGAATCAACCATTGCAACCACCTCGCTGCGTGATTGAACGTGGCTACAGGGGGTAAGGAAGTTCTGCTCAATACCCAGACTTTGGAGCAATACATCGAGAGACATGGGAGGGCCCCGCAGGGAAAGGAGTGTTAATCCTGAATCCACATTGACCAATGCCGATGTTGAAGCAATGGTGAGGTAGATTATGGCAGATAGTCGTGGACAAAGGAATGAAGATTGGGGTATAGACCGTAGTCATACGCCATTTACTGATGATATATTAGATGTTCGATTTCCGAGACAATTCAACATGCCAACGATGAACTACTCGGGCAGGACGGACCCGATCCAGCATTTAATGAGATATTCATGGTATATGAATGGTGCAGTCGCTCCTGACGCAGTGAAGTGCAAAGCCTTCCCAATATTTCTAGAGGATGTGGCATTAATGTGGTTTACCTGCTTTCCTACTCGATCGATTTCAAGCTTCAAGGAATTGAGCGAAAGATTCATAAATCAATTATGACTTCATACTCAAAGGTCTAAAAACGTTGTTGAGCTATCACTTATCAAGCAACGCCCTGATAAAACTTTGAGATCATACCTAGACCGCTTCAACTTAGCGGTTACGGAGGTTAGAGACCCTCACGAACAATCGGTCCTGATGGCCTTAATTTATGGAGTAGATAAAGATATGGAGTTCGCCAGATACTTAGCTGGGAAACCTCAGTTCAAAGCTTTTGAAAACTTTACACCATTGAATGATATGTTAGAAAACATTTTCTTTGACACTTATAATGTTCTCTAATATAAGAGGCCTCCACCAAGAGATTCAACAGAGGAAGAGAGTGAGACAGGAAAATTCTGCCTTTTCCATCAGACTCACAGTCACTCCACTAACGAGTGCCGTCACGTGAGAGATGTTGTTGAAAAACTCCTTAGAGAAGGGAGGTTGGATGAATACAAGGTCACTCCAAGAGGCAGAGGGCAAACCGGATAGGCCCCAAATCAAAACCAACCTGCTCCTAGGCCTATTGTTCAGCAGAAGGGAAAGAACATTATTATTAACACTATAGTTGGAGGGCCTCACCCGGCTGGACACAGCTTTAGGGCGACAGACCAATATGTAAATGCAGCTAAGCACATTGGAGTAGGGGAGTGCAGTAATCCGGAAGACACCACCCCGATAAAGCAACAAAAAACAATGTTTGACGATGTCATATTCCGTGATAGAGACAGTATTGGAGTTCATTCCCCTACCGAGGACCCCTTAGTGATCACAGCCACCATTGGTCCTGCTTTAGTCCATAAGGTCTTAGTGGATAATGGAAGCTCAGTTAATATTCTGTTTAAGAAAGCAATTGATCAGATGAAGCTTGAAGCCGGGGATTTGAAGCCATGCGATAGACGGATACGCGGCTTTAATGGGGCCTCAACGGCTCCGATGGGATATGTAGAATTATCAGTGACACTGGGGAAGGAGATCGCCGGAGAGTGAGGATTCTCCCATTTGTGGTTTTGGACATTGACTTGCCCTATAATGCCTTTTTGGGATGACCAGTCCTTGTAGAATTCAGGGCCTGCATCGTGCCCTAGTGCTTATTGCTGAAATTCCCGACAGACGCAGGAGTGAGGGTGATTAGAGGTGACCAGACCACTGGACGAGCCTGTTGTATGGCGGAATTGAAGATGTCGATGAAAGGACTGAATATTGAGACCAAATGCGCTTGAGGAGGGGTCAGCATAGCAACTAAGGAGGACGACCCCGAGGGAGTCGCTCGGAGAATTTCCCGAGGACATAGATCCCAGAGAGGACAAGAGCCTGGGGGGAGAATGGTGATGCCCAATGAAACAACTGTGGATGTCCTCATTGATAATGATGACCCAGCGAAGGTTTTGAAAATCGGATCCCTGTTGGACCCTCTTCGAGCAAAGGAATTGACTGATTTTTTAAAGGCAAACTTGGATGCTTTGCTTGGACCCACGCCGATATGTGTGGGATATCGCCCTCATTATGAGCCACTCATTGAGTATCAATCCTAAACATCCGCCCGTTAAGCAGAAGAGGCGAATGCTTGGCCAGAGAGGTCAGCTGCTCTGAAAGAGAAAGTTGAGAAGTTGAGGAGCAACAGATTCATTAGAGATTCGGTTCACCCGGAATGGATCTCAAATCCCGTTTTAGTAAAGAAGGCCAATGGAAACTGGAGTACATGCATTGATTTTTTAGACTTGAATAAAGCTTGCCCGAAGGACAGTTTTCCTCTTCCTAGGATCGACCAGCTAGTGGATTTAACAGCAGGCCACGAACTCCTAACCTTTATGGATGCGTACTCTAGATATAACCAGATCCCCACGCATGTTCCGGACCAGGAACATACTAGCTTCATCACATATTTGGGACTATACTGCTATGTAGTGATGCCTTTCGGTTTGAAGAACGCTGGAGCTACATACCAACGGCTAGTAAATCGAATGTTCTACAATCAGATTGGAAAAACGATGGAAGTGTATGTTGATGACATGCTAGTAAAATCCAGACAATCGTCCGACCAAACCACTGACCTAGCAGAAATGTTTAACATCCTTTGACGATACGGGATGAAGCTCAACCCTATGAAGTGTTCATTTGGAGTTGCCTCCGGAAAATTCCTGGGATTTATTATTAGCTCTCGTGGAATTGAAATCAATCCAGATCAAATTGCAGTAATCAGGAATATCCAGACACCAAGGCAGATCGAGGATGTACAGAGCCTTGTCGGAAAAGTAGCCGCGCTGGGTAGATTCATTTCTAAATCTATAGATAAGTGCATTTCATTCTTAGACTTGATAAAGTGAGGAAAGTGCAATTTCAAATGGACTCCAGATTGTGTGGAAGCTTTTCAGAATTTACTGAATCATTTAGAAAAACCCCCGATACTGTTCAAGCCAGTAGACCACGAGGATTTGTTCATGTACTTGGCAGTATCATCCCATGCAATAAGTTCATCCTTGGTAAGAGAAGGAGATAAATCCAGGGGCCTGTGTACTATGTGAGTAAGAAGCTAGCAGCAGCTGAGCGGAACTACCCAAAGATATAAAAGCTCGCGTACAGTCTGCTAATTGCATCTAAAAAGCTTCACCACTATTTCCAAGCTCATCCCATCACTGTGTACACTGACCATCCGCTCCAACAAGTATTGCAGAGACTAGAGGCGTTAGGGAGAGTACTCAAATGGAATAAAGAATTGAGTCAGTTTCATTTGAACTTCCAGCCCCGAAGATCAATAAGGGGGCAAGTGTTGGCTGACTTCATAACAGAGTTCACAGTTCCCGAGGAAGATGTGGCAAATGAGGAAGCTGGTGCCTCAAAACAACTAGTCAATCCAAACACCTGGAAATTATTACCGATGGTGCCAAGAATGACAGATGATCTGGTGCCGGAGTTGTGCTGGTTATTCCCGAGAAGCGATCAATATACTATGCTCTGAAATTAGAGTTCCATGCCCCGAACAATGGCTTGGAGTACGAAGCCCTGATTGCCGGACTTAGGCTTGCAAAAGAGTTGAGGATAACAAAGTTGGATATCTTTCGCGACTCCAAGATAGTTGTAAACCAGGTCAATAAGGAGTTTCAAGCAAAGGGACCAAGGCTTGTATCATACTTGAAAGAAGCAAGGAAATTGCTGGACGGTTTTGAACACTACAACATAACCCATATTCCCCGATCAGAAAATCAGAAGGCAAATGAGTTGGCCAAGTTGGCTAGTTCTGACAGTCCTGAGGACATAAAGATGGTGCAGATTGAGATATTACAGTCTCCAAGCATCGATGATGGAAATTGATCCTGTGCTAGAAACCGAGCCATAAAGGGATTCGTGGATGACACCCTTAAAGAACTTCCTGATAAATGGAACACTTCTCACCAAAAGAGCGAAAGACGTGCCGTCATTCGTAAAGCCTCTAGATATGTCATGCAAGGCGAATTCCTATATTGACAAGGGTTCTCGATGCCGCTCCTCCGGCATATAGCCCATAACAACATTGAACGAGTCTTGAGAGAAGTACACGAAGGTGAATGTGACGACCATACTGGAGGTCAAACATTGGCAAAGAAGATACTACGATATGGCTATTTTTGGCCTACCGTAAACAAAGATGCAGCTAAATATGCAAGGCGTTGCGACAAATGCCAGAAATTTTCTAAGATTCTCAGGGCACCTTCCAATCGATTAAAGACGATGATGAGCCACTGGCCCTTTGCTGTCTGGGGAATTGACATTATCGGAAGCCTCCCCATTGCCAAGGGCGGAGCAAAGTTTGCTATTGTGGTCGTGGATTACTTCACCAAGTGGGTCGAAGCTGAGCTATAAACCACAATCACAACCAAACGAGTGACAAACTTTGTAGTCAGAAACATCATATGTCGATTTAGAATCCTGAAAGTCATCATAACAGATAACGGGACCTAATTCGATAGCACTGAGTTTGGGGATTTTTGCCAGAGGTATCATATTGAGAAAAGATACACCACCGTAGCGCATCCACAATCGAATGGACAGGTAGAAGCGACGAACAAAGTAATCAAATCCATTCTGAAGAAGCGATTGGAGCGGGCCAGAGCCAAGTGGGTCGACGAGCCATCTTTGGCATTGTGGGCCTACAGAACTACTTATAAATCAGGGACTGGTCACACCCCTTTCTCCCTTACATTTGTATCAGAGGCGGTCATCCCGGTCGAGCTAGAAATACCATCCCACAGAACCACTTATTACGACCCAATAACCAACAATGAATTACTTCATGGTGGAAGAAAAAAGGGACGAGGCGGACCTGCGTGCCCTAAGACATAAGCAGCAGGTCGCCCGATATTACAATAAAAAGGTCTTAGCTCAAACCTTTGAACCCGGAGACTTGGTTCTAAAGCGTTTCTTTCCATCCCCAGTCCATTTGGATCCGAAATGGGAAGGACCATACACCATCCTACGGAGGCTTGATAACGGATCCTTCAAGCTAGCGACTATGGACGGAAATGAAATCCCCAGTGTGTGGAACGCCCAGCATCTGCGGCGTTACTTGACATGAAATCGTCGTCTTTATTCTTTTATTTTTAGGACCATGTAAAAAGGCTCGACTTGCCTAGAAAAGTCTGGTTACATAAGCAAAAGATTATAAAATGGACGTAGGTCATGATTCGACCGAACCACTATAAAATACCGTGTGTTGTTTACTTTTATCGCACCATTTCTAATTTACTCTTTTATTCTTTACTTACATGAGCTATTATAATTATGAAAATTGCTATAAAACCTCGCGGAAATCTCAAAGAACGAAATTTAAAGTTCCTTCTATCAGATTAGGAGTTCAACAGTATGCAGAGCGTAGAGGGTGCAACGAAGTAAATGACACAACTATCGACACTCTAGTTCTCGTGACCTGAGAAAGAGTATTAAGGACAAGGAAACAAATTGTCCACGAGGCGTGAAGGTGCACCATGATTAAAAAGATCGTCTCGACCAAACTCTACCCTTGGCATCCGATGGGAGAGTATAAAGGCGTCAGGGACTGAGCGTTGCAAATGAACTCCTACCCCACTGAAGGATTGGGGGAAAACTGAAAGACGAGTTCGAACTCTATCCTAGGCATACAACAGGAGGGTATAAAGGCGTTTTGATCAAATGCCAAGAAAGGGCTCCTACCCCGTTACAGGACAGTGGACTATAATGAAAGCTTAGCCCGAACCCCTCATTTCCGAACATGGGGGGCAACACATGCTCGACTCTAATCAATCCTCAACAAGCCCTGGCCAGGCATCACGTCAATGATTGATTGGGGGCATACTCATAAAAATATATGCGTAGCGCAGGAATTTTAAATTTTCGTTGCATATGATTCTGACTAAGTTACGATCCAAATATTTATGTATGACTAAGTATGATAAACTTGCTGGTACATAACAATGCAAAAGAAACAGAGCTTCATTTGCTAATTCAGGTTTACGAAAACAAAGCTGGACAAAAAAGTGAGGGTCATTTTCATAACTACATCATAAGACCGGTGGAAGATTTAAAAAAATATAAACAATCGAGCTCTATTTGGGCTTTGGGGATGACTTTGACTTTTTCTCTTTCTTTTGCTTCTCTAGCTCCTCCTTGTCGACGTCAAATTTGTCATTCTTTTTCCCCTTCTTCTTATCCGAAGGAGGATCATGTGGAATGTCAGAGGACTGGGATGCAAGTTGTGTAGTTATCGACTTGGTGGAGAGCTTTGTAATTAATCCAGATCTGGGATCAACTGCAGAGATAAGTGGCACATTTAAAGGCTCTTCCGCTATTTTTAATTTCAGTTGTTCATCATGTTTGGCTTTCATGTCGGCTAAGATCATGCTGTCATCATCCTTTGTCTCTCCCGTGATGGTGTTCTCCTCCTCTTCATCCCATTTTCACCGTCGGTATCCTTTAAGGCTTCAATGATTTCAGCATCCTTAGGAACATCAGTACTTGATTCCACAATGGCCTTCTCGGTTGCTTCGACCTCGGTTTGCTTTGGAACTTCAGGGACCTCAGTACTTAATGGTACGTTGACCTTCTCGATCTCTGCTTGCTTTTCTACAATCCCTTCGGTCGGCTTGGCACCTATATCATGAGAAACAACTGTTATTAATTTGGGAGAAAATGTGGTCTTCTCGATTGTTTGCTCCACAATGCGACGACAAGTTACAATAGCTTTGACAAATTGTGGAGAGAAAATGGAGATACTTTCCGCTGACTCCTCGCCCGGAGCTGTAGTAGAAACCCAATAGATGGAAGAAATGGGACTTCAGAGATGAATGGATCATCTGGATTATACTCCTCAACCTCATAAGTCTTGGGCTCTGTTGTTGAGCTAGAACCTTCATCAATCTTGTTCTTGCCTTTGAGCTTAAGCCTCTCCGCCTCCATAGAATCCTTAATTTGATGCCTGCCCTCTACTAAAGCCTCAGGCTCTCCACCCCTGAGAAAGGTCTGCATAAGCTAGTTCTCATCGATATCCTCGACCTTTAAGCATTTCCTTTTACTCTCGACAATCTATTCCCATACATCAATTAAGGTAGTGGGATAGTTGCTGATCCAAGAAATATCTCGGGTTCGGATGACTTGAGCAAAAAAGTCCTTTAATAGTTCGTCAAACTCCTCTATCTCCTGTTCACCTGCAGCAAGCTTAGCGGTAGCAGTGGAGGCGGACTCAAGGGTTTCATTAGTATTACTTTTAGTGAGAGCTGCTCTCTCCTCAGCATGAGCAAGTTTATCTTTTATGCCAGCCATTTCTTTCTCCCAAGCAGCCTTTTCTGTGGCGAAGTGATCCTGTGATGTTTTCAGCTCGGTATTAACTGACTTGAGATCCTCTATTTCCTTTTTCAGAGCCAACCGCACTTGGCTGTTTGAATCAAGTTTAAGGTGAAAGCATTTCTTTGCACTCTCTAACTCTGTCTTCTAATTTTCGGCGTCTCTCCGAGCTAAGGCAAGAAGAGCTTGAGTATCGTCAAGTTCTTTCTCAGCCTTATTTCTGGCCTTGATGTCATGATCGATTATCACTCCAGCTCTGGCCGCATCTACTTCCAGATGACGGATAACGTATGAAAGATTATTGGCATGTTTCTTCATTGCCCTATATTGTTTAGCTACATGACTTACTCGGTCCACGACCTCTGCATCCCATTCATCAGGAACCGGTTCAAGATCTGAAACGAAAAGCATCCTTTCAAAATAGATGTCAGGGAACTGCTTTTGCAAATGCTCCAGCTTAGCCTTATTTTCAGAAGTAAGGGCCACCTCTTAAATGGTGGTAGTGTCCAAGTGGTGCTGACCAGAAGGGATAAGAGTTGCCTTCTCCTTTTCCAAACCTTTGCTTGAGTCCTTGTGCTTGTCCTTGGACTCATGATGCTTCTTGGATGATTTCCCCTGGGGAGGTATACCCTTCGGGGGAGTCAGAGCCTTGGGAAGTTATTTGCCTCCCGCATGTAGCATTTGACGACTAGGGTACTTCCCGAGATCTTGCCTCGAAGGAGAGCGAGAGCGCACAGAATGGGATTGGTAGGAATCATGGTGTCTTTGGCTATCTCTTCCCCGACTATCACTGCGGTCATGCTTAGTTACGGGATTGAGTCTGGTTGTGCAGTCACGAAGTTCACGATGAGAATATGAGCGGCGAAGAGGCATTTTTCCTGCAAATAATAACAAGCAAATATAAGCGCCATGAATACAAACTGTATATGGGTGTTATGACAAGTGCTGCATGTGATTTGTGTATCCCGTGTAATCCCCCTAACGGACCAGGGTCTGAAGCTAGGCTCGTGTTTGCAGTATCCTTCTGTATGATGGGAGCAGTTTCTTCCTCAGAGATAGGGAAGAACAGTTCCACTCCAAAATCCTAGGAGGTATAGATGTTATCTTGCAGGAAGATCTTATCCAAATCCCTAAATATTTGCTCCTTTGTTAACATGTCATGAGCTGTGGGCTCCACTGGTGGTGGAGTCTTCGGAGGAAATTGCTCCATGGAAACTGAGGCATCTTTTGATCCATCAACTCTAATTTCACCGCCTTTGTAGATATTCAACTCTTCATCATCCTGAACGGCCATAGGCGAAAGACTTTTATGAAACTCGGTCGTCTTTGTAACTTCCGTGATCACTTGCCCCTCGGCTGGAGGCATGCCGCTAGATTCCCCAATCATCTGAGTATGGGGCACATATTTGTGGGGCTTGCCACCCGGACCGAGCCCGAATCTTACATCCAGAAGATGGTGTTTATGAAGGTTCTCGTCGGTTATACACTTCTTGATTCTGCAGAAATTTGACTTGCTTTTTAAAAGGCGAGACAATCGATCTTCGTACACCGGACCCTCTGTCTTTTGGAAATTATGAGCTGTACAAAAAAATAAAACATTAGCACTTTAGTCATGCAATCGCAACATACACTGAAAGATTCAGAACCTACTTGACTGTAGCTACCTCCTTGCACATCCAGCTTGATGTTTTATGTAGAACCATTCGAATTTGGCATCCCCTAAGTTACTGTGTCCATCTGACAAGACTTTCTTGGAGGGGATCGACTCGAAGAAAATAAAGTTTGGGGTCCCTGTGGAACGTTGCTTGAAATAATAATAGAAATTCAGATCTTTGAAAACAAACTCAGTCTCTTGAATTTCTGCATATGCAATATATAGGGTGTACAAAGCAGTGTAAGCATTGGGATGGAGTCGCATGGGAGCAATACGTAGTCATATCAGGAGATCAATGATAATTGGAGGAAATGGAGGAATAGCACAAACCAAACACATGACCTTACTGATAGCCATGTACCCTTCCGGAGTAGAATGGGGCTTGTCCTCTTTCTTCGGAGTTTTCATGTCATACCAGGGGATCCCATGTCTTAAGCAGATTTTCTTTAACTTTAAATCATCCAATTTGGAGGCTATAGAATCGCTCAGCTTGTCTACCTCTTTAACACCTTGAATCTCATCGGGAGCCCGATCATCATCCTCTTCCTCCTTAAGTGATGTGCTCTCGGAAGATGTTGACTCTGTATCAAGATCTATCTCGTACTCAGATGCAGAGTTATCCCAGTCTGGGTCCAATGGGAGTACATCGGGATTATAATAACTTGATGACTCTGGGTCTGCACTTTTCTCTGATAATCTTGTTGAGTGCCTATTAGACATGGTTGTGTTGGTGAATAAACATGAGGGATTAGAATACAATTACCCGTGAACCCCGTGTGTGTGCAAGTGTCGAGTGCACCAGTGTGTACGGTACTGAAAAGAAAAGCGTAAAGTTAAGCAGATAAGCATAAAATTGGTTGTTGTATGTCGCTAAGTTAAGTAGTCATCCAGTTTAGAAGGTTCATCTTGAAGGCTCTATCCTAACTATTCGTTGATATGTTAGAGTTGCATCGAATTTCAGTCAAGATGTAGGTCGGTTCGCTGGTTAAACGGGCTCGTTAAAGCCTTATAAAGCAGCTCGTGACAAAGAGTCAGCTCGCGAGGAAGGATTTGGTTCGCGATTATGAGATGGCTCGTGAACTAGTGTGAATCGTGGATGAAGGTCCGGGTCGTGATCTGGATTCGAGTTGAGGGTTAAGATCTAAGATCCATCGGCTCGTGAGCTACCGCTACGACCCTGCTCAATCCACCCCTTTCACAAACCAGTGCAGGGACCCCCTTTTTCACGAACCTGTTGCCTACTCCTATACGGGCGAACCCATCTTTACAACCCACGATCCGAGTTAATGACTTCTACTTATCATCGTCACGATCCGCAGCACCGCTCCATTCACGAATCGATCTGCTGGAGCTCATCTCCCTTCCTGTCAACTCTTTCTTCTACCTGTAAATCCACGCCTCCTATCTGAACCATACCCGAACTTCTACTCCTCTATTTGCAATTACCCAACACATCTCCTCTTTTGGACTCCAACTCCATGAACTCCACCGCCGTCATTCAATATTGGCGATGACGCTAAAACCGACGACAAAGGGAAAACCCATGGGAACCAAAGACTAACACTCGAATCGGTACCCAAAAAATCGCAATCGAAATCAGTGTTATTATTACCTTTTTAGATTAATTAGATGATCTCTATGTTTTGTGGATCTGAGAAAATCACGAGGTAGGGTTTCGAGTTGAAGATAAAGAAAGAGGGAGGGGCGGCAGTAAAAAGTGAAAAGGAAAGGTAAACGAGGAAATGGGGATTGGCTTATATAGCCCTTAAAGGAACTCTTGGTCTCCTCTCTTTTGTCTTATTGGGATGGCTTGGCCCGATGGGACACGAGTGACCAAATGAGTCCATCGGGGCTCACGTAAGAGCAGCCGATGTTGGTTCGTAACATACACCACCCCAGGAGATATGGACCACAACACGACTCGAAGACAAAGACAAGGGAATGGATACCGGGTTAAAAAGCTAGAATTCTTCATCTGTAGGTGTAATAAATTTCTTTAAAAATATTTATGGGATTTATAGCTTACCTGAAGAGTTAATCGCAATGTGCTCCGAAATTCAAAAGATCGAAGTCAACCAATAAATAGAAAAATAATTGGAAAATCAATCATATATTTATATTCGTCAGAGAACGCGATCCTTTGAAATAGCATGACGATACAAACAGACACGACCGCAAGCACTCATCTGTTTAGAAATAGGCATTTTGATTAATTTTGAAGTACGTTCCATCTCTGATAAAACATACTTCGAGGGGGCAAAATGTTGCCTAGCTTTTGGATCAAGCCACAAGGATTTAGACACATATGAAGTATACAAGAAAGAGTAGCCTTATATACTCATATGCACCATGACTCGTGATACATCTCCATAA
The DNA here is from genome assembly GCA_030737875.1 of Allium sativum. Taxonomy (NCBI): domain Eukaryota; kingdom Viridiplantae; phylum Streptophyta; class Magnoliopsida; order Asparagales; family Amaryllidaceae; genus Allium; species Allium sativum. Next base: position 274,846,564 of record CM060920.1, on the reverse strand, counting down.
CCCGCTCTTGATCCAGCCTTCTCCCTCGACTCGCGGTCCAGTTTTAATCCCCGGCTTGGGATTGAGCATCACAACCCGCTCGTGATAAGGACTACGACCCGCTCGTGATCCATCCTTCTCCCTTGACTTGCAGTCCAGTTTTCATCCCCGGCTCGTGATTGAGCATCACAACCCGCTCGTGAAAAGGACTAAGACCCACTTGCGGTAAGGGGACACGAACCGACTCTAGACTCGGGATATGGAGACCACGATTTGGTCACCCACGAGCCGTATTTTGAGGATTTGATGACACCTGTCCACAACCGTCATATTGACCATTTCTCCATCAAGCCACGAACGGGTCCGAGATCCTCGGGATTGGTTCCATGTGTCTTCACGAACCGCCTGCAGAAATACCCTATAAATAGCCCAGAACTTGGCATTTTTTAGGATCTTTTTGGCAATTCAGAGCTCTGATTCCACCATTATCATTCCTTCATCATTTCTATTCAGAGTTATCTCGAATTTAGTGAGTGAATTATCATTGTAAAAGTGAGATTGAGAGAAAATATTGATTGTACTTGCATTCAAACGTATAATCAAAGACATATAAAGTGGACGTAGGCTCTTTAACACTGAACCACTATAAATTTGGTGTGTTTGCTACATTTTCTTTCATTTTTAGTTATTATTCTCTGCGATTCAAGATAATTTGGGTGTTATAACCACTTTTTGGTCTAACATGGGGTACTTTGTTTTGACTTGTTGTATCATACTTCTTGACAACGATGTGTAAATCTCGGTTATTATTGATGAATTACTTTTCAAGTGTTATACGCACTGAATTTCGATTTGGGGATGTTGATCATGGCTGAATCCGATTGTATTTTGTTGGAGATGTATGAGTTTTTCTGAAATAATCATGTGCTTTCAATTTGAAATTATTGACTTTGACGTTGTGTTGACGCATTAATTTTCCTTGGTTGATTGCAAACCCTTGTTGATCAGTTGTCTTAGTTAGATCGCACCTTGAACTGGTCCTAGAGTGTTAGAGTTTATTTGCTGATTTTTTGTGGATCGTGGACGATCCATCTATGGATCGTGAGTTAAATGGATCGCCACTTCTCAATGAACTGCAATCTTTAATCGATCGATGCTGTTAAATTTTGAATGATCCAGACTTTAGACAGACCAGGCTTTAACTTGTAAATTGAATGTGCTTTTCTTCTCTGATTGTCTTGTAACAAGACAAACACTTACACGGTTCTAGGCGAATATTTTTCCATTGCTTTCTTGCATCAACGACAAATTAGTTTAATCATTAAATAATGAACTACAATGAATTTCCTAACTTTAACTGAATGACGTACCTATATAGAATCATTTCATTCAACCGTTTATAACTTGTCGAACATCGCTTACATAGGTACATCATTCTAATTCGAATTTGCGACGATGCTTGGATTGTCTAATCAATACACATCGACTGAAGATTTCAAGCTTCGTTTTTTAATAACTTGTATATGCACAACACTTCACACTTAGGAAATGCACACCTTTTAAATAATAAGATTGCATGTTTAGAATGGATACCCGACAGAAATCTCATCATCACTCTGAAGAGACGACTACTTCAGTTCCTGTTGGAGCTTCTACTCAAACTTCTGAAGCTGGAACGACTGCAGCTCTAGGGCCGGTAGCAAATCAGCATATTCCCGTTCCCTTAGCAGTCCTCCGTCTAAGAGATGCTCTTCAACGCTTACACAACGTACCCTTAAGCAGCTATGTACTCAATTTGGCATTCCTGAGATTGACGCGAGACTACTGGGGAAGGATGAGTTCGTTGATCGTCTGCCCTTCATCTTCACTGCAGTTAACCGTCATTTGCTAATGAGTGTCGTCGTTCCTCCCTTCAACGCTTGTCTGCAGATGGTCCTTCGACATTTAGCGATCGCCCCTTTTTAGCTACACCTGAATGGCTATGCCGTTTTAATAAGGCTCTGCATGCTTTTCATGAGAACGACGCATGCATTCCATGCCTACATTTCAGGACATCTGCTATCTGTGCATCTTCAAAAGGAGGAAGGAGCATCCCTCTATTATCTTTGTCGAAGACGCTTAAAATCTCAAGCTTATCCTTGACTTATTAGATAGCGCTTCGGGATTCTTGGACCAATTCTTTTTTGTTCAATGCCCGTGGAGCTTCTATGGAATATGGATGGAAGGAGGTGAACGTATTTTCTCTGAACTCTTCATCCAGCTTCTTCTGAATCTCAATTATTAAACTTTCTTTTTCTCTTTTCATGAATACCATCACTTGTCAAAGACTCCGTTGTTTGAAAATCTACACTTGAGAGACTGAAGGTCGTCGTTGATTAAGAGAAGACTAAAAAGTTCTTAATTAAGGAAGAGTTTCTTCGTCAGTTTGGATTGGTTGACCCGTCTCGATCATTCCTTCCTCGAGAAGTTTCTTCTGCTTCTCCTTTTACACCTGTAGCATCGGATGCCCCAGCCTCTGGAGAAGGTGCTACATTGCCAAGTTCTACCGATGAGTCTGTTTTAAAGAAGTGCTCGGACCCAGCTGGCGGAGCTGGTTCATCTGCCCAGCCTCAACTAACTCCCATTATTGAAGAAGGTATTGTGCATCACGAGGGTAAAGCTCCTGCGAAGACTACTAAGAAACTTAAGGAAGGAGAGATTGCGATCAAAGGCGATTCTGTTATTGAAAGAGTTGATACCAACCCCGTGATCCCAATCACCACTGAGGATGACTTTTTGAACGTATACGAGGGTTTGAGCGATTTAACATCACTTCAAGAAAACTTCCTACAGGTGATATTGTAACTTCCAAACTCGTTGCATTGGTTACAAAGATGTTTTCCAAATTGGCTCTAACTCCTCCTCAGAAGCCCATTTCTAAAATTACAGCTTCTTTGACTCTGACAACGACGAGCGGTCTATTGCTTGATGTGCGTTAAATCACACAAAACACACACTTAGAGCTTTAAATATCTTGCATATACATTCTGTCTTGCACCAGTGCTTCCGGCTTTAAAGACTGAACTCTCGCTTTCCTTTGTTTTTGGTCAAACCATGAGTCGTTCTTATGTGGATGAATTCAACTGTTACACTGGCTCTTATAATCCGCGACGCTATGTGTCACCTCGTCCTTATAGGCAGGAGATTGATGAAGAGCTAGGCTAAGAAAAGCTCATGAGGCACATAAGCGACAGGAGAAGGATGAGCCGGGTAGGAAAGCTCGAGATAGACGGGAAGAAGAAGACCGCAGGAAGAGGAGAGAGCGGGATGGTAAGGAGAAGGAATGTGGTGGAGACGAGAAACATGTTAGAACCGATAAGGGTCCTACTTATGCTTCTCAAAATTCCACAAGCCTTCAACCTATTGCACCTCCAACTGCTGCTACACTTCCCCTCCCGTTGATGTCCAGGAAATTATCCAAAGGTCACGCTATACTCTTCTTCCTGCACCCAACACACTTTCTTCATGGTTTCCCAATTGGTTTCTGAAAGGAGTACGCTTTGATATGGACATAACTCCGATAGATAAAGATGCGATGCTTAGGAATCTTGAGATGGTGAAAGATGACATTGCGAGGATGTCCTATTGGCAGAAGCTAGTCGATGAACTTCAGCGGATCAACAAGCTTAAGTATGAAGTGATGCCCACTTTGGATAACGAAAAGGATGAATGGGACATAACTCTCAAAGCCCACAACACCGATATCAAACATCTTTCTGAGTGTAATAAGGAGCTGGAGGCTGAGAATCGAAGAGTTAAGGAAGAGCTTTCTGGTGTCACTTCTTTTTATAAGCAAAAGGAAATCCGGCTGATTGCTTAAGTTAAAGATGCCCATTCTACTCAAAAGAATGCTGAAGATAGATTGGTCGTGGAGTAGCAAGGCACCGCCCGCTTAGAGAAAAAAGTTAGTTTCCAGGACTTGGAAATTTCTTTGTTGAGAGCCAGAGTGGAGGAACTAGAGCGAGAGAGAAACCAGACTCTTTCTGATAAGGCCGCTATTGAGAAAGCACAAGCTAATACCAAGTTCAGTTTCAATGACTTTGTTTAGATTATATACTTTTAGCATCATGGGGCAAGGGAGTTTATTTTTCTTACAAGATGCATATCCGATCACTCTAGCCGAGGTTTGGGAGTCGGTTCTTGGACAACATGATGGTAGCGGTTACACAGAGGAGGTTCTTTTAGAGAAATTCTTGGATGATGAAGGTCGTGCCACCCTTGCCAAGGGACAAGAAGTACTCAGGAAAGAGCTTGGCCTAGAGGTTGGAGCTGGATTTTCTGGGGAGCATGTATCTGACACATCCACTACCACTTCCGAGGCTACTTCAACTGAAGCTATCACTCCTGAACCCAAGCCTCTTGTTGTGCTTTCCACAGAGCCCATTACTATTTCCGGAGAAAAGAAGGAGGATACTGAGGAGCATTCAAAAGGTGATGGTGGCAACGATGATGACCCAAGCACTTATGAAGTAAAGCTCAAAAGCCCTCCCATCTCAGGTAAAACCGACATTGATCTAGTCTTACCAAACTGAGACCTCTTATTCTTTCCATCTGGGTACAATGAGTTCCTTGATTATCATTCATTTAAATTAGGCCTGGATACTCTGAAGTCTTCTCCTGCCGTGACTGAAGGAACTGGAACCGAAGCCATCTTTACTCCTTCAATTCAAGTGACAAAAAGTTCTGTAACTGCTACCCCTCCACCAGGCGATCCTTCCTTAGCTCTTTAGTCTACCCCTGCTCCTATTTCTCAACCTGGGTCTCAGTAAAAGAAAATTGATGCACTTCGTGATTTGGATGACCTGACTGGCTTATTCGGAAGGGGAATGGAGGATGTTGAAGAAAGCCCGGAGAAAAGCGTCAAGGACCGCTCAATCAAAGTTGTCAAGTCTCCATTAGAAAGGCGCGGGAAAAAGCGCAGTGCCTGTAAAAAGTGCTCAGTTCGCCTTCTCTTGCCATTCTTGAGGATGAGAAGATGATGAAGAAGTTAAGGATGAGAGTCATCCCGTCATTACACCTCCTCCAACCATACTTGGCAAGCTCACACTTAGGTCAGGTAGTTCTTCCAAAGGCGGGAGAAGGACTAAGGCTTTTGACTGCTCTTTCTACTTTTTTAGCTTTCTTACATGTTGTTCCTTTTGACCGGATTTTATGCAAGTGACGACCCTCGCTCCTGAATTTGTAAAGACTTGGTTTTAAGACTCTCTTTGGTGTAATAATATTGCTTTTGGTTTGCTGCACTTTAGCTCTTGCTTTAACTTTGTCGTACTTTCATGTATTCACCTTTTTGCAGAATGCAAATCTTTTTCTTGTTGCGATGTCGTGATGAGCTTGTGGTATGTCTTCCGAGCATTATTCTATCTCAGTGTGGTTGTGTTGCCCCTATACCATAGATCATCACGAATTGCATAAGTTGGAGGTGATCAACTTTGCCGAGTTTCTTTGATTTTGACCGAGGCACTCAAAGCTTCCCCTTGTTGGCGAAGTCTTTTTTCTTCTGCCAGTGTATTGAGAGCTTCTGAGCTTGCCACTGCATCTAGGAAACCCGACTTTATTAGTTGATCTTGTGCTTCTTCTTGGAGAAGTCTTTAGTTCATGTGCCCCCAGAGAGGTCTTTGGTTTAGGTGCCTCACTTGGGATGACTTCTTACCTTCACTTGGGAAGGACTTTTGCTTCACTTGGGAAGCGTTTGGCCTCACTTGGGAGGACTTTTACCTTCATTTAGGAAGGCTGCCTTCACTTGGAAAGTACCTTTTGTTTCACTTGGGAAGCATTTACCTCACTTGGAAGGACTTTTACCTTCACTTGAGAAGGACTTTTTACTTCACTTAGGAAGCGTTTGCCTCACTAGGGAGGACTTTTAACTTCACTTAGGAAGCCTGCCTTCAGTTAGGAAGGACTTTTTGCTTTGTTTGGGAAGCCTTTGTCGCTGCGTTGTTCCACAGAGTGGACGCCGGTCCTTTTACCGGATGCTTAACTTGGCATAAAAGCATAAGTGAAATAGCAAAAAGAAAAACGCTAATAAAGATAAGCTACTCATTCATATATGAAATTTGCTGCACCAACTACCGAAATATCACAATTAGTCTTTATCTAATTTCTACCCATCGATCGAGTACTTTATCCAAATGTGAATAACCTACGCCAGCTATGGAATTCCGAGTTATTAATCCCGAGCCCATCAACTAAAAGAACATAGCGTTAATCACAGGCGTTACAACGTTTTATCTTCCATAATGATAACGATGCACGCTCATCATTCCGCTAGAACATGCCCGTACATATCTCATTTAAACCAATTATTATCCAGTTCAATAAAGCATGCCCTAGCCTCTACCTAGTGCGAGATTTTCTGGTAAAAAGGGGATACTGACTGATACGGGTTCCCAAAAAAATGCATTTGACACAAATCACCCCTAGACTTGGCCCCCAATCTGTAACTAGGATTTCACGAACTCCTTATATCCTCAACTAGAATGGACCCCTCTATCTTGGCTTATTATCATCATATTTTTAACTTAACACGTTTAAGTTTACTAATAAGCCAAATATAACCACATATAATATTTCCTAGGTTGTAATTAACATTTCTAGTTAATGTATCTTTTTATACAACCCCTTCATATGTCACTTAATATCCAATGAAATCCAATCTATTTCAGTTTACATGTTTTTCAATTACACGTTATTAAATGTCCAATTAATATAAGTGCAATTCATTCCAATTTACATGTTTTCTAATTACATGTTACTTAATGTCCTATTAAGTATAACTTATTCCAATTCATAAGTTCGAATTACCATACCGTGATTTTTTTGAAAATTTGATTTTGACATAACTCAAAATTTATCAACTGAAATTCTAAATTTTCTTTTCCACAAGAAAACTATAACTCAATAGATACGAAATATTCTTGTTTTAGAGAATTCCGACTTATATTGGATTGTGCATATTCAGTTTAAGTTCAAATAGTAAAATTACGAACTACCGCAACATGGTGAACTTATTTTTAATTAAATATTAAATTAGGTTCAAACTTTGTTTAATTAATAAATTATAATTATATTCACTTAGAGTTATACTAAAAGTTTAGCTAAATTTTCTAGTCTAACTTGAAATTTTCAATTTTTCTAAATTATTGAATATTCCATACTTCAAAACCAAGTTATAAAATTATTTACTGCTCAAATTTTCTCCTACATTCCATTCCGCTCGATATATCTTTCTAATCCAATCCAATTTTATTTAACTCTACTTAGGCAAAATTATAATTTACTTGATTCACTTTTACCATTTCAACCTATTTAACTTCAATCAACTTAACTTGTGCAAGTTAAATTTAGAATTCAAATTATCATAATCATTTTTCAAATTACAACATTCATTTAACCAAGTTCTGAGCCTTATTAATTCATAAAACTTCTTATACTTGAATTATTTATTCTAATTAGTTAACTGCAACTCCATATGAAACATATCTTTAGTCCGGGAAACACTCCAGAATTAATTATATGCCTTAAAATTTTGACGTTATATGCATTATTCCTCTTTTAATGTCCTTTATGACCTACATTGTCAACTTAAAGGAAATGTTGTCATTTCAATATTAATTACTTATCCTCCCTTAGGGGTGTAAACGGGTCAGATCGGACCGGACAGAGGTGTGCCCAAGCTCTTTCCTATAACAGATTCGGATGGACATGGATCAGACACCATACAGCCTCGAACCAAGCCGAACAACGGACTGTCCTGTTCGATATAGCCTTGGATAATAGAAAAACATCGAACATTTTGGATTGGACCAAACACTGGTGTGTCCAAGCACTGTCCAATAAAAGTATCGTACGGACACGGACCGAACACCTGATAATCTCGGACCAAGTCGGACAACGGACCGACCTGTCCAATTTACAGCCCTATCCTCCCTTGATTTAATCCTTTTTATCACACACGTTTGTTTTCCTAATTTATTAAATGGTTTAAATTTGTTAATATGTTAACGTTAATAATCTTCCATTACATTCAAATTCAAACGCACATTGTTTATAAAATTAATGTGCGCGTATTTTTTTGATTATTTTATAACGTACCATTTATTAACTTCTATTCTTTTTATTTAATTCTATATATACTATTGCAATATTATATTTGCATAACAGGAAATTTTTATTTTTGCACATTTTATAACATGGGTTTGTTTTCGAATTTCAAACGCATATTACTCATGTAATTATTTTGATAATTTTATTACCTAAAATGTGGGGTGTTACATATAACTAAGCCTTCAAAGTGCTCAACGCATCAGTGGCGGACATTACACCATAAATGACCTTCTACAACACAAAAAAAATATTGGGTCAAGCCCAAAAAATGTTGCCATAGGTCTTTGGCAACACTTTTCTTGTGTTGCACTTTTTATCATTGCTTTAGACTTCAAAGGCAACATTTTTACTATCTAAGGCAATATACGAAATATTGTTGCAATAGAACACTATTTGAGTCCATAGCAACATCCATATGTGTCTGTAGTAACATTCTAAAAATGTTGCTATAGATATTAACTTTCTGTATTTGTTTGGGTCCACATCTTGTATACTATACTATTTTGCATTCGTATAATAATATATATTGATATTGAATAATAATATTATTGCAAATAATTTAAATGATTCAAACAATATTTTATTTTATATAATATTTCAACATTTAATTAGTACAATATTTTACATCTCTCTATAATAGAAGTCACATTCACACCTCACTACATACACTCAAACACTCATTACACTCTTTGTATTTTCTTCGCATTTCTGTTCCGGCTCCTGCTTTCACTCTATCTCTTGTTTACCTATACAATAAACAACTAGAGTAGTAATCTGAAAATAAACAAATTTAAATTTGCAAAAATTTAAATTTGTTTGTGTGTTTATTTGCCTCAAGTATTAGGGTCGTTTGTCATATATTTTGATTGTGCAGTATCTGTTTACTTATCAGTATTCACATGGGCAAACGAATCTCAGGAGCATGCACGTATACACGTGTACATGTGTACACTTCCACAACATCCCAGAATCATTCTCATTGCAGTGCAAACAACTGAGGATTAACAAGTCTGCTATTACTGCACATGCCTAACTCCACACAAGTAGCACTCTCTATTACATTAACTCTGAAAAGATAAAGCTCCACACAGGTAGCACAGTTACAAGCAAAGGCTGCATACGCAGTCCCATTACAATGAGAACAAATTACAAACATACATCTTACACTGAATTTAATCGCTACTATCTCAGCATTGAAAGTAACTGCACACCAATTACACAGGCATGGTGATGTGATCATCTGGATATGCAAACAACATCTGAAAAGAACACAACAAAGTTGGATCGATATTCACAAACAACATACCATAGAATATCAGTGACCAAATGAATCAAACAATAGAACTACCACCAGATTTAAACACCTGCATAAATAAAAGACCAACCGCAAATCAATCAGACGAAGAATGACCACAGATGAATTCCAGTTAAAAACATAACTCTTGTCCCAATAATCCTAAATTTAAGACGAACACCGAAATCATCTCCATCCAGCGCATACACCATGCTTAGCCTAACATTCACCAAGCTAGTCCAGCCTAAACTCAATCTAAAATCCATACAAAATACTCATATATTATTTCTTACAAAGGCAGCGAGAAGGATATAGAGGGCCATGATTCGCTATCATCTATAATCTGATACGCCCACTTGAACTACATTGTCAGGTGGGGGTAGAGGAGTTTGTATAAGCAAAATCACGTGGAATATAGTCACCAACACTTCAGATTAGGGAACTGCAAAGGGATGACCAGATTTTATTGGCAAAAGTTGTTACAACATTATCGCAAATAGGCTGTGTGTGCTATTCTGGGTTATTATGTGGCAGCGGTATTTTGGAATTGGAAGGAACCACTACAATCTCAATTCGACTCACTATCAGTACCATCACATACATCATTGCCAAAAATATCCGCTACATTATTGCCAACTTACTTAGTATCCCTTGCTTCCAAAACCGACTGAATCACAGATGCCGACCAAGGCTTAGGAAGACTACCCATAGCAGAATCGAACAGTGAAGTTAGAGCATACTTACCCCATGATGGCGATACCTGAGATCGGAACTTCTATGGCATCCAATCGTTGCTCACAAGAGACTCCCAAGTTCAAAGCATCAGGTCCACATCCAGAATAACCCGATCTAACGAAGGATCGACTCGAGCAAGTCAAAGATCTCAAAGCCTCAACACCAGAGTAACGAAGATTTCTCTTTTTAGGCTTGGCCATCGTGGAGGGGATGCCGGGATAGTTTGGAAGAAAGGAAGCGCAAGACAGAACATGATGATAAGGGGAGAAATGCGATGGAAGACAATGGAGGAGAGGGCCATAGTTTTGCAAGGACGCGACTAAGCACTGCGTCGATTCTCCACTGACATTCAAACGTAAATTCTCTCCATATCTGCAGTACGTTGACGTTGGAAAGCGTCAATCAACAAAAACCATTGCCTAATGCCCTTATACCTCGCGAGCGCAATCATCAATTTTACACGATGCTATAGATATGGGTCGTCGATTAGGATTTGTGTTATGCTGATGTATATCAACATGGAAATTAATTGTAGACAGTGAAGAATCAAAATATACCATTTCCTTTTTTTCCCGTTGATTACCAGATTTGGAGATTTCTGAAAGAAAAATGTCTTTTTATTGGTTCTAATCGTAGATCCGATCAACTGTAGCATACTATTAAACTTCTTAGAGTGATAACCAGATTTTCTAATTTTGGAAATTTGGGTGAATGAAAATTAGGGATCAGAATGATTTTGGAAATTTAGGAATGAGAACGAAATGAAAAGAAAGCGGGTGAATGAAAATAAATGTGGGAAATAGAAATAGCTGAGGTGTGGATTGATGGTGTTGATTGATTATTGAGATTTTGTTTTAAATGATGGTGTGGATAGCTGAGGTGTAAATTTTTTTAATTTGAATAAATTTATAGCTAGTGCAACATTTTGCTGATATCTATACTAACATCTTGAAGTGAATGTTGCAGTAAGACCAAAATTTTATAGCTGTTGCAACATTTTAGCTGGCAACACCTTGCAAATCTATTGCAGAAGATCATCCATGGTGTAGTGGGAAGAACGACGGCTCCATCGCATGCACTCCAGTATTGTTTATCATGAATGGGCTGAAACTCTGGTGTGTGAGCCGCCATGTAATTCTGGACCGAGTAATATTGTGAGAAGAAGTCATGAAGAGAACTTTTGCACCATTAGGTACTGCTGAACAAGAAGCCATAACATGTGCATAAGAGAACTATTGAAGGAATGAGATGTTGCATGTACAAGAATAAGTGTTATCATTTATTGTTACCTTGGACTAATTACCAAAGTAATGGGTAACTTGTCATTCGTTTTGACTGAATCAGACAATCCTACGACGCCTTGCTTTACTTTCCCCCCCGTTATCTTTGACTCCTATTTTAAAGTTAATTGAGTTGTTGATGTTTTACCAAACTCTTTCTATTGGCCAAAATAATCCTTCGATCGAAAGATAGTACGAGTAATCAAAGTTTCAACAGGAAGCGAGCTTCCACCACTAAGTACACTATTAAAGCTTTTATACGTATTTGTCGTCATAACATAAAATCTTCCGTCATCATCTTTACACAAGGCTCAGATCTCCTCCTTCCCCCCACAGACGCTCAATCCAATTATGACCTCGAATATTGGTGTTTTTAATTTTTTTCTCGAATCTTCAAATACTCAACCTTGTCCGAAGCAAATGTCTCTGCATAAAATAAACTTATCAATCGTTTGCCTCTAAATCTGATAGATTGAAAGCTAGATTTCAAATGTTTAGCAGAATATCTATGTTTGTGAGAAAATCTCCAATGGCTCTCTAATGATGCATGTATTTTTTCATTTTATTTGAAATGAATGTAATATGTTGCTTGTTAATATTATGAATAAACGTTCGCAAGTGAGACAAAAGCAGCCTCTCAGCTATCACATGATTTGGACTCAACAACCTCATAAACCAAAGGATATAGTTGATCGTTCGCATTTATTGCAGTTATAGCTAGCAAGATACCTTTATATTTACCATATGAATGCGATGCAAAACAAAAGTCGACAATGTACAAATCCTTCAATGCAATAACCAAAGGCCCAAAAAGCACATTCGAATGCACCACATTCATCAATTGTTACATGTCCAACACTGCCCAGACCAGTTTTCGCACTTTCGACAAAATATTATCGTAGATTGCAATACGACTCTGCTCAATTATCGTATATTCGTTCGATTGCTTTGCTTAATACCCTCGATGCTTTCATATATCCGATTTTAATAAACAGTCATTCTTCCATTAAGACATGTATTGTCCTAGCTATAATATACAAATCTGTTTTTACAAAAGGAATGATCTTCAAAACAAACAATTGATGCAATTTGCATGTGATTGGAGTTAACTTTAGGTTTACGAAAATATGACCACTTAGGTATTTTTTTAATAATCCACCATCCTAATTGTGATTTTGTAGAATCCCCTATGGAAAATTGGAACCGACGGTGCAATTGGAAGTGTATTTTTCTTTGTTTGGCCTTATTGGCTTAAACAAAATGGCACGTAAAATAGACCTTTCACCTAGTTATTAAAGGAATTCTTGTTTTCTCTCGAATATCATATCGACTTTGAAACCATTCTGAACACTAGACGATGAGAGATTTCATTGTTAAATTTTAAGTTTACAACAACGGATCTAGCCAATATTTATGCATTACATGAATCATCATCTAATGGTATCTTCATGTGGGGTTCGCCACTATCAACAATAATATTTTCTATGCTTCCAAATTTATAATTTAAAGAAGCATTGTTTACACGTATTTCATTAATTAACGCCATATCATTCCGGGTATGCTTACAATAGTCATGTTATCAGGAGCATGAACATGTTTAACTCTTCGTTTTCATGTTTATGTATATCCATATCGACAATAGATTCATTTGGCTCCTTGTTCAATTTTGTACCAGTAGAAAATACTTCAAAACTCCAATATGAAAATAGGACGTTTTGAGTAAAGTTGTACATGCATCACAGTTCATACCAAAATTAACTCATATTTAGCTTATGAAATTGCGAGATATGACTGAGTCAGAAAATAAATTTTGCTATCAAATATTACAAAATGAATATTATGTCATTTAGTAATAGTTTGGAGTATGAGTTACCTTTGACTCTTGCTTGCAATGGAATACTACGTCTAATATGGATAGCTAGGTTGTGATGGTGGTTTAAAATTATTGAACGGGTTATAGTTGAAAAACATCTGTGCTATGTTCATAGGAGGATATAGATAGCTAAGTACATGTATTGGTACTGAAGGAGCTGCAGGTTGTTCTGCCAACAACCTTCTGCTTTTTCTAAACAAATAGCTTTATGAATTTTGAGACGAATAAAATATTAATTCAACATCGTCATCATTTACAATTTCAATTGCTTTAGATCCAGAATTGGTTAGCGGATTGCAAATTAAATTAATATCAAGCTCTTTTGATTTGATCATAGTTGCTTTACGAACCAACGCTTTTAATTGTTGGATGTATGACCACTTTCAAATCTTTGATGGTTTGTGTGATCTCCTATTGTAGATCTCGTATTTTTGATCAATAATAACCAATTTGTCTTCATACTAGCATATAACTACAGTAAAATTAGGAGTCATTTTATATTGATAAGACAATAAGCACTACTTAGGCTTCTAGATGCAAATAAACAAAAAAACTTGATTTTAAAAGATGTTACCATTACCGATCCAAAGCAAAACGATATAGTTTTTCATCAATTATATTTGGCAAAACAAATGTTTTTAATGAAAAAAATTGCAATTGAATTTGGATTTGAAAACTAAATAGGCTGAGGAAGAAATGTGAAGGAATGAGGAGGAAGTCTGAAGGAATAAAGGTATTCTAAAAATATAAGAATATGCAGGGGTGCAATTTGAGATTGCTCGTTTTTATTTATAAAAAATAAGAATAGGCACTTGTAGAATCTCAAGTTGCGTCAATATCCACGTGTACTGACACAATTTGAGAGTGCACCAGTATGTGTTGTCCAACACAGTGCTGAGTTGGGTAAAACTGGACTACAAACATAACTGGTTTTCAAATCAAGTTATTATTATAATAAGTTTCTGAAGCAAAGCCAAAAAAACTCATTTTATTTTACTTGGTGTACTTTCCTGTAACATTAGGGGTGAGTATAAACCGCACCGCAATACGGAAACTGCCAAGGTTAGACCGCAAAAGTGGTGCGGAAAACCGAACTGAATCTTCTCTCTAAAACAAATACCCTAAATCGGACCGATTCACATTAATACAGTTCGGTTGCGGTTTGAACCATAAACCAACTGTATTAAACCAAACTGAACCGAACCGAACATGTGCATTAATAATTTTATGGCAAATATATAACTAATTCCTATCCGATTTTTATATTTTAATGATGTATATTCTATTTTCAGTGTACGTTGTTATATTAATAATAATCATTATCACAGAGGAAAATTTTATAACTTCAGTATAATAGTTTCCATATTACTTTTTTGATAATGCCAATTATAATCTTATTTGAGTTATCTTACTTAAATATTTATGCATTAATTAACGTTGATTCTTAATAAATGTACTAAAACAATTTTACTTTTCATTAAATGTAAAATTGAATTAATCATATAGTTAGAGACTAATTATTCAATTCAGGATTACACTATGTGTTTTAACCTTTGAGTGACAGTGTCACACAATTGTAAATTGAATTTTAATGGAAGTAGTTCTCTTATTTAGTATTTAATACGAGTTCAAACCGGACCGAACCAAAACCGGACCATATTACCATAAAACCAAACCGAAATCAAATCGTTTGAACAATTAGCATAATGGTTTACATTTTTGATAAACCGTTTTGATGTAGTGCAGAAGCGGTTTAGACTCTAAACCGCACCGAACTGAACCGTGCCCACCTATGAAACATAAGGTAATTAGGAAATTATTACCAAGAAATTATGCATTATTTGTACGTTACTAGCTCAATGAGTGGCCTCTATCATATCTATGAATCACGATATAGTTGTCTACTGCACAAGACAATAATTGAGTAGTTGTTGAACGTCGATGATGAATTATACTTTAACATGTGCAGGGTGGTTATTAGATTTCATGATACAATATTTCCATTTGTAGAAAATTTGAAAGATATTACTGATTATGATGATACAATATTTCCATTTAGAGAAGATTTGGGAAATATTGTTAATTTGAGTAATATAATATTTCAAATTGTAGAAGATTTGGAAGATATCATAAAATTTATTGTCTCTTTTATAAAATTAGACAAGGCAATAAATTACCTACATAAGTGGAATAATATGAAGAGGTTTTTTGGCATATTGAAGTAAGGAATTAAATTCTCTGATTGGTTTATTAAACAAGGAATCTTATTAGGAGAAAATAAATTGGAGAATTAATTAGACATTGATTTATAACCATAAATCAATTACTTCAACCTCAAGTATTAATCCTTATATAAGGATAGGGATTAGGTAAATGTAAGAATCATCTCTAAAAGTTGTATTTCTTCTTCTTCCTCTGTATTATCAGTCTTGTAATATTTTCTTATTTAGAAAAGTAATAAAATCTTCGCTCCCCAAGTGGACGTACACTAACAAGATGTTGGTGGAACTACTATAAGTTTCTTGTGCTCTTTCTTTTATTACTTGATCCGTAATTGTTTTGCTGGTGACTATCTGTTGTTTGTTTTGCCTCACCATCAATCCGTTCCTATTTGTTTTTCTACAAGGTTGGGTTTTATTTCAAGGCATTTTTAGGAAACCTTTTCCCCAACAATTGGTGTTAGCGCTATGAGGTTGATTGAGAAAGGGTGTTAGGCATTATGGCCGGAGATGAGGATAATTCAGCAATTGTATCAAGGCCATAGTCAAAGGGACATATATGGCAGTAGGATCTCAGTTAGCAATAGAAATATGGAATAGAGATAAAGACCTCGAGAAGTGGCAATGGAGGATGAAAGTTGTTCTGATGAGGACAATGTTCATCCTGTGGTGTTTGCTCCTGAGAAGTTGACGGATGATATTTCAGCCGTGGAAAGGAAGGGGATGGAACGATGGGCATTTACTACTTTACAATTAGCAATGGAAGAAGATGTAATTTCAGAGATTAGATGTGAGACCACTGGTAAGGACATTTGGACTAAGCTGGAAAAAACCTATTTAAATAAGTCACTAACCAACCGTCTGATTTTGTTAAAGTCGTTTTTCACCACGTGGATGAGAGAGGGTACTTCAGTGAAGGCACATCTAAGCTTCTTCGATGTTCTCGTGATGAAGATGAAGACTGTTGACTTGAAAGTGGATGAGGAGCAAATAGCAATGATTCTTTTATGTTCTTTTTCGGAGCGATACACAGATTTCGCTAATAGTCTTATCTATGCCAGAGATACACTAACAGTAGATGATGTGACAAGTCTTTTATCTAAGGAGTTGAGGGATCAGATGAAGGGGTTGAGTGAAGGTAGAGGAGGAAGAAGTACGGAAGCCTTATTAGCTAGTATGGAGAAAGGGGAGAAGAAGAAGAAAATAAAGTCAAGAGATGGGAAGTGCTACATTTGCAAGAAACCAAGCCACTGGAAGAGAGATTGTCCAGACTTGAAGAAAATTTGAAGTTGTAAATTCACTACAACAAAAATACCTTTTTATGACGTTTAAAAACGGCCATAAAAACTTTCTATGACGATTCTATATACGTCATATATCAACATGTTATTAAAAGTCTGGTAGATATTATGACGTGTAATTCTTGCAATAAAAAACGTACTTTTCTTGCAATCTTAAATAGGCCATATTAGTACAACTGTGTTTCTATATCTTCTGAAGCATGCTATAGAACTTTTATGACGTCATTTAGTTGCTGTAATATGTCAGCATGCCATATTATTATGGCATCTGAACATGCTATGAAATCATTGCATGAAGCATTTACGACGCAATGATAGGCTATAGAAAATTCATTACTATCTATTGCAACATAATTTTGTTCCTATAAAAACTGTTTACTTCTTCCAAAACATTTTCTATAGCACTAACATGATGTTATAGTATAACAAAGCTAATAAAAATATTTCTATTGCACATTTTTGTTGCCATAACATTCAAACCTTATAATTTCCAATTCTACTAATATGTTGTAACAATTCAAAAAATCATATTTATTACATTAAAGTAAATTCACAAATGGAGTCATAAGCCAAATCACTATATATATATATATATATATATATATATATATATATATATCCATAATATTTTATACACGATGAATTAAACAGAAATATCTATGATAAAATTTAACAACATATTATCTCCCCTACATCAAAAAACGTGCACAACATGCATGTCAAACCACAAACTCAAAATCCATGACATCCCGAACGTCTTCATTATGCACAACCAGGACCACCAAACTCCTCATCTCGGCAAACCAAAGCAGCTACCTCAACTACTGCCAACAACATAATACTTACTATTCAAGCACACCTACTGTCGAGAAAAAGACACCTTTATCTCACACCCGTAAGTTACTTCTCCAATACATTTCACCCAAAACTCCAAAAAACTTCACCACTACAACATTAACATCCAGAACATCCTCCACAAACTCCTGACAAATTCTCCACTATCATGCAATCCAGCAAATTCTCCACTATCATGCACTCCAGCAAATTCTCCACTATCATGCACTCCAGCAAATCTGATATTGGTCAGTATACTATTCATAACAGGCTTTTTAATCAAAATAAAGGCAATATAAGTTTGTTTCATGGTTCCAATAAAAGTTTAGATTTTGAAAAAAGGGCATATTTTTTACATAATTATGTAAAAGAAAGTGCAGGATTGTCTTCATGAAATATTTTTAAAATGTCTTACTTATGTTAAAGACATTTTGCATTCTGCATATAACAGGAATGCACGTTCGTGGTTATTATAACACATCAACCATTTATAAGCGTGAAATACAAGAGAAAATTAGTTTACTTGAATGCATAGATTATTTCCATCATATACTAGTATAACTTAGGGTAGGATTACTTTAACAAAATAAAGCTAGAATGTTATTTCTTTCTAAAGTTCTTGCCACCCGAGTAAATCAATCAGGAAGCGTCAGAGTTTGTGGCCTATACAGGATGGTAACAAATGGGGTCCATAAGAGTGTAAATGTTGAAATGAAGCTTAGCCCTTTTTTAAAAAAAAGAAGAAGAAAAGCCTACCCATTATTTGCTTTTGAGTTGCAAATCTCCTCTCATATCTTATCTGAAGTAGATGAAGCAACCATCTAGAGTTATTTCCTACAAGTTCAAACATGAAAACTGATTTCGCAGCCGAACAAGTATATTTCACAATATACACAGGAGATTTAATCAGCAAGTGAATCATTTCTTTGTTCGAAAATAGAAAGAAACACTCCCAGAATTCATTACCCAAACTCTAGGACACTTCAAACCAAAGAAAAAAACAAGACATATATTAGAAAGCAATAGAAGTATTATAATTACGAGAAACTATTAGCATTTTAATAAGGAAGGAAGAATACCTGAAATGCTAGCCCGAGTGCTCTGGAAACCGTTCATCTTCGTAAACACGTATAAAAAATAGAGACATATAGTTGCTTTAAACGAATGCTATGTAAAGACGATTCTCTAATCTATCCATGGGACTGCTTTAGCTACTTGTTCTTTTTTTCTTTGAATTTCTTGCCAAAAATAATCAACTTCACTGCATTAATGATGGAAATAGCTTTAACTGCTATAAGAATATATTTTTTACGAAAATCTTTTTAAATAGAAAAAAAACATTTACCATACATTTATTGACTCCATGCATGGGAAGTCCAACATATAATATTGTGTTTGATTCTATAATAAAAAATATATAGATGATTAAGAATCAAAGAGTGTGAAAGTATATATATAAAGTTGTAGGATGTATAAACTTAATCAAACATATATCCAGTCTTCTTGTTTTCTCTAGCGAGGAAAGAATATGAAACTAAAAGATAAAACTTTTCATATATACAGATTTAATAGTCATAAGAAGAAGAAAAATTTGAAAGCAATTTTATGAGTAAGTGAATCCTTATGAATCTGTTAAAAGAAGAACTAAATAATATAGTTTATACATCTATGTAAGGTATTTGAGGGCAAAAACTATATCGTTTCCTAGTGACCATTTCAGGTTTTGGGTTTCATCGGCCTTAAATTTCCTAAATTTTATTCTGAATTCATGAAATATGCTCAGTTTTTTTGAAACTAAGCAATGGTTGGTTTACTTGAAACTGAGCACTCAGTTTTAACGAAACCGAGCATTGCTCAGTTTCAACGATTTTAATGAGACTGAGCATTGCTCAGTTCAACGAAACTGAACTTTGCTTAGTTCAATGAACTGAGCATATAACACCTGCCCCATTTGCTAGCACCTATTATTTTATATTTGTACGAAGAATAGCAATGAACAGAAATACGAGATGAATGAACATCATGATAGAATTTACTTAATACCTGCCCCATTTGCTCAAACCCAAGAATAACAAAATACAGGATAAATAAACGTTGAAGGGTACTAAGCTTCAATGCAATTCTATTAACTATTTTTTTCTTTGCATTTTCAGTAATGAAAAATTAGCTTCCAAAGAATGGAAACCAAACAAAGGCCTAAGATACTGGCCTGGTATGGTGAATACGCACAGCTGACTAATAAAAGATACGCACTTTGAGTTTGTGGACACATTTACCCACATCAAGTGCAACTACTTACTTTGCACAGATATTTCAAAAATATCAAATAAGAACCTAACGCTTAACCCGTAAGTATTATGGTGTAATAGCATCATTTGATAAAGAAATTATATATTTGTGTACCATATTGCTAATCAGGGATAAGCAGACATAGTTTGTATTGAATGAACCATAATATCTTGAATCATTATTGGATCAAGTTGCTCAAATCTTAGGTTTCACTTTCCAACAACCATGCAGCAGTAAACAAAGAATTCACATATACATGGAAAAAAATTATTGTAACCTACACAGTTTGTATAACACCAAAATAAAGGATAACTAAACTAAAAAGGGTATCTTATCTGGAACTTCAAGAAATAGTGCACTTGGTTTTACTGATATTTGAGTTTTGCTTTATCTGGGTACTTGTACTGTCTGAACCTTACATAATTTTAATTAGATATTAGAAAACATCAATGATAAAGCAAGCATTAAGCAAAAACATGGTTTCGATTTGTGTATGTAATAATTTTAATTAGATTATGTCAATCCTTATTATATATAACACCAAACTTTGGTATTCAGAAATACAGAACCGGTGAGAAAAAGTGTGAATTAGCACAGAAGAAATGAAGCTTTCGCGACCAGTAATAGGGCAAGTAAAGTAGATATTGCCCGACATGTTCCTAACCATGCACGTCATCCTGATGTAGCCATACTTCTCCTTATCATTTTCCAGTGGTTGTCACATCCAGACTATGATCCTTATTTGTACTCTCAGTCACATCCCCGTTAAAATCGGCCATGCCACCATCATTATTGCCTATCAATTCTCTGTTTTTTGTAACATCGATCACTACTCAAAACAACTTGATCATTCTATAGATAATGTAAGTGCCAATATTATATTAGTCTGGATAACATCATAGACATTTTTGTTTTATGTCAGCAATCCTTTATAGCCAAAAAATAACAATGGACATTGCTTTTTTTATCCGTTAACTATGGTTGCAACATAGTTTTATTAAAAAGGGAAAAAGTAAGGCAGAACCTTTGACCCGTAGCTGGATCTACATGGTGTAATAACATGACATCCGAATTGAAGCTAAAAAAATCCGTTATCAGTCTGCATGTACTCTCCTAAATATAAGTTCTATCATCAGTCTTGCCAATTTGTACATTACAATCTTTTGTATGTTTCTTCCTAGAAATGTCAAAATTCTGTTCAAAAGTGAATTGTGATTTACCTCGGCATCATTAGATATAACAACATAAATCGTATCAATATCAAAATTCATTGAACAAAAACACCGAGGAAACTTGTTGAAAAGATATAGCCTCTCCCCCTTCTCAGGGAACCCATAACTAAAATATATTTTTCTCTTCTAAATTCCAAATAGGTGCGACAGCCTAACCAAGGCGATAATTCATAGTAGAGTGTTCATTTTATCCGAATACAATCAACCGCTAAGAAAAAAAAAATGAAAAGAAGCCAATAAGGATAAATCATAAATGAAAACGAAATCACTAACCTAAAGTCCACCTTGTTGTATAAAGGCGCAAATCTACAACCTTCACCTCTTGACCTTGTTGATCCATAAATTGTATAGGAGTACAAAACAGAGTTTCCATAATTTATTTTTAGAGTTTAATTAATGTTTGCGCTAATGGGATTACATTTTATACGTGACGCCACCCATGAATGGATGGACAACATTGGTAATATGAAAGTTTTTGCTTATGTTGGACTACTTAACCAAAAGAAAGAAAGCTTTGGCTTATCAAGATAATATACATGCTTTTCATTCAAAATAAAACATAGACTATTGCAATTAATTGTTATTTTTGTAATGTTACTTAGCTTAAACAGAACAAACATTAATTTAAACATTTTCAGTCCGACATCTTATCGAAGTACAAAAAAGTATGTTAGAGGATTATTATTAGTCTATAGCCAAATGGAGAATAATGGTAATAATGTATGGAAAACCATGATTTATTTAGTACTATCATTTTATTTTTTATTGTGTCTTGCATGGAAGAAGACAAAAAGTCAATATAAATGCTCTATTTTTCCATAGCATGTCAGAGAGGAAAATGATAACTTAAATTATTTGCCTAATAAATTGGAAATATTAACATTTGATTTCTCTATGCATGGTAATACATGAGTAGTCTACTAAATTAAAATGTTTATTCTTCATTTAATAATCAATAATTACCTATTGCCGAAAGAATCTAATATCTTGGAAACAAATTTCGTTTTCTTCATTTAACATATTAATAAATTTTGCAGAATAATGGTAATGTTTTCCATGTCATTCAAAAATAACTTTAATCAAGGAAATGACGAAGACTACTTGACTTCTACTTGACCATAGATGTCATCATGCTTTACTCAGAGTATATGATTCCAAGTTATCAAAGATTTGTAATTTTGTAGAGTGATCACTCTGGAAAATACTAACTCGAAAAAATAATTTGGAACAAAGTAGACATGAGCCGAGCCTTAAAGTAGAACATTCACATATATTAAGAATATTATGTACCACTCGGTAAAGTAGTCCATATAACACTTAATAAAGCATATATTGAGAATCCATATTGCAATAATCAAGTAGTACCGAAGGAACTCGTGTTGTTGACCGTGATAAAATTGTAATACAATTCATTAATCATTTCAAAATATTCACAACAATGAACCTTAACTATTATACATTCTAAATGTAAACGTGCGATGAATAAGCATAAATTAGTTCTTATTCCATTAAATTGTCATTCTAGCCCATCAAACTATGGGAAAGAAACTACCTTAATATCATAAGAATAAGGGGCAAGAAGATAATTATTTTCATGTTACCAAGTCACCATTTATACTGCCTACAATGGTTCTTTCTAACTTCACCAAGCTTTAGCATATTTCTCCTATATCATAGCCTACAGCGGCAAAAACTATGTTTACATACAACATAAATTCGTCAAGGCTCCATATTACTATATTATTGTGCTATTATGTAAAAAAGTAAGTATTGAATATTACTATAAGTCTATTGTTTTGGTAACTTCTAATGGAGTTGCATTGGTTCCAACTACTTGAATGAAAAATAGTCAAATACCGATGATCCTACAGCATCATATACAAAATGGTTACTTTTGCAAAAACGATAGGAATTTCTACAAAATGAATATTAAGCAATGAAATTGCCAAAATAGATAGTTACCGAGTAATAAGTGACTTAATTTAAATATTTAACACTACATATATCAAACTAATTATTGTATACCTTAACCTAATAATGAACCTTTCAAACTGAATATGTAATTAGCAATATATAAATTAATTTGAATATTGAGACTTCAAATATTTAACTAATTAGTGTATTCAAAAATGTAATAATATACTTCCAAAAATGGATAGTTAATCTGGTTTTTCCAACTTTCAAGTTTCCATTGTTATTTAATTTGATTCTTGTATTCATTAATTATTGTACACTTCAAATCAAATATTAAACTAAATAAAACAAACTATCAATATTTTCTTACATGTAGAAGCATTAGCCAGAAAATGAAAATAACATGTAGGAAAACTACTATAACCAGTTTGGTTGGTTAAATCCCTTGTATGTGTAACCCATGATTTCCTAAATGTGTTAAATCCCTTCCACTATTTTTGGAATTTAGGGGAAAGCTATTTTGGTTTAGTGATAAAATCCACATAAGACAATTGAAGGAAAAATAGAAATAAGGAAAATGAGATTTCAGTGAGAATTGAACGGCATGAAAATATTGCTGAACAAAAATCAACATTTATTAAAAGTTATTTCAATATGTCATTGTCGGGACGTTTGTAAGAAAATTAGGATACTTAAAAAATGAAAAGAAACCAGGTAACCTCACCAATTCACTAATAAATCAATATATTTACATGGCATTACTGTTCCCATACTGGCTTTTCTATTTCAATATTGATTGCTAAATTAGAAGTTAAATGCGAAATTTAAATAAAAAAGCTCATATCTTTATCCTCTTTTCTATGATTGCAATATATGAATGTTATCCTTTTTAAAAAAATCACACTGGAAGTAGACATACTAGTGGTGTGGAATGTTTAATTTCATCGAGTCTTTTGTCACTACGTATCATCAGTGTTGGGTAAGATACTTTATGTACTAACTGTAAAATAATGGGAAAAAAATATTTTCAAAATGAGCCTATAGAAACTAAATGTTCTTTAAGATAAGACTACAAAGAAAAAAGGATACCTGAAACCATAGGTTTCTTTATTATGCCTACACTTTACGTGATTCAGACAATTTCGAGCCAAAGGCGACATGCTAAATCCTCAATAAAATTTCCAATATCTTCTTTGCTGAAAAAAATAGCATATTTGTGTTTTTTCTGATCCTATTGCTTTCTTCACTAAATTCATAACTACTTAGTTAACCATGCGGTGGACAGATTCAAATGGGGTAAGCTACAATGCCAAAATTTGGTTAACCCAATGTTAATAATTGTTATTAGCAAAAACTGAAAGGGATACTACACATATTTATTTACACCTGGGAATGATATAGGTGGAGTTTTAGGTTTACTGATAAGAACATTCATGTACTCACCCAATTGGAACAATCTCTCGACATATGAACCAATTTTTGCACTAATCTCCATTTATCTGCAAATCGATATTTGATTAGTCATTAAAAAGCAGCCAACAAATCTCATATTGCACAAAACTGGAAAAAGGCTCCAAATGAAAATTTATACTTTAAGAATAAGGAGTACAAAGTAGAAAATAGCTTGAGCTAGTAATAGAAGCAATCAAGTAGTTTTCTTCGCATTATGGTAGCTTGGAAAAATAATTGCTATAACCACAACAATGTTTACAAACGAACAGATTGAGTTAGAACTGAAGTATGCAACAAATTAATATAGTTATTCTCACTTTTAATAGAACTAAACATAGTTTTTATTTGGTTTCGCTTGTGGTTTCATTATTTTCACCAGGTTTGGATTGATGAGCTCTTACGGTTTTTACATATTATTAAGATGTTTCCTACCCACTTTGTGTGAACTGAAAGCTAACCAACATATACCCCTCTATGTAAACGCTTCAACAAAGAGATAAACCCTAATCTAAATCGACTTTAACGTAAATAGGACAATACACAAGGATTCGCGTGAAATCGAAATAATACATTATCTAAAATGAAATCGAACAACAAATAGAGGTATTACCTGATGTAAATTAATGATAGTCGAAATCAAACAAAGTCGCGAAGGGGATCGAGAGAAATCTGCTACGGACTATGATGATAAACAATGTGACATTGAGTGGCAAGGGAACATGCGGTTAAAGGTAAAGACTGATTAGAAGGAGAAAAGGAAGAACGATTAGGGAAGGAGAAGGTTGCGGTGGAGCTAGAATAAAGAGGATTCGTGTTAATTTGGAATGAAGGAAGAAAAGGGGAAAAGCGATTTTAGCGGCAACGAAAAAAAGGATGGAGGGAAATGCCAAAAAAAATCGCGTTAGTAGTAATGGCATGAATGTTAATAATAAAGGCATCTATACACGTCATCCTCCACCCTTGTTAGCCACTGACCACATAACTATGGCAGGACAAACTCTCTTGTCATCCTTACTTGCTATTTATATAGAATTTTCTTGTAGTGATTCATCGGTTGCGATGGAAGAATTTTTGTCTGATGACTTGTTGACAGCGGTAGTATCAGATGTATCAGACCACTGGGTGCTAGATACAGGGGCGTCTTTACATATGACACCTAATAAGAATTATTTCAGTTTTTTTAAAAGAAAAAAGGGGAACTGATTCTTATGGGAAATGATGCTAGTTGTAGAGTCATGGGCGAGGGTACTGTGCAGATTCGCATGTATGACAGGGTAATACGGACCTTGACAAGTGTCCGTTATGTTCCAGGTCTTTGGAAGTCAATGATATCTCTTGGGCTGTTAGCATCCAAAGGATGCGAGGTAACTATTGATAAGGATAGTCTAAGGGTTTCTAAGGGTGCATTTGTAGTGATGAAGTGAGATATGTTTCATAATTTGTATCTCCTGAGGGTAAGCACTGTACTTGGAGAGTCAAGGGTCTACAGTTCTCGTGGAAAAGATGTCAAAGTTAGGCATACGAGAAGGTACTTTGAGTTTCTGCATAGGCATAATATGATCAAAGGGGAAAGCTTTAACATGACGGGATTTTGCCAAGAGGATGTGCTTGATAAGCAGAAGAAGGGATCGTCAGAAGTTAATCAGAGATCAAAAGAGAAAGCAGTGGATATGCATAAGTCTTTGCAGACTGCTAAGTTCGGGTGTTGCTCGAGCTGGAATCGCTTATCGAAATGCTAAGTGTGACACGGTGGCACGGTGTGGGGAGAGAGTTGAG
The DNA here is from genome assembly GCA_030737875.1 of Allium sativum. Lineage (NCBI taxonomy): Eukaryota > Viridiplantae > Streptophyta > Magnoliopsida > Asparagales > Amaryllidaceae > Allium > Allium sativum. The sequence continues at coordinate 274,820,244 of CM060920.1, read as the reverse complement.
ATGGTTCATGGAAACGTTTGTTTTCATGTTGAAGATTGATAGGTCCTATACGAAGGTGGTACTTTGAACATTTTGTTGGCAGGCGGTGGCGTTGCCGGAGTTTGTTGACAAAGTGCAATGGGTGATGGTCATGCCGAAGCTCATTGGGAGAAGTAACCGTGGTGTCTTATCCGAGAAGATGCTTAGAGTAAGAGGATGTAGGTGGAATTAGTATGCTTTTAAGGAAATATAGTGGAGATTGTTAGATTTCATGATACATTATTTCCATTTCCAAAAGATTTGAAAGATATGATTGATTATGGTGATACAATATTTCCATTTAGAGAATATTTGGGAAATATTATTAATTTGAGTAATTTAATATTTCAAATTGTAGAAGATTTGGAAGATATTAAAAAATTTATTGTCTCTTTTGTAAAATTAGACAGGACAATAAATTACCTACATAAGTGAAAGAATATGAAGAGGTTTTTTTGGGATATTGAAGTAAGGAATTAATTTTCTGATTGGTTTATTAAACAAGGAATCTTATCAAGAGCAAATAAATTGGATAATTAATTAGGCATTGATTTGTAACCATAAATCGATTAGTTCAACCCTAAGTATTAATTCTTATATAAGGTTAGGGATTAGGTAAATGTAAGAATCATTATTTCTTCTTCCTCCTCCCTATTATCAGTCTTGTAATACTTTCTTATTTAGAGAAGTAATAAAATCTCATCTCCCCAAGTTGACGTACACTAACAAGACGTTGGTAGAACCACTGTAAATCTCTTGTGCTCTTTCTTTTATTACTTGATCCGTGATTGTTTTGCTGATGAATATCTGCTGTTTGTTTTGTCTCACTATCAGTCCGTTTCTATTTGTTTTTCCGCAAAATTGGGTTTTATTATTCAAGGCGTTTTTGGGAAACCTTTTCACTTTTCCCCGCAGGAGTCAGATATGAAAATTCCTACACATATGCTTTGTTTTTATAATCTTTTGCTTTTTATTTTTATGTTGTTGGGCATTTCCTGCACATGAGATGTAACTTTGCCAACTTACCCAACTCTTTGTAATTTTTTCCGTCGCTCCTTTGCTTGTATACCACTTTATACTATTAATCACGTGCCACTTGAATCATTCGCTCGGTTGGAAAATAAAATGATACGGTCTTTGCAAATTAAATCATTAGATTGAACATTTAATTACTGCCAACACCATGTGATAATTTTTGTGGTGTAACATTTCAGCATGTCTAATGGTCAAAACCACTTTCACCCAAATCGGGTATGACAACTTGATAAGTGGCCCAATCATGTAGGCATGATACATATGTGCGGAAGATGACACCCCTACATGGCCCACCATCACGACAACTAAGTTAAAAGTAGATTTAACGTCATCTTAACACGATCAATTATTATTTTTGAGTGAAATCAATATAACAATTTAATTGATATATGGTAACTGTTGTTCATCAGTTTGTTTACACTACTTTTAATTAGTAGAAATTTAATTGAGTAGTGTGAACAAAACACCACTTTTGATTAGTAGAAATCAGAGGGACTCATATGAAACCCCCTGATTTCCACCAATCCCAACCGGTGTTTTGTTCACACTGCCTTAAATAGTGTGAACAAATTCGCATTCGTTATTCATCAATAAAAAAGTTAATTTAATATTAACGTTACCAAAATTTTATCGATCATTTAATAACACATACATATTCATATAGCATGTTTTATTACAATATTTAAAACAAATAAAAAATATTAAATTTTGTTCAATAATTGAATGTAACAATATTAAACACAACTTACTTATAAATTTATATATCTTTCATTAAGTAACACTATAAACAAATGCAAACCCGTGTTCCAACAACATAAATATGATAATAAGAATTTACGTTCATGTGCTGAACTTATTTGTATTTGTACTTTTCTTGAGAATCATTGAGGCGCTTCCATTGAAACTATCTCCATTTAAGTAATTATAATGCTCACAATGTATAATAGTTTTATTTTGTGAATGGACATACATGAAAAACACTAAGGGTGCGTTTGATTTTGATTAGGAAGAGTTATTTGGAAGGGGTATTTGAAGGAGAATTGTTGCGAACGGGTAATGCGTTTTTTTACCAAAAGGGGGATACTGGAAGGGGCAAAGTTATTATTTTATTGTTTTTGTACTTATTATTTTATTGTTTGTGTTTGTATTTGTGTTTTTGTGTGCATATTGTCAAACATGATAGTAGAATGCAGAATAAAAAATACTGAATTGAAATATGCATTACAACACAACCACTACAACACATCCATCACAACACATCACAACAAGACAACCACAAAAGAAAACACAATCACAACACAGCCACAAATAAAACACAACTACAACACAACCACAAAAGAAAACATCACATATGTCCAGCCCTCAGCTTCCTAACAAAATGAATAACACAACCCCTAAGTTGTGCGGGCTTGTCAAGCAGAGAATAAAAAAGGTTGTGACCCAATCTGTCATGTTCTGACAAAATAAACGGCACCTCCCACTCCTGATAGTCATCACCCTAATGGCGTACTGACATGTATATATCTATAAGCTCCTCTCGGTCCATGCGCGAAGGAGCTGAACGAGAAGGGCCAGCACCGGACCTGACCTGCCTACGAGTCGGACGACTCGAGATCTCAGTAGCATCGCCCCGAATAAATTCACCAAACAACTGAGCCTTCTGCAGATCAACTGGTGGAGCGGCTCGAATTATGTACTAACATTTGTTAGAACGAATGCAGCCTGTAAACATTGAGTCCAACTCTCTGAATCGCGCTGGGATCCACTCTTGTATTTGCGCGACGCTGCGTGCACCGTCGCCCACCACTCGTCCGAACCATGGACGGGATCCAATTGATCGTCCCACGACCCTCCACCAATCATTAGCAGTCTTTTCCATGGAGTCCAATCCTTTTCATGTTATCGAATTTGTTCTTCATCTGACCAGCATTGTACTCCAATCCGGTGCGCTCATCGAACGCCGTTGCTATGCGCCGGTACCATTCTCCAACGTTACGAGCATGAAAATTAAGATGCTCCATGCACACATCTATGAAAGCGTTGGTCATGTCGTTGTTCCATTCGGCAATGGAACGGGTAGAAGAGGACTGAGATGCTGCCATTCTGAAAAAATTCCGAAAATCACAAAATAAATATATGTGGAATTTACGATGCTAAAAAACACAAATATAAAAGCAGAAATTTTAAAAAATCGATGATGTGACAGAGGCTGGAGCTTGAAATTTCGAATTTGGTGTGTTATTTAGAGATGAAAATAGTTATAAATGAAGCGAATATATAGTTGAATGGAAGAGGATCGGCTATTTCAGAATTTTCGTGGCGTCTGACGTGCGTCTGACGCGTTAGATGTCAAAGCCACTTTTTCAACCGTTCGTCTCGAAGGGGCTAACGTGTGGGTTCCACTGTTGACGCGTCCAATGATGTATGGTCCCACTGTTGACGCGTCCGACGCATCGGACGCGTCAGACGCAGACGCGAACTTTGACTGTTCAGTTGAAAAATCAAATGCTACCTAACGTTAACTAGTGATTGTACCTTAGTTGGTAAGCATTACATCATGTTATTGAGTATACATGTTAATTCAAATTATTCATGAGTTCAACGTAGATTCAACATCTATCTATATATATATATATATATATATATATATATATATATATATATATATATATATATATACGTATATATATATATATATATATATATATATATATACGTATATATATATATATATACGTATATATATATATATACGTATATATATATATATACGTATACGTATATATATATATATATACGTATACGTATATATATATATATACGTATACGTATATATATATATATATACGTATACGTATATATATATATATACGTATACGTATATATATATATGTACGTATATGTATATATATATATGTATATATATATATATATATATATATATATATATATATATATATATACACACACACACATATATATAGAGAGACCAGAATATTTATATCTAGCGCAATAATAATGCTTCGTTTATGAAATAAAAAAGATGATGCAAAAAGAAAGAAAGAAAAGGTTTGAAAATCAATTTGAATAAACAGTATTTTAACATTTGCAACAGAACATAATTTGCACACTATCCAATACTAATTGTTTTATTTAAGTAGGTAGCTTGAAAAGTTGTATATTTACTACATATAACATGAGAAGTATATGAAAGCCATAAAAGTTGTATATTTACCACACGTCGAAAGAGGTTTTTTTTTTTAAAAAAAGAAAAAGAAAAAAGAAACAAAAAGGCTTATATAAGCTATTTATATTTATTCAGTTGTAGGATCAAGTCGGTGTGAGTTTTCTGTATACACCTTACCTGTTATCTTCTACCGCACACATATTAGGATTGAGAAAATCTAGTCATATGCTTTGGTCGATAAACCAGAAAAAAGAAAGAGAAAATACTGGTTCAAGATAAAACAGCGTTGCAAATTTATATATTGCAAATAGAAGTTAGATACAAAGGCAGGAAAGGAATTTTGTAGGTTAGAATGGTGGCAAACGGGCAAAGCGACGTCTATGCATCCTTTTCCAATTTGGCTGTATGCACCTGTAATATCCGAAGCAAAGCAAAGAATCATTTTGGTCCCACCATTCACTGTTCATCTCACGTTATATACTAACTATTTGATGTACTTGCCTTCTTCGTAACGTTATTAGGAAATATTCACTGAGAAATCATGCATTGTTTTGTACACTACTCCCTCAATGAGTGAGTGACCTCTGTCGTATATTCTGCATATGTATGAATCATGATGTAATGACACCATATTCTGTATCACGCGGTGTGACCTCGGCCATCGATTGGTGAAATTCAGAAAATCCAATATAGGGTTCCTCCCTATCCACCAATATATATATATATATATATATATATATATATATATATATATATATATATGTGTGTGTGTGTGTGTGTTTCTCTTTCCTTTCAGTAACTCTCTCTCCTTACTAACTTTTTTTAATACAAACATGTGGCTATTAATAGGATGCATTTTGGGGTGCTCCCAAATAGAGGTGTCATGGAACCATATATATATATATATACACACACATACATACATACATATATATATATATACACACACACGAATGTGTGTGTGTGAGAGATTTCTACTTTTTATGTACGCATTGTTTCATGCTCCTTTGTTTTTTGTTTTTATTTTATTTTGGGCATTTCGTGCACATGACATGCAACTTTTCCAACTTACCTACTCTTTGTAATTTTCGGAGGCTCCTTTGCTTGGATACCACTTTATGATATTAATCACGTACCATCTTAATCATTTGCTTTGTTTGGGAATAGAATGGTACAGTGTTTGTAAGATAAGTCATTGGATTAAACCATTAATTACGGTTAACACCATGGGATTTCTATTTCGTTTATTTATTCGTATAGCACTAGTTGAGCATGTGTAATAGCCAAAACATCTTTCACTCAAAGCCCAAGGTGTAATAAGTGGCTCCATTATGCTGGCATGATACATTTGTACCTGGGATGATTTATCATTTATGACACATGATAAGCCATACTGCAGCAGGCTCCTGTGTAATGAAATCAGATAGAATATAGAAAAATACTGATGCTGAAAATTATCTTGTATTGATGAATGCAATGATATGTTAATGTACAGAACGATGACAATGTATTTTATATACAAGTTGTAAGCGATAATGGGCTAAAAGAATAAAGGCCCATCACTGCCTATTACAGATAGATGCGTGCAAGGCACGTGATATGCTAGAGAAATAAAACAGACATTACAGCCGATATTTCTTTTATTTATTTATTTGCCCCACTCAAATTAGGGTTAGGGTCTTCCAATCTAACCCTAAATTGGTATGGCGAGGGAGGTAAATCTGATAGATTCTATAAGAAAACAAACTTCAGCTTTGATTATGAGCTCAAATCAAGGTAGATTTACAGATGAATCACATAGAGGCTTAGATTCGAGCTGTTATCTTCAAGCTTTTTGCAGATATGTGCCGCTTGAAACTTTGTCATCCTTTGATCTTGCTGTCAGGTTGTATTGGTCCTTTACTTGTAAATTCATATCTTACTGTTACAAAATTCTTTGCTGATAATGCCTTTGTTAATATGTCTGACTTCTAATAATATGTTGGTATATAGTTGACTTGCAAGTTTTTCTTGTGAATTTGTTTATGCACTTCTATGTGCTTGGTTCGTGCGTGTTGTATCGGGTCTGCAATTATGTATATGGTGCTTTGATTATCACACCATATAATTGGCTTCTTATATGACTTCGGTTGTAGCTCTTTTAGCGATGATTGTCGCCATAGAATCTCTGTTGTAGTACTTACTACGCTTATGTATTCAGCCTCTGTGCTGGATCTGGAGATAGTTGTTTGCTTCTTTGAATACCATGATATTAAATTGGTTCCTATGTATACACAGTAACCGGTTACTGATCTTCTATCATCATTATCTGCCGCCCAATCTAAATCACTTTATGCTGTTATGTTGAGATGTTTGCTGGCTTCAAGTTTGAGTCCATAATCAATGCTTCTCTTTGGATATATCAGAATTCTCTTTACAGCTTTTCAATGTTCGTCAAGAAGATTCTGCAAAAATTGAGACACTTTGTTAACGCTAAATGCAATATCAGGTCGTGTTATGGTTGCATATATCAGTGCACACACAACATTTCTGTATTGTTTTATGTTGTCAGTAGCTTCTCCCCTGCTTTTACAGTAGTGCTGGTTTGATATCATTGGTGTTGGTTGTGGCTTGGTCTCATTCATTTTGGTATTCATTGATAATTCAGAAATATATTTTCTTTGACGGAGATATATTTCAGAATCTGATAGTCTTTTTACTTCTATCCCAAGGAAGTATGAGACCTCTCCCAGATCTTTAATGGAGATTTTCATCTAGGTACACTGTTAATTTCTTGACCTCTTCTTTATTACTTCCTATAATAATTAAATCATCAACATATATAAGCACATATATAGTAGATGAGCTATTAATCCTGGTGGCTGCTGCATATATTTTCTTCCTTTAGAAAATGATTCAAAAATGCATTATTTACATCTAAGTGTTTATATTGCATCCATTGTCTAAAGCAATGATGAAAATTAATCTGATTGTAGTTGGTTTCACCACAGGGGGAAAGGTTTCACTGTAATCAAACTCATACTCTTGAGTGAAACCTTTCGCCACAAGTCTTGCTTTGTACTTATTGATACTGCCATCTAGATTCTTTTTCAATTTATAGGTCCATCTACATCCTATTATATTTTTATTATCTGGTGGATAGACAAGCTCCCAAATTTTATTTTTGATAAGAGCATTGCACTCTTCTTTCATTGCAATTTTCCAGCTTTCATGCTTGGATGCTTGATTGAAATTCTCTGGTTCATCGGTATTGATAATTGCAGCATATGTTTTTGGCTTGAAAATTCCGCATTTTGCCCTTGTCATCATGTGAAGACCAGATTGATTGTGTGGAGGGTTGAATGGTAAGTCACTTTGTCCAGTGTGAGTAGTATTGCTAATTGAATTGTCTCCATCATTATTGTCAATCCCTCGTGTATATTGATTGTTTTCTAACACTCTATTATTGCCATTATTTGCTTCAGGTGGCTGAATGGTACGGTTGGATGACTTAGTTGATCTTTCAGGTGAATAATCAGTGACACATTGATTATCCATCTGCTCTCTAGCAGCCCCAGTAGCACATGTATCCTCCCATACATTTTTAAGTGTTGGAAGTTCAAGTATAGCCACTTTCTGGTTGTATACTTTCATTGAAGTTTTTATTTCATGATATTTGTAAGGAAATCCGTTTTAATCAAAAACAACATGTCTACTTACAAAAATCGTACCACTTGAGTCAATACACTTATATCCCTTTTGAGTGGTACAGTATCTAACAAAAGTGCATGGCTTTGATCTAAATCAAGTTTATTTGTATTGTATGGTCTTAGATGAGGATAACATAGACATCCAAATGTTATAAAACTTTTGTAACAGGTTAAACATTGTATAATTTCTCTAATGGGCTTATACCGTTCAAAGTTTTGGTTGACATTTTGTTTATCGAAAAAACAGATGAATCAAATGTCTCAGACCAAAATTTTAATGACAAAGAAGCTTGAGCTAGGAGTGTTAAACCTGTTTCAACAATATGTCTATGTTTTCTTTTAACTAATCCATTTTGTTCAGAAGTATATGGACATGTAATTCTATGTATTATCCCTTTTTCATGAAAGAATTTACTAAGTGGTTTAGACTTAGTTCCTCCATCAGATTGTATAATCTTTATTGTTCTATTAAATTGGTTCTCAACCATTTCAATAAAATGTAGAACAACATTAGATGTGTCTGACTTTGCTTTTAGTAGATATATCCATGTATATATGTTGAATGCATCAACAAAAGATATATAATATTTGTATCCAAAATCAGAATTAATTGGGGAGGACCCCATAAATCAGTTGCTATCATGTCAAGTGGTCATGAATATTGAGTCATTGAATCAGAAAATGGTAGTTGATGACTCTTACCCAATTGGCAATATTTGCATATATATAAGGGTTATTCACATTATCAAAGGGTATCTTATTATCAAGAAAATTTTCCTAACAATGTTAGCACTGGGATGACCAATGCCACAAATCAAATACAGATTTTTTATTGTTCATATAGTTATTTTCATATAGATTGCAGCATGACATAGAATTAACATTGTTATCACATTTTTCAACATTAAACTTGTATAATCCCTTTACGGCATCACCCTGTAAAAGGATGTTCTTAGTCCGTTTATCTCTAGCCAAGCAATAGTTATCAAAGAATTCAAAATAAACATTGTTGTCTCTAGCAAACTGTGAGACACTAATTAAGTTCTTCTTGATTTTAGGAACCCTTAATAAATTATGTAAAAATAGTTGTCTTTTACCACCTATACTGTCTTTGCCAATATAGGATATACTGATACACTTACCATTTCGCATACAAATAGAATTCATGCCTTTGTACTCACTTTTAGCAAGATTGCGATTTTCAAGGTTATTTGTAAGATGGTTGGTTGCTCCAGAATCTGGATGCTAGCTATCATCATTTATGTGATCAATTCTTGCACTTTCACTTTGATTTCTTGATGATTTAGGTGGAACAGTGATATACACGTAATTGTGTATATTTTATCCGCTTATTTATCTTATTTTATATTTAAAATAATTGATACTGTATATTTATAGTTGTGTTTTCAGATTATTTATGATGAATGAATTAATGCACGTAATTGTTGAAAAGCTTGAAGAATTGGTGTATGAAGAGTGTTGATTTTGAGAGCAAGATTAAAACTTGAAGAAATGTTGCTGTTCAACCACCTTCTGCCGCATATGGTAATCCAATGTCTTTTCATAAAGATAGCTTGTTGCAGATGTTATGGAGTTCCTATTCATGCTCAAAACAATTGATATTGATGTCATTTGATGCCCGCAAGCTACTACAATGGAAAATCTATTCATACGCGTTCACATTGGCTCATTTGAAAGGCTTTCCACTCATATGCGTTCACACTTAGCTACTTGGTTATTTTGAAAAATGGATTTTTGTCCCACATTGTGGAATGAGCCTCTTAGCTTTGGCCAATACAACTATAAATACCTTGTACCTTATTCATGTAAAAACACACTTAGTTTTATTCTGTAATTCTCTTCTTGGAATAAAACTCTTCTTCCCCCTTTCTCTTAGTTGTTATTTTATTTTATTTATGTTCATGTTATTTAGTTTACGTTTCTCTTCTTCTTTAGCTATGTCTAGCTAATCCCCTTTGATTAGGGGGTGATGACGCTAATAGATATGATTCAGCATGAATCACATAACCAATAGATGAGGATTTTATATATGTAGATCTAGATCTGAATCAAGGGTTAGATCTGAACCTTCATATTCTGTGTCGTTTAAGAGCTATGCTCCTTCACAGGGTATATTCGTGTTCGATCTAACAATTATCAGATTTAGATCTAATTTTAGGATTTTAGAAATTAATTAGTGAATCTGTCCTTATAGCCGATGGTTGTTTAAGATCTCAGCTCCTGCATAGGCTATGCTTGTCGTTATTTACTTATTTGTTTCTAAGAACCTAATTATCGTTGATTCATGTGTGTGACAGAGACATGAATTAGATCTATATTTATTTGTTGGCTATTGATGAGTGTGAATCCAATCTATGTCATTATCCCCTAACTGCCTTCTCTTATTATATAAATCTCTCTTTTTATTTAATTGCTATTATTTTCTGTGTTTTCAATCAATCAAAATCCTGAAATAACTTGATTGGATTTATTAATTAAAATATTTTTGGTCCCAGAGTTCGACACACTCTACAACAATCCTTGTTGTTTAGGAAAGCCGAACGGATTTTACAGTTATTTACAATTGTTTGATTTGTTCGCAAACAAATTTTGGCGCCGTTGCCGGGGACCAAAATAATTTTTATTAATAGTCCTTCAGGTTATATTTATTTATTTTTTTGTTTTTTTTATTATTTTCTCTTTAGTTTTCCTTCATAAAAAAAACACAAAAATATTTTTGTTAGTTTTATTTTTGTATATATATATAAAAAAAACAATCTTTTGATTGGCTTTGATTTGGTATTGCTGATCTGTTGATTAAGAGAAAGAAAGAAAAAACTTGCAATTTTTGTTTTGTTTGTTTCCTTTCTTTGACATTCCTTCCTTTTGTTTACAAATTCTCTCTTTTTACAATTTTTATATAAAAAAAAGAATATTCCTTTGCAAATTTTCCTTCTGTGATACTCTTCCCTTTTCTCTAATTTCTTTCCCGGTTTTCTTTCCAATTTATTTCAATTTCTATAATCCCTCTTTCCCTGTTTACAGTATCTTTCCTTTCCTTTGTTTTTTTTTTTTTTGAAAAAAAATTCAAAAAAAAAAAAAAAGAGCAACATTTCTTTTCGCTTTATTTTCTACTTCTTTTGACTATTTCTTCTCTGCCTTCTACAACAGATCATCACAAATACCGGTTCACCACTTCTTAAACTATCTCCACTGCCATAAACCGTTCATCCAATTCTGCCTAACCAATTGCATTCTTGATCACAAACCTCCCCTGTTCACTTCCTTACAAACAGCTGATCACTTTCACCACCACTTAGAACCAAGTTTGGCATATCAACGTTCAACCCCTCCTCCACATCATCAAACTTCTTCATACACCTCCACCAGAAAGCCTCAAGCTAGCAACTTGAAACCATCTGCGTACACCACAAAACAAATTTCCTTGCTTTATATTTCTACCCCTCAACATATAAAACATCCTCTACTGCCAACCGCGTTCATGCCGTGACCTCACTGTTTCACCATAACAACAAAAATCCGACCAGTTTGCCATTCTTCCTTCCAAACCACTCTCATCACAAGTTCAGCACCATACAACTTCCACTGTCACAAAAAGCTCGCAACCATCCCCTCTGCCCTCCACAAACATATACACAGCAATACCAACAATCACCATTTTCCACTAACCACCATTCAACACCACTCACCATTCAAAGCTGATCAGTCCCTACTCTTCCATAAACCAACTTCACCCACGTCCTACCTCACTTCCACTACCACGTCAAACACCCTGACTAGCCAACAGCCCCAGACATTCACCAAACCTTCACAGCAAACCACGATACTGCCAATTCCAAAACCAAACAGTAAAATTCACCCCAAACCACTTCCGATACCTAAATCGTCCACCGCGAACTCCCCCTAACATCATCACAATTCGCCAATTCACATCACCAATTTTCCAAACCCGAGCATCTACACCCTCTTCCTACTGTCCTACTCAATTCACGGTCATCTTCTCCATCAACAAATTCATCACCACTACATTGACCGGACCACAACAACCAAATCACGTAATCCCATATCGAGGATCCGAACGCCGAAACCTGATTGTAATTAGATTGATTTTGATTTGAAAAAAAAGGAAAGGGGCGATTTGTTCCCATCTTTGATTAAAATCAATAAATAAAGGACAAGTTTGGTTTGGGTGTGGAGTTTAGGACTTGCCGTTCCCTTTTATTAAAGGAATATTATGTTTATTAAGGGCGTGTATTGAGGAAGGGGGATTGATTTCTTCTTCTTTTTTTTACTTGATTTGGACGTATGTTAAAGGAAGGGAACGTGACCTGATTTCCTTTGTTGACCATTTCTTTTCTGTTTCACTGTTCCGTGTGCCTTGATATTTGGGTGCAGGCTTGAGTAATAAAAAAAAATCATGATTTTTCGTGTTAAAAGAATAAAACGTGATTTTCATTTGTGGGTAGGCTCACTAGGTTGTTGGTTTTATTTTGTGTTGACGAGCCTTGTTTAGTGGGCGTGGGGTTAGTGATTCTGGGCTGGGCTTCGTTTATTTGTTTATTTGAGTCCAATTTTTTTATTTTCCTCTTACTTTTAGGTCTTGTTTCTTTAGATCATTTGAAAAAAAAATCTTAGCTTTTATTTTTTCGTATAAAAAAAAGAGGAGATTTTTTTTTTCGAAAACAGGTACAGTGGAAATTAGAAAGAGGTCTTAAAAAAAAATCGGGCTCCTAGCCCGAACCCATGCCGTAGCGCAGTCAACCAATTAATAGGAGGCAACAAAAACAGAAAGCGGCGAACGATTCAAGGTTCGAGCGGTTGCACACTAAGTGGGGTGTGAACACGCTAGCACTACTCAATAGCACTGGATGGACTGCTGATTACTGTAAAATTTTCTAAACACTAAAGGTGCTTTGCTGCAAAGAAAAATATATAGAAATTGCGTGTAAAAATTTTCTGCAGGTGCCGCAGCTTGCTTGTAAAAATTTTATTTCTGTAATTTATTATTCTGTGTTTGTTCTGTGACTGAATATTTTGCCTGTTGATGTGTGGTTTTAAATTTTAAAACGAACGTGGGATTAATTGAAAAGTTTATTTTTGAAATCGAATCGAGAATTCCCCAAAGCTCATAGGACAAAATATTCGTTAAATTGACAATTAGGATTGATACTCTCTGAGGTGTCTAAGGAACGGTAGAGTCTAGAACTCAAACAGGTTCTTAAACCTTCAGTCGTGTTTCTACGGTGATTCGTGACACACTGATAATCCCTGTCCGAACCTGGCCCAGACTTGTATTTATATAATCCGAAGTTGTTAATTTTAACATATTTTTTTAGGAGCTTCTTTTGAGCCACACGTTTTGCAACTGATTTTTCGACGAATAACTCTCTTCTTCTATTACATGCGAGCTTGCCCCATGTACAGCCAAAATTGTACTTCTTTCCAAAATTTAAATGATTTTGGCTTCAATTCAAATCAGAATGAGTTTCAAGCTGAAAACTTTTCAAATAATTCCCACCAATCTCATCAAACGATTGTACCCCAATATGAAAATTGCCATTCTATGATTAATGAGAATTTATCTGAAGCAAGACGACTATTAGCGCAAATGGCTAAGCAAAGTGCTGATTTTCAAATCAATTTCAACATGGGTTTCAACGAAAATTTTGAAAACCAAAATGATTTTCGCAATACGAGTGGAGGTAGAATATTGGTTAACGAATATGAAAAATGTGTTGCGAACAAGCTAAATTTTTGGCGATGTTGGAGGTGGAAATTAAATAATGAACGACTTCTGAGAGATGAGGTTGATGAATTTTTAAGGTCAACCAGTGAGGAACACGTAGAAACGATGAATTTAAAAAGCAACATTTTGAAGTCTGATGTGTCTAGCAATTTTATTGATGATAGCCTGAGTGAAATTGATCAATTAATGCATGAAATTTGGAATTGTCGCGAGGAAATCAAGGAATGGGTGCGAACTTTAGATGAGAAAGATTCTGAAAATAAAGATATCGAAAACATGCGTATCATTGAACAACTGTCTCAATACACCATTGAATTTTCGCAAAATCTAGAAAATCAATTACTTGTGGGAATTGATGATGTTGATGACTTTGAGGATTCCATGAAACTTGGCTTGACTTACATCGAAGAACTGGCTCAAAGAATGGACAATAGCGAACAAGTTTCTTATCAGATTGTTTATCTAATTTCTCTTCTTCAAACTGAGGTTACAAACTTGTTCAACAACTATAAATCTCAATCTAGCAACAAACAAGTTTCTGCCAACGTTTCTTTTGAACCAAATAATCAGCCGGTAACTTCGTCACAACATTACATAACGATTATTGATGATTCTGACGATATGACCGATGATGAAAATTTTGGAAAATCTCTTGTGCAAAACGTTGATTTCTGCGAAACTGAAATTCAAACTCAAACTGATGCTTCTTCTGAAAATTCAACTCTTACTGAAATTGAAAATTTTCATCCAACAACTTTTGAAATTGATGAAAATCTTAATGAAGTTGTTGAAATCTCTGCAATTGATTTGAATTCAAATTCTATTAAAAACAAAGACGTCAATCTTCAATTTGATCTTCCTCTCTCAAATTCTAAATTTTTTGAAAATTTCGCAACTTTAGATTGTCAATCTGAAAGAAATGATGAAGTTGGTAACAACTGTTTAGGTGAGGACGACTTTGATGAGCGAAAACTTCTTAAACTGATTGACGATAATGTTGTTGGGTCTGAAACTGAAAATGAAACATTTTAAAACTTTGAAAATTTTGAGGGTGAAAACAACGAAACTGCTGAATGTGATCTTAAATACAATGACGATTTTTCTGAAACTGTTGAAACTCCTTGCGACTTGATCGTTTCAACTAAACCTCACTATGATCACTTGTTTTTCAATGATAAATTTCTACAGTATATGAACTCTTTCTGGAATAACACTATTTTTGAGAAAACACGATTTCGAAATTTACTGAAAATTCATTTGTTCGGTTTTAACTTTAGGTTTACGAATGAACCTTTAGTTAACATAATTTCAAATCTCAAAGCAAAACCGAATAATATTTCTCAAAACAAGTGTGGGGGTGAGAGTGATGCACACGTCTATCAATTTATGCATCATCTGAACAAATCGAATTTTGTTTTTGAAACTTTTACTGAACCCCGGGTCGATGACCTCTCTTTAGTTGCTACAGAAATTCAATTCGATTTTAGGATCAATTGTAAGCTCAAAATTTTATAACTAGCAACTCAAACTTTTGAAAAAACAAAATTTGTTTTTCCAAATCTGAAACGTGATATGAATTTCTTTATGATTTGGTTTTCTATGCTTCAACTGTGTCTCATAATCTTAATGAGGTTGATCCATTGGTCCATTGTGGACCGGTTCATCTATTCGATGACTGCTTATTTTCTGCACCTGTACCCGGTAAGTCGTGCTGACCCTCTTATTTTATTTCCCTTTCACTAAGATATGTCTGATTAACGACTGTGAGGACACAGTCACACTCAAGTGTGGGGGGGGGGGGGGGGGGAATTTGCATAACATCAGCAATCAAATTTTATGAACATGGTCATTCGTTGAACAAGGATTAACTTAAATTCATAAATAACACCTTGGTTCTTGTTTGATAAGTTGAATTGTTGGGTGACGGGAATGAACATTATTTATTCATTGAGTCGTAATGTGACTATTTAAGATGCTAGCTTGAGACTGTGCAGACGTTAGTCGTGTTCTGGAGTAAGCGTGTCAACCCTTGTTATACATGTTAGAATGTGCAAGTAAAAATAATCAAAAAAAAAAAAAATCATGAAATAAAAATGATTTTGCACCTACATTTGTTGGATTTTCTGAGTTCGTTTTCATGCATAATATTTTTTCTCACTCAAATTTTCAAAATCGTAAGTTCTAATTCCACTTGGCCCAATTAAGGAGAAATGACTCATTGTAGCATTCTTCTTCGATACCCCACATTATTCAAACCCAAGTTTTAGTCGGTTTACATCCATGTTTCGACAAGTTTTTCTTATATTGGTATACTTAAGAACCTTTCATTTTCAAAGGTTAAAAACGTCACTTTTATACCAATATTACATTACCCACTCCGTACTTGTTTAAAGGTAAGATAACCATATACCACATCTTATTTTATTTGGGTTATCTATCTTACGAAACTTTGCTTATCATTCCTTTCAGCTTTTTATATAACATCAATCCACACTTGTGTGTTGAATTAGAATTATAAAAATAGAGTAACTGGGGCACAAAACTTTCCTTTCATGAAGTGTTGGTTATGATTCGCTTAGTAGAGGAGGAATCAAATGAAAAATGAAATAATGTACGGTATCATTCCATTCCATCTCCATTCATCATTCATCATGCATAAAAGGAAAAAAGAAAAAAAAGAAAAAAAAAAGAAAAAGGAAAATTGCAATAAAGAGAGAGTCTCTCAGAATAAAATAGTCATTTATCATTCTTGACTATGAAGCATCCATTTCCATTCCATCCACATCCATCATACCGTACTTAGAAGCAAGGATTGTAGTTGAGGTGATGAAAGGAAACAAAACGTCCATATGTGCCTTAATATTACTTTATCTTTTGTAGCTTGAAATTTAACTAATACACTTGCCCTCTTATCTATAATCTTTTTAGAACTTACAAAAATTCTCCTTCATCTATGCATAACTCATATCCAATACATTACAGTTACATTGGTGCAAAATTAATTAAAAAAAAAAGAGAAGACACTACAACAAAACAACCCTTTTACAACGGGCGAAAACCGTTGTTATATGCTTTTTACAACGGGCGTACACCCGTCTTAATATGCGTCGTCGTAATAGGTCCTGACTATTTTACCACGGTCAGTGACTGTTGTAAATGACCGTTGTAATAACATTCTCTATCACGTGCAATCACTCTATGACAATGGCTATTTTGTCCGTTGTAATAGGTAGTAAATTACAAGGGGCTTTTGCCCGTTGTAATACATTATATTACAACAGTTGTCGACCGTTGTAATAGACTACTTGGTAAACCTATTTTTACAACAGGCAATCGACCATATACATCCATGATAATAATGAATATTCTAGCATGCAATAAATATTGTCAAAATCACATAACAACACATAATAAAAGACTAAAGCGAGAGTCATAAAATTCCAACACATTTCAAAAAGTTAGACAAGTATACATTCCAAAAGATTTAGATAAGTTTACATTCCAAAAGATTTAGACGAGTTTACGTTCCAAAAGGTTAGATAAGTTATATCGACATAGTTCTAACATAAATTACGTAGCTAGTTTCATAAGTACCAACACTAGACCAAGGAAACGTAATCTTTGTGCCACGCGACAGTAGATCCAACGGCATGTTTGATAGTGGACATCTCTGAATTTGGCCTAAACAAAAAAGCTTCTGCCACAACATCAGGATCAGTACTTTCTATCGTCCCCTCTGCAACTATGTTTTTATCCCAACCCAATAGCCTGCACTTTTTTTTTGAGTAACACGATCTTGAGCCTGCATACTGTTACTAGCACGGTGTGACTGCAAAAAAAAAAAGTTACCAAATGTAGTGAGAATATATTATTATACACCATTCAGAATATTATACAGCATTTAAGTCTTGCATTGCTATAACCCTACAACATTGCACTAAATTGGGAATGTGCACAAAAAGTTAACTGTTTTATTCCCAATTTGTGTACACATATCACAAGATATTATTATACAGCATTTGATAAATTCACAGCAAGCCACAAACAAATACACAGGTAACAAAAACTCTCATTTCTAACATCCTGTAAGATGATAATTTCAAGACTAATACAAAATCAACTAAATGAGTATAATATTAAAAACAAAAAGGTTTTGCTGAGTACCTTCTTGGTTGCTCTGATACTTCTGCTTTGCATGAATCACAATCTCCATTGCTCCATCTTTACCGGTCTTCATCATCTTTTTTCACTGTATTCACGCACTTACCTATGCTACATAGCTTAGTAATACTCCCCAACAATATGCAAACCTAAGTACGAAAACGGCAGTACCAAAAGAATAAAATATTTTATTCAGCCAAGAGTTGACTCTTCTTGTGTATGTATTTATAATCTTAAACTTCAGATTCACGGTTACAATCTCCACTGCCAAGGATATACATTATCATGTACTAGTGCAATCCCTGTCCAGTTCCCGGTCAACAAAATTTCTAAAGCAATAGTAAGTCATAGATACAACCATGCAGGGTTGGTTCTAGACTATGGGTTTCCCTAGGCAAACTCAAATTTTGTTGCCTTCTACACAAAAAAAGGGAAAAAATATATTAAGAAAAGAAAAAAGCTTAATGTACAACAAGACAAGAAAAGGAGAAACTGAATACCATATACTATATTTTAAGAAAGACATACCATTGTTGACCACCTGTTCTTTAATTTTGCTTCCTGGAAATTTGCTCCCCATTGTTGACCAAAGTTATTTTTAAAAAAAAGAAAGAAAACTATGTTAAAAGAATAAATCACTAAATTCGCTGCCTCTTTTCCTTTTCTAATATTCTAAATGACCAATCTAATTTTCCATCCTTCTTTTACTTTACCACTGTTAATTTTCAAAAATTAATTAAACTATCTTAGGATTAGAAAACCCAACTCAAAAGGATATACAGAGAAATCTGCCAAATCCAGTGCATTTACTATTTGTAGAAAAGATGATACAGGCTCATTTTTCTCTTCATGGTACTCTCAGTTTGAATCAAATATATTCAGAGAATCAGGACTGTGAGGCATTACTAGAATGAGTTGAACTTCGACAATATAACTTTTTAAGCATGCAAATTTTACCAGATTCGGTATTTTGAATCAAAGATTCAAATGGCGGAAACTTGAAATTGGAACTTCTTTTCAGTTTAAAAGGCAAAAGTATACATTCCAGCTCCGAAGTACATCACTACATGGTATGGATAATTTTGAAATTTGGCCTTAAATTTCAACAACTAGATATACAAGAATTCCCTTAGATAAATAATAGAGAGCAGAAATAAAAAATAGTCTACACTTACTAAAAGGGATCATCTGAGCAGGAATATGGACATGTGTGATCATAATCTTCACTTTATTCACTTTGTTTGCATTTTGAAGTAGCCATAGCCGGGTGGATTTCCCTTCCTTCGGCTCTCTCTTAATTGCCATATAAAATTTTTCATCTTCCTGTGTATCTTCGGTTCCTAACTCTTGTTCAATTTCCCTGCTTCTGGTTGAATGTACATCTGTTTCCATAATATTTTTTTTCCTATTTAAATAATAAGGACTAGCAGCATTTAGAGAAACTACATGCATGCACACTGAAATGAAGTGTCAGCACCAATACGGCTAAGACTCAACCCAATCAAGTCTACACTCGGGAAATTCAACTCAGACCGTGAAATAGAAATACAAACATTATCTTGCAACTGAACCAAACCAAGACAAGAAGCACAATGTCCATATGCAACAGTTTAAGCATGCATACAGCAAGATGGTGCAAATGCACACAAGCGTAAGGACATACAGAGATAGTTTTGTACAAACAGAGATAGTTTTTGCTAGCAAAGCAAAACATATCGGAAATAATATGGAATGTTGAAATATAAACTAAATATCTTAGAAGCAAAAAACAAACTAAAGCACAGACACATCGAGGTGATTAAACTCTAATTTCTCAATGCAGTCAACTGTAGTTTCTCTCCTTTATCGTAAATCAGTAATTTAGCCTTGTGCAGTTCTTTTAAGAAACCGGTAACTATTCTATAACATATTATAAAATATATAGAATGTAAATGTCTAAAATGCGATGACAATCCAAATGACAAGGTTCTTGCAAAGAAACTCAACACAAACCCTACCTGCCTAAATCAATTCAAACGCTTAACCGGTATTTCATTTTATCATCAATTTTGCTGTTGTTTACTGTCCTTTCTCTCCAGTATGAGTTAGTGATTAGTTTGTATTCAAACACCCTCTGATTCAACGCTATTCAAAAGGTAAATCCTATTGATTTACTGTTGTATGTTTTGATCATATTTTTCTATTTATCAATATTTAGCGTGTTAACACATAACCTTTTAACAAAAAAATATACAAGAGTAATCGAATTACTTGAATCCTGTCAGCAATATCACTGGTTTTTCCACCACCATGAGAACGACAATTGGCTATGACCTTTGAAATACCGCTGAAAATTAGTAGATGTATTTTAGTATAATTGTATTCAAAGAAATGCAAATGTCAAATGGACAAGAAGCTTCAATTGGTTATACTTTTTTGTTTTTTTTAATAACATTGTAAATACTTTCCTTTTATTAGTTTGTCTACTCATAATTATTGATAAATAACACTTTTGGAATTTACTGCTCATGTAAACTCGTTTCCTTACATGACCTGGATTTATTTTTGTTGTTTGCAAATATATCATAGCAAATTTAAACCACAAAATACATGGCACCTCTTAATATGATGTTTTGGACTAGGAACATGATTCTTGAGTAACACTTCCTTTATTTACTAAATATTTTGGGACAAGATGAAACAATGGAGTAGGATAACTAAATTAATCAAATCAGTTTGAAGAATCAAATTCATTTTATACAATAAAAATAGTATATATATATATATACTGTTTGGTATGAGGAAAAGAGAAAAAATAAGAAATAAAATTAAAGAAAAAGGGAATGAAATCTTTTTTATAGAAAGGAAAGGAAATTCGATAAGGTCTAATGTGACAATATATTAGCCTGCCAATTCTGTTTTACTAAAAATCTCAGAAGAATTACAACTAAGATTTTGTAGTACTATTAATACTATATATTAATTTGTTGTATGTCATGGGTAATGTGTGTTGATGCTAGATGAAAGCTAATGAACAATACAGAGTTTCCAAATTGCATGTCTACAAAATTGCCTGTGTAGATTAATTTGATTGGTGCGTATAAACTATCTTACATTGTGCCAGTGAAAGCAACTCATCTTGCGTGCGATGCTCTGGCAGTCTCTTCACTTTTAAGTGCCCAATCGTGCTTGGATGAGCAAGGCCAACAAGTTTATCTAGTATATACAAAGTATAAATCGACACATAACTATGTATAATTTTGTGTTATCAGGCTATTAATTTTTCCGAAAAGCTAAACTAAACCCAAACAATTAACCAAAATCCTAGTCAAAAGAACAATGTACAAACATTTGCTAAACTAAACCCAAAAGATTAATCAAAATCTTAGTCAAAGGAACAATGTATAAACATTTAGATAACCCTTCACTAAACCATGCAATGAAAAAAATGCTGAATGCACCTTGCCTTTTAAATCAAATTAGTCTAAAGTGACAGATAAATGGATCAAACAAGAAACATCGTCAAAAGGAGACATTAAGTTTTTTTTTTGACTGCTTAGTTGTTACTACTTGGACTATAGTGAGAGTTTTCCAAACTACTTTCGATGTATGTTTTCTGTTCAATAATAATATAAAGTCGTACCATATTTATTTTACTTTAGCCATCTTATATATAGCAGTGCAGTGTTTGAACAAAGAAACAATAAGGCATAACAGTCGGTTCACAAGGGGTTGATTTGTGCATTTCTTATTTGTGCTAAAGACAGCATGTGAACTAGATGGATGCACAGCAAATAACATACATAACCAATCTAAACAAAGCAAAAAAAAGCAAAAGAAAATTTACCCAATTCAAACTTGTCCACATTGAGATCCACACACCAATGATCTTGATTGCACCACGAACCCTTGAAACTTCAGCCTCCTACAATTAAATGCATGTGTAAGTTATCAGATTATGTAACTGATGCATACAAAAAGCATATTCCTTACTACCCTCTACAGATTTTTCAACTTTAAAAAGAGGGAAATGACAGTAGAGGATCAAGAACACTTGACTGGTGTTTAATTATGATAACAGTGGTAAATTGTTAGACATTCCAAAGTAAGGAAGAACAGACAACTAATGATACTTGTTTATCCATATATTAAGTTATAATATGAATACTAGTTCCATTTGCCATTTAGACTTGGAAACCAAATACTAGTTTATATTAAGTCATCCTAACTTAACAATATACAGAAACAATATAAACAAATAAATTATATTTGTTTACAAACAGGAAAAAAAGTTAAAAACAGAGAAGAAAAATAAAATGTAAAAAATCTAGGATATGCATGTTGTTCATCCCGTGTATTCTTCTGGATCAATACGAGCAAAACTGGAATTAGTTCATGAGCTCAAAAGGGGAAAAACAGAGAAGAGAAATAAAATGTAAAAAAATCAAGGATATACATGGATTTAGTTGCTTTTTTAGTATCAAGAAGAAGAACTAAATTTATACAGTATACAATATAAGCACCATACATGACAACAAATCGCGTGTGAGATTTTTCCATCTACATTCAGAAGTAATTTGCAAGTAAACACAATACCATTGTTATTATACCCACTAAACCAACAACATCAATAAAGCATAATGCATCGCCTCCACATAAATCACAAATGTTGCCTCATTTTACTACTTCATATGACATATGCTCCACATAATGCACTGAAACTGTGACGGATTTTAATTTAAGTGCTCTGAAAAAGAATTGATATCTACAATACAATACATATTAACGTTCCGAAATGGCAGAAGAAAAAAATACACTCACGCAACACTATTAACAATATTCGTGTGAAAAAATAGCAGCTTCTTACTTGGTTCTAATTCATTCAATTGGCTGATGATGTTATTCCAAACACTGAGCAGTGAGCACTTATTTGGCATATAAAAAGATCCGGACCGACGTCCATTACGAATGCATGTAACCAAAAGATCCAGATCAGCTAGCATAAACTAGTCTATTGGTAACTTCTAAATAACGAAATGCGCAGGATGATCACATTAAAACACCAAACTACCGGCATACATCAACAGTATAGCTCATAAGACTACGTAGAAACTGAAATATTGAGCGACAATATCTTAAACCTACAAGAACAAAGCCCAGGCAATGCCTAGAGAAATCCTATAAACCTCAATCACCATATAGAAATAAAAACAGTACAAAAAAGAACACAAAGTTCACTATCGATAAAAATGCAAATGTATGATATAAAAATGCCTAAATCGTTATCGATAAAGTTCGCTGGCCCTAATTCCCAAAAGAAACAAGAAAAAAAAAACAATGAAAAACTATTCACGGTTAACCTATGTATTACTAGATTTAGGAAAACCACATAACTAATAAATACAAATCGAATTTACCTGATATTGAATTAAATCCGAAGAAGAAGTTGATTTTGCTGGGGATCGGAATTAAGAAACTTGCGGCCGAGAAATAGATTAGCGTAAAGGAACGTGTTTGCTGTATGTTTTAGTTTTGGGTTTTCGGGATTTCCCTTTGGGCCAAAATTGTGAAAATAACGAAAAATAGTTTTCAAGTTTCTTTGGTATACCAATTTTAGGAGATGGGCTGTTTCTAAAAATGAGTTTTAGAAAATGTTAAAACAAACATGTTTTTAATATTTTGCAGGATTGAAAATCAAATATTCTCTGAAAATGCGTAACCAAACAAGGACTAAACATGTGTTCTGTTTCAAATATAACAGATATTTTTGTCGTTACCTCTCGCGCTTTTTAAAGAAATTTCGAGGTCGTATTCCAAAAAATTTGTACTATTATACAATTTCAAGAAAAAAAATTAATGATGGGATTTTTGAAGGTTTTAGACCTTACTAGACAACACTGCAATATTGCAGAATATGTAACTAAACTTATGCTTAAAATAATGAAATATATTGAATAAAATAGATCTATTTATTTATTAAAGTTTACTAAACTAGTAAGTATCAAATAATTGTTTTGATTATAAATTATTAATCATTACAATATTTTAATAAACACTAAAAAAATTAGAAAATTTAATGCAAATCTGTAAGTAAAACAACGTTTGAAAAGGTTGTTTTTGAAAATGACAACTTTTAAAAAAGTCATCGTTAATTAATATATAATCGAATATTAATAAATAATAATTACTGCAACGGGCATTTTATGATCGTTGTAAAATTAACATCGGTTAAAATGATTATTTTTCATGTAGTGTAGTAATATTATTAATCATAAATTAATAATGTTTATTGTTAATTATAAATTATTGATATTGATTACTGGATATATATCACTTACTAATAACTGGAAAATAAAATTAAGTTAGTTGGAATATTGATTATATATAATAATTAATAGTTAGAGATAATTTATTAATAATCATTAATTATTATAATTATAAATGATTAATATAATATTATTAATGATTGATTATTAAATATTAATAAATAATATAATATTATTAATGATTAGTAATTAGTAATACAATACTATACTTAATAATAAGTAATATATGATTAATGATTAATTATTAAATAATCAAAATTAATTTTATGGAAGTATTGTAATTATTAATTATTGACTGTCAAAAATTAGCGTCTATTACAATGGACATTTTGTGACCGTTGTAAAATAGACATCTATTACAACGGACATACTGTGACCGTTGTAAAATAGATACCTATTACAACGGGCCTAAAAATGACCGTTGTAATAGCAATTATTACAACGGGCATTATACGTCCGTTGTAGAAAGTGTGTTGTACATGCATCTAATACAACGGTCAAGAAAATGACCGTTGTAATAGCAGTCTATTACAACGGGCAACAAACGCCCATTGTAAAATGGACGTTGTAATAGATCTATTTTTGTTGTAGTGAGAAGAATAAAGAAATGATTGGGTGCACATTGTCGATGTGTAGAACTTTGGTTGACACCACGCTCTTAACCTTCAAGACAATTACAGTGTTATCAAGGAATTACGATTCAGCTTGAAAATTTTTATTCATTTTTGCACTAATTATGGGATGGACAATTTGGGGCTAAACCGTTATTGTTGAAGTTAGGTGAAATCCTTGGAATATGAAAGACCTTAAATATATTGTTTGATTAATCTGCGTACTCAAGACGCTTTGGATTTTGTGGGTAGTATTCGCTGAAAACCCTCACGAGACAACACTCGTCCTACTAGGGACACCTAGGGGTTTAACGGCTTGTTGCATACGCTAAATGCAATCGTGTTTCGTACGAAAGTGTGACATATCTTAGTTTAGTTTATTCGAGGACGAATAAAAAGATAAGTGTGGGGGTATTTGATATACACGTAATTGTGTATATTTTATCCGCTTATTTATCTTATTTTATATTTAAAATAATTGATACTGTGTATTTATAGTTGTGTTTTTAGATTATTTATGATGAATGGATTAATGCCCGTAATTATTGAAAAGCTTGAAGAATTGGTGTATGAAGAGTGTTGATTTTGAGAGCAAGATTAAAACTTGAAGAAATGTTGCTGTTCAACCACCTTCTGCCGCATATGGTAATCCAATGTCTTTTCATAAAGATAGCTTGTTGCAGATGTTATGGAGTTCCTGTTCATGCTCAAAACAATTGATATTGATGTCATTTGATGCCCGCAAGCTACTACAATGGCAAATCTATTCATACGCGTTCACATTGGCTCATTTGAAAGGCTTTCCACTCACATGCATTCACACTTAACTACTTGGTTATTTTGAAAAAGGGATTTTTGTCCCACATTGTGGAATGAGCCTCTTAGCTTTGGCCAATACAACTATAAATACCTTGTACCTTATTCATGTAAAAACACACTTAGTTTTATTCTGTAATTCTCTTCTTGGAATAAAACTCTTCTTCCCCCTTTCTCTTAGTTGTTATTTTATTTTATTTATGTTCATGTTATTTAGTTTACGTTTCTCTTCTTCTTTAGCTATGTCTAGCTAATCCCCTTTGATTAGGGGGTGATGACGCTAATAGATATGATTCAACATGAATCACATAGCCAATAGATGAGGATTTTATATATGTAGATCTAGATCTGAATCAAGGGTTAGATCTGAACCTTCATATTCTGTGTCGTTTAAGAGCTATGCTCCTTCACAGGGTATATTCGTGTTCGATCTAACAATTATCAGATTTAGATCTAATTTTAGGATTTTAGAAATTAATTAGTGAATCTATCCTGATAGCCTATGGTTGTTTAAGAGCTCAGCTCCTGCATAGGCTATGCTTGTCGTTATTTACTTATTTGATTCTAAGAACCTAATTATCGTTGATTCATGTGTGTGACAGAGACATGAATTAGATCTATATTTATTTGTTGGCTATTGATGAGTGTGAATCCAATCTATGTCATTGTCCCCTAATTGCCTTCTCTTATTATATAAATCTCTCTTTTTATTTAATTGCTATTATTTTCTGTGTTTTTAATCAATCAAAATCCTGGAATAACTTGATTGGATTTATTAATTAAAATATTTTTGGTCCCAGAGTTCGACACCCTCTACAACAATCCTTGTTGTTTAGGAAAGCCGAACGGATTTTACAGTTGTTTACAATTGTTTGATTTGTTCGCAAACAAACAGCGACATTACTTTGTTCTTGAGTAAGATTGGCACTGGGATTTTGTCCTCTTTGACAAGCGGTATTCTGATTCACTGCAAAATTTGTATTGAATACGTAATAATATCTTGGTGTTGTGTGACCAATCTTCTCACATATCTAAAATTTGGGTTTATTGGTGTTGTTGTTCCACCTACTGCGGCCCTTGCCTCTGGTTGGTGGTCCACCTCTCTGAAAGGTTTATTCATCTTTGTTTCCTTGGATTTTATTTCGTTTGGTAGCATAATTAGCATTGTAGTCACTTTCCTGTGCTTTCTTGCTTTCCAATCTAGCTTCATGAGATAAAAGTATAGCATGGACATCATCAATAGATGAATGTTCTTTTTGAGATGCAATCATAGCCTCCACTGCCTCGTATTCACCACTTAGACTGTTCAAGATTACTAGTACTTGTTCTGAATCAAGAAATTTATGACCTGCTGCTTCAAGCATATCGCACATTGACTTGATTTTTCTTAGATACTCTCTCATTGAAATGATCTCTTTCTTGATTTTTTGCATCTGCCTTTTATAGTACATTACTTTTGCATATGACTGATTATTGAAGGATTTTTCGATTGTTTTCCATATATATTTTGCTGACATACATCCTATAACTTGGGGTAGAAGATTTTGACCAATTGAGGATAATAATCAAGAGCTTGTTAATCTGTCCTGTCTGTGATTCTTGTTATATTCCTCATTTGATACAATATTGTTGGCTTGATATCTTATAAACTTTTTTGGTACAACATTGGTACCCAAGATAAACCTCTCAAGACCATTTCCCTTTATTGCAGTTTCAATTTGCAATTTCCTTAAAAGATAGTTATTCCTATCCAATTGCACGGATACAAGTTGTGATTTTGGACTAACTACAATTTTAATCAAATTTTCTACAATGATGCTAACGTTAGCTAACCCAGCAGATGGATCAGACGTGGCTGAAGAATTAACCATTGATGACAGATACACAATCACGAATGAACAAGAAAAACTGACCAAAAGATAACAAGAAATTATTCAGATTACCAAGGATCTTTCACTAAACCTTGCTGCTGCAACCGGTAGATTTGAAATGATGAGAGGTACTGATTGGATCACTTGGATGGCACAGTAAGGTTTTGGATTGAATTCTTGTTTTTCTTGAAGTCTTTTCAACGAAAGGCAGTAACACGATTAGATGCAACCACTTTGTGTAATGGCAAAGCATAGTCGATGCAGCCTTATACATTGTGATGGTATGGCACTAATTAACTTGTTACCTTCTTCTCCGATGATGATGCAGAAACTGAGGAGAAGAAATCACCCGAATAACAGATGGTTCATATCAGAGTTTGGCGAGTGATAGCAATTTCCAGTAGACAATGAAGAATGGCTCTGATACTAAGATAGAAAATAGAAAAACATTGATGCAGAAAATTACCTGTATTAAAGAATGTAATAATATGTTGATATACAGAACGATGGAAATGTATTTATATACAAGTTGTAAGGGATAATGGGCAGAAAGAATAAAGGCCCATTGTTGTCTATTACAGATAAATATGGATGTGTGCAAGGCACGTGATATGCTAGAGAAATAAATTAGAGATTACAGCCGACATTTCTCTTATTCCTTTATTTAAATCTCTAAGTTTGTACGGTCCTTTTAATGCATTTTAACAAATCTGTTCACAAATTCAGTTGTAATAGTTTTTACCAGGGTGTAAATTTCTATCTTCCTTCTATGACCTTTTTAAAAAAGAATAAAACTATAAATCGACCACAGCGAACAAATATTACGTCTTCAATGTTATTTTGTTAAAAGGTTTGACATCAGAACATAACAAGATGTCGTTAGCAGTCAAAAAATACTATGTTAGCTTTATTGATGCATCAGTGCGTAATACGCTTCAATTCCTAGAAATGGATCGTTCGGTCGATTAATAGAAATTGATATGTTAGAGTTCAACAAACCAGACATTTTATTTCATTTCTAACTAATAATTATATCCTTTCCATCCTCCAAAATATAAGAAGGGATCTGACCATATACTTCATAGACTTTAAAATACTCGTGCATCCAGTAAAGTTGGCGGAGTCTGCTTAAAGCTCTCGAGAGGAGTCATAGAAGAGATTGACACTCTCATATTATATATACACACACAATTTTTTTTGATTATATATATATAAATATATAAATGAGATGTGATCAAGAGCACTCCCAAATAGTGCAGCACCCATATAGCTCCGGATTTCCACCACACATTCAAGTTTCTCTCAGTTCCCACTAATTCTCTCTCCCTCCACTAACTTATTTAATTATAAATACTTGGGTACCATCGGGGTGCAAAAGGGATGTCATATAACCCACCTCATATATATATATGTATATGTATATATATAAAGCAAATGGAGTGGTCCCAATTTGGGGTGTCATTGAACGCTCCTTATATATATATATATATATATATATATATATATATATATATATATATATATATATATATATATATATATGTCGACACACACATCGGTTAAGAGGGCGTACCATCTAAATCGTTTATAGGAAAATCTTTTTTTCCTTGTTCGATTCAAGTCCATGAACCGGTTTTCTGAATTACATCAAGAGTTGTCTTGTGCTCTTCACTATCTTAATTATTTCATTCATTATTTTAAGTCACCATATTTATATTACTTATGTCATTTCCATATAATTATATATATATATATATATATATATAAAGTTCATAAAATTATAACTATGTTGCTATTGGGATTTATTGTACTGATATAATTTATACCTTAGAGTGACATTTCATCCATCTTTATTATTATATCGTTAAGTGTCGTTTTTGATATGAGATTCTATTTTTCTTGTTCTTTTTCTTTTATTAACCTTAACAATCCGTTTTTTCGATGATTAAATGTTCGACAATTGAATACCATTGATGTATTTGGTACTGGCTTTTGATGTTTGAAAATTTGGGTTATTACTGTAATCGTAAAATTTGAATCAAACAATAATTTAATTCAAAATCACACACCATGGAAGGCGAGATCGTTGATAGATACGCAAAAAAAACCGAATCACAATAAGCCAAATCGCCAAAACAACGATCAATCAATCCAAATAAGCCTACTCAATCACAAGCTATCCATAATAACTAAAACAATGAAAATAAACCACACGCCAATTTTATAATGGTTCCACTAATTAACAACTTGTTAGTGTACATCTACTTTAGAGAGAGTATATTATTACCACGATGAAAGGAGTACAAGAGATTGATACAACGATCAATATTAATCAATATACAAAAGAGTTTGTGGAGAATAGAATTGAAGAATAAAATTAGGTTATAAACCCTTGTTTACCTCTTGAGAATAAACCCTTGATTAAGCAAGCTCTCTCCTTCAAAACTAAAAATAGTTTACATAGTAAGGATATTCGTCGTGGCTAATTTACACTTTTGCCCCTTTAACCCTTTAGCAAAGATCTCAGCAAAAACAAGGCAAAACATATGTTTTTCTATCCCATACGTTTGGTTCAGGTTGCCAGGCATCTGGCTCAGGACTTTGGATTTTGGTTCCAAGCACTCTGAGATCTAGCCCAAGACTTTGGATTTTGGTCCCAAACACTCAAATATCTGGCCTAGGTTACCAGAAGTTTGGCCCAAGACTCTGGATTATGGTCCCAAGTACTCAGACGTTTGGCCCAAAACTTTGAATTTTGGTCCCAGACACTCAGATGTATGGGGCCATGACCTATTCGTATGTCTCAGGTCACTAGATGCTCCGCACTATAGAAACATATGTGTGAGCCAAGATGCTAGAAATATGGCTTAGTTCTGGGTATAAAATTTCCCATAGGATTTGTTCCAGCTCCAACCAATCAGCTTCCAGCTCCTACCAACTAACTTCATGACGTGAAAACTTGAGCTTCCAAGCTCCAAATCGCAAACTTCCTTCACCATTTTAAGCTATCCTTGACCACTTCAGTTCAACATATAGTGTCACAATAAACTTTAGCACTCCACCTCGACACTATAACCAGCTCCAAACTCCAATGCGTCTAAGTATTTCCTTCTACCTTTAACCAATCAATATGAATACGTGAGCTCCAGCAAAGCCACCACATATTGCACTCTGTTAATGAGTTCTGGCAAATCCACCACCCGCAAATGAACTGTTGAAAGAATTCAAACAAAAAACGATCTTATCAAATAACAAAAAATACTTGGGAGTGTAAACAAGTACTTACCAAGAAGATACATTTCAAAGCTCTCACTGATACTTTCTTCATCAAACAAATAGCTCTCTACAACCGTACCACCCCGTGGCACCTAGCACCTCAAAGAGCGAATTAAGTTGAGCAATGATCAAACTTCCCAATCGACAATGCCTTATTAAAGATGTATGCTGCATTATCCGTCGCGTGCACCTCCCGAAGGTATACAAGCTCACCCTCATTTATGGCTACTAGATATGACCTTCTCACCTCAGTATTCTTAGTCCGTGAGTTAAACGCCAAATTCTTTGTCAAATGTATAAAACTTTGACTATCACATCAAACATCGATACTATCATGTATGAACCCCAAGTCACATAACAATCGCTTCAAGTAGAGTGCTTCCTTTGCCCTTCCACTGTGGTTATCAACTCTTTCTCTCTGGTTGATAAAGCAACTACGGTTTGCAATCTCGATAACCAACTAATGGTCATACCATCAAGTGTGAAGATATATCTAGAAGTTGACTTCCTATGATCCTTATCACCGACATAGTCCAAGTCACAATAACTGACTAATTTGCAACTCATCCCTTCACCACGGCCAAAAATAAGACCATGAGATGTTGTACCCTTCAAATATATCAAAATAGCCTTCATGGTTTCCTAATGTGATTTTTTCGGATTGGCCATATATCAGCTAACCACCCAAACTGCATTTACAATTTCGAGCATCGTATACACCATGGCATACATTAAACTTCCAACCGCACTTGCATATGACATCTCTACCATATAAGCCTTTTCTTTCTACCTGATAGGTGATCTCTTACATGAAAGCTTCATATGCAAAGGTAAAAGTGTATTTAATGCCTTTGCGTTCTCCATGCTAAACCGCCAAAAAACTTTCTTAATATAACCCTTTTCAATCAATCTTAACTCAAAACGGTTTTAGTTCCTCTTAATTTCCATGCCCACAATTTTCTTTTCTTCTCTAAGATGTTTCATTTCAAATTATGATTTCAAAAGCATTTTAACTTGTTGATTTCCCTTTTGTCTTTGGTGGCAATGAGCATATCATCCATATATAGAGTAAATACACCCAACAATCATTTTCCAACTTCTTGAAATAAACACAAGCATCCTTGATGCTTCTACTGAACCCCTTTTCAAGTATAAAATGATCAAATCTCTTGTACCATTGCCTAGGTGATTGCATGAAACCATATAGTGAGTTCTTTAACTTGTAAACCAATTTTGACTTATCATCTATCTCAAAACCCTAACGGTTGCTCTATGTAGATGTCTTCATCTAAGTACCATGCAAGAAGGCGGGTTTCACATCAAGTTTCTCCAACTCATAGTCATGGATAACAACTATAGTTAGTAAAATATGGATCGAAGTATGGTGTACAACCGCTGCATAAATTTCATCATACTCATTTCCTTTACTTTTTTGCAAATCCCTTTGTCACTAATCTAGCTTTATATCTCTCATCGTTCTTCACCTTATATATCCATTTGCACCCTATAGCACAGTTTCCATTAGGAAGTGAAACCAAATCTCAGGTTTGGTTCTTCATTAATGATTGCATCTCTTCCTCCATGATGCAAATGCACTTCGACTTATCACTCAAATTCATATCATCATCAAGATCCATCGGCTCATCTTGGACTACTTGAAGTGCATCGTCCAAATTATCACAAAAGCTAAGATAGTTCCAATCGCCATATCTTTCGGGTGGTCGTATTGCATGTTTCCAACCTGAGTAGAAATACCATCACCAAAATTACTTTCGACTCTATCTTGAATCTAATCCTCTCTAATATTATGTACATCACCAACATTACTAAAGGAACCATATGTAATATGTGATGTTTCATTAACCACATCAACCTCATGAGCCTCTTCTTCAACTCAACAACCACTTGGACGAAATGTGGAAATGACTTTGTAACAACTCAGCGATTAGATCTTTAAATATTTTGCTTAAATATTCATCGTTAATTACTCAGTTGACGGTTCCAAAATGAAATCTTCCGCAAACGATCGAATCAGGACTTGGGACCAATTCCATTAAATCTAGATTATTCATTACATGGAAAATGAATACTTAGATAGCTATATTTTGAGTTTAGATCAGTCGATGGTCATATCGATCTCGAAACACGCGTAAATAGTCGTTCCGGTAGCACAATTTCGAATTGCGATGAAAATTATATTTCTGGAATTGTCTTTGTAAGTTATTTCATGCCATCGAGTTTCGTAGCAAATGAACATACTGTTTGATGGGGAGTAAATCAAACGTGTGTCAGTTACTGTAAGAAGCTGACATTGTATAATTCGTGTTTCAAAGGCTAACTTCCACATACGATTAATTTAGGCCTCAAGATTTGTATCATTGTTTTCAGACAGCCCTTTTACATAAATGATAGCAGGCAACACGTGTCGATTGGAGTTTGCCGGTTTTCAAGCATATCTTAGAATAAATAATTTTTATATTATGTAGCATTATCTTAAAACCAAATTCCTATTGGCTGGCCACTGTAGAAAACCCCTGTAGCTCATCTTCCAATTCGATAATGGCCGCCCCTCTTCTCTTGCCTTTAAAAATTCAAATCGGAATAAATACTCAATGAAAATTCATGGGCCTGAATTCGTTGAACTCACCTCGAAATCTCCACAA
Organism: Allium sativum; assembly: GCA_030737875.1. Classification (NCBI taxonomy): domain Eukaryota; kingdom Viridiplantae; phylum Streptophyta; class Magnoliopsida; order Asparagales; family Amaryllidaceae; genus Allium; species Allium sativum. Next base: position 274,786,845 of record CM060920.1, on the reverse strand, counting down.
ACCCGTGTCCCTCTTGTAGGGTGCAATTACAACCTCCTTGGAGCATCAGTGAACACGAAGCAGCTAGGGTTGAACCTAGGTGGAGTTAGGAGCGTCGGTGCATGAAAAGGAAGGTACCAACGTGCTCCTCTTCGTAAATGACACCTCGCCATCTGTTCACATTGGATCCAAACCCCTAGGGAAGGGTGCGACATCATGAAGCCGAAGTACCTGGTCTATGTCATGTTTTGGACGAGTTTTGATTTATGGAGCCGAGTGTTCCATGCGTGGGTGCATTGCGAAGAGGGTGAGAAGACAAATGCATAGGAACTGACGGATTCTGATTTCATTAAGTAATGGAAGAGGAATAAAAGATAGAAGGGAAGAGGATTAATGGGTTTGCTGATATAGGTGTGGTGCACAGGTTTGGGAAGAAGGTGATTAAGGGGTAAAGGTAATTAGTTGTACAGTAAATTACATTTGAGTTAATTTATTTATTTAAATAATCGTCAAATATATAAATGTATGACTTTCTCATATAAGGCTGGATTTGGACAAGATTTCTTCTTATGTACTCGTATTGACGAGCTCTACATTTTAGAGCTGGTTTGGACTGATTTGGCTAAGGTGAATGATATTATCTCTCATTGGATTGTATTTGTTTGTGAAGTATGGTTTTGATGTTTTAAATTGATTTATGTTTATAAAACATAATATTTAGGATAAATGATTGTAGTAAATAATAAATAAAAAGATTAAAAAGTGATTTAAGTGGTTTGACATGATTAACATATTTTATCTATTTATGCACTATTCACATATTTACGTGCTATTTTGACCACACTATTAAATATAGGTTATTTGGACACTCATAGTGCTATGGATGAGTTCTATTTTATTTACTATTGTCATTATGGATGTTCGTATGCTAGTTTTGGAATTTGTTTGACTGTTGGATGCATGGTTGAGTTGTTTGCTTAGTTTAGCTTATAAAGCAATTCGTAGCCAATCTAGTACTAGGAAATATTTCGTTCTTTAGAGTTTCGGGTGCTTATAGATCAAACGCACATGTTGTAGTGTGTTGATTGAATGCAAAGGGATGTAGACTCGGAAGGATGAGATAAATTCTTGATGGAGCCTCAAAGCATATGGATGGATTCGACGACGGAGTAGCATTTGAGCTTGGTGATGGATTCGACGACGAAGCAGCAATGAAGCTTGGCGATGGATTTGATGCTGGAGCTGCATTGGTGTTCGACGATGGATTTGAAGATGGAGCGACACTGGAGTTTGATGGTTGATATAAAGACGGGGGATGGACCTAACGACGAGCTGGATTTCGCAATGAATGTCATACGTTTTCGTTGTATGCGTATTTAACCAATTTTTGTTTAAATATATGATCCGAGTAGTTGTTATCGAATACTATGAAGTGACCGATATCGATTAATGTAGTTATTGACCATTTCGTTAATTCGACATGGATGATGGTGCAATACATATTCATACATACATACATGCATACATACATATATATACATTATACATACACACATATATATATATACATACACATACTATATATACATATACATACATATATATGTATATATATATGTGTGTGTATATATATATACATACATACATACATATATATAGGGCCGGTCCAATGAATTGGGTTGCCCAAGGCGACTGCATTATTTGTTGCCCCTTAATGGGATACGAAATAAAAAATTACCAGTAAAATATATTTTTCATTGTTCACGTTCAAAACTAAAATAAAGATTCAAGTACAAAATATATTATGACAAAAACATAATGACAAATCATCATGTATGGCAAGTATTCTAGCATCATTATATATCAAACTTCACCAAAAACAACTCCTTGCATTCTTTGAAGCAAATTCTTCAATAATTTCATCATATTTTAACATAACCAAATACTCTTTTTCGATCGAGATCATTGCTAATCCGCTTAACCTTTCTTGCGACATTGTGCTTCGAAGATAAGTTTTAATCAACTTCAATTTAGAAAAACTTCTTTCCGCCGAAGCAACCGTGATCGGAATAGTTAACAATATACGATATGCAATCCATGCATTTAGAAATCTATTGCATCACGGTAAAATTTTAAGAAACTAAGAATGCTAGTTGATTTTGTTAGTTCCAATGGTAAAATGCTCTTCAATTGTTTAACTTCAAGAAATAAGCCTTTTCCACAAATATCACCCTCTTGATTATGCTCCAAAAATCTTTCAAGCTTCATGCATCACTCCTTCAATTGCTTATCATCAAAGATTTTAAATTTTGCATTCATTAAAAAACCAAAATTACCTTCGAAAAGCTTAAATTGTTCAAATCGATCCTTAGGTGAAGTAAGAGTTTGATTTATTATGTGAAGAAAATAAGTGATTCTAAATTTATCCATCAAAGATTGGCCATCATTAGCATCAACTCATTTATCTTCATCAAATTGCTTCTTTATACGAACAACTCTTTTTTCTGGAAATTTAGGTTCAATGCCAACTTCTTCCACAAGATCTTTAGCTTCATTCATCAATTCATCAAATCCAAATTCTCTATATGTTTCAAAACATGTTATAAGTTCTCTAACTTTAGCAATTGCATCCTCAATATCCATTTCCTCTCCTTGAAGTATTTTTGCTAACTCTATTAGTATTACCCAACATAGTGTACCACATGCATAAACAAATCAAAAATTCATAATCCTCCAAAGCATTTGGGCATAAGCTTTTAGCTTCCACACTTGCCATATCATCGTTAGAATTGTTAGCAATATCAATTAAAGCATCTCTGAATTCAGATGGTTGAGATCTTATTGACTTAACACTTTCTATATGACTTTCCCCATGAGTTGCGGACAATGCCTTAGGAGTCAAGCCTTTTACATATCTTCTAAGTATTTCCCATCGATGTGTTGAACCGGAAAATAAAGTATATATCTTTTGCACATGTGCAAAAAAGTTTCTAGCCTTAACACATGATTTGGCCATATCGCACAACGCAAGATTCAAGCTATGACATCCACATGAAATATGAAATGCTCTAGGATTGATGTTAAGAAGCCTATTTTGGACGCCTTGATGTTTACCTATAAGAATATAAAATTCCTTACACTAAATGAAATCAAAAAACAATTACTATATTTTTTTAAATATCATACCTTTCATATTTGATCCATTATCGTAACTTTGTCCCCTTATGTCATCGATATTAAGTTTAAGGTCAACAAGAACATCTTCAAGTTTTTTGAAAAGGCCAAATCCCGATGTGTCATTGACTTCTATAAATCCAAGAAAAAATTCATCCAACTTGATGGTATTTTCATTTTCAACATCACACATCTAATAATCATTGACATTTGTTCTTTATAGCTTAAATCCGGAGTACAATCGAGGATAACCGAATAGAATTTTGCTTTCAATATTTTTGCATGCAGCATCTCTTTAACCTTTTTTGCCAACAAAAGAATTAATTCATTTTGTATTCTATGGCTAAGATAATGATTGTGCATTTCATTATTTACCATGCATCTAAGATGTTCTTCCATGATTGGGTCAAATTCGACAACAAATTCTATAAGTTGACAAAAAAACCCATTGTTCTTCTCATAGATCTTTTCATTACATCCGCGAAATGGTAAATTATTGCAGGAGAGAGTTTTCACAACACCAATAATGCGAACTAATATTTTTTTCCATCGTTGACTCTCTTGATCAATTAGTGATTCCATTCCTTTGTCTATTGTTTCTTTTAGTTGAAGACCTTTATACAAATCCACCCATTTGGTAAGATTCGCCACATGTTCCGGGCTACCCTTATGGTCTCGAAGTTTAGCTATTATATTTTGCCAATCATTGAATTCTTTGTCTGCTAATTTGAATGTTTTTTGTGCATTTTTAAACAACTTGCAACAAAAGCAAAAAACTTTATTTACCTCATTTGAGTAAACAAACCACTTTCTTTCATACTCTTGCCCACGTGAATAGTTACCAATATAATATTTAGAAGAAAAATGTCTTCCATCATCTTCATTTTTAGGAAATTCATCATTCTCTTTCAAGATTTTAATAAGCCCATTTTGAACTAACATTACTCTTTTACTATCGGTAATTCTCCCCCATAATCCCGGATCATAGTTAACATCAACGTCTTTCTCAAGATCAAGCTCAACTAGATTACGAACAACTCCAATCGTATATCCATAGCTTCATTATCATTACCTTCTTCGTTGAATTCGACAACATCATCATTTAGTATTTCAACATTTTCACTTACTAACAATTCATGAGTCTCGACATTCTCACCTACTGACAATTCTTGAGACTCAATATTTTCTTCAATGTCTTCATATTTGTCGTTAGCTTGCCCAACTATGCATGAAATTGAAGATTGTGAATTTTGCATTTTTGCTTGAAACAAAGTTGAAATTGAACAAATAAGTGATTTTGCAAGAACGTCTCTTTTTTGTTTAACTTTTCTATTGTGAACTCCGGAGTTCTATTTTCGAAACCGAATTCGGCTTTTATCATATCCATTCTTTGTCATAACTCATGTACTTCAAGAATGACATAAACTTACTTTTGAAATAAAAACATTATTTTTACCGTCGAAAGTATTATTTGTTTTTCAAACAAAATTGTTTGTAACCACAACTAAATAAAAGCAATCAATTTATGATCACAAATTATTTACAGCAAACTAACAACTGCAAATTAATCTGGAAGAAAAAAAATTTTATTGCAAATTTGCAATTAGTACTGTAGTCTGTGCAGTCAAGCAAAGCTATAATGCAAAATTCACGGTGAGAATGTTCAGTACAGGAAAAGCTAAATTGAACCAAAATGATCGACGCTAATCTATGAATTAGAAAAGCGCGACATTTGTAATAAATTCTGCAAGCATACAGGTGTGTAGCATACAGGTCGAACACAGGGAGGTGAATTAAATCAATTATTTATCTAATCTCTTGGGCGTATTAGACGAAGCTGGAGGTTGATTTTGCAAAACAAAATAAAATTTGAAACTACAAATAAAAGATGCAATTAAATTCACTGCAGATTCGAATCTAATCGGATCTATAATGAATTCAATGATGAAAGATAAAATAGAACAATGGAAATAAAATTGCAGAACAAAATTAAACGAACAAAAAATAAGAATTAGGATTACCGCTGAATCTAATCAGACGGTCAATCGCTAATGAAAATAAGTGAAAAATACAATTAATGCTCTACCGAATCTAATCGTGTAGACAACACTAATTGCTAAGAAATTAGAAAATAGCAGGAAAAAAAAAGAACTTTGTTAATGGCAGAAGAATTACAGAATAATCCCCTCTTGTTACAACGAATACAATGGGTATTTATAGGGGATGTAGCCTCCATCCTATATGACTTTTGGGCCAAGAAATATCTCTTGAGATATTCTATTTACAAATAAAAGAGATATGGATATAGATTTGAGATGTTCTATGAAGATTCTCCCTCCTTGATTGCTGACATGTGGCATTTGATTGAGTTGCATTCTGGTAAATATATGTCAAGTCTTCTCCTCAATGGCAAGTAAATATGCAAGATTTTCAATTGATTTCTTTGAGAATAAAATGTCTAGCTCTTCAAATCTTAGTGCATATGTTATATAAATATATATATGTATATAATATAGCACTAGTCTCTTTATTCTTCAAAGCGACGGAGGCAATGTATATGTTCTTTTCTTCAGCAAAAAATAGGGTTTGACGGTGGCTGAACTCAGAACACTCTGTCCAAATTTCCAGGCTTTATCAGTGTGCTACAGCTTTCTTTATGATTGAAAATTTGTTGATTCCAGGAAGTAGCATTTCCTATGCAATTGGTCTTTAATTGAATGAAGGAGACATTTATTTAACAACCTGTGAAAACACCCGAAAATACCCAAAGTAATATTTATTTATTTACAATAAAGATAAGATATGAGCGTAAAAATAAACACATTTCTATGTCAATCAAATACCCCCACACTTATCTTTTACTCGTCCTCGAGTAAAACAAGAAATGAAAAACTAAACTAGATAGGTCACACTTTCGTAGGAGACACGATTGCATTGAGCGTATGCAACAAGCCGTTAAACCTCTAGGTGTCCCTAGTAGGACGAGTGGTGTCTCGTGAGGGTTTTCAGCGGATACTACCCACAAAATCCAAATGCAGTATGCTATGATGCTAATGAAACTACATGAATGCAATGGACATATGCAAAAATAAAAATGAAAATTGACAACACGACTTATTTCAGGAAAGTGGTACAACAAATTAAGTTAATAATTTCTAACCAGTTGATTTTATTTTAGATATCTCGACTTGTCACAAATTTTCAATATAAATCAAGTTTTCAAATGTTAAATTCCAGTTTGGCCAGTTAGTTCGGTCGATAACATAGTGCAGCCATGAAATAAATTCTTAGTTTGCTTGGCACAGTTTGCAAAGTGGTATTCTAATTTTCTCATGTATGGCTAGTCAAATCAATAAGGTCAAGAAGTGTTTGGGTATTATCGCTTATTCTTTATTCTATAAAATTTTAAGATTTATGATTAAGTACATACACCTAACTAAAAAGACCAAGGTTTACCACCCATGCACTGCCTCGCGGACTAACGGAGAGTAGGTAAAGAGCTTGGTGGAATGTGCAGGCCGACTTTGACTTTGTCAACAACGTGTCGGTAATCCTTAGGTGTCCAATCTCATAAAATGAGACCAAGATATTCCAACTTTGACTTTGTCAACAACGTGTCGGATAGAGCTTGGCGGGTTTGCACACCAACGCTCGATATACAAGCAATGTTGGATACCCTTGGAATACTATTATTGTTATTATCAAAAATATAAGCACAAAAGATAGTTACGCGAATTCAACTTAACACAACTTAGTTTTAAAGATTTGAAAAGCCAACATAAGTATTTTAAGTCCTCCACTTATTTAAACAAAGTCTACAATATAGAATAGATTTCATGGCCATCACTTAAGAATCTCCCTATGTACCGGTTGCACTATTATCCCTCAAAATTAAACTTTTCATTATATTTCTTATTCGATCTAAGTTGAGAGAAAAAAATACTATTAACTGGCTAAAAATTGTAAACTTATTTTGCTGTATCAATTGAAAATGAGTCGTATTTAATTTTTTTTTTTTTATGGTATGTTACTACAATCTAAAATGTATGATGGTCCTACTTAAATGGCTGAAAATAGAAAGAAATAAAAACAAAGAAAAATGAAAATGGATGAAATGCAGACTCCCCCCCCCCCACACTAGAACTAAACAGTGTCCACACTGTAAACGTTTCCTGAATGTGAAAGATCGAACCCACAGGTGTATTAGATGCAAAATGATTTGTAGAATAAAATGCAATCTAACTATATGTAAGAATGGATCATATGTATAATGATATATGTGTTTGCGATGTATGCGATGCAAAGAATTCCACCAACTTTTTCCCCCACACTTAGTTCTTGCCCTATGAGTCCCATTCCCATTATGTCTAGACATGTTTTCTAACAAGCAAGAGTTTTTGAAAACCATTTCATCTTTATACCTCGATTTGTAGTCCAGGAGATAAATATCTAGGGTCGTCCTAACCTGAAGTTTTTCAACCAAACCAACATTCCAAAGATAGTTCATGTGTTCAACAAATTTGTCAGTGTAATTTTTCAAAAAATTGTGATCGTATATAAATTCAGTGAAATTTGAATTCTGAGTGTTGTTCAAGAGTATGTGATCACCTTTCTCAATTTCATTAATTGACAACGTATTTTCGACACTGACAATGTCAAGTTTGTTTGAAATCTCAAAATCAAAAGTCTCAAACTTGGATTCGTGGCCTAATTCTGTTTCATCCTCATTTGGCAACTCATTCTCGTACAACCCAAAAAATTCATGTTCATTAAAATCCATTTCCACTTCTGAGTTTTTGAAAAATTCACCATTTTCATTTGGTTCAATTTCAAAGATTTCAAGTGTCTCGCAGTCTGAACAAGAAAGATCAAAGTCCAAGCTTAAATCTTTTTCCTGAAAAGAGTTGAAATCCAAATCATTTATCGAATTTTGAACAACTTCATCAAGACGATTATTCTCAATTTCCAAAATCGTTATTTGAAAATTTTCAATGTCAGTAGAAATTGGATTATTTTCTGATTCAAGGCTCGTTTGAATTTGATTTTCTTGCTCTTGTTGTTCTTTCAAAGTTGTCATTAAACAAAGAAGTTCATCCATCTTTCTATCTTTTTCATTAAGCTGTCTATCTAGCCTTTCTACCCTCTCTCTAAAAACGTTAAGATGGTATTCTTCAAAATCGTTGATTTGCGAGCTCTCGTTTTGGATTTCTTGAGTTTAAAAATTATAGTCCATATCAATTTCACAATCAAAATTACTTCCAATGTGGTGGTTGTTTGAATCTTCAGAAAAATGACAATGATATTGGAAATCATTTTGATCATAAAAATTATGTTCGTAACCAAAACAGTTAAAATTCGAGGGAAATTTGCAATCTTGGTTATATTCAAGTTGTGGATATGGGTCGTTATTTTGAATATTTTGATCGATTTGAAAATCATTTTCATATCCAAAATCATTTTCGAATTGGTTTCCAACTCCATACTGATGTGGATCAAAGCTATATTGGGATTCAAAATCGTTTTGATGTGGGTGTGGTCCATAATCGAAATTATTGAAATCGCAATTTCGATCATTTCTATGATTTTGAAAATGTTGGTCGGTTGGAAAATTTTGAAAATTGTTGGCATTGGGCTCACGAAATTTTGAATAATCTTGTTTCATGAGTTGCAATTCATAATCATATTCTTCAAGAGGACGTCTACTCCGATTATTATCCCACAACTCTCTCAATGATTTTTTTGAATTAGACATTTGAATGAAGTCAGGGTAAGACATATATTATTCTCGCTTCAAGATAGTATAAAAGGACGAGTTGTGCTCTATTAATTAACTGTTTCAATTGGAAGGGGGAAGAGGGTCTTATGGCCGTTCACGTATAGTATAAATACTAAGGGATACGACCAATGTTTTACGGGTAGTATGCAACCTCTTTTGCTAATAGTTCAATAAATTGAACTACTATATATCCGCGATCCAATTATGCGAGACAGTCAACTTCACAAAGCACCACTTTTCAATTATATTATTTTGCAAATCAAATCAAGTTCTAAGAATTTGAAAAACGACGAGAGTGATGATTTCAGGTATGTAAATTCGTTCCTCACAAACAGATTCAGAAATATCGGTCACAGAACAGTCACAGAATAATAACAGAATTGAAAAAAAAAATGTACAAGCAAGCCGCTGCCCCTGCAGAAAATTTTTACAAGCAATTTCTATATTTTTCAAATAGCTGAGCACCTGTAGAGTTAGAAAATTTTACAACGTGGTATGGCTGTCCGTCCAGAGCAGTATTTGCAAATTGCTTGACTCTTGAATCCTTCGTCACTTGAATTCCTTTGATCTTTCTCTTACACGCTGGCCTGATATTTGACTGTTTCCCTTCCCTCTTTTTTTTTTTAACAAAGCACTAAGATTTCCACGTGAAAATAGGAAAAGAAATAATAAAGAAAACAATTAAACATGAGATGAGCTCAACAAACCAGCAAACAAGAAACAAATATGCCTCGAGAATTATTTCTCAAAAATCGCTAAAAAAAATCAAAACATGCCAATACTCAAGTATGAATGCGTCTCAATACTTAGACTAAAAGGAACCCAATTCTCAGATGAAAACCACTATCTCAAAATTTAGGCCACTTAACGTAGATCGTTCAAACGGGAAACAAACATTCACACGTATTATTTTTCAGCAGAAGTTCCTCAAAATCAAAACATGCCCTTAATCGTGAAATTCGATTTCATACAGAACTCAGACAAAAAGGAAATCTCGACTGAATATACGCCAATGGTTATAAATTTGGGCAAACACTAAACCCAACAATTGAAACACTCCTCACAATATATATCCCCCCTTGCAACCAAACAAAAACCTCACGCCTCCTTTGTCCTTTCAGTAATTTCCCAATACAAACAATATAATAAAAAAAAACTCAGCCCTCATCCATTTTCAGAAGAAAAAAAAAAAATCGAACTCGGTCCCCCTTTTTTTTCTTTTTTTTGGAATTTCGATTTAGAGTTCTCGGATTTCCGAATTCTGGTTTGGACTTGGGGTTGCGTTGGATGTCGGCAGTAGGAGCAGTTGATACCGATGGTGGTCTGCAAATTTGGTAATGGTGATTTCGGAAGCTTATTATCCAACAAATCAAAAGAATAGAACCGAAACCCAAACCTCTTCCAACTTCTTCTTCCTTTTTTTTTTTCTTCTTTGATGTTTCCGATTTGGGAAAGCTGGATCGGTATTTTTTTTATTTTTTTTTGGGTCTATTGCTTTCGGTTTCTGTCTTGTGGAGTTGGGGGTATGATGCGAATTGCGTGATGGTTGCGGATTTTGTTTGTAAAGAAGATGATGAGCAGAAGGATTTCTAGACGTGAGGTATTTTTGTGAACTGGGGTTTGATGAACGTTGGATAGAAGGATAGTTTTGGGGATGACAGCGGTGAATTTTTGTTTGTGAAGAGATTGATTATAGATGATGACGGGTTGGTTGTTGAACCAAAAACTTGTTTGACTTTTGCTGGTGGAACTGTAAATCGGTTTTATGGGTTGCAAATTGGTGGAATTTTTGGTGAGAAAGAGGATGGCCAGGGACGTTGGTGGTATGGAGATTGAGGGGTGGTTTAACGCTGGACGTAGGGAGGCTCTTTTTTTTTGGAACAGAAGGATTGGGTGCAGATATAGTTGAAGGGGTTTGAAGTGGATCGTAACGAGTTCAGATGAATGAGGGTGGTGGTTTATGTGGTAAGATCTGGTGTGACTTTTGGTTGCCGAATATTTTGAAAGAGGGTGGGGGTTTGTTTGATTGGTGATGAACGTGGTGATGGTGAAAGATGGGAAGAAGATGTAGGGAGAATGATGATTTTTCCTGAAACTCGTAGAAGTGGGAAACAGTGTATAGAAAACGGGAAAGAAAATAGAAGGAAAGAGATCTGAAGAAAAAGTTGCTAGAAAATAGGAAAAGAATATTTGTAATTTTTTTTTTTTTATGTAGAGGAAAAGAAACAATTGTATTGAAACAGGAAAAAGAGTAGGAAAAGGAAAGAATTGGAAACAAAAGGCAAGGTTTTTTTTTTTTTAATTACTGTTGTGAAAATAGAAAAAAAATTGTAAAAGGAAAGAAAATTGAAACAAGGATAGAAATAAATGAAAGAAAGAAAAAACAAAGGAAAATTTGCAAGTATTTTTTTTTACTAGGAAGATCACAGTATCAAAAGTTTAATACCAAATCGCCTAATCAAGATTTTTTTTTCTATATATACATGAAAATAAAAATGAAAATAAAAACAAACACGAATCAGAAATTAAATAAATAAAATTCAATCGTTACCTCCCTGGCAACGGCGCCAAGAACTTGATCGACGCTAATCTATGAATTAGAAAAGCGCGACATTTGTAATAAATTCTGCAAGCATACAGGTGTGTAGCATACAGGTCGAACACAGGGAGGTGAATTAAATCAATTATTTATCTAATCTCTTGGGCGTATTAGACGAAGCTGGAGGTTGATTTTGCAAAACAAAATAAAATTTGAAACTACAAATAAAAGATGCAATTAAATTCACTGCAGATTCGAATCTAATCGGATCTGTAATGAATTCAATGATGAAAGATAAAATAGAACAATGGAAATAAAATTGCAGAACAAAATTAAACGAACAGAAAATAAGAATTAGGATTACCGCTGAATCTAATCAGACGGTCAATTGCTAATGAAAATAAGTGAAAATACAATTAATGCTCTACCGAATCTAATCGTGTAGACAACACTAATTGCTAAGAAATTAGAAAATAGCAGAAAAAAAAGAACTTTGTTAATGGCAGAATAATTACCGAATAATCCCCTCTTGTTACAACGAATACAATGGGTATTTATAGGGGATGTAGCCTCCATCCTATATGACTTTTGGGCCAAGAAATATCTCTTGAGATATTCTATTTACAAATAAAAGAGATATGGATATAGATTTGAGATGTTCTATGAAGATTCTCCCTCCTTGATTGCTGACATGTGGCATTTGATTGAGTTGCATTCTGGTAAATATATGTCAAGTCTTCTCCTCAATGGCAAGTAAATATGCAAGATTTTCAATTGATTTCTTTGAGAAGAAAATGTCTAGCTCTTCAAATCTTAGTGCATATGTTATATAAATATATATATGTATATAATATAGCACTAGTCTCTTTATTCTTCAAAGCGACGGAGGCAATGTATATGTTCTTTTCTTCAGCAAAAAATAGGGCTTTGACGGTGGCTGAACTCAGAACACTCTATCCAAATTTCCAGGCTTTATCAGTGTGCTACATCTTTCTTTATGATTGAAAATTTGTTGATTCCAAGAAGTAGCATTTCCTATGCAATTGGTCTTTAATTGAATGAAGGAGACATTTATTTAACAACCTGTGAAAACACCCGAAAATACCCAAAGTAATATTTATTTATTTACAATAAAGATAAGATATGAGCGTAAAAATAAACACATTTCTATGTCAATCACAAAACAAGTGAAACAAAGTTCAGTACACTCATTCTTAGCATCCTATAGGTTTTCAAAGCTGAAACACGAGCACTTGTTCAATATTCTTCAATAAAAATTACCGCTTTCATTGTACTTAACAATTAATAATACAACGATTATATAAATTAATTAAAAAAATACCGTTCGAAGATTCCAAATCGGATTGTTCGTGGTATTTGATTAGGGCATGGCTGAAGCAATGGAGATGGGGAAAAAATCAATCGGATTGTTCGCGGTATTCGATTAGGGCATAAACGTGAGCGTTGATTCAATTTGAGGAGCTGCGTTTTTATTAGCAGATATAAGCATCGTCCTTTTCTTTTGGGAGTTGCTTTACGATTTACGATATTTTGTTGCCCTTTATCAAGCGGGTTGCCCAAGGCTAAAGCAAGATTGGCCTTTGGCAAAGACTGGCCATATATATATATATATATATATATATATATATATATATATATATATATTTGAAAATGGATAACATATATTAATTAGAAACAGTACGTGATTTTGGTTAGCATACTAACCAGATTACAAAAAAATTACAGACTGTAATACAATTGAAAAAAACAATCAAGAACGCTCCAACTTGCTGAGCACCTCCACACATTCACCAGAATCCATTACCATAACATTTCGACCAAAAGACAACTTAAGATGGGAGTGAAGTCGAATTCATTACAGAGAACAATCCAGTTCTCAACTTCCACTACAAATACAACACAATCAAGATCAAAACAAATCCGTCTCAGCACCATAGCAAAAACACACACAGCAATACGCTACCACCATTAGCACAAATTTGGTGAACCAAGACACACTACAGACAGGAAAGAAAAGAACATCAAGTTCACCAGAGGATCGGTTGGAGGAGGCTGAAACCGAAGTAATCGCCGGCAATGCCAGAACCCAGACTCCCAGAGGCTTGATCCCCAATTTGAACAAGAAGGCCTTCGATTCCAATCTATCGCCGAAGTTCAGATCTGCCGATGGTTTTGCCCTACCTCAACTAAAAAGCCGGATCCGCCACTGATTGAAACTGGATTTGTTTCTCTTCTTTCTTGTTGTCCTTTCATATTTCATGTGTGAAGAGAAATTTGGAAGAAATATCTTTGTCCTATCATTCTTTATATAATTCACTTGAATCTGCGTCACGCAAGCTGCATTGTCTTCATAAATAATAGATTATTGCATCAAAAGATGTTTGATGCTTCTAGACCAAAATGTTGTCTCGTTAAAACCTTTTTAAGAAAAACCCGATGGAAAAAATCTCAGTAAAGGAAAAAGTATACAATATAAAATGTAATATTTCAATAATTTACTACGTCAAAATGAGTATAATATTTTCGGATCAATGTAATGGCTCGTTAAACCTTAATAAGAAAAACACAATGTAAAAAATCTTAAATAAGGAAAAAAATAGTACATTATAACTTATTTTCATATGTTACCAGTTAAGTTGACACTTGTGCATCAAAAATATTTTTCCCATCTCCTTCAGTAAAGGTTCTTTTTAATATCTAGTGGTCTAACAGTGTTTAGTTTTGCCAAGATCCTTTGTTTTAAATTTCTGTTTTAAGCAATCTATTGTTTCATCAATCTCTTTTGTAATCGCAATCAAAATTAACAAGGCAGTAGAGAATTTGTAGGTTAGATTAATGGCAAAGGAACTTGTACGGTTACTTGTCCACCAACTTTTGGCTGTAAACATATGAGCAACATTTGAATCAAAAGCAAAGAATAATTTTGGTCAAACAAATCACTGATCATATCACGTTATGCAGTATTTGCTGTTCTTGCCTGAACCATGACGTAATTAGAAAATAATTACTAAGAAATATTACCTAAATAAGTGTTCTCTGTCAATGTATTCCTTTCCTTGGACCCATTTTATACTGTTAACCACGTACCATTTTGATCATTTGTTCTGTTTTGGAATAAAATGATACAGTATTTTATAAATCAAAACATTAGACTAAACCATTAGTTAAGGTCCAGAGCAAGTGATATTTTTTTAGTATAACAGGTGAGCAGGTGTAGTATTCGAAACATCTTTCACTCAACCCAGAAGATATATCATTTATGAGACATAATAAGCCATGCATAATGGGCTGTAGGGCTACCATACAATAAAATTTTTAATTTCTACTGCCTTTCTGATTAAAAAAAAATTTGAGAAGAATAGCTACAGCAAAAAATGCATCTTACAATGATGAATAAACGTTGTTAAAACGCTTTAACAACATTTTCTCTACCGTTGTGATATGCATAGTTGCATAAAATATTTTTTTTTTGTAACATGTTTTCAATGTTGAATCGACCGTTGTAAATGCTATATGTTTACAACACTAATGTAATGTAGCGTAACTCTCGTATATCAATTTGAAGACTTTACATGATGATTTTTAAATGTTGTAAAATATACTTTTTTACAGTGCACTCTAAGCATAGAGAATTTTTTTCCTACATTGACCATTATACATTGTATTTTGTTATTTCAATGTTTTCAATGCATTGTAAATAATTATTTAAAATGTCGCTAAAACATTGTAAAAGGTAGCACATCCAACATTTATAACGAGTTATATCTGGATTTTCTACAATGTTTCTATAATATTACAACAAACAGCAAATGTAGGGTTGCCATACTTAACACTAAAGTCCATACACTATGTTCGAAATCAGCCGCTACCACTAATATATCACTTCAGCAAATTAGTCATATCAAATATATCACTTCAACAATTGAAAAAGAAAATGCAACATACAACATCAAAATATATCACTTCAGCAAATGCAATGTACAATCATTAATGTGTATTGTTTCAAAAATATTATACTGTTACCATTAAATAACTGAATAGGAAATGCAACATATAATCGATTGTGTTTCAGTATCATCACAAATGAATAAAAGAATAAAACAAGGTATCAAACTCAACAGAGAACTACACAGTGACTAATTTTTATTCTGAAAAAGAAATAACCAGCTTTTATTACTAGAAGAACAAGACACAAAGTATCTGTTACACAAAAGATAACTAAAAAATACTTGATTACATCCATTCTAAATTTAGCACAAATTAATCATTATAAAAAATTAAACAAAAGAAAACATAGAGAAAATATAAAAGATGGTTAACAGGGTAAATGACCTGATGATTGGATTTAGGATCAGTGAGGATAAGTAGGCGAGGCTTGCAAAAGAAGTCTGTTGATTGGAGCAAGTACCAAGAGTGTCTCCCAACATTAGGATAAGCATCAGTATACCAGGCAAACTTCAAATTAGTTCCCTGAGAATATGTCCTTGCAGATTGAACAATTATGCCTTAGGAGTTCTCATTGACAATGATAAACCTTCGGTGAGATAAAGCTTTTGCCATGTCTTGTCAAGGTCTAATCAAATACATGATCAAAGGAGAGGAGAAGACTTGTTTCCTTTTCTATAGTGGATAAATCTCTAACGATTAAGTAACAATTTACTCTTTGATTATCAAACTGCAAACAAATTTATAAGTAAAATCACAGCAAAAAAATTAGCAAGTACTGAAAAAATGACAATAGCATGATGCCTAAATGGAGAGGACATGGTTAACTTTCATTTTGGAGAAACGTACTGTTAAACATAGAAGTGCCTACGTCTTTGTATGATAATGCAGACAGAATTATCCCCGATATCGATGCAAGCAAACCTATGCAACAAAGAAAATCGAATACTGGAGCATACCTGAAAGGAAGAAGTAGAAAAACATCTATGCTCAAAATCATAGCCACAACTGTTAAATTTTTTGAATCCTCGTCTGGATATAGTTTCGTAAAACACCGAGATCGCCAATCTGTAGCAATTGTCGCCGGACGATTTTGTTGAATGCGACCCAAACCCGACTCCGATGACATTTGTATTCTCAGAGGTAAAATGATATTTAAGTACTAAAAAAAAAATCCACTTGCAAGCAAAATACCCTTTTTTCTTCCTTAAATTGAGTCCATTGATTCGTACTTTTTTTTTTTTATATTTTGGGATTGGTTCTACGAGCAAATTACAGCTTGTTCTTTGTAGGAACCGGCACAGACGGTTGGAATTCCAGCATGTTGACTGGAATTTCACACCATGGTTTCACTGTATTTATGCAAGGTTAAATTACATACATACATCATTTCATGCATTCACTCTATCTTACCTCTATGATCAGTACAATTCTTTTTAAAAAATGCACTTTTGCGAGCAAATTCGATGGACCTCATTGGTACCCATAAAATTTACTCTGTATTTTGTACCTTTTTTTTTTTAAACCTCATAATATCTATTCCAAGGGGAGAAGTACAGAAAATAATCTCTGTTTAATATAACGAACCAAAAATTGAACTTTTGTCAACACAATCGAACCATTAAAATCAAATATTAACATCTTAAATTTTAGCAAATAAAAACTCAATACTTTTATAAGTTATCTAGACAATCACAAAACCTTTAGTCCTATCTCCCATTACCCTCTAAAGAACGCTGGTAGCGAATGTATATGGTAGGCAATCTGATTAAGAAACCAAGTTCTCACTGCCAAAAAGTATGCAGATGAAAATTTATTAACAAAAAATATATAAAGGTACTCACATCCATAGGTATTGTAGGCATGCCAGGCATTGAGAAGTTTGCAGGCTCAACAATTTCAGATTCTGTTTTCCTCGGCTGCTTCAATCTCGCAAAAATGTAGACCAACAGAAACCCTAGTTACTTCAGAGATCATAAACCCTCCATTTGTTACTCTCTGCATGAGGCAGCGGTGAGTTTCTATCTGATCTGAATCTTGTTCTTGGCGGCAGTATAATTAAGTCACTGTTGTTCACATCAAACTCTAGTAGTAAGAAATTGAGAAAACAGCTTCCAAATTTTTCCAAACCAACGGAAAAACCATGTTTGTAAATGCAGGAAGAGACATGGTAAGAAACATCAGATTGGTCCATTAATTAGAGCAGTAAGACAAGCCTATTCTGTATGTTGAAGATCGTACCTTTGGATCTAGTACACTTTGAAAAAGACATTAATGAATAGACATGAACTAACATGTATACAAAGTCTTTCATGATAAACTAACATGCATATTTTAGAAAATAATCAAATAAATAAAGAAAGTTATATAGCATCCTATTATAAGGGTGTATAGAAATTACAATTCCTATAATGACGTTAGGTTATAGAAAATATAGGAAGCTATAAATTAATCACCTAATATGACATGAACCATTTGTAGCAAACAATTGTAAATAAAAAAAAATATTTTTGGTCCAAATGTGTATGGTTACTTGTTTTATCCACACAAATTTGCAACTGATTATTCCTTATATATAAGGTTATATTGAGATTATTGATTTAATCATTTCATTTTACTAAAAAGGTGATATTGTTAGGTCGAAAAATAAACATATATTTTGATTTAACATTCCATTGACACTAAAAAAAAGTTTACATAGTAAAAGATATATATTTGATGCTAAAAGAAATCAGATTAACTTTTATATTCACCCTTATTGATGTTACTTTAACATTCAAATATAGAAAGAGTGATAAAAAAAATCAGGTTAACTTTTATATTCAACCTTATTGATGTTACTTTAACATTCAAATATAGAATGAGTGATAAAAAAAATCATGTCAATAATATCCTAATCTTTCATACTGAAAACATAGAGGAATGTTTTGATGGACTAACTGAACAAACTTGGTTAGGCTCCTTTTACTTGGTTTATACCTTCAGTTCTACCAGATAGGGTACTAATTACCCAAGATCCAAAATAAATAACTCACTGATCAGTTACATATTTTTTTGTCAAGTGTTTGGTGTGACGAACAGAACAAGGGTATACGTACAATATAACGTAATAGAGTGTTATAGACCGTGCCGTAGGAAAATATTCATCTTGATACACAAATAGGTCTAGAAAAAATTCATTTTCAAATCAGCTTTATCTTCTGCTCTTATTCTTGTTAATCAAAGATCTGCTAGGGAAAATTTTCTAAACCTAGAAAGTGTTAGAAATAAATGAGTTGTAGGGTAATAGTCCCATATCTTGTAAGACTAAGGGTTATAGGTCCTTATATATTAGGGTAGTTACCCTATATTAATTACAAGGATATGAGAGAGGTGAAATAGAGGGATGCAAGACCAAGGGGTGGTGCACCGCACCACCCCGCACCCGTACTCGAACCCGCGCCCGCTCCCGTACGCGTGTGCGAATGGGCGTTTGAGGCGTCTTGTAGGCACTTTGCACTACACTGTGCATTAGCGGGCCGAAACTACTGGGCTTAACGGTCATGGGTTTTTTGCGAAGCGGATACGAATTCAAATGGTTGCAACGTTTGAAAACGGGTCGCTACCTTTCCAAACGATGCGTCCATTGATTCAAATCGTCACCCGTTTCAGATATATATAAAGACGGAGTCAGAACAGTTTCCTTCACCGAAAAATAAAATCTCTGACCATCTTCTCCCTCCCGTACTGTTCTTAATTCTTCTCTTGAGTTCGTCGTCGTTCGCATCGCCAACGCAGCCTTGCGAACCAGATTCCGTTTCACCTTGGGAAACAGTTGCTCATTTCAACCCGACCGCGCCGTAGGGGGAGCAAATCTGTTTTAAGGGAACAGCAAAGTGCTGGACTCGGATTTGACAATCAAACCTGCAATCGGAATACAAACCGGTAAACTTTCCTAACCCTATTTCTAATTTTCTGTAAACCCAATTTTCGAATTAGGGTTTTCTGTGATAACAATCTTAAAACAGATTTGTGCTTGTGTATAAAACGTGTTACTGATTGGAGTCAACTGCTTGCAGACGATGACTCAAGACAGTAACAGTTCGGCAAACAAGCAACCCGTACCGCCCACTGTCCCTCCTGCTCAGACCGGTACTTTGGTTCCTCAACATGTACCTTTCTCGCATGGGGAACGGCCAGAGAAATTCACTGGTGTGGATTTCAAGCGTTGGCAACAGAAAATGCTTTTTTACTTGACCACACTAGGACTGGCCAAGTACCTTGAAGAGGACCCTCCGAAAGTGGATGAACTCGAGCCTGACGCAACAAAAGTCGAAGCGCTCACTGCCTGGAAGAGTTCAGACTTCATTTGCAAGAATTATATACTGAATGGCCTCGACAACACTCTGTACAATGTATATTGTACTATCAAAACCGCAAAGATCCTCTGGCAGGCATTGGAAAAGAAATATAAGACAGAAGACGCCGGCATGAAGAAATTCATAGTCGGAAGATTTCTGGATTACAAAATGGTCGACTCTAAGACAGTTGTCAGCCAAATTCAGGAACTTCAAGTCATTTTCCATGAAATTCATGATGAAAAAATGGAATTGAGTGAATCTTTCCAAGTCGCTGCAGCAATAGAAAAATTACCTCCATCATGGAAGGAATTCAAAAACTACATGAAGCATAAGCGCAAGGAGATGTCCATGGAGGATCTGGTTGTTCGTCTCAGAATCGAGGAAGATAACAGAAAATCTGAAAAGAAGGCAACAAACACCATGGTAGCCAAAGCAAATGTGGTCGAGTCTGACAAAAACAACAAAAGAAAAAGGGAGCATAATCCGAATGCGAAAAAGGCTAAGAAGTTCAAAGGAAATTGCCATAATTGCGGCAAGAAAGGTCACAAAGCAGTTGAGTGCAGAGGACCAAAGAAGAAGAAAGACGAAGCCAACATTACTGAATGTGATAGGCTCTCGGATGATATTTCAGAAATGAACTTATCTGCTGTAATCTCCGAATGCAATTTGATTGGCAACACGAAGGAATGGTTTGTGGATACTGGTGCCACAAAACATATTTGCGCCAACAAATGGATGTTCTCCAACTACAAGCCTGCGACACAAGAAGAGCAACTCTTTATGGGAAACTCCTCCACGTCAAAGGTTGAAGGCAAGGGAAAAGTGGTTCTCAAAATGACTTCTGGTAAAGAACTCACTTTGAATGACGTACTCCACGTTCCAGACATTCGGAAGAACTTGGTCTCGGGATCACTACTGAGCAAGAATGGATTCAAGTTGGTCTTTGTTTCTGATAGTTTTGTATTGTCTAAAAATGGAGTGTATGTGGGTAAAGGGTATGTTAGTGATGGTCTGTTCAAAATGAATGTAATGACTATTGTACCAAAGGATATGAATAAAGTGGAATCTTCTATTTATATCGCCGAGTCATTTAATATATGGCATAACAGATTAGGTCATGTTAACATTGATACTTTGCGGAAAATGATAAACTTAGAATTTATACCTAAATTTGTCATAGACTCAAATTATAAATGTGAAACATGCACAGAAGCTAAAATGACTCGAACCTCCTTTCATAATGTTGAAAGGAACACTGAACCTTTAGATTTGATACATACAGATGTATGTGATCTAAAATTGTGTCAAACCAGAGGAGGTAAAAGATACTTTATCACATTCATCGACGATTGCACTAGGTACTGTTATGTGTACCTATTAAGGAGTAAAGACGAAGCCTTCGAAATGTTTAAACAATACAAGGCAGAAGTTGAAAATCAACTAAACAAAAGGATAAAAGCATTAAGAAGTGATAGAGGTGGTGAATATGAATTCCCATCTGAGGAATTTTGTGCTCAAAATGGTATAATCCATCAAACGACGGCACCATACTCTCCTCAATCAAATGGAATTGCAGAACGTAAGAATCGTACCCTAAAGGAAATGATGAATGCTCTGCTTATCAGTTCTGGATTACCAGATAATTTCTGGGGTGAAGCAATACTTTCAGCTAATCATATACTGAATAAAATACCTCGGAAAAATACCTTTAAATCTCCACATGAACTTTGGAAAAATAGACCACCATCCTACAAATATTTAAAAGTGTGGGGGTGTCTTGACAAAGTAGAAATACCAAAACCGAAAAAGGTTAAAATTGGACCAAAGACTATAGATTGCATATTCATTGGATATGCTCATAATAGTAGTGCATATCGATTTTTGGTGTACAAATCTGAAGTTGATGACATTCATGAAAACACCATTATCGAGTCACGAAATGCGAGATTCTTTGAACACATTTATCCTCTAAAAACCTGTACTGAAACGATTGTTCAAAAGAGATCAAGAGATACATATACTCCTGAGGAAAATATTAATCAAAACTCGAATGAGAGCAATGTTGGAACTGAGGTAGAAGAACCCAGAAGGAGCAAATGTCAAAGGACTTCGAAAACCTTTGGACCCGATTTCTATGCATATATGATAGAAAATGAACCTCTTACTTACCAACAAGCAATGTCATCACCTGAGGCTCCATACTGGAAGGAGGCTGTCAACAGTGAAATAGAATCCATTTTACAAAACCATACATGGGAACTAGTGGATCTACCTAAAGGATCAAAACCACTAGGATATAAATGGATATTTAAGAAAAAACTCAAGGCTGACGGCTCAATAGATAAGTATAAAGCTCGTATAGTAATCAAAGGATTCAGACAGAAAGAAGATCTGGATTATTTTGACACTTACTCACCAGTAACTAGAATAACATCCATTAGGATGCTTATTGCAATCGCGTCTATACTAAATTTGGAAATACATCAAATGGACGTAAAGACGGCATTTTTGAATGGTGAGTTAGAGGAAGAAATATATATGCTGCAACCTGAAGGGTTTGTAAGCCCAGGAAATGAAAACAAAGTATGTAAATTGATTAAATCACTTTATGGTCTTAAACAAGCACCAAAACAATGGCATGAGAAATTTGATGAAACTATGTTATCAAATGGATTCAAAATAAATGAATCAGATAAATGTGTTTATATAAAATACACACATATTGGATATGTCATTGTATGTCTCTATGTTGATGACTTATTAATCATAGGCAATAATAAAGCCATAATAACATCAACAAAAGATATGTTGTCCTCTAGATTTGATATGAAAGATCTAGGACTAGCTGATGTAATATTGGGTGTCAAAATTGCAAGAACACCACAGGGATATGTATTATCCCAATCACATTACATAGCCAAGATACTTGAAAATTTCAAGCAATACAATATAACTATTGCAAAATCACCAGTAGATATGAATCAAAATTGGGTTAAGAACACTGGTGACAGTATATATCAGCTTGAATATTCTCGCATATTAGGAAGTATCATGTATGTAATGAATTGCACAAGACCAGATATCGCATATGCTGTAAGTAAACTTAGTAGATTTACCAACAATCCTGGTAAACATCATTGGAAAGCGATAATAAGAGTTCTTGGATATCTAAAATATACACAGAACTTTGGTTTGCATTATACAAATTATCCTTCAGTGATAGAAGGTTACAGCGACGCAAATTGGATAACTGGCTCAAATGACACAAAATCCACAAGTGGATATGTGTTTACATTTGGAAATGGAGCAATCTCATGGAAATCATCCAAACAGACTTGCATAGCAAGGTCGACAATGGAATCGGAGTTCATTGCTCTAGATAAAGCCGTAGAAGAAGCAGATTGGCTTAGGGTTTTTTTGGAAGACATTCCAAATTGGGAAAAACCTGTACCTCCAATATGTATACATTGTGACAGTCAATCTGCTATAGGAAGGGAAAATAGTACATTGTATAATGGTAAGTCACGGCATATTCGTCGTAGACATAAAACCATAAGACAACTTCTCTCTAATGGAGTTATCACTATAGACTATGTAAGGTCAAAGGATAACATAGCGGATCCACTTACCAAAGGCTTGCCAAGAGAGAAAGTTCAAACCTTATCAATGGGAATGGGTTTAAGACCTATGAATTAAAAGTTTTCTAAAACGGAAACCCCACCTAGTTGACTGGAGATCCCAAGATCTAGGTTCAAAGGGACAACTAAGTTATAGAAAAACTTAATGGCACTGTTAAAATACAAACCATTCCTATGATAAGTCAGTGCACGACCCGTCGGAGAATAGGATAAGCTTAGCTTTTAATGATGTCTATACTGTGGTGTTATAAAAGACCCAAGTGGAGTATTACGGGATACTCTTTATAGAATCACCTACGTGAGTGTGAAGGTGCCGCTTCAAAAAGAATTGTAAGGTCGAATTCTTTAAACACTCATGAGACCAAGAGGGTGTTCATGGCAAAAACGAACACAAACAGAGAACCAAGGAAGTTTAGAAATCATGTTGTGTGTTATCTGCTATCTTGACCTATGCAAAAAGCTTACAGTTCAAGGACATTTACAAGTCTACTGATTCGCTAGTAGGTCAAATAGATAAACACTAGGAAAGTTCAAGGCCATAGTGCTACTTTAACCGATACAACATTATTTCAATAAGTTAAGAACATATTAAAGAATTACTCATTTATGTGGGGGATTGTTAGAAATAAATGAGTTGTAGGGTAATAGTCCCATATCTTGTAAGACTAAGGGTTATAGGTCCTTATATATTAGCGTAGTTACCCTATATTAATTACAAGGATATGAGAGAGGTGAAATAGAGGGATGCAAGACCAAGGGGTGGTGCACCGCACCACCCCGCACCCGCACCCGTACCCGAACCCGAACCCGAGCCCGAGCACGTGCTCGTGCCCGCGCCCGCGCCCGCTGCCGTACGCGTGTGCGAATGGGCGTTTCAGGCGTCTTGTAGGCACTTAGCACTTTGCAATGTGCACTGTGCACTGTGCATTAGCGGGCCGGAACTATATTTTTGCTACACTGTGCATTAGCGGGCCGAAACTACTGGGCTTAACGGTCATGGGTTTTTTGCGAAGCGGATAGGAATTCAAATGGTTGCAACGTTTGAAAACGGGTCGCTACCTTTCCAAACGATGCGTCCATTGATTCAAATCGTCACCCGTTTCAGATATATATAAAGATGGAGTCAGAACAGTTTCCTTCACCGAAAAATAAAATCTCTGACCATCTTCTCCCTCCCGTACTGTTCTTAATTCTTCTCTTGAGTTCGTCGTCGTTCGCATCGCCAGCGCAGCCTTGCGAACCAGATTCCGTTTCACCTTGGGAAACAGTTGCTCATTTCAACCCGACTGCGCCGTAGGGGGAGCAAATCTGTTTTAAGGGAACAGCAAAGTGCTGGACTCGGATTTGACAATCAAACCTGCAATCGGAATACAAACCGGTAAACTTTCCTAACCCTATTTCTAATTTTCTGTAAACCCAATTTTCGAATTAGGGTTTTCTGTGATAACAGAAAGTTCTCTAATCCTCCGGGAAAGCCAAACAGAAAACATCTGCACAATATTAACACATTTAATATCTTTCTACATACATTGGTGTGATTCTGTCAAAAAGCAACACGAAATAAAGTGGTATCGGTGTAACATAAAAACAACATCAACTCGAGCATAAAATCATACAAAATTTATAAGCATTCAATAATTGAGGAATTAAAACGTGAGCCAAAGTATTGTAAGTATTAAGCAGTGTATGCAGGCTATGTTTTATGTACAGTACGTACTGCGGATAGATGAGTGCTCAACAACATACATGAATCTAAATAACAGTTATACTGGGCAATGGATTATCATTTTGAATCGAGAAATCCAATTGTTTTAATCAAAATATGATCAAACACCAAATACGATGCTCTAAAGAGTGCGTCGCCCGTTCAGTGGCAAGGTGCTAAGAAAGCACGTTTCCAAATTAGGGGAGAGACACTTTAAAAAGCATGTATGAAGAAATGTGAGACCGCAATTCGCAAAAGCAAAGCAATAAGAGAGAGGAACACACAATTTTTAGAGTGGTTCGGTCAAACGTGACCTACGTCCACTATGCAAACATTTTCCATTATCACTTTCATGATTCCAAGTACAATGCCATACAAATCTCCCACAATTTACAATGAATCTCTCATTTCTCCCTCTTTGATGTGAATCGCACTTGAATTAGCTAGTGGATCGGTTAGATCTCCCCAAGTATTGATTGAAATGGATGAAAAGCCTTCAATGCTTCACTTTAGAGGTAGATCTCTTCGATTCCATAGCATTTTGATAGTAGATCCAAGTTTCTAGAGAGAATTCAATGGAGACTTGTGTTGCTTAAGTGGAGCTTGAATGGATTTCCATGGATGAAGCTTGAGAATGCCTTGGAGAAATGATTTTAGCAGCCCTTCGGGGTGTTGGAATCTCCCCCCTTAAAGTGCGGAGAAAGGGGGTATTTATAGTTGGAGATAAGGGGTAGTGGCAGTCTTGTAAATATATGGTGTATGGTTGGCGCTTGGTTGGCGATGGGTTGGCGCTCAGTTGGCATCAAATAGGAGCCGAAGCGGTCAGCTTTTGGAGCGATCAGCAGTGAAGAGTGCGGACCGACCAGAAAAGATGCAGGGCAATCACTATTCAAAATGGGGTACATTAATTACACTATTGCCATCCATTCTTCCATATGCTTACTGTGCGAAATGGGGAACATAAATTACAAGATTGCCATCCTTTCTTTTATATCTTTACTGCTCGTTCAAATCAGGGTTGCTCGAGCTCTCCCGCATGGATGCTTGGAACCGATCAGCATGAAACTCCAGCACCGACCGGGGTGAAGTTCTAGCACCGACCAAAGTGCTAATGAACTCGACCACTCAGTTTTGCTCTTCCTTGATGAAGACAGCTCGCTCCAAAGTACAGCAGAAGTGAACGATCAGGTTGAACGGAGATCGACCAACCAGCATGGAGGCTTTCTGCTCGACCAGCGGGAGGTGATGCTCCTCTCAACCGACCAGGTGGTGCTTTTTCCGACCAGTCCAGGTGGTGCTCCTCTCGACCGACCAGGTGATGATGCTTTTTCCGACCAGTCCAGGTGGTGCTCCTCTCGACCGACCAGGTGATGATGCTTTTCCCGACCAGTCCTTGCTCGACCAGAGGTGCTAGTGACCGACCAGGTGGAGGATGCTTGAACCCAGGTTGGTGAGCTTGCATTGTTCGACAAAATGCTCAAGTGAGATTTTGGTTGTTAACATTTGCCCCTCGAAGCTTGTATTTTTTGCTTGCGAGAAATGCGGGCTTCGAAAAGAGCGTTGCTATCATGGTCTGCATTGGAATTCGGTCGTAGCATTTTGTTTGCTATAGCAAATCTTGCTTTGACTCGCTGATTCCAGACGATCCAAGTTTGAACTTTTTGACTGGACTTTGTGCTTCGTAACACCTGTTTTGTAATGAAGACAAGAACTTGCACGAGTTTGGACTTATACGTTGTTATTGATCGTCCACATCAATAACAGGTTAGTTAATCATTAATGAATGATGTATAATAAATTGAATGTCATATCTATGCAGAACTGCTTTACTTAACACTTATGATTTGTTAAGCAATGTTTACATAGACATGGTATTCGATTTTGAATTCACAATGGCGCTTGAGTTCTGAGTCACAGATTTCAAGTTACGCCTTTGCAATGAATTGTGTGATCTCATATGACGGTTTACGTTTTATGAAACGTATACCTGATCGGATCAATACTTTGCTTTGTGCTTCTGATGCCAAGGCGATTGTGGCCGTTGGATGGATCAGAATTTTTGTATTTAACTGATTAATTTGGACTTCTACGTGGAGAAGTCATTGTATCTTTCTGCCTTCGCTTGAAAAGGTCTTATGTAAGGTGCCCCCGCTAGGGAGGACTTTGGGTTTTATGCCCCCACTCGGGGAGGACTTTATGTTGGACGCCCCCGCTAGGGGAGGACTTGGGATTTGATGCCCCCGCATGGGGGGAACTTTATGTTGGATGCCCCCGCTAGGGGAGGACTTGGGATTTAATGCCCCCGCATGGGAAGGACTTTCGTCGTTGCTGTCACGAAGAGGGTCTAGACTTTTTTATGCCCCCGCATGGGGAGGTCTTTCGCCGTTGCTCTCACGAAGAGGGGCTAGACTTTTTTATGCCCCCGCATGGGGAGGTCTTTCGCCGTTGCTCTCACGAAGAGAGGCTAGACTTTTTTGTGCCCCTGCATGGGAGGTCTTATATTTGAATCCGTGGGACAGACGCCAGTTCCTTTACTGGATGCTTTGGCATGGCAAACGATCTCGATTTAGGAATCTGGGCCATAAGTAGTCGCTTGTTCCTTCATAGGTTGTTCAACTTAGTGAGTCACCTCGATGAATCGTGTGGTCAACGCTTGCGGGACCTTGCTAAGGAAGCTGCGACTTATGAAGTCGACTGTTCCGCTATGGGTCCTCGACCTGGTGAGCCCTCTTGATGTATCGGGTGATCCATGCTTGTGAATTGCACCACATCAGGAGACAGGGACTTAATCAAGCTGTCAGAGATCTGCCCTTTTTTGTGAAGCTTGGAACCCATGAGGTAGACTTTAACAGTCGCGTTGGATGTGCTTAGTTGTGATAAGCAATTGCAACCGGATTGAGAAGTCGTGCTCTTTTGGGATTTGCGGGGTTTGCGTCATTCCGTGGAGCGAACATTGGCCTTATACTGGAAGCACTTGATCATGGTAAGTGTTCATGGTTGAGCGCAAGTTGCCCCTTGGAACTTACAACCTGCGGCGTTGATTTTAGATATGCTTGTTGACCTCTCCACCATCTCATCTTTGGCCATCCCTTCTAACCACCCTTCAAGATGGTGTTTTTATGATCGCACTTAGATGTGTTGACACTTTGTGCATCCCATGCTTGAATAAGTGTTGTGGAGTTCGCCATAGTGCATCGGGTTTCAAGGAAGCGAGCATTTGTCCTATAACCTGTAATAGAGAATCGTCTTTTAGCAAGTCTTGAATTAACGAAGATCTTGTAAGTAAGAGATTCACACAAGTATGCAGGACTTTATCCATAGAGATATTGTTCAGTACAATCCTTATGCAATATTACAAGTTTTTTACAAGAAGTTCTGAATGTAACAGAAAGCAAGATGTAAAGTAAAGCAAGTAATAAAGCAGTAAGTAAGGAAAGGCGATGATGATCGCTTGTTTCGAGTTGTTGAAATGAGATTCCCATCAGCCCTCAGTTGATGATTGGCCTGTTATTGGGTTGAACCAAGGAAGAGCCTTGCCCCTGAGGAGTTTGAGCGGCGTTTGAGGATTGTAGATTCTTGATGTACTGTTGTAGTTTGCCATTCTGAATCATTTCCTCAATTATGCTTTGGAGAATTCTGCATTCATTTGTATCATGACCCGGCAGCTTGTGGAGTCGACAGTACTTTCCAGAGTCCAGAGTTTTCTGAGTAACCTTGAACTTTGGTGGCTCCGGATAGTGCTCGATATCCTTGGTGGCAAGGAAAATGTTTTCTATGGTATCATTCAGAGGAGTGAGTTCTGATGGGTTGTAGAAGCGAAACTTCTTGTTTGCCTTGCTGTTTTTCCCATCATTGGCTCGTTTCTGCCCCTGGATATCGTGCTGATTAAGCTGGATGTCAGCGCTTTTGGGAGGATCAACAGTCTGATGAAGCACAGGATGATCTCCCACTCTCATATACTCCTCGGCTTTCTTCTGGAACTTTTCCAGCGTGTTCGGCTCCTTCATTTTGATCCATCGACCGAATTCGCTATTCTTGTCTATAGCGCCGATTAGAGATGCTAAGATCATGCGGGGTCAGGATTCCCTACTTCAGTTAAAGCGGTATTGAACCTCTTGAGGAAAGCTTTAACTGACTCTCCAGGATTCTGCTTCATTGATGTGAGGGAGATGACATCCTTAGCTTTTGTGGCCTGCAACCTGAAATGCTCTTTGAACTTATGAGTCAAATCATCAAAGCGATCGATGGATTTGGGCGGGAGCCTTGTAAACCATAGCGATGCGACACTTTCTAGATAGAGCGGGAAGCACAAGCACTTAATCTCATCCGTCGCTTTAGCCACATTCATGTGCCACTCATATCTATATAGGAAGTGATTTGGATCAGCAGTCCCATCGTATGGAGGCAAGGTAGGATGTGCGAACTTCTTCGGAAGCTCAGCTTTGCGAATTCTCCTAGTGAATGGGTTTCTGCTCGGAGAAAAAGCCCATTCCCTTTCGCTATCTTTGCGGGTTAGGCCGTCTTTCATCATCCGCTTCACCACATCCTCGATGTCCCCTTTTGAGTAGTGTCATTTGGGAGAGCGGACCTCGATTTCCTTCCGGATGCTTGATCGCGATTAGAGTGTATGGGTCCTTTTCCTTCAGCAAGGGAAGGTGCTCCCCTTTCAGGACTTGCGACTCGCCGGGCATCTCGATTGGAAACGCTTTTGGCTTTCAGCTTGGAAGCATGAATGTCAGCTCCGTTGAACCCTTCAATGTTATCATTGCAATAATGATCGGAAGTTGATGAACTTGTGTTTCCCTCAAGGTTGACATGAGCCTTTTGAGGAGGAGCGGGATTGGCTTGAGCGTTTAGGAGAGCGCTCACTTTATCCATCAAAGTTTGATTAGCATCCACAAGAGTTTTGTTAGCATCAACAAGGCTTTACTGGAAGCTTCCATCCGTTGGTGTAGATTAGCGACAACGACATCTAGCTCGACCCTTGTTACTCCAGCTCCGGTTATGGAATTTTGACCAACCTCGAAGCGGTTAGTAAGAGGTGTAGCTTCGTTGTTAGCAACATTGTTGACGTCGTCATTGTTGTCGTTTTCTCCAACGGTTTTACTTGCGGTTTTCTTGGAATTAGCCATTATCTCGGACATGGATTTGACTTTGGAAGATAGCTCGTCGATTGGCCCAGATCTTAGATTTGCGAGATCTATGGTTGAAGCGAGCCTAGATCTTACGTGCAAAGTTCTTAACCTTGTCGAGTTTGGGAGAAGTGCGAATGCGGCCCCACGGTGGGCGCCTAATGTTTTAATCAAAATATGATCAAACACCAAATACGATGCTCTAAAGAGTGCGTCGCCCGTTCAGTGGCAAGGTGCTAAGAAAGCACGTTTCCAAATGTAACAACCCGAAAATCTGGGCCAGTTTAAAATTTTTATTTTGGCAATTTTAGCAAATTTTGATTATTTAAAATGAATTATTTTAAATAATATCGACGAGAAAATTTATTTTGAATATAATTCGAACGTATATATTATACGCGTCGTCGTTAGAATATAAATAATTATATATAATTATAAATGGAATTGAAAATGGCGTGGTAGTTCGATAATTCGATTTCAAACTTCAAATGAATGTACCGGGTGCAAAACAATCCGGATTTTAGTGAAACCAAAAATAATAGGATCTCTTTGTGAATATCTTTCCAACGAATTCGAATAATCGAAATTTCATAGCGGGAATCAAAAGATATGTCCAGTTGAAAATTCTGAATAGTCGCTATGGAATTCAGGCCCTTAAAAATAGAAATTTTGCAAACGACCTCGGATTTCGACGAAACCACTTTTGTTGGGTCCGTGGTGTAAAGTTATTGCTAGGTTTCAAATTTCATATTTTTTCGAATCAATATGTGAGCGTGGCAAAGGAAAACGCGTTTGACCAGTTTTAGTTGATTTTAATCGACTGGAAAATGGCCATTTTTCAAACATTCTCAGAATTTGACGAAATTAGTTTTGTTAGGACCGTATCGTCAGTATGAAGCTAGAAATTATTTTTCGGGAATTTTTCTAGTTAGTATGTGGCCCCGGTAAATTGAAATGCGCGTTCAAATTCAATATATAGAGTTATATGTTGATTTTGACGAAAACTGATCGAAACGATCGAATCAGCTTGCGGTACATATCCCATTGTGTTCGGAATGGGGATATTTAGTTATGGACGACAGTCGGTGGGTTTGGTTTGGGGTTCGTATGGAAAAGTTGCATTTTAGAATTAAAAATAGAATAAAATATATAAATTTATATACCTCTTTCCCTTTTCCCCCGGTCAACCCTCCCCATATCTCGTTCGATCAGAAATTGAAAAAAAAAACCTCGTTGCCTCTTCCTCCCGTCGCCCCCTCAGACCTCGTCCGCCGCCCCGAGCCTCCGCCGCGCCAGAGACCGTCGTGACCCCCCTTTTACCTCGACCTCCTCTCTCATGCCCCCCCTCTCTTGATCTGAAACCGCGACCACCATTCAGCCACTACCGACGATGACATCCCCCCTCCGCTGCGCCTGGCAGCCACCATTCCCCTTCCCTAGCTCCTCCGCCCTCTTTGAAACCCCCATTCCCTCTCGATCCCGCGAGACCCGCCCCCCCCCCTTCTCAAAAACAAAATCGCGACACTCCTATCACCCCCAAATCGAACGCTGCGCCACTGCCTCGACCTGCTCAGACCAACTCCGCCGGTTGTGGACCATTTCCCCCCTTCCATTCACAGAAAACGCTGTAAGCTTTTAATTTAATTTAATTTAAATGCTTAGTTTAGTTAATTAAATAGTGTTGTGTTTAAATTTCAGATTTTTGCAAAGATATGAAAAGAAATGATTTTTCTTTATAAAAGGATTTGACTTTTAATCGTATACAGTTAGATTTTTAAAATGCAAAAAGTTAGATTTTTAAAATGCAAAAAGTTAGATTTTTAAAATGCAAAAAGTTAGATTTTTAAAATGCAAAAAGATTAGATTTTTATAAATGAAAAGACGATATTTTTAAAAATGAAAAGACGATATTTTGATATGAGTAGTGAAGTAAAAATATGATTTTTACTTCGAGAAAAATAAAAACTTTATTTTTTGAAAAGGCGAGATCTTTTTATATAGTAGCGTTGTAAAACAAAATTCGATTTTTATATATTGAATAGCAAAATAAAAATTCGATTTTTACATATGTAGTGGCTACGGGCGACGAAAGTGATAAGAGACGAGAACAGTGAAGATTTCCTGCATTAGAAGAGTCGTGGAAGTTGGATAGCTATTTGTGAGAATTTCTCACTCTTCAATTTATTTTCTAGTTATATATATATATATACTAGGATATAGACGGTGCTTAGTAGCACCCGACACAATCGTCCACAGACCATGGACTTGTTTGTTTGATTGCAAATTAGTTAGACTATTTGGTTTGGTTTGAATGGTTTGGTGAAATGAATGGACTTGATTGATGTGTGAATGGCGTGGGCCTTCACTAGACCGGGGATAAGGCTAGGCCTTGTCCCGTTTCTAGTATCGTGCCGTTATGCCGCCGAAATTTTCTAAAATATGTTAGAAAAATAAAAATATCATTTTATTTAAAGAATGAACTGAATAGAAATTCATATGTTGGAATAAAATGTTTTATAGTTAAAAATATAATTTTCAACGTGAATGTGAATAAATAAATATTCATTTACAAACCAGACGGTTTGTTTATGTACACCTATTTGAAGGACATTGATTGGGTCGATAAATTTTACACATCGCCCAACTGCACGAATAAAATATTTGTTTGATTGTTTGAAACCCCACACGGGTGTTGGGATGAAATATGAAGTTCACTCATCCTGATTGATTAAATATGTCGATCGATTGATTGACATGCTGTTATAAGCGTTAGATATCTATATTTGATGCTTATACAGTGTAGTGCACTTTGGTTGATGGTTGATTATTTTTCAATGCTATTATATACATGTGTTGTATGAAAATCCATATAATTAACTTTATATGGTAATTAATTGGGCCTCATTCCAATTTAGAAAATAAAGAATTTTATAAAATAAAAGTTCATGTGTTGACCGTACTCATCCGTTGAGATTAGTCATGTGTTGAACGAAATATTTTAACAATAAAATTTATACCTTTGTCACTATAAAATAAAAGTTCATGTGTTGACTGTGCTCATCCGTTGATATTAGTCATGTGTTGAACGAAATATTTTAACAATAAAATTTATACCTTTGTCACTATAAAATAAAAGTTCATGTGTTGACTGTGCTCATCCGTTGAGATTAGTCATGTGTTGAACGAAATATTTTAACAATAAAATTTATACCTTTGTCACTATAAAATAAAAGTTCATGTGTTGACCGTACTCATCCGTTGAGATTAGTCATGTGTTGAACGAAATAATTTAACAAAAATAGTCACACGTGGACAATACTCATTCGTTGAGATTAGTCGTGTGTTGACAAAAATAAATATTCATTTGTTGAATAGAATATGTGAAAATAGAAATGTATGAAGCCGTGTTGGTTAGATTGACGCCATTTTGACGTGAACGATATTTATACCGATTATTCATTTCGAAATGAATATTGAAAAACGATTTCAAAATGAATTGAATTGAAAACGATTTCGAAATGAATTGAATTGAAAACGATTTCGAAATGAATTGAATTGAAAACGATTTCGAAATGAATTGAATTGAAAACGATTTCGAAATGAATTGAATTGAAAACGATTTCGAAATGAATTGAATTGAAAACGATTTCGAAATGAATTGAATTGAAAACGATTTCGAAATGAATTGAATTGAAAACGATTTCGAAATGAATTGAATTGAAAATGATTTCGAAATGAATTGAATTGAAAAACGATTTCGAAATGAATTGAATTGAAAACGATTTCGAAATGAATTGAATTGAAAACGATTTCGAAATGAATTGAATTGAAAACGAATTTGATTTCAATTGAATGTATAACGAATTCGAATTGATTTGAAAACGAATTGAAATGAATTCAAATTGAATTGAAATTTGAATTAAATAGAAATGAATTTTAAAAACGAATTTATAGGGAAAATTCAATTTTGATTCGAATTGAAATGGAAGTTGAAAATGTTTTTTTGAAACGAAATTAAAACGATTCATAAAATTCGTTTTAAATAGGAATCGACGAAATATATATATTATATATTATATATATATAATATAATGGCCTGAATAGAACGCGCCGCGCCGCGGCAGTTCCTGGATTTCGACCATTTATTTCAAACGGACATTACGGGAGATCCGACCGTCGGATTCTCCTAAAACCGGAACCGTTGGGTTCGTATCGAAAAGAGCTTTCTAATGAATATTAGAAATTAGAAATCTAACAGTTGGATTTGGAATTATGTCCAAATCAAATTTGAAAAAGGTCGCTGTAAGTGCAGTTCGATGGCCACTGATGGAAATCGACTGTACGGGCCTTGATAAAATTATTAAAAATAGTAATAATTTGTGTAAAATCATAAGAAATGATTTGTGAAATATTGGTATGAAAAACTCCATATTTGAAAAGATAAAAATAGATTTTTATCGAAATGAACTAGTTTGAACTAGAATTATAACTCTATTTTATTTTTAAATAAATAAATTGAATTTAAAATGGTTTTAAAAATAACCAGAATTTCCAATGATTGCATTGGGATGGATTTGAATCGAAATTGTCTTCGGAATATTTCGATGTTGGAATTCGTGATTATACAGATGTTGTTATGGAAATTTGAAAGATATATATATATTTATATCGTTATTTCCGATACGACATTTGTTAATCGTAGAATTTGATATTGAATATAAGCCGATATATTTTCTATTCAGAGCCTTGTATTGAATATCAAATGTGATTTGGGTTTGTCGTGAATGGTGTCTTCACTAACACTGTTCTTGAACCCTGTTGAGAAAAGATTAAATCTTTTTATTTAGATTTAATGAAGTGTACCAATTAAATAATATTTAATTGGAATTGAATTGATATTGATTTTTGGGTTTATTGTGGACAGTGCTTTAAATAACACTCGTTCTTTAACCCGATAATTAATGGAATGTGATTTTGGGTTTATCGTGAACCATGTTTTAAATGACACTGATTCTTTAACCCAGTCAAAGATTAAAACTAAGTGGAGTTTTAATGAATCTTTAATTAGATTGAAATGATCGAAAATGGAGTATCACCAGTTTTGCTCCAGGCGATAGTTAAATCTTTAATTAGATTTGAACGTGTAATGGTAATTGAATTTACCGATAACACCGTGGTGTTAGATATGAAGTACTACCGGTTTTACTTCATGGGATGAATAGGTTGGGATTGGGAAATTAAAACCAATGATTAATTCGGTAATGTTCGTTAATCCCGATCAGTTGAATCGAAATTCAAAAGATGATTAAAGAATAAATTCAAGGAATTTATCTTGGATAAAATTAATGGGAACCTTTTCCTATGAATGTGAAATTTAGAAACTAACTGTCGGTTAGCCAAGTAGAATGGTTTTCTGGATATTAATATGATGTTGGTTTCGGCCTTCGGGGTTAATATTTGGGGAGTTATTCTCTTGATTAATTTACGGTTAGTGACTGATGAATTGGAATGAGGCGTATGTTGTGTTTGTGTAACACTTATTTAAAATATACGCGAGTTATTCGGAAAGACCGGGTTTATCCCATTCTGAATAACTGATACGACGATAAGTCGAAGATGAAGACGATGGTCGAAGACCGGAGGTCTTCACGTCGTTTGGATAATTACTGATGATCTTGATTGGGCTGTACACCCAAGAAGATGGAAACAGTTGGTGATCGTCCAGACGTACTTGGAGATCGATGGATATGCGGGGTACTAGGTGCCTCCGGTTTCGTTCAGACCCAGAACGGACTTGTAAATGGACTGTGTGTCTGACATTGGATTTTAGTCCGTGTGATTGATCTCTATTAAATATATATCTGTTTGGCGGCGGAGAATTTATTCTTTTGCTTAACGCCCTTCTCTGAGACGTACGAGCTCAGGGGTTATATATTGATGGATATCAAACGCATGGAGTGAATTGCCTGTGTGGCATGCCTAAGTGGCAATTGATCGAGGCTTCTGTTGAAAAGCAAAGTCTTGTGGTGATGATCAAAGCACGGCCTTTGTGGCGTAGCTTTGTGTAACGTTTACTTCGCGAGTTTCGCACCCCGGTTGTGAACCAAAAACGGGAGAGGACCTCAGGGAGGGCATTCGTTTCTTTCTAGCTAGGGTGGTGTCAGTGACCTACCAGCCCTGACATTTTTATACTTTTCACCTGTATGGTTGTTGCTGTTGCGAGGCGCCTCGGTTTGATCGGACGATCCGGGTCCGATGGAGTCATTCGTTGGCTCATTTACGCCCCAAAGGGCGGGGAAACATAGTGTTCAGGCATAATAATCCACATTGGTGGACCGGCCCTGTCGCTCCAAGGGGCAGTTGCGGCTGTTCCGGAGACATGGGCTAGATTGTCTCGAATCGGTTGAGGACGATCCCTGGCCTCGGTTCATAGATGGAAATCCAATTTCCAAATACGTGACTTTGCGATTTTGATTGTATAACCTATATATGGCGACATAG
Organism: Allium sativum; assembly: GCA_030737875.1. NCBI lineage: Eukaryota > Viridiplantae > Streptophyta > Magnoliopsida > Asparagales > Amaryllidaceae > Allium > Allium sativum. The sequence goes on along the minus strand of CM060920.1, from coordinate 274,750,095 downwards.
TGGTATGGGGCATTCATGCCGCCTATGATTGATACTTATGATTTGAAGTTGTTTTATACACTATGCACTTATAATAGTATCAAATGATTTGTTTTAAACGTATCAAGCATTCTTGGCTATTATAAGGTAAAAACCCTATCCTCCAGCTTGCGATTGCATTGTGTGATGGGAACTGGATCTTATAATAGCTTCATTTTTCCTTATTTAGCATTGCGCTGTTTGTTTTATGCACTAGTATTCTTGGGAGGAAACCCGTTCCGTGTTATACGGCGTGGTCCCTTGATTTACCTAACTTTAAAAATAAAGAATAATAACTGTTTTTAGTTCTCACACCAGTCACATGACTGACCTGGAGTTTATTGTTTTAACCTAAACTCTGGGTGCCCCTATTTTTTTGACACGGGCAGCTAGTAGTTTTGGTTTTGCAGATTTGTATTCACAGGATCCTGGTTTACAGCCGGAATGATATCCGGAAAGCTTTGTATCTGTATATCTCTTCTGGTTGTGTATTGTATTATTTTCCGCTGCTATTTATTTAAATGTAATTTAAATCTCTGATATTTCTGTGTAATATTCATTTATACTCTGCATATTCGTGTAATCTGATGCATTGTTGTAATGTACAATGAAATGTTCTTCCGTATGCGTCCTGTTGTGGCTTGTTCTCGAACTATCCGCGCTTTCCTTTACGGGGAAGTTACGGGATTTCACAGTTGGTATCAGAGCTTTGGTTTACAAAGCTTAGAGAACAAGGCATATTAGAACCGTACGAAAGAATTCACCAGATATTGGATTAGTAATATCCAATTAGAATGACTCGTTAGAGATGGGATCAGTAGTATCCTAGAACGAGTGTGAAGAGTATACTTTTAAAATTGTAAACCAATTTTGTTTTGAAAATTTAAATCAATTATTCGTAGTTGATTATTTATTAGTATTGATTTGGACAGTTCAGTATATAAAGAATTTGCATATACGCCTTGCAAACGTATATTCAAAGTTTTAATATATTGGATAGATATAGCATCACACTCTAGTCGCCCGAAGATGATATTGATGATAGCGATCGCATCATCAACATTTATGTTCGAGTTTCGAAGGTGTGATTTTCTATATATTTCCATTAGACTGGTGTGAGAACCAAAACTAATATAGCTAGATTTATTGTTGTGAATTGGCATCAAAAACATGATTTTCTGTATATGTATCAAAGATAATGAATTTGAAACTCTAATTCACTAATTGATTGATGTTTGTGTTGTTTGCCTGTTTGTTTGCTAATTTTGAACCATTATGCATAATAGCATCAAATATTGAATTGTATTGAAATTTGGTCGCATTTGCTTGCATATACATATACTTATATTGAACGGGTCATAGCAAGGAGGCTAGAGCAGAGAAAAAAATTTGTTTGCCTGACAAATAGGTACATGTTTAATACATAATTTACTGTTTTGTTTGGGTGATGATGATTTTATGAGCCTATTGGCTAGCCGCTTGGCTTTTTCTTTTTCTTTTTGAGATCTGAAGGACCGGGGAAGCTATTTGAGATTTCCCGATGCTCCCGGTGCAGGGGAGGTTATGGTGAAATTTTTCGAAAATTTAGGGTGTTAGCCAAATTTTTGAAAATTTGAGAATTCTCAGAAACTGAAAAGTTGGAGAATAGAAGCCAGATCGAACATAGAGTTGGATGATCAAACCACTTTCGACTTTGTTCCTTTTCGGGGATGAAAAGTTTTAAGTGGGGGAGATTGTAACAACCCGAAAATCTGGGCCAGTTTAAAATTTTTATTTTGGCAATTTTAGCGAATTTTGATTATTTAAAATGAATTATTTTAAATAATATCGACGAGAAAATTTATTTTGAATATAATTCGAACGTATATATTATACGCGTCATCGTTAGAATATAAATAATTATATATAATTATAAATGGAATTGAAAATGGCGCGGTAGTTCGATAATTCGATTCCAAACTTCAAATGAATGTACCGGGTGCAAAACAATCCGGATTTTAGTGAAACCAAAAATAATAGGATCTCTTTGTGAATATCTTTCCAATGAATTCGAATAATCGAAATTTTATAGCGGGAATCAAAAGATATGTCCAGTTGAAAATTCTTAATAGTCGCTATGGAATTCAGGCCCTTAAAAATAGAAATTTTGCAAACGACCTCGGATTTCGACGAAACCACTTTTGTTGGGTCCGTGGTGTAAAGTTATTGCTAGGTTTCAAATTTCATAATTTTTCGAATCAATATGTGAGCGTGGCAAAGGAAAACGCGTTTGACCAGTTTCAGTAGATTTTAATCGACTGGAAAATGGCCATTTTTCAAACGTTCTCAGAATTCGACGAAATTAGTTTTGTTCGGACCGTATCGTCAATACGAAGCTAGAAAATATTTTTTGGGAATTTTTCTAGTTAGTATGTGGCCCCGGTAAATTGAAATGCGCGTTCAAATTCAATATATAGAGTTATATGTTGATTTTGACGAAAACTGATCGAAACGATCGAATCAGCTTGCGGTACATATCCCATTGTGTTCGGAATGGGGATATTTAGTTATGGATGACAGTCGGTGGGTTTGATTTGGGGTTCGTATGGAAAAGTTGCATTTTAGAATTAAAAATAGAATAAAATATATAAATTTATATAATACCCCCTCTTTCCCTTTTCCCCCGGTCAACCCTCCCCATATCTCGTTCGATCAGAAATTGAAAAAAAAAAACCGTTGCCTCTTCCTCCCGTCGCCCCCTCAGACCTCGTCCGCCGCCCCGAGCCTCCGCCGCGCCAGAGACCGTCGTGACCCCCCCTTTTACCTCGACCTCCTCTCTCATGCCCCCCCCCCCCTCTCTCGATCTGAAACCGCGACCACCATTCAACCACTGCCGACGATGACAGCCCCCCTCCGCTGCGCCTGGCAGCCACCATTCCCCTTCCCTAGCTCCTCCGCCCTCTTTGAAACCCCCATTCCCTCTCGATCCCGCGAGACCCGCCCCCCCCCCCCCTTCTCAAAAACAAAATCGCGACACTCCTATCACCCCCAAATCGAACGCTGCGCCACTGCCTCGACCTGCTCAGACCAACTCCGCCGGTTGTGGACCATTTCCCCCCTTCCATTCACAGAAAACGCTGTAAGCTTTTAATTTAATTTAATTTAAATGCTTAGTTTAGTTAATTAAATAGTGTTGTGTTTAAATTTCAGATTTTTGCAAAGATATGAAAAGAAATGATTTTTCTTTATAAAAGGATTTGACTTTTAATCGTATACAGTTAGATTTTTAAAATGCAAAAAGTTAGCTTTTTAAAATGCAAAAAGTTAGATTTTTAAAATGCAAAAAGTTAGATTTTTAAAATGCAAAAAGATTAGATTTTTATAAATGAAAAGACGATATTTTTAAAAATGAAAAGACGATATTTTGATATGAGTAGTGAAGTAAAAATATGATTTTTACTTCGAGAAAAATAAAAACTTTATTTTTTGAAAAGGCGAGATCTTTTTATATAGTAGCGTTGTAAAACAAAATTCGATTTTTATATATTGAATAGCAAAATAAAAATTCGATTTTTACATATGTAGTGGCTACGGGCGACGAAAGTGATAAGAGACGAGAACAGTGAAGATTTCCTGCATTAGAAGAGTCGTGGAAGTTGGATAGCTATTTGTGAGAATTTCTCACTCTTCAATTTATTTTCTAGTTATATATATATATATATATATATATATATATATATATACTAGGATATAGACGGTGCTTAGTAGCACCCGACACAATCGTCCACAGACCATGGACTTGTTTGTTTGATTGCAAATTAGTTAGACTATTTGGTTTGGTTTGAATGGTTTGGTGAAATGAATGGACTTGATTGATGTGTGAATGGCGTGGGCCTTCACTAGACCGGGGATAAGGCTAGGCCTTGTCCCGTTTCTAGTATCGTGCCGTTATGCCGCCGAAATTTTCTAAAATATGTTAGAAAAATAAAAATATCATTTTATTTAAAGAATGAACTGAATAGAAATTCATATGTTGGAATAAAATGTTTTATAGTTAAAAATATAATTTTCAACGTGAATGTGAATAAATAAATATTCATTTACAAACCAGACGGTTTGTTTATGTACACCTATTTGAAGGACATTGATTGGGTCGATAAATTTTACACATCGCCCAACTGCACGAATAAAATATTTGTTTGATTGTTTGAAACCTCACACGGGTGTTGGGATGAAATATGAAGTTCACTCATCCTGATTGATTAAATATGTCGATCGATTGATTGACATGCTGTTATAAGCGTTAGATATCTATATTTGATGCTTATACAGTGTAGTGCACTTTGGTTGATGGTTGATTATTTTTCAATGCTATTATATACATGTGTTGTATGAAAATCCATATAATTAACTTTATATGGTAATTGATTGGGTCTCATTCCAATTTAGAAAATAAAGAATTTTATAAAATAAAAGTTCATGTGTTGACCGTACTCATCCGTTGAGATTAGTCATGTGTTGAACGAAATATTTTAACAATAAAATTTATACCTTTGTCACTATAAAATAAAAGTTCATGTGTTGACTGTGCTCATCCGTTGATATTAGTCATGTGTTGAACGAAATATTTTAACAATAAAATTTATACCTTTGTCACTATAAAATAAAAGTTCATGGGTTGACCGTACTCATCCGTTGAGATTAGTCATGTGTTGAACGAAATAATTTAACAAAAATAGTCACACGTGGACAGTACTCATTCGTTGAGATTAGTCGTGTGTTGACAAAAATAAATATTCATTTGTTGAATAGAATATGTGAAAAATAGAAATGTATGAAGCCGTGTTGGTTAGATTGACGCCATTTTGACGTGAACGATATTTATACCGATTATTCATTTCGAAATGAATATTGAAAAACGATTTCGAAATGAATTGAATTGAAAACGATTTCGAAATGAATTGAATTGAAAACGATTTCGAAATGAATTGAACTGAAAACGATTTCGAAATGAATTGAATTGAAAACGAATTCGAAATGAATTGAATTGAAAACGATTTCGAAATGAATTGAAAACGATTTCGAAATGAATTGAATTGAAAACGATTTCGAAATGAATTGAATTGAAAAACGATTTCGAAATGAATTGAATTGAAAACGATTTCGAAATGAATTGAATTGAAAACGATTTCGAAATGAATTGAATTGAAAACGAATTTGATTTCAATTGAATGTATAACGAATTCGAATTGATTTGAAAACGAATTGAAATGAATTCAAATTGAATTGAAATTTGAATTAAATAGAAATGAATTTTAAAAACGAATTTATAGGGAAAATTCAATTTTGATTCGAATTGAAATGGAAGTTGAAAATGTTTTTCTGAAACGAAATTAAAACGATTTATAAAATTCGTTTTAAATAGGAATCGACGAAATATATATTATATATATTATATATATAATATAATGGCCTGAATAGAACGCGCCGCGCCGCGGCAGTTCGTGGATTTCGACCATTTATTTCAAACGGACATTACGGGAGATCCGACCGTCGGATTCTCCTAAAACCGGAACCGTTGGGTTCGTATCGAAAAGAGCTTTCTAATGAATATTAGAAATTAGAAATCTAACGGTTGGATTTGGAATTATGTCCAAATCAAATTTGAAAAAGGTCGCTGTAAGTGCCGTTTGATGGCCATTGATGGAAATCGACTGTACGAGCCTTGATAAAATTATTAAAAATAGTAATAATTTGTGTAAAATCATAAGAAACGATTTGTGAAATATTGGGATGAAAAACTCCATATTTGAAAAGATAAAAATAGATTTTTATCGAAATGAACTAGTTTGAACTAGAATTATAACTCTATTTTATTTTTAAATAAATAAATTGAATTTAAAATGGTTTTAAAAATAACCAGAATTTCCAATGATTGCATTGGGATGGATTTGAATCGAAATTGTCTTCGGAATATTTCGATGTTGGAATTCGTGATTATACAGATGTTGTTATGGAAATTTGAAAGATATATATATATTTATATCGTTATTTCCGATACGACATTTGTTAATCGTAGAATTTGATATTGAATATAAGCCGATATATTTTCTATTCAGAGCCTTGTATTGAATATCAAATGTGATTTGGGTTTGTCGTGAATGGTGTCTTCACTAACACTGTTCTTGAACCCTGTTGAGAAAAGATTAAATCTTTTTATTTAGATTTAATGAAGTGTACCAATTAAATAATATTTAATTGGAATTGAATTGATATTGATTTTTGGGTTTATTGTGGACAGTGCTTTAAATAACACTCGTTCTTTAACCCGATAATTAATGGAATGTGATTTTGGGTTTATCGTGAACCATGTTTTAAATGACACTGATTCTTTAACCCAGTCAAAGATTAAAACTAAGTGGAGTTTTAATGAATCTTTAATTAGATTGAAATGATCGAAAATGGAGTATCACCAGTTTTGCTCCAGGCGATAGTTAAATCTTTAATTAGATTTGAACGTTAAATGGTAATTGAATTTATCGATAACACCGTGGTGTTAGATATGAAGTACTACCAGTTTTACTTCATGGGATGAATAGGTTGGGATTGGGAAATTAAAACCAATGATTAATTCGGTAAGGTTCGTTAATCCCGACCAGTTGTATCGAAATTCAAAAGATGATTAAAGAATAAATTCAAGGAATTTATCTTGGATAAAATTAATGGGAACCTTTCCCTATGAATGTGAAATTTAGAAACTAACTGTCGGTTAGCCAAGTAGAATGGTTTTCTGGATATTAATCTGATGTTGGTTTCGGCCTTCGGGGTTAATATTTGGGGAGTTATTCTCTTGATTAATTTACGGTTAGTGACTGATGAATTGGAATGAGGCGTATGTTGTGTTTGTGTAACACTTATTTAAAATATACGCGAGTTATTCGGAAAGACCGGGTTTATCCCATTCTGAATAACTGATACAACGATAAGTCGAAGATGAAGACGATGGTCGAAGACCGGAGGTCTTCACGTCGTTTGGATAATTACTGATGATCTTGATTGGGCTGTACACCCAAGAAGATGGAAACAGTTGGTGATCGTCCAGACGTACTTGGAGATCGATGGATATGCGGGGTACTAGGTGCCTCCGGTTTCGTTCAGACCCAGAACGAACTTGTAAATGGACTGTGTGTCTGACATTGGATTTTAGTCCGTGTGATTGATCTCTATTAAATATATATCTGTTTGGCGGCGGAGAATTTATTCTTTTGCTTAACGTCCTTCTCTGAGACGTACGAGCTCAGGGGTTATATATTGATGGATATCAAACGCATGGAGTGAATTGCCTGTGTGGCATGCCTAAGTGGCAATTGATCGAGGCTTCTGTTGAAAAGCAAAGTCTTGTGGTGATGATCAAAGCACGGCCTTTGTGGCGTAGCTTTGTGTAACGTTTACTTCGCGAGTTTCGCACCCCGGTTGTGAACCAAAAACGGGAGAGGACCTCAGGGAGGGCATGCGTTTCTTTCTAGCTAGGGTGGTGTCAGTGACCTACCAGCCCTGACATTTATATACTTTTCACCTGTGTGGTTGTTGCTGTTGCGAGGCGCCTCGGTTTGATCGGACGATCCGGGTCCGATGGAGTCATTCGTTGGCTCATTTACGCCCCAAAGGGCGGGGAAACGTAGTGTTCAGGCATAATAATCCACATCGGTGGACCGGCCCTGTCGCTCCAAGGGGCAGTTGCGGCTGTTCCGGAGACATGGGCTAGATTGTCTCGAATCGGTTGAGGACGATCCCTGGCCTCGGTTCATAGATGGAAATCCAATTTCCAAATACGTGACTTTGCTATTTTGATTGTATAACCTATATATGGCGACATAGTGGTATGGGGCATTCATGCCGCCTATGATTGATACTTATGATTTGAAGTTGTTTTATACACTATGCACTTATAATAGTATCAAATGATTTGTTTTAAACGTATCAAGCATTCTTGGCTATTATAAGGTAAAAACCCTATCCTCCGGCTTGTGATTGCATTGTGTGATGGGAACTGGATCTTATAATAGCTTCATTTTTCCTTATTTAGCATTGCGCTGTTTGTTTTATGCACTAGTATTCTTGGGAGGAAACCCGTTCCGTGTTATACGGCGTGGTCCCTTGATTTACCTAACTTTAAAAATAAAGAATAATAACTGTTTTTAGTTCTCACACCAGTCACATGACTGACCTGGAGTTTATTGTTTTAACCTAAACTCTGGGTGCCCCTATTTTTTTGACACGGGCAGCTAGTAGTTTTGGTTTTGCAGATTTATATTCACAGGATCCTGGTTTACAGCTGGAATGATATCCGGAAAGCTTTGTATCCGTATATCTCTTCTAGTTGTGTATTGTATTATTTTCCGCTGCTATGTATTTAAATGTAATTTAAATCTCTGATATTTCTGTGTAATATTCATTTATACTCTGCATATTCGTGTAATCTGATGCATTGTTGTAATATACAATGAAATGTTCTTCCGTATGCGTCCTGTTGTGGCTTGTTCTCGAACTATCCGCGCTTTCCTTTACGGGGAAGTTACGGGATTTCACACCAAATTAGGGGAGAGACACTTTAAAAAGCATGTATGAAGAAATGTGAGACCGCAATTCTCAAAAGCAAAGCAATAAGAGAGAGGAACACACAATTTTTAGAGTGGTTCAGTCAAACGTGACCTACGTCCACTATGCAAACATTTTCCATTATCACTTTCATGATTCCAAGTACAATGCCATACAAATCTCCCTCAATTTTCAATGAATCTCTCATTTCTCCCTCTTTGATGTGAATCGCACTTGAATTAGCTAGTGGATCGGTTAGATCTCCCCAAGTATTGATTGAAATGGATGAAAAGCCTTCAATGCTTCACTTTAGAGGTAGATCTCTTCGATTCCATAGCATTTTGATAGTAGATCCAAGTTTCTAGAGAGAATTCAATGGAGACTTGTGTTGCTTAAGTGGAGCTTGAATGGATTTCCATGGATGAAGCTTGAGAATGCCTTGGAGAAATGATTTTAGCAGCCCTTCGGGGTGTTGGAATCTCCCCCTTAAAGTGCGGAGAAAGGGGGTATTTATAGTTGGAGATAAGGGGTAGTGGCAGTCTTGTAAATATATGGTGTATGGTTGGCGCTTGGTTGGCGATGGGTTGGCGCTCAGTTGGCATCAAATAGGAGCCGAAGCGATCAGCTTTTGGAGCGATCAGCAGTGAAGAGTGCGGACCGACCAGAAAAGATGCAGGGCAATCACTATTCAAAATAGGGTACATTAATTACACTATTGCCATCCATTCTTCCATATGCTTACTGTGCGAAATGGGGAACATAAATTACAAGATTGCCATCCTTTCTTTTATATCTTTACTGCTCGTTCAAATCAGGGTTGCTCGAGCTCTCCCGCATGGATGCTTGGAACCGATCAGCATGGAACTCCAGCACCGACCGGGGTGAAGTTCCAGCACCGACCAGGGTGCTAATGAACTCGACCGCTCAGTTTTGCTCTTCCTTGATGAAGACAGCTCGCTCCAAAGTACAACAGAAGTGAACGATCAGGTTGAACGGAGATCGACCGACCAGCATGGAGGCTTTCTGCTCGACCAGCGGGAGGTGATGCTCCTCTCGACCGACCAGGTGGTGCTTTTTCTGACCAGTCCAGGTGGTGCTCCTCTCGACCGACCAGGTGATGATGCTTTTTCCGACCAGTCCAGGTGGTGCTCCTCTCGACCGACCAGGTGATGATGCTTTTCCCGACCAGTCCTTGCTCGACCAGAGGTGCTAGTGACCGACCAGGTGGAGGATGCTTGAACCCAGGTTGGTGAGCTTGCATTGTTCGACAAAATGCTCAAGTGAGATTTTGGTTGTTAACACCAATCAAAAAGAAGCAGGCAATAATAGGATATATAGATTATATAGCTTCTTATGGTTATAATCATCTGGTAATGATATCAAATACAAACATTAATGTACTGCTTATTATCACAAAAAAAATATATATAAGAAATTCTGTTAATACTTCTATATACAGATAACGATTGTTGAATATGAATTTGTTCTCAACAAAACAAAGAAACCCTGATTAACTCAAAATCAATTGACAGTGTACTATCCTTCAGTCAACCAACTTCAACAGCATCAAACAATCACTTATTATCACAAAGGCAGTTGACAATTTGTAAAGTAATCTAATTATGTTAGTCTCATGACAAGGCACTATGTCTATACACAAAAATTCATCATCACATGTCTGAATATATTATGCATACAGAAAAGGCAATCACCTTTAACAAAAGCATTAGGATCACTACAAAAGAAACAGGGGTTTCCAACGGCCAGGGGCCATTGACGGCCGTTGGAAACCCCGTTAGAAGCCGTTGGTCAATACGTTGGTATACGAATCAACGGCTTCCAACGCACACGACGCTTACTTTCCAACGGCTTCCAACTGATACATGAGGACACATGTATTATGTTTCTGGCAAATAAGCCATTGGAAACCGTTGGTATGGCATGACCATATAGTCGTCTCAATCCGTTTAACGCCGTTTGAAATCTGAGTTTTTTTTTTTTTTTTTTTTTTTTTTTTACAGATTTCCGATTTTCCACTTCAAGCCATACACCACATATATAATATTCTGAACTGTTCCATTTCGAGCATATAACTCACATTCTCAACCATATATACACCCAAACACAATATAAAATAAAAAACAAACACAAAACACAAAAATTAACCAATATTTACATAACATAACAACCAAACGTCGCCAAAACAACATAGTCATGTCCAAACAACATAACCAACACCATGTCCAAACCGTACCATCACTAAACCATCATAACATCATGTCCAAACCATCATAACAATATATACAACTACCATGTAGCAAGCCTCACCAAATCTCAAAACACATCAAAGAAGCTAACCTGATCGACTCTCTCCACCTTAAGATGAAGGTGTCGTACCGTGATGGGCAATGTACTCCGCCAATCGCTGGTTAAGCAACTCCATCTGCTGTTCACGGCGACGATCATGCTCATGAAGTTCTGCAATCTCTGCTTTCAACTGTGCGATTTCTTCCTTTTCCTGAGCCTTATGATACATCTGCTGAGATGCTGTAATCTATATATAATTTCAGATTTTCAGTATTTCATAATAGTATTTTGAATACATTTGAGTTTGTATTATAAATTTTAGTATTACCTCTAGATTTCCATAACTATATCGTCTGTTTCGGGTAGCAGGATCCATGACAGCATCAAATATCCTGTCCTCTTCTTCATTGGTCAGCTTAGTCCTCCCTGTAGATTCCAGTACATGTGCTCTTTGTTCCTGAAATTTCTCCTGTTAAACAAAAAAACAAATAAATTTAGATAACACTAAACTATTTTATACTTACATATCTCTCACGTGCCTTATCATCATGGTCCCAAGTGTACGAAACTAAGCCTGTGTCGTCAGTCTGACTCATTGCATGTGTATGCTCGAAAACATCCCAGTACGACACAGGAGCCATACGCGCTCTCTCTTGAAATAAGCATGCACATATGTAAATTAAAACTTAAACTTAAACCAACTATTAAATTTAACAAGTTATGAATAAAAATTTTAAACTTTGCAATTACAAAATATACCAGATCCTCACGATGATGCTGAAATGAGTTGGACCCACCTCGAAGCGTAACCAGATTCTTGCTCCTATTAGCTGCATTTCTCTCAGACGAGGCCTATACATTTAAATTAAAAAAAATGTATTATTCTAAATCACATATTGAATGAATAGAATAATTTGAATTAAATATGCAGTAAAATTTACCAGAAAGTCCTCATTACTATTCCAATAAGTAAGTAGACCATTCCACACCGATTCGCTCACCCATGACTGCCTTTTCCCACCTGTTTTTAAAGTGTTCATTGTCTGTTTGTAATTTGATGTCATTTTGCTGTTCCAGTGGCGCTTAACGAGATCCAAATCCATCTCCTGAAGATCCACCGCACCCTGCGTTGTTTATAAAAATAGCATACATATGAACTTATCAAATAGGAGCATGGAAACTTAACGTAATAAACGTTATATCATACATACGTACCAAAAAATCCAGCCATATGGTCTCCTTAACTATGTCGGGTATCGAGCTCCATGTGGGTCAACATGCAATCATGCGGGCCTGATAAGCACATTTTGATATCCTCAAAATGGTATTGGATGGCTCCAACTCAAACCCCCGTGTTAAACGGGAAAATATACATGGTTACCAGAACAATAATTTAAATAATTTATTGTACTTAAATTAAATTTATACTAAAAACTTAGTTTTTACCCCCTGGATGCTTTTGGCTTAAGCCAGACCACAGGACGGGATAACTCAGACGATGGACCACCCTCATTGCCACCTGATGCCATACCTGTTACAGACAATAACATAACATAACATAACATAACATAACATAACATAGCATAAAATAACATGACATAACATAACATAACATGACGAGCTATATGTAAAAACATGGTATTAGATAACATGAGTACTTGATAATAGAAATATCATAACATATATCTAGTTAACATTACAAGTTTGATTCATAGAAGTGTTAGACATAAGTTTGATTCATAGATATGTGTAGTTAACATATGAGTTTGATTCATAGAAGTGTTAGATATAAGTTTGATTCATGGATATGTTTAGTTAACATATGAGTTTGATTCATAGAAATTTCATAAAAATAAATATGGATTTGGGTCTTACTATGTAAAAATGAACATAAGATTACCTTTTGGAAATGAGGAGTATTAATTAGTCGTCCTCATCACTTTCAGATTCCGACTCTATTTCCTCCTCTATATATGGTTCATCTGTAGTCTCAAATTCATCAATTAATGCATTCAATTCATCGTTTAGAGGTCCAAAATCTGTTTGATCATCGGTTATTACTATTTCTGCGTTTTCCTCGACGTCTGCTTGATAAGCTTGGTCATCGGGAATATTACGCCCGTCAAATGTAAACCTTGCTTTTGTTTTGAAAATAGCCCACCAATCTATTTGATCTCTTCTCGTAGAAGGATAAGGAGCATAATATACTTGAAGAGCCTGTTTGGCAAGTACAAAAGGATCGTACTTATAATAATGAGAAGTATGTCTTACTTCTATAAGATTATATTTTAGGTACACGTTGATTCCAGAACCAGGAACGTTAGTGAACCAGTTACATTTAAACAAAAATACTTCTTCCGCGGGTCTTGTAAAATATGTCACGTGCAGAATCTAGTTTAGCATGCCATAAAAATCGTGTATATGGTCGTTTGGTTCATCACTACCCTTAACAAATACACTGCTTTGTCAGTTAATTTTTCAGCACCATATTCTTTAGTGTTAAATTTATATCCATTGAAAAAGAATATTGGATATGTCTTCACATTTCTTTTAGGTCCTGTAACAACCCATATTTTCAATAACCTGTTATAACATAAATAGAGGCAGAATTTAATTCAAAAATCTGAATCAAGGGAAACGGGCTATGCCATTGCGTTCGTCTCGGAAAAATACGCGAAATAGAGTCCGAGTTTTCGAAAAACGGAGTCCGTATGACCCAGTTAAGGCCCATTGAAGTTTTCAGAAATTCCCATGTTAAAAACAGATTTAAATTTTAAATTAAAAACAAGGATTAGGGCTAACTGGCGTCAGGCGGGAAAACTCCCGCCAAGACCCCCATGTCGACAGGCATGTCGACAGGGGTCTTAGGGTGTCGACTGCCCTGTCGACAGCCCTGTCGACAGCCCTGTCGACACGGGGTGGTCGGGCAGTTTTGCCTGGCGCACCATTTTGATTTGGGCTTGGTCTTGTGGCTTGGTTCTAGAGAATTCCTAAATCTGACGGACCTAAACAAACCTAGGGTTAATCCTAGGGCTAAAAACACTCTAATCTTCTATAAATAAGCCCCTAATCCTACCCTAAAGCCTCATTATTCATTCTAGCAACTAAACTATGTCAAATTGAATTCTCAAATGGCCTCCACCTAAGAACCCTAGCCTCCACCCTCTTCAAAAATCATTTCTATGAAGGTTTTGATGTTCATACAAGCATTTCTAAGTTGTATGAATGATCATTAGCTTGCATACATCATCAAGTTGCAAGCTTTATTTGCTAAGCTAGAGTTTTTGGGATTTTTGTTAATTGGAGCTTTGTTTTGGGTTTTTATATGCTTGCATAAAAGGGCTTCTCAATCTTTATTAGTAGATTTGTGTCTTCATAATATTTGTAAGCCCTCTTACCTTCATTTTAGAAACTCTAAAGTTAATATGTGATGAAAGTTGGGATTTATGCATGTTTAATAAGTTATGCATACTTATGCGAGTTCACTATGCTATGTTATGCATGTTTAATAAGTTATGCGTGCTTATGCGAGTTCACTATGCTATGTTATGCATGTCTAATAAGTTATGCATACTTATGTGAGTTCACTATGCTATTTTACACATGTTTGATAAGTTATGCATGTTTATGCAAGTTCACTATGCCATGATTTGCAAGTTTAACAAGTTATGCATGTTTATGCAAGTTCACTATGCCATGATTTGCAAGTTTAACAAGTTATGCATGTTTATGCAAGTTCACTATGCCATGATTTGCAAGTTTAACAAGTCATGCATGTTTATGCAAGTTCACTATGCCATGATTTGCAAGTTTAACAAGTTATGCATGTTTATGCAGGTTCACTATGCTAAGTTATGCAAGTCCAACATGTTATGCATGTTTATTATGATATGTAAGATTTATCATGTATGTTGTGCCAAGTTCCCTCTTTCTATCCTTTATGCGTTATGACGAATATGCGAGCGATAGAATGACATTGGGGGGGGGGGGGGGGTTTGGGTAAAACTTAAAATACATGAAAATATAAGATTGGGAATTTACCTATTAAGTTAGGTCTACCCCTTGGGAATTTACCTATTAAGTTAGGTCTACCCAAGTATTTGTTAAACTTGTAATTATGGTTTGAAAATAAAGTGGACATGACACTTAGAAAACATAAGTGTGGCCAACTCGAGGTTGGGTTGAGTTTGTAGCGTAAACCTACCCGGAACCGACCGGCTTAACTAGTTGCTACAAACAATAGGACCCAATGTGAGAAGTTGGTCATGTGTACCTTGGACCCGAGGTTAGACCAAGTTGTGGTGTAAAGCTACCCGGACCCGCCCGGCTTAACTAGTAACCGCAACAAAGTCTAATGTGAGAGGTTAAGGTACAATTAAATTAATGCCTCATGATTAGGGTTAAGTCATGGCCCACTAATACTTAACCAATTTTGGGGGATGCGAGGGATTAAATGGGGTTAAGTGGTGAACTGTTGGTTACACTTAACTAATTTAATCCATGATTAGTGAGGGGTTAAACCACACTTAACCCTCTTAGAAAACCCTAGCAACGTGGTCTGTTCCAGCAGTAATCCCAGTTTGGTATCATTCACAACCCTAGAGGCTAGGCTAGGGCGGGGCACGATTACTGGACTGATGTAAGCGACCAAAGCGACGGCTGAGTGGTACAGCGGTGCGGGTCCAGGCGGGCTACGGACGTGCACGTAGTTCGGTGTTGGACAAACTCGAGGCACGGGTACCAGTAGGTTTAGACTGTGCATTATTGCTTAGGTGTCTGGGGTTGACACCCGAGGGCTTGATACACCCAAAGGTGGACCCAGCACAGTCTGTCTACAACCATATGTGGGCCGTATGGACACCAACACTTGACGTGTTAGGTTTATAGGGAGCCGATCGACTAGACCGTTGGGTTGGACCTTGCATTAAGGTCACCTCATGCTATTGGGCCAAAGTTTGGGCTGAGGGATCAATACCTGTTATGTTAGTTTGCTAGTACACTGTGGTGCAAAGCTTAATCTTCTTTATGTGATGTCACCTTTATCTATTGCCAGTATGTTCATCTCAGTTTCCATCATGATGTTAACTTTATTAGTTTATAGACTGATCGTAGTAGGGCTTACCAGTCTTTTTGACTGACCTGTTTTCTTTCGCTTCTTTTCTTCCGTTTCCCCCCCTAGGTTCTCAGGGAGGGAACAGTGGTGCTTAGCTTGGATCGCTTGCTTGTTCGCTGGATAGCTCATGTATGTCTGGACATTGAGCTCGCTATGGTTTATCACCTTTATTTTTGGGGATAGCACTATGTATTTCAGTATTTCTGTTTATGTTGTACTAGACTTGTTTATTTTGGCAGATGACTTTATGATGTACTAGACTTGTTTTGAGATGGTTTGAGATATTCCGCTGTTTTATTCTCACTTACTCTGTTTTACATATATATCTATGTTCCTGTTCTGCCTTGATATATCATTATGCATGCTTACCCAGTTCTAACGCCCCCCAGAAGCTAGTGCCCCCGAAAGAGTGACCCTAGCGGAGGTGGGGTGTTACAAATTTGGTATCAGAGCATATGGTTTACAAGAAAGATCAAAAAAAAAAGTTTTTAAAAGGCTTTTGAAAAACTATTTTCAAAACAAGTATAAAGTATTTTCCAAAGAAAAGTCTAGTATTTTAAAAGGCTATTCCCCAAAAAGCCATTAGCGTTATCCTTCGTTCCCTTGACCTAATCTTATCTTATCTTTCGTTTCAGTATGGCTGAAAATCTTGCCATCCCGGATGGAGTAAATGTACCACTCTGGTATAGGAGACTTCTTGAAGCTAGGGCGGCAGCCGGCCCCGCAAACCCTACTCCCACTCCTCCTCCTGTAGTTGAGAATCCTACCCCTAATGTCCCTCCTCCGGTGGTTCCTGCTCCTCCTCCTCCAGCAGTTAATATTCCACCTCCCGTTGCTAATGTTCCTCCTCCTCCTGTGGCTGAGGCTCCTCTTCCTCCTCCTCCCCCTCAGCATCCTCAGGTTGAGTTTACGAAGGTTTGTAAAGACTTCAAGGCAATGGGAGGCAAGAATTTCCTAGGCACGGAATCTTTTGTTGAAGCTAGGAATTGGCTGAAAGACACTGAGGACTTGTTTGCTATCTTTGGGATTGAGGACGAGAGGAAGATCTTATTGACAGTGTGTCTCTTGAAGGATGAAGCGGCCTATTGGTGGGAGGTCACCAATGGGATGAGACCCGTTGAGACTTGGGCCGATTTGAGGGCTAGATTTGTGGCCAAGTTTCTATCTTCTGCTGAGGCAAATTTACAGATGGAGAAGTTCATTGCATTAAAGCAAGGTGATATGTCTGTCAAGGAGTATGTGAACAAGTTTAATCAGCTGGCCCGTTTTGGTTTGGATATGGTGAACACTCCTGAGAAGAAGGCTCTTCGATTTGCTAGGGGGTTGAATGAGCCGCTGCAGGGTTTGGCGATGTCACATATTCCGCATGGAGCTACTTTTGAGAGTTTGGTCAATATGGCTCTACTTCAGGGAGATGGAAAGAAAGAGGTCAAGTCGAGTGATACTCAAGCGAAGAAGACTGATTCTCAAGGTAAAGGCAATCAAGGTGGTCAAAGCAGTCAGGGGAATCAGAGCAAGAACAAGAAGGGAAACAACAACAAAGGCAAGGGAAAGTGCAATTACTGTGGTGTGCCTGGACACTTTGCTAAGGATTGTAGGAAGAAGAAAAGGAAGCTTAGTGGTGGATGTTTTTCCTATGGTGAGACTGGACACTTCAGCAAGGAATGCCCGAAGAAGAAAGGACAGGCTGGACCTTCAGGAGGGCAAGTTCATGCTCTCAATACCGCTCCAGTTCCCGACCGAGGTAGTGTTTCTGTTGAGAACCTTGTTTATGTTTCTGATCTTCCAGTTCGTACCTTGTTTGATTCTGGTGCATCACATAGCTTTATTTCATCTGATCTTGTTGATAGCTTGCACCTTAGTACTAGCTTAGTGGATGATCCCGTTTGTGTTTCGAATCCCATTGGGGGTTCTGCTCATCTATCTATGATATGTGAGGATCTGAGGATCTCTATATTCAGTGTAGAGTTCTTGTGTAGTGCATATGTTCTTGGTTTCAGGGGATACGGATTGATATTGGGCATGGATTGGCTATCCCGATATGGAGCCATTCTTGATTGTGAGCATAGGGTTGTGAGGCTTGTGACTCGCCTTGGCAACACCTTAGAGATTTCATGCAATCCGAAGGATCCCGTCATGTTGTGCTATCTTGAATCTCTCGACTCGTCAGAGGAAGCCCTTCAGTTTGTAAGGGTGGTCCGAGATTATCCAGATGTTTTTGAAGAAGTAAAGGGGTTGCCCCCAAAACGAGAGATTGATTTTCGCATTTATCTGGTGGATAATGCTAAGCCTGTTTCTTTGCCCGTTCGGCACATGGCTCCGCGTGAGAGACGGGAGCTCAGCAAGCAAGTAAAGGAGTTACTTGAGAAGAACTTCATCAGACGAAGTATATCCGAATGGGGAGCGCCTGTGGTGTTTGCTACTAAGGCAGATGGTTCTCTTCGACTCTGTGTGGATTATAGAGAATTGAATAAGCTGACTAAGAAGAACAGACACCCGTTACCGAGGATCGATGATCTTTTTGACCAGCTTGTCGGTGCTTCTGTTTTCTCTCAGCTTGATCTTGCTACTGGATTTCATCAGCTCAGAGTGGCTGAAGATAGTATAGACAAGACGGCATTCAGAACTCCAGATGGATTCTTTGAATGGCTTGTTATGCCGTTCGGTTTGACGAATGCACCCGCGTATTTCGTGGACTTGATGAGTAGGGTATTTCGGGAGTTCTTGAACAAGTTTGTCGTGGTCTTTGTGGATGATATTTTGGTCTTCTCCAAGGATGAAGAAGAGCACGCAAGGCATCTTGTAGAGGTGATGGATACGCTTAGAGCGCATCAGTTAAAGGCCAAGTTCTCCAAGTGTCACTTTTGGAGAAAGGAAGTTAGATTCCTTGGGCATATCGTATCCAAGCAAGGCTTAGCGGTGGATCCCGCTAAGGTGGTTGCAGTTCAGGATTGGAAGACTCCAAGGAATGCAACCGAGGTGAGGAGTTTTCTAGGTCTTGCGGGTTTTTACCGGAAGTTCATCAAGGACTTCGTGAAGATATCCGCTCCTCTTACTAAGTTGACGAAGAAGAACTTAGCTTTTGCTTGGGATATGGACTGTGAGCTTGCTTTTCAGAGACTCAAGAGAGCCCTTACCTCAGCACCAGTTCTAGCTTTACCCGATGGTGGTAAAATGTTTACCGTGTACACTGATGCTTGTGGCACGGGATTGGGCGCCGTTCTGATGCAAGAAGGCAGAGTTATATGTTTTGGTGGGAGGCAACTTAAGGTGCATGAGAAGAATTATCCCACTCATGATCTAGAGCTGGCAGCGATAGTATATGCACTCAAGGCTTGGCGTCATTATCTTCTGGGAGAGAGATTTGAGCTGTATACTGATCATAAGTCTTTGAAGTATCTCTTTTCGCAGAAGGATCTGAACTTGAGGCAGCAGAGATGGATGGAATTCTTGGCGTCCTATGATTTTGATATAGCCTATACCCCTGGCAAGGGAAATGTGGTAGCGGATGCGTTGAGTAGAAAAAGGTTGACACTAAGTCCTCTATTTGTTGAGATGAAGAATTGAGTTCTTGGCAACCTTTGATTTTTCTTTGACAGTTGAGTCGATGACCGGTTCTTTAGCATCTCTAGAGCTCAGGCCTACCCTTCTGGATCAAGTTGGGGCTTCGCAGAAGGAAGACCCCCAGATAATTGAGATCATGGATAAGCTGATTCGAGGGGAGACATCTAGTCACCTTGCTCGATATTCTATAGATGATAAGGGTTGGCTGAGGAGAGACGGAAGGCTTTGTGTTCCAATGGTGGAAGACTTGGTGAGGAAAGTTCTTGAGGAAGCACATCGTTCCAAGTTGACTATACATCCAGGCGGTGATAAGATGTATAAAGATATGAAGCGTATTTTCTTTTGGCCTGGGATGAAGAAGGATGCGGTAGAGTTTGTCTCTAGATGTATCATTTGCCAGCAAGTTAAGGCCGAGTCAAGGGAGCCCGGTGGGCTATTGCATCCTCTAGAGGTCCCGCTATGGAAGTGGGAGAGTATTTCTATGGACTTTATTGATGGGCTTCCAAGGTCAAGGAAAGGGAATACAAGCATTTGGGTTATTGTAGATAGACTTACGAAGAGTGCTCATTTCATTCCGGTGAAGAGCAAAAGGACCGCATCTGGACTAGCATCAGTATATCTTCGTGAGATAGTACGACTACATGGAGTCCCTTCCAGCATAGTCAGTGACCGAGACCCCATCTTTACTAGTCAGTTCTGGAACAGTTTGCAGGAAGCTATGGGCACGAGGTTGAACCTGAGTACGGCCTATCACCCACAAACGGACGGCCAAACAGAAAGGGTGAATAGGGTACTTGAGGACTTGTTGAGGCTTTGCATTCTGGATTTTGGTGGTGCTTGGGAAGACCATCTTCCTCTTGTTGAGTTTGCATATAATAACAGTTATCAAGCAAGCATAGGGATGGCACCATTTGAAGCTTTATATGGGAGGCCGTGCAAGTCACCTACATGTTGGTGGGAGACTACAGACAAGCTTATACTTGGACCTGACATGATTAGAGATACATCCGAGAAGGTCGAGTTGATTAGAAGACGGATGAAGGCGGCCCAAGACCGACAGAAATCCTATGCTGACAAGCAAAGATCCGATTTGGAGTTTGATGTTGGGGACATGGTTTTCGTAAAGGTTTCTCCTTTGCGGAATGTGGTCCGATTTGGAGCTGTTGGGAAGTTAGCCCCGAGATTTGTTGGACCCTTCCCTATCATAGAGAGAATTGGGAAGATGGCCTATAAAGTGCAACTGCCCGAGAAGCTGTCCGGAGTGCATAATGTCTTTCATGTCTCGCATCTCCGAAAGTGCCTACATGAGTCCGCTGAGGTGGTTGGACCTAGCATTCTTGAAGACGTGGAAGTAGAGAAAGAGGCAACTTTGAGGAGAGCTCCGATTCGTATCTTGGGGACGGAGACCAAGAAGCTAAGGAATCGAGAGGTCAAGCTGGTGAAGGTTCAATGGGGTGAAGCCGAAGAAGACGCAACTTGGGAAACCGAGGAGAAGATGCGTGGGCTTTATCCATTCCTTTTTGAGGGTACACACTCAATCTCTTTCCTTTGTTAGCATATCTTTCACTTTGCTATCCATGTTTATCTAGTTATCGTGCTAATCTTGTCATGAGAACCTTAGATAGAAACCCTTTGGATGAAACATGTGTTTGAGACATGTTATGTTTGATGGTTGCAAGTGGTTGCAAATGTTTGCAAGTGGTTACTCGTGGATGCATGATACACATTAGGCACTAGATAGGCTCACACACTCCTCATATTGCATGTGCATGAGTGTTTATGCTTATTCTTGGATGAAATTTGTATGCAATCACATGGATGTTGCATATGGATGTATGATTGAGCACGCATGTAGATATTATACATTATGTTAGGGATTTGCATACATATGGATACATTTCACTAACATATTTTGCATTGATCTTTGCATTAGATAAGTACATATACACACACTTTTGCATATGTTCATCCAGCATTTAGAATCTTTTAAGGACAATGATTGCTCGTGGATGATGCTTTGAGTAGATGGATGATTGGATGGTAGGATACGTTCTTCCTGAACTTGAAGATTTCGGGGACGAAATCCTTTAAGGAGGGGAGAATGTAACAACCCATATTTTCAATAACCTGTTATAACATAAATAGAGGCAGAATTTAATTCAAAAATCTGAATCAAGGGAAACGGGCTATGCCATTGCGTTCGTCTCGGAAAAATACGCGAAATAGAGTCCGAGTTTTCGAAAAACGGAGTCCGTATGACCCAGTTAAGGCCCATTGAAGTTTTCAGAAATTCCCATGTTAAAAACAGATTTAAATTTTAAATTAAAAACAAGGATTAGGGCTAACTGGCGTCAGGCGGGAAAACTCCCGCCAAGACCCCCATGTCGACAGGCATGTCGACAGGGGTCTTAGGGTGTCGACTGCCCTGTCGACAGCCCTGTCGACACGGGGTGGTCGGGCAGTTTTGCCTGGCGCACCATTTTGATTTGGGCTTGGTCTTGTGGCTTGGTTCTAGAGAATTCCTAAATCTGACGGACCTAAACTAACCTAGGGTTAATCCTAGGGCTAAAAACACTCTAATCTTCTATAAATAAGCCCCTAATCCTACCCTAAAACCTCATTATTCATTCTAGTAACTAAACTATGTCAAATTGAATTCTCAAATGGCCTCCACCTAAGAACCCTAGCCTCCACCCTCTTCAAAAATCATTTCTATGAAGGTTTTGATGTTCATACAAGCATTTCTAAGTTTTATGAATGATCATTAGCTTGCATACATCATCAAGTTGCAAGCTTTATTTGCTAAGCTAGAGTTTTTGGGATTTTTGTTAATTGGAGCTTTGTTTTGGGTTTTTATATGCTTGCATAAAAGGGCTTCTCAATCTTTATTAGTAGATTTGTGTCTTCATAATATTTGTAAGCCCTCTTACCTTCATTTTAGAAACTCTAAAGTTAATATGTGATGAAAGTTGGGATTTATGCATGTTTAATAAGTTATGCATACTTATGCGAGTTCACTATGCTATGTTATGCATGTTTAATAAGTTATGCGTGCTTATGCGAGTTCACTATGCTATGTTATGCATGTCTAATAAGTTATGCATACTTATGTGAGTTCACTATGCTATTTTACACATGTTTGATAAGTTATGCATGTTTATGCAAGTTCACTATGCCATGATTTGCAAGTTTAACAAGTTATGCATGTTTATGCAAGTTCACTATGCCATGATTTGCAAGTTTAACAAGTTATGCATGTTTATGCAAGTTCACTATGCCATGATTTGCAAGTTTAACAAGTCATGCATGTTTATGCAAGTTCACTATGCCATGATTTGCAAGTTTAACAAGTTATGCATGTTTATGCAGGTTCACTATGCTAAGTTATGCAAGTCCAACATGTTATGCATGTTTATTATGATATGTAAGATTTATCATGTATGTTGTGCCAAGTTCCCTCTTTCTATCCTTTATGCGTTATGACGAATATGCGAGCGATAGAATGACATTGGGGGGGGGGGGGGGGGGGTGGTTTGGGTAAAACTTAAAATACATGAAAATATAAGATTGGGAATTTACCTATTAAGTTAGGTCTACCCCTTGGGAATTTACCTATTAAGTTAGGTCTACCCAAGTATTTGTTAAACTTGTAATTATGGTTTGAAAATAAAGTGGACATGACACTTAGAAAACATAAGTGTGGCCAACTCGAGGTTGGGTTGAGTTTGTAGCGTAAACCTACCCGGAACCGACCGGCTTAACTAGTTGCTACAAACAATAGGACCCAATGTGAGAAGTTGGTCATGTGTACCTTGGACCCGAGGTTAGACCAAGTTGTGGTGTAAAGCTACCCGGACCCGCCCGGCTTAACTAGTAACCGCAACAAAGTCTAATGTGAGAGGTTAAGGTACAATTAAATTAATGCCTCATGATTAGGGTTAAGTCATGGCCCACTAATACTTAACCAATTTTGGGGGATACGAGGGATTAAATGGGGTTAAGTGGTGAACTGTTGGTTACACTTAACTAATTTAATCCATGATTAGTGAGGGGTTAAACCACACTTAACCCTCTTAGAAAACCCTAGCAACGTGGTCTGTTCCAGCAGTAATCCCAGTTTGGTATCATTCACAACCCTAGAGGCTAGGCTAGGGCGGGGCACGATTACTGGACTGATGTAAGCGACCAAAGCGACGGCTGAGTGGTACAGCGGTGCGGGTCCAGGCGGGCTACGGACGTGCACGTAGTTCGGTGTTGGACAAACTCGAGGCACGGGTACCAGTAGGTTTAGACTGTGCATTATTGCTTAGGTGTCTGGGGTTGACACCCAAGGGCTTGATACACCCAAAGGTGGACCTAGCACAGTCTGACTACAACCATATGTGGGCCGTATGGACACCAACACTTGACGTGTTAGGTTTATAGGGAGCTGATCGACTAGACCGTTGGGCTGGACCTTGCATTAAGGTCACCTCATGCTATTGGGCCAAAGTTTGGGCTGAGGGATCAATACCTGTTATGTTAGTTTGCTAGTACACTGTGGTGCAAAGCTTAATCTTCTTTATGTGATGTCACCTTTATCTATTGCCAGTATGTTCATCTCAGTTTCCATCATGATGTTAACTTTATTAGTTTATAGACTGATCGTAGTAGGGCTTACCAGTCTTTTTGACTGACCTGTTTTCTTTCGCTTCTTTTCTTCCGTTCCCCCCCCCCCCAGGTTCTCAGGGAGGGAACAGTGGTGCTTAGCTTGGATCGCTTGCTTGTTCGCTGGATAGCTCATGTATGTCTGGACATTGAGCTCGCTATGGTTTATCACCTTTATTTTTGGGGATAGCACTATGTATTTCAGTATTTCTGTTTATGTTGTACTAGACTTGTTTATTTTGGCAGATGACTTTATGATGTACTAGACTTGTTTTGAGATGGTTTGAGATATTCCGCTGTTTTATTCTCACTTACTCTGTTTTACATATATATCTATGTTCCTGTTCTGCCTTGATATATCATTATGCATGCTTACCCAGTTCTAACGCCCCCCAGAAGCTAGTGCCCCCGAAAGAGTGACCCTAGCGGAGGTGGGGTGTTACAGGTCCCAATGCCAAATGTTTCAATCCTTCATCCACAATACAATTTGTTGGATAAAAAATATAATGAGTAAACCAACTAGCGAATTCTTTGCTGATATTGTCGCTTGGATACTGTGATTCATAAATGCTGCAATTATAGGACATATGTTACATATATGATTAAAGATACAATACATGTATACATAGATGATAAGTTCGCATTACCTAACGAATGGTGCAACTTCGGTGCAACTGAGAAGAATATATGTGTGTGCTGCATTATAATCTTTATCATTTAGTCATTCTTCCACATATCTACCAGAAGGTCGACCATGTTTTCTAAAAATAGATAAAGTCGCTTGACAGTCATCTTGATCAATGCCTTCATCATTACGTGCAGTACTTGCAAATGAGATGTTCACATGATCGCTAAAATAATGAGAGAGAGAAAATGAAGCTTCTTCTTCGATGTATGATTTGCAAATAGAACCTTTAACTCGAGCTTTCTGCCTCACTTTTTTCTTTAGATGATTTAAATACCTATTTAGAATTATTGTAAATTATTTTTTTCATACATTTCCTTAATCAAAATTTAATTAACTGAATATTAATATACCTTTCAAATGGATACATCCATCCGTATTGCACATGCCCTCGAAGACGTGCTTCTGATGGAAGATGAATAGGTAAATGCTCCATAACATTGAAAAACACTGGAGGAAATATTTTTTCCAATTTTCATAGTAATATGGGGATTTCTTCCTCTAGTTTACGAAGACGGTCAATTTTTAATGTAGATGAACAAAGCTCTTTATACAACAAACTAAGCTCTATTACAAC
This sequence comes from Allium sativum, assembly GCA_030737875.1. Taxonomy (NCBI): domain Eukaryota; kingdom Viridiplantae; phylum Streptophyta; class Magnoliopsida; order Asparagales; family Amaryllidaceae; genus Allium; species Allium sativum. Next base: position 274,724,607 of record CM060920.1, on the reverse strand, counting down.
AGTCCTAACTTTTACGGGCAATAGTTCTTTGAAAGCGATGGGCAATAAATTTTCCATCATAACATGACAGTCGTGGCTTTTCATCCCACTAAGTTTACTGTTTTTATAGTCAACACATCTACGAAGATTGGAAGATATACCATTTGGGAATCTTAATCCTTCCATCCATTTTAAAAATATTTTTATTTTATTACTATCCAGTTCATAGCACACTTTTGGTTTTCTGGTGCCATTTGGCTTTATATGAAGCACCGGACGAATACATATTACTTCAATATCACGTCTTGATTTCAAATCATCTTTCGTTTTCCCTTTGACATTCAAAATTGTATTGATTACATTATCAAACACGTTTTTCTCATCATGCATTACGTCAATATTATGATGAATCAGAAGATCTTTCCAATAAGGCAACTCCCAAAATATGCTTTGTTTCCACCAATTATGAATTGTTGATTTACCTTGAATTTCTGTCTGTACTCCGGTTTCATGAATCTTGGGAAAATCTTGTACAAGTTCATAAATTTCCTCACTTGTCCATACTTTAGGTGGTCGTAAAGTTTCAAGTCTATTAGATGTAAAAAAATTCTTATCTCTTCCAAAAGGATGATTAATATGAAGAAAACATCTATAACAGTCAAACCATGAAATTTTCTTTCCAATAGGTAAAGAAAATGCTCTTGTTTCTTCCATACAGTACGAACAAGCTAGACGACTAGCCGTACTCCAACCTGAAAGCATTGCATAAGCAGGAAAATCGCTAATTGTCCACAACAGAGAAGCATGCATACGGAAGTTTTTCTTTTGGGAAATATCATATGTTTCTACCCCTTCATACCACAATTTTTTGATTCTTCAATCAACGGTTGTAAATAAACATTGATTCCTTGTGTTGGATCATCAGGACTAGGGACGACAATCGTAAGAAACATATAAGGAGTTTTCATACACATCCACGGAGGTAAATTATAAGGTGTTACAATTACTGGCCAGGATGAATATTTAGTACCAAATTGAGAAAATGGTGAAAACCCATCCCTACATAAACCAAGTCTAACATTGCAACTCTCAGATGCAAAATTGGGATACTTTTAATAAAAATGCTTCCATGCTTCTCCATTAGATGGGTGTGTTAACATACCTTCTTCCTGTGTTCTCACCTTGTGCCATCTCATATGTTGCGCGGTTACAGAAGATGCATATAACCTTTGAAGTTTAGGAATAATAGGTAAATAATGCATACGTTTATACGGGACTTCCTTTCCCTTTTTCTTTCTTGGTTGGTATCTTTCTTGATTACATATTCTACAATTCTTAAGGTTGATATCTTCCTTCCAAAATAGCATGCAACCCTTTAGACATGTATCTATTTTTTGATGCAGTAAACCAAAGGCCGACATCATTTTTTTTTACTTCATAATGGATTTCGCACATTGAATTATTGGGAGGCATATGCCGCTTCGCAGCTTGTACAACAGCTATAAATCCAGCTTCTATGAGGTTGTATTCAGATTTCATCGCAATGTATTCTGCAGTTATTGATAATTGTGTTCCGCTTTCACAACCTTCCCAAAGGGGTTTTTTCGGGACATCTAATAAATCATATAATTTTTTGGCTTCAATATTTGGTTCTTCTTCATTATTAACATCGTCATCATTACCATCTTTTTCATTAAATTGTTGAAGTGGAAACATAGAACGTGCAGCATCTTCAACCATTTGTTCTACGAGATTCATCGTTGCAATTTCATTATTTGCTACCTCCTCAACTTGTATAGAAGAAGATGCTAATGGTTCTCCATGATGATCCCAAACTAAATAGTTCGGCACAAAACCGTACTGACGCAAATGAACTCTAACCATTTGCGGTATCAAATACTTAATAACTTGCATCTACTACATGGACAACGGATTTCGACGTCGTTTCCATTGTTACTTAAAGCGAAATCAATAAACATGCTGACACCATTAATAAAATGTTTGTTTATTCTGTCATCAGTTTCTCTTCGTTTGTACATCCAGTTTCGATCATTAAAATAATCGTCCATTTTTCCTAAGTACATGTAGAATTAGAAAGTACGATATAAAATTAGATTCATAATTTTTTCGTCCGATCGCTCAAACGCTAAGATTGTATTTTAATGAAAACATTTCTTTTACGTATTAATTATGATGATAAAATTTGCATTGACAATGTGTTAAATCAATTTTAGTGCATAATGCATGTTATGTTAATTGATCATTTACCGGTGGGTTATCTTACCTCCCATTACAAATACAATAACATAATTAAATCGCGTAAACTTTTTCAATTTAAACGATTCAACAAAATTTCGGCAGCACTTCCATTTAGTTCCCTGAATGGTACACAACTGCGTGTACACAGGGAACATAAAGGAAGTGCTTTTGAAATTTTGAGAACCGTTTAAAATGAAATATTTTACGAGATTTAATTTCGTTATTGTATTCGTAACTTGTCCAATACAAAGAACAAATCCAACAAATATTGTATACAATGAATATAAATGTCCGTTCCGTTAATAAAACGAACATTCATATAACAATTATATACAATACTTATCAGACGGGGCCAAAAATACTCTCTAAGGCTTTATGAATATAACATATTAGGATTTGTTTTTTCTTCGTGAATTTAGCATTTTTTTCAACTTCGATTTCGAAAATTCAACTTATACATATATTTTCAACATATATGAATTTTATCACATGTACGTATATTTTCAACATTAAGTCGAAGTATATAACAGTATGTTATATACAAAATTAAATGTCATTTACCTAAATTTTTATAAAACATAAACTTAAATATTTCCATTTCCACTACATGTTTTCGACAAATTAAATATTGTTTTCAATGAATTGGGGTTCAACCAAATAAACAAAATACATAGATTGATTACCAACTATATATACACACAACGCTACATATATGCATGCATACATATACAACTTGAACTAATTAAAACCTAGATTAGCAACATAATAAAATTAGTGTATAAATTCAAACTCATTAACAACAACTAATTAAACTAATTAAACCCTAGAGTAACAATTAACTCATTTATAAATAAAACCCTAGATTAGCAACTAAAATGATTAAACCCTATATTAGCAACTAATTAACAACAATAGACACACAATTACATTCTAATTATGCTTAAATTACTAAATTTATAGGGTATTAAACTAAATTAGGCTAATTCATACCTTGAAATCGGAGATTAGAGAGGAGAAGAAAGTGCCTTGAATGAGCTGGAGAGATCCTAGGCGGTTGATGGCGTGGAGGGGTTGATTTCAGAATCGGTGGGGGGAAGAATTGGGGGAAAGTGAAAAGAATTTGTGTGTTTGAGGAATGAGGAGCAGGTTTTGGGAAATTTCTGCTCGACCCGTGTATCGGTTATCAACGGCCTCCAACGGCTTTAAAATCAACGGCTTTTTTTTGTACCCGTAAGAAATTTCCAAAATTTGGCTTCTGTTGGAAGCCATTGGTCAACGCCGTTTGAGGCCGTTGGAAAGGTCCGTTATTATACTGTTTAATTCTTGTAGTGGGTATGGTTGCAACCCAACACCAACCCCCAGTCTTTTATTCATACTTATTCACATATTCAGTATATATATTTTATGCTAATTTTTTTTGTGAACTATTCACAAAATAATGCTCAAATTCATGACTTATATGATTTTAATCACCGTTAAAACCTAATCCATATTGAATCCTATTTATATTCTATATCAATTCAAATTTGGTTCAGATCTTTACATAAATTCGATTTTATTTTCATATTGTCAACTGTCAATCAGTTATCATCCAAACCATTGCCTAAGGTTAAACATTTACAATACTCAAATTTAAACTTTTCTTGACAACCACACTTATGCAAATTAACCACCTTAAAATTTAAGCTCAAATTAATTTTTATTTACCAACATTCCAAACCATACTCATTCACACCTTGAAATTTATTTAGTACCATATAAATTCAAGTTAAATAATTTGAAATTTAAGTTTGATTTACTTCAAAAAACATTTCTTATGGGCAAAATATCCCATGATTTGAGTTATTATTTTATTTTATTACTCAAGTTCGAACAGATAACATGAAAACCACAACTTCAAATTTCATAGATCTTCCATATTTAAGTTTTGTTGTTTATTTTAAACCTTTAGTTTACATTGCAATAAGTCTTCTACCACCCAAGTGTATAAACAATTTCGAATTTGTTTAACTTTCTATTCCTAAAGAAGCATGAGTTATTAACACATCTCTCATGGTTCCACTAACAATTAGTTTAATTTCTGAACCAAACTTGGAGATCATGAATATTAAAATTCATCGAAGCTTTCATTTCATTTTAGAATTCAACTTCTAGACTTTAATTCAAAATACTTTGAAATAACAGTAATAGTGTATATATATTCTTTTATGTACCAATTCATATTCTCGAAAAACAATTTTTTTTCTAAATGGTTCGAAATAGATTTCTAAACGATTTGCGTGGTAGCAATTCCTCGTTTAGAGGCTCAAAAATGAACACCGATGATGTTGAAATCCTCATCGGAATTATTTTCCAGTAATCATCATTGGTTCAATACTTTTTAAAATCCTTTAGAGTTTCCAATACTTATTATTACAAACAAATAGTATTATCATTTCGTTCAAACTTTGAAAAACTATTTTTCAAAGATCCAGAGTTTTAAATTCTCATATTTCTAACTTGTTTACATCAATCATCAAATTAAATTTATATAAATTACCTTCCAAGTGAATCCCTTATTTAGATTAAATTTAAATAACTTCATTCAAAATGAAATTCCAACCCAACATTATCGTCGAACGCCTTATAGTCAAACTGTGAACATTAATTCACAAGATTGTTTGTTGTTAATGTTTTACAATTATTAATCTACCCAACTCATGTAATAAAATGAATAAATCTGCTCTTAATTAAACATAATAGTCAATATCCATAAACTGGTCGGTACAACTACTCAATCAACAAACAACAACAATTATCAATGCTTCTAACTAGGTGAGTATGACCAATCAAATAATAAATAATTATAATTAAATATTACCATTTCCTAACAAACAACACAACAAATAACTATATTTAATATATAAAATTTTCTTTTGTATACAAATATGTAATCTTGGTAAATTTATTTCATTACCAAGTTGTATAACAATATTGAATGAATTAAATTTGTTCAAGTGTTTTGAAATTCTTTTCAATGACGTTGGTCATCCGTATTGTTTGGAATCCAAAATTTAGATTTAACAAATCAAATTACACAATATAAAATATTTTTATACTTACTAACAAAAACATGCTTATATAGTTACACATGCGTACTCAATCCATGGTCTCGCTTACCCTATCTCGAGTGAATAATCCACACCAAAGCCTAGGTGTTCGCTCAACCTAAGTTCTGACACACAATGTCACGATCTGCCTTTTCAATCCTCAAAATTTGACAAAAATATATCCACAGTATTCATGCACCAAACAATTAATTGTCGAAAAGATGAATTGTTAGGTAAAAGAAAGAAGATATAGAATAGAATCTCATAGTTGGATGAATAATCTATAATATAAACAAAAATCTTTGCACAAATCAAAAATCGTAATTTTATTACATACACCAGAGAAGTAATCTGTAAATCAATCCGGACAGTTATAACATTCCATCCTTTCAACTGCTAAAGAATGCAACAAATAGACACAATGGGAGAATAAAGAAATATATGAAAATATGTCTTGGTCCTTTGGCTCATCTCCTGAAGCTTCAAAGCAAAGAAAATCAAATCTAACCTAAAAACTTACTCGGTCTGACCCGAGTATTAAAATAAAATTACACTTGGATCGGTCTGGTAAACCTACGTGAGAAAATTCAAACAATAGAGAATTAATTTATTAACTTATAAAACTTCGAAATCAAAGATATCTCATAAGATCAAACAAATTGCACATAAACATAGACAAGTTTTACCTTACGATAACCAAAACATCTTTATTATAAGTCCAATAATATTATAATAATGTCTAAAATCAACAAATATATGTATTAAAATAGTTCGAATGCTTGCATCCCATGTTCCAACATGACAGATACACAATTAAAACCTAAAATTCATATTGGAGAAAGAATTCTAAATTCGTATTGGAGAAAGGATTCTAACTATGAAATGTTAGGGGTCTACCTATCGAATCTGTATATCTCTAGATAAAATGTACGCATGTTGCATTAATTTGCACCTCGGTAAATCAGGCTCATCCCCATCCCTAAAATGGGTTGTTTTGAATTTGATCACCTTGGTTGATGAACAACCATAATGGACCTCGAAGCATACAATGATATTGACTCTTGATATGGAATGATCATATCCTAATGGAAGCGACCCAGATAGTCCTGTGGATTTTCCTTGCTACAACATTTACTAGCTAATGAGGCTAATATTTATGTTTTACCATATAAATAGTAGAATATCTTGGAATGACATCATTTCCCTTCGAAGGAGAAATGCAATGTCATCATTTATCCATACAAATTTGTTCTGGGCCTAAACGAAACCGAATAACTCAATCGTCATTCATATTCAAGATACTTCTAGTTTGAAACGCTTAGCTGGATCAAAGTGGTTTTCTGACAGCTTGGTCAGACCATGGTCCCTTTAAAACGAATATGGAACTTTACACATAAATTTGATAGTCAATTATTTAACTATCAAATATAAATACTAATCATCTAAGGTTAAAGTTTCTTATAATAATCACCAAGCTTTATAAAAATGTTTTTTTCATTAAAAAAAATCTCATTTCAGAATATTTATTTAAAATATTCATACACTTACCTCACAGACTTACGTATATCTGCAAAACATTATATATTCAGTACTTAGAAATTATATTAATAACTTATATTATTTGAATAAGGATACTCAAAAGCATTTAAAAAGATTTCTTATTTAAACACTTAATCATATTCTTGAAATGTTTTTTTAGATAAATCTTTTATAATAACAATTTATTATTTCAAATACTTTGCCTACATGATTTATCGCTCTCAATATATAATAATTAAGAATTTTACTCAAAGCCATGTTAAAAGTTTAATATATTAATATTGGATAATAAAATCACTTTCAAACCTCATACATAAATAATTTCTCATTTCGAAAATAATCTAATATAAATAAAATCAATTATTTTATTTTAAAATATCTACACTAGATAATTAATAAATCTTCAAACCATTATAAATAAATGATTATTAAATTTAAACCAATAATTAACAGCCATTATTACATAGTAATTGATTTTCGTTTAACAATATAAACAATAATTAATCATTGTTGATAAAATAAATATTAGACTCAAACATTATTAATAAGATAATTATTTAACAGCAAACCTTATTGACGAAGTAAAAAAGCTAATTTTTAAATAAATAATTATTGACTATTAAATATTCATCAGATAAAATTTGTAACAACCCGGAAATCCGAGCCAATTTAAAATTTTTATTTTGGCAATTTTAGTGAATTGTGATTATTTAAAATAGATTATTTTAAATAAAAACGGCGAGAAATTTATTTTGAATAGAATTTGAACGTATATATTCGTTTGAATCGACGATAGAATATAAATATTTATTTATATATATAAAAGGAATTGGAAATGGCGTTGTAGTTCGATAATTCGATTTCAAATTTCAAATGAATGTACAGGATTTAAAATAAACCGGATTTTAGCGAAACCAAAAATATTTGAATCTATTTGAAAATATCTTTCCAGCGAATCCAAGAAATCAAAATTTCATAGCGGGAATCAAAAGTTATGCCCGGATGAAATTTCAGAATAGTCGCTATGGAATTCAGGCCCTTAAAAATAGCCATTTTGCAAACAACCTCGGTTTTCGACGAAACCACTTTTGTTGGATCCGGGATGTCTAGTTATTGCTAGGTTTCAAAATTCGTAATTTTCTGAATCAATATGTGAGCGTGGCTGTAGTGACCCAGATTTCCATAACATCAGAGTTGACTATATACATCATACGTCCAACCCAAATATCACGAAAATACGAGACATTTTTTTTTTTTAGAAGAAAGAGGTAGAAGAAGAACAGAAATAACAACACAGAATCTCACATCGCAGCGGAACAAAATATAATATATCACATCTTTGAAATACAAAATCTTAACTGTATAACATACACTTATCAGAGTACAACACTTACAACATAGCGGAACAAACTATAACTAGATAACGCTGAAGCCTCCTGCTCCAAGCTCCTTTAGATAGATCTGTAAAATCCTGAACTACTTGACTGCCCGTACAAATTTAGGCACCCAAGAGTTTAGGTAGAACAAAACAAAATAAACTCCGGGTCAGTCATGGGAAAATCCGGTAGGCTTTGCAACCATCCCTTCATCCCCCAAGGTAGAGGGCTAACCTCCCCCCGTGGCTTACATTGGTACCCCAGCACCACATTTTACGGCCAGCCTTTCGACTTCGCACTAAGCAACCAACCCTACCAAAGGGACATGTAGGAGTAAGAGTCTCCCGTTCGCCACCTAACGAAAAGCGAGAACCCCCTATCATGCGACACATGCCTTAAAGCACGCAACATGGACTGGTATGAGTAAACAGTTTAAAACAGTTTCAGAAACTAAATGATATCTCATAAGACCACGCCGTATAACACGGAACGGGTTTTTCCCTTATGAGAATCCAAACACTTGACTTATCTTTATATCAAAACTCTTTTGATATTATAATAATGTCTAAATCAATTAAATAACAATCTAGTGGAACGTTTGCATCTCACGTACCACATATATATACAATCAAAACCGCAAGCACGTATTGGTAATGGATTTTCCCACTATGACAAGGTATGGGACCACCTTCCGCTGGTATATCTCTAGAGGAGAATACACCGAGTTCAACAAGAACATCTTGCAACTCAGCCACACATGACCGGCCACTCATTTCGCTTGAGTGTATCGAATGTATATCACCAACGATTGGGATCAGCAACCGTTTCCCGAATGGGTCAGCATCGACAATAGATTTTTAGAAGTAAATGAAACTCTAGATCAGGTGATTATACACCCTAATAGGTGCGACCTACATAGCCATGTTGCCTGCCCGATTTCTGTCATTTACCGGTTGATGAGGCTAGAAGCTACGCTTTATCATCACACCAGATTCACTTCGAATGCCACATCGTCAAATCCATCAAATCACCGATTGACGTCCTCAACAGTACATTACGTGTTAGCTGAAAGAAGTTTCCTTCTCCGCTTCCACTCTTGGTACGATTGGAGAAATCAATATATGTGATCGTCTGGAAATACTCTGTCAGACATTCATCCATACAAGTCACCCAGGAACAGGATGAACCGAAGGTACTATTTCTATTAATAGAAAACGTCCTTGTACTCTACTCCGTCTTCGATTATCTTTATATAATCTGATTCGCACGCTACTGCCGATATGGAGTGGTTCTTCGGATAATAATCCAACCGGTCTCTCCACATTGACAACGATGGTCAAAACTTCGATAGTCTGTGATTTAACTATCGAATAAAAACAAGTGTTTCGATAGTCGATGATTTAACTTTCGAATAAAACAAGTGTTCAACCAAACATCCAACAATCACTGAACCTTAAATTAATATTCCATTAATTAAATCAATTCTCTTTTTCTTATCAATATTTGTTAACCAAATATTTTCAATAACCATATTGGCCTTATACGTTCTTTGGAAAACATTTCCATATATCGCCTTCTTTTTATTTTCTAAACTTTAGAAAATATTCATTATTCTATTTCCAAGCTTTACACATATTTGGGTTAAAACAGATGTTGTGTAAAACATCGTTACGACAACCCAAATACAATATTTAACTAATTCTTATTCCACATTGATCTTCGAGCCTGAATCTTGCTACTTATCGGTATATCATGAAATCAACCAAGTTGGGGTATAATTACCTCTCAGACCTTGACTGAATAACATTTAACGTCAAAACAGACAAGACTACTTACTCGAATAATCAATACCATACAACTGATTATTCACTTTTAAACACATATACATTTTCTCTTTCTATACCTACGAGATTTTATTCTTATACTTCCCTTTTTGATTTTACTATTCTATTTCTAAGTTCGTTTTCTAATCGACTTCTATATATATCGATACGTTGATTTCTAACTACCAAATTATCTTAAAAATATTCTATCTCCTTAAATTCCCGGAAAAATTCGCCATAACCTCCTTTGTACCGGGAGCATCGGGAAATTTCAAATAGCTTTCCCGGTCCTTCTTATCTTAAAAAGAAAAAGAAAAAGCCAAGCGACTAGCCGATACGGCGCATAAAATCTCATATGGAAATTAAATACGTACCTTTTTGTCGGGCATTCTATTTATTTCACTTCTATACTTTATTCCAAACCTGTCTCCTGTATATTTATACCTGTTCAATCTATTTAACTATACCAAATCGTTTTAACTCAATTTGTTAATTAAATCTGTTAATTAACTTCTTAGTCTAATCCACTTCTATTTATCCAAATCTTTTTATTTAAAATCCCATTTGAATTTCTATATTCAAATTCCATTTGAAATACTATGTTCAAATTCTATAGTTAAACTCCATTTGAATTTCTATATTCAAAGTCTATTTGAATTCTATATTCAAAGTCTATTTGAATTCTATATTCAAATTCTATCGTTTAAAGTCCATTTGAATTTCTATATTCAAAGTCTATTTGAATTCTATATTCAAAGTCCATTTGAATTCTATATTCAAATTCTATCGTTTAAAGTCCATTTGAATTTCTATATTCAAATCTATTTGAATTCCATTTGAATTTCTATATTCAAATCTATTGTTTAAGATGCATTTGAATTTCTATATTCAAATCTATTGTTTAAGATGCATTTGAATTTCTATATTCAAATCTATTGTTTAAGATGCATTTGAATTTCTATATTCAAATCTATTGTTTAAAGTCCATTTGAATTTCTATATTCAAATCTATAGTTTAAAGTCTATTTGAATTTCTATATTCAAATCTATAGTTTAAAGTCTATTTGAATTTCTATATTCAAATCTATAGTTAAACTCCATTTGAATTTGATTATTCAAATCTCTATTTTCAAAGTCTACTTGAATTTCTCTTTTCAAATTCCATTTGAAATACTATATTCAACTTTCTTTTTGAATTCTCTTTTCAAATTCTATATTCAAAGTCTATTTGAATTTCTCTGCATTATTTATAAACAACGTTTATAACTTCAATTCAAATCCCACCTTTCTATTTATAAACAACGTTTATAAATTCGATTCAAATTCCATCTTTTCATTTATAAACAACTTTATAAATTCGATTCAAATTCCATATTTCCATTTATAAACAAAGTTTATAAATTTGATTCAAATTCCATATTTCCATTTATAAACAAAGTTTATAAATTCGATTCAAATTCCATATTTCCATTTATAAACAAAGTTTATAAATTCGATTCCTTGTTCATATGTATTCAAAACAAGCTAATGTTTCTATACTTCATTAAAAATTCAAATTCTATTTATAAAAATAGAATTCCCCTTTTAAATTTCAAATACCCTTTTTGATATTTTTATGAATCAATATCCCAAGCCCCAGTGATATTTTAAACAACCAATCAACCAATTTCCAATCATTTGATTTTTAACACATCATATATGAATATATATGAAATCAAACAAACAACAACAGATAATATATTTTTGAGGAATCCAGTGGGATTCCTCCAACCTGTATTCCTGCATCCACAGACGTTAGTCAACATAGTAATACCCATCCTGCTTCGAGGCAGGATATCGCGGTATAGAAGGTCATCCACTAATCATAGCGTGGGGCGTATAGGGTAATCATCCGCTATGAAACTGCGGGCATCCGCTAATGAGACTGCGGGAATCCAACCAATCATCAACCCAATATATATATATAATAGTCCTAAATAACTAATATATATTTTTAATCAACCAAACAATATTCAAACAAGCATAGCAATTATTTTTAACAACTAGAAATAATTCTAATTAAATGGTGAGTGAGGTTTACTCACCTTAATTCATTTGCTGGATATCCAATAAATCTCCATTTTATTTCGGCTATGTATCGTCTCGAATAAATTCATACCTTAATCACTTAGTAATCCAATTCCTCCACTGACGAGCCTCAACACCATAGTCCAGACGCTCCTACTTCCCTAAACATTAAACTGCCTGACCCAAATTCCATCAGCACTTCCTTGTTCCTCAAACCGGGTTTCCAATATCACAGCAACAACTCGAGTACACACAACTTCCATACCCTGACAAGCTGAGACCTTAGCCATCCTTGCATCGAACAGTACAAGATGCGATCAACTTCCCCTTCAAATGATTTCCAGAACTTCCAATTCGCCATACCAGTGATGTCGACCTCATCTGGAAACTTCACAGCAACTCACGATGTCGATACTTCCTCCAGAACTCCTGCTATTCGAATCGCACCACTCCCAAGTCTGCTTGCCGACATCGCTCTGACCCCCAATTCCATCGTGACTTCATCCCAGTTCAGCACCAACTCCCGCTTACTTACAGTAGATCGAGACTTCCCATAATCATCCACTCCAGGTAGCGATGACCCAAAACCCACTCGCAGACTACCAGATCCGCTTACGATCGTTCAAAATGCCCTACCGAACTTTGCCACAATCGCGCTAGCTCAAATCGAACCCCAAATTTACAGTCGCCCTACTTCCCTTAATCGCGAGCGTCGCCTGCTAGTTCTCGAGCATCTAGGAGTGAACGAATGAATATTCGAAGGGAGAGGCTTTCATTTTGCTTTTAACAGCTTTCGATTTTGATTGTGTTTGAGAGAGGAGTGGTGTGATTTTATAACAGAGAGGTGTGGTTTAAAAATTGAACAGCAAGGTAAATTCTTGTGTGGAGGGGGAGACTCAACGTCTATTGTTTATTGTCCACACAAGAATTTGCTTTATTTTAATTTAAATTGGTTTTATAACCGGATTCTTTAAATTAAATTATCACTTTGATTTCAAACTCCTTTTTAAATACAGTAACTGGCATTTCTAGGGTAATACCCCTATTTCGGACACACCGGGATATGTCACGAAGTTTAATTTAATCGTCTGTAGAAGATGTAAATTTAAATTTATATAAATCAAATTTTAAAACAATAAATTCTGTGACAATAAATTAATATTCTTATTCGATTTCAAATAGAATTTTCTATTGAAATTTGAACTGTAATTTAAATCAAAAAATTAAATTTTAATTCAATCAACTTCGTATTTTGATAACTTGATATATTCGATATTAAATCGAAACTGATTATTAAATTGATAACTTAAAAATAAATATTCATTTAATTTATCAAATTAATATTTAAAACTGTATTAATTTTAAAATCTAACCGACGAAATATCCGGGTCATTACATTCTTCCCCACTTAAAATAATTTCGTCCTCGAAATTGCTAAGGTAGAAAAAGTGCTACAAACCCATTAACTTTTCAAAATCTTATTTATGTTGATACTCAACATTTCAAACTTCCTTACGTCTCTCTTTCGAATAAATCCTTATTCGATAACTCCTCCCTTCGAATAACTATATTCGATAATCTCTCTTTCGAATAACTAGATTCGAAAAACTTTCTTCGAATAAACTATATTCGATTTACTCTATTAAATTTACTTTATTTGATTAGCTCTATTGGATTTTACTCTTTTATTGATTAACTCCATCGAATAACTAAATTCGGTAACTCCTTCGAATAACCAATATTCTATAACTCACTTCGATTAAACTATAATCGATAATTCCTTTCGAATAAAACTATATTCGATACCTCCTTTAATTCTATCTCAATAACTCGTATTCGATTTAACTCCATTCGCTTGACGCTAGATCGCAGCGATCACAATGGTTACGCCTGATTTCCCCAGGAAACATCCGACCGCCCTAGGCTATCTACAGCCCTGCAAATTACGCTAGCAGTCGTACGAAATGGCAACTTATCCTGAGTAACTATGGTTGACTAACTTTATCTCAATAACTATATTCGATCATCTTTAATTGAATAACTAAAATTCAATAAAATCCTAATTCGATTTACCATGTTCAATTTACTCTATCTTGTTAACTCTTTCTTTGAATAACACATATTCGATAAATTCTAATTGAATAACTAATATTCAATTTACTCTACGGATTAACCCTAACTGATTAACTCTAACTGGTTAACTCTTACTCTAATCGATTTATTCCCAAAATTTATTTCATTCACATTGATTTTTCTCAATTTATTCAATTCGATCAATTTAACTTACTTAAGTTAAATTTAATTTCAATCATTCGAATTCCCGTTAACTAGTTGCTAATTAACCGTTTTGCCTATTTCACCCTTTTTATTTGAATATAACTTGTTCAAATAAAAAGTCAATTTAATTATAGACTAATCTGATTATATTTTCAACTCGAGTTATATATTCGATTTCGAATATAAATTCTCAATCTCTTTCACTTATCAAAAAAAAAAAACCCAATTTCGATTTAAATTTCCTTTAACTAATTATTCTTTTACTTAGTTAATTCTATTCAATAATCAGAAATATGATCATTGTTTCCCAAATCATTTTATCTACTTCACTTGAGTTCACATTCATTTTGTAACTTAAGTCTATATTTTTCTCATGGCCATTCGGATTTTATTTACTTTAAAAATCCTTTTACTTATATATATAAACCATTGTGGTTTTTAATGGTTTCTGGCGCTGCTTTTCTAAAAATTTGATTTTGACATAACTCAAAATCTATACGAAGAAATCTAGATTTTTCTCTTTGTATTCGCTCAACCTAAGCTCTGATACCAACTGTAACGACCCGGAAATTCAAGTAGGCTTTGCAACCATCCTCTCCATCCAAAGCAGCAAGGTAATACCCCACCGTGGCTTACATTGGTACCCCAGCACCACATTTTACGGCCAGCCTTTCGACTTCGCACTAAGCAACCAACCCTACCAAAGGGACATGTAGGAGTAAGAGTCTCCCGTTCGCCACCTAACGAAAAGCGAGAACCCCCTATCATGCGACACATGCCTTAAAGCACGCAACATGGACTGGTATGAGTAAACAGTTTAAAACAGTTTCAGAAACTAAATGATATCTCATAAGACCACGCCGTATAACACGGAACGGGTTTTTCCCTTATGAGAATCCAAACACTTGACTTATCTTTATATCAAAACTCTTTTGATATTATAATAATGTCTAAATCAATTAAATAACAATCTAGTGGAACGTTTGCATCTCACGTACCACATATATATACAATCAAAACCGCAAGCACGTATTGGTAATGGATTTTCCCACTATGACAAGGTATGGGACCACCTTCCGCTGGTATATCTCTAGAGGAGAATACACCGAGTTCAACAAGAACATCTTGCAACTCAGCCACACATGACCGACCACTCATTTCGCTTGAGTGTATCGAATGTATATCACCAACGATTGGGATCAGCAACCTTTTCCCGAATGGGTCAGCATCGACAATAGATTTTTAGAAGTAAATGAAACTCTAGATCAGGTGATTATACACCCTAATAGGTGCGACCTACATAGCCATGTTGCCTGCCCGATTTCTGTCATTTACCGGTTGATGAGGCTAGAAGCTACGCTTTATCATCACACCAGATTCACTTCGAATGCCACATCGTCAAATCCATCAAATCACCGATTGACGTCCTCAATAGTACATTACGTGTTAGCTGAAAGAAGTTTCCTTCTCCGCTTCCACTCTTGGTACGATTGGAGAAATCAATATATGTGATCGTCTGGAAATACTCTGTCAGACATTCATCCATACAAGTCACCCAGGAACAGGATGAACCGAAGGTACTATTTCTATTAATAGAAAACGTCCTTGTACTCTACTCCGTCTTCGATTATCTTTATATAATCTGATTCGCACGCTACTGCCGATATGGAGTGGTTCTTCGGATAATAATCCAACCGGTCTCTCCACATTGACAACGATGGTCAAAACTTCGATAGTCTGTGATTTAACTATCGAATAAAAACAAGTGTTTCGATAGTCGATGATTTAACTATCGAATAAAACAAGTGTTCAACCAAACATCCAACAATCACTGAACCTTAAATTAATATTCCATTAATTAAATCAATTCTCTTTTTCTTATCAATATTTGTTAACCAAATATTTTCAATAACCATATTGGCCTTATACGTTCTTTGGAAAACATTTCCATATATCGCCTTCTTTTTATTTTCTAAACTTTAGAAAATATTCATTATTCTATTTCCAAGCTTTACACATATTTGGGTTAAAACAGATGTTGTGTAAAACATCGTTACGACAACCCAAATACAATATTTAACTAATTCTTATTCCACATTGATCTTCGAGCCTGAATCTTGCTACTTATCGGTATATCATGAAATCAACCAAGTTGGGGTATAATTACCTCTCAGACCTTGACTGAATAACATTTAACGTCAAAACAGACAAGACTACTTACTCGAATAATCAATACCATACAACTGATTATTCACTTTTAAACACATATACATTTTCTCTTTCTATACCTACGAGATTTTATTCTTATACTTCCCTTTTTGATTTTACTATTCTATTTCTAAGTTCGTTTTCTAATCGACTTCTATATATATCGATACGTTGATTTCTAACTACCAAATTATCTTAAAAATATTCTATCTCCTTAAATTCCCGGAAAAATTCGCCATAACCTCCTTTGTACCGGGAGCATCGGGAAATTTCAAATAGCTTTCCCGGTCCTTCTTATCTTAAAAAGAAAAAGAAAAAGCCAAGCGACTAGCCGATACGGCGCATAAAATCTCATATGGAAATTAAATACGTACCTTTTTGTCGGGCATTCTATTTATTTCACTTCTATACTTTATTCCAAACCTGTCTCCTGTATATTTATACCTGTTCAATCTATTTAACTATACCAAATCGTTTTAACTCAATTTGTTAATTAAATCTGTTAATTAACTTCTTAGTCTAATCCACTTCTATTTATCCAAATCTTTTTATTTAAAATCCCATTTGAATTTCTATATTCAAATTCCATTTGAAATACTATGTTCAAATTCTATAGTTAAACTCCATTTGAATTTCTATATTCAAAGTCTATTTGAATTCTATATTCAAAGTCTATTTGAATTCTATATTCAAATTCTATCGTTTAAAGTCCATTTGAATTTCTATATTCAAAGTCTATTTGAATTCTATATTCAAAGTCCATTTGAATTCTATATTCAAATTCTATCGTTTAAAGTCCATTTGAATTTCTATATTCAAATCTATTTGAATTCCATTTGAATTTCTATATTCAAATCTATTGTTTAAGATGCATTTGAATTTCTATATTCAAATCTATTGTTTAAGATGCATTTGAATTTCTATATTCAAATCTATTGTTTAAGATGCATTTGAATTTCTATATTCAAATCTATTGTTTAAAGTCCATTTGAATTTCTATATTCAAATCTATAGTTTAAAGTCTATTTGAATTTCTATATTCAAATCTATAGTTTAAAGTCTATTTGAATTTCTATATTCAAATCTATAGTTAAACTCCATTTGAATTTGATTATTCAAATCTCTATTTTCAAAGTCTACTTGAATTTCTCTTTTCAAATTCCATTTGAAATACTATATTCAACTTTCTTTTTGAATTCTCTTTTCAAATTCTATATTCAAAGTCTATTTGAATTTCTCTGCATTATTTATAAACAACGTTTATAACTTCAATTCAAATCCCACCTTTCTATTTATAAACAACGTTTATAAATTCGATTCAAATTCCATCTTTTCATTTATAAACAACTTTATAAATTCGATTCAAATTCCATATTTCCATTTATAAACAAAGTTTATAAATTTGATTCAAATTCCATATTTCCATTTATAAACAAAGTTTATAAATTCGATTCAAATTCCATATTTCCATTTATAAACAAAGTTTATAAATTCGATTCCTTGTTCATATGTATTCAAAACAAGCTAATGTTTCTATACTTCATTAAAAATTCAAATTCTATTTATAAAAATAGAATTCCCCTTTTAAATTTCAAATACCCTTTTTGATATTTTTATGAATCAATATCCCAAGCCCCAGTGATATTTTAAACAACCAATCAACCAATTTCCAATCATTTGATTTTTAACACATCATATATGAATATATATGAAATCAAACAAACAACAACAGATAATATATTTTTGAGGAATCCAGTGGGATTCCTCCAACCTGTATTCCTGCATCCACAGACGTTAGTCAACATAGTAATACCCATCCTGCTTCGAGGCAGGATATCGCGGTATAGAAGGTCATCCACTAATCATAGCGTGGGGCGTATAGGGTAATCATCCGCTATGAAACTGCGGGCATCCGCTAATGAGACTGCGGGAATCCAACCAATCATCAACCCAATATATATATATAATAGTCCTAAATAACTAATATATATTTTTAATCAACCAAACAATATTCAAACAAGCATAGCAATTATTTTTAACAACTAGAAATAATTCTAATTAAATGGTGAGTGAGGTTTACTCACCTTAATTCATTTGCTGGATATCCAATAAATCTCCATTTTATTTCGGCTATGTATCGTCTCGAATAAATTCATACCTTAATCACTTAGTAATCCAATTCCTCCACTGACGAGCCTCAACACCATAGTCCAGACGCTCCTACTTCCCTAAACATTAAACTGCCTGACCCAAATTCCATCAGCACTTCCTTGTTCCTCAAACCGGGTTTCCAATATCACAGCAACAACTCGAGTACACACAACTTCCATACCCTGACAAGCTGAGACCTTAGCCATCCTTGCATCGAACAGTACAAGATGCGATCAACTTCCCCTTCAAATGATTTCCAGAACTTCCAATTCGCCATACCAGTGATGTCGACCTCGTCTGGAAACTTCACAGCAACTCACGATGTCGATACTTCCTCCAGAACTCCTGCTATTCGAATCGCACCACTCCCAAGTCTGCTTGCCGACATCGCTCTGACCCCCAATTCCATCGTGACTTCATCCCAGTTCAGCACCAACTCCCGCTTACTTACAGTAGATCGAGACTTCCCATAATCATCCACTCCAGGTAGCGATGACCCAAAACCCACTCGCAGACTACCAGATCCGCTTACGATCGTTCAAAATGCCCTACCGAACTTTGCCACAATCGCGCTAGCTCAAATCGAACCCCAAATTTACAGTCGCCCTACTTCCCTTAATCGCGAGCGTCGCCTGCTAGTTCTCGAGCATCTAGGAGTGAACGAATGAATATTCGAAGGGAGAGGCTTTCATTTTGCTTTTAACAGCTTTCGATTTTGATTGTGTTTGAGAGAGGAGTGGTGTGATTTTATAACAGAGAGGTGTGGTTTAAAAATTGAACAGCAAGGTAAATTCTTGTGTGGAGGGGGAGACTCAACGTCTATTGTTTATTGTCCACACAAGAATTTGCTTTATTTTAATTTAAATTGGTTTTATAACCGGATTCTTTAAATTAAATTATCACTTTGATTTCAAACTCCTTTTTAAATACAGTAACTGGCATTTCTAGGGTAATACCCCTATTTCGGACACACCGGGATATGTCACGAAGTTTAATTTAATCGTCTGTAGAAGATGTAAATTTAAATTTATATAAATCAAATTTTAAAACAATAAATTCTGTGACAATAAATTAATATTCTTATTCGATTTCAAATAGAATTTTCTATTGAAATTTGAACTGTAATTTAAATCAAAAAATTAAATTTTAATTCAATCAACTTCGTATTTTGATAACTTGATATATTCGATATTAAATCGAAACTGATTATTAAATTGATAACTTAAAGATAAATATTCATTTAATTTATCAAATTAATATTTAAAACTGTATTAATTTTAAAATCTAACCGACGAAATATCCGGGTCATTACAGTGGCAGACCAGTTTTAGTTGATTTTAATCGACTGGAAAATAGCAATTTTTCAAACGGTCTCAGAATTTGACGAAATTTGTTTTGTTAGGACCGTACCATCAGTACGAAGCTAGAAATAATTTTTATGGAATTTTTAGGGTTAGTATGTGACCCCAGTAAATTGAAATGCGCGTTCAAATTCAATATATAGAGTTATATGTTGATTTGGCGAAAATGATCGAAACAATCGAATCAGCCTACGATACATATCCCATTGTGTTCGGAATGGGAGTAATTAGCTATGGACGACAGGCGGTGCATCTCGTTTCGAGTTCGAATGAAAAAGTTACTTTTTAAAATTAAAATAAAATAAAATATAAATTATTATAAACACCCCTCTCTCCTCCTATACCCTCCCTCACTCTGTCAAAACCCGTTGACCAACCCGTTCCCCACACCAAATCGGCCTTCCTTAATCCATCGCCGCTCTGCCCTCGCCGCTACACTCCGTCGCGATCAGACCTCCCCCTCATCGCGCCTCTCTCCTCCTCTCTCCTCTAACCCCGTCCCCTCCAAACCGACGAGCCCCGATACCCAAACCCGACGTCGCGAAAAACCTAACGCCCCTGACCCTCGGACGCCGCCCTCCTTCTGTGTCAGTCGCCGAAGCCCCAACGGCTGTCGAGCCTCCCCTTTTTCCCCTTTTCAATTCAAAAGCCCTCACGTGAAATCAACACCACCCGGTTGAGCACCCCATCGCCTTAGCCACCCCGTCGGTGACTCCCCGCCACGTCAGCACCACCTATGTGCTCCATTCTCAACAACCCAGTGAGTTTTTATTGTTATTTTCTTTTCTATGTAATTAAGGTAGTTAATTTAGTAATTAAACTTTGTTTAAAAAAAACTGAAAATATAAAAAAACCTAGGGTATTTAAAAATAGGATTGTTATGTTATTAGAAAAGATTATATTTTTAGATAAGAAAAGATTTGATTTTTAATATATAAAAAGGTTAGATCTTTGTTTAAAAAAAGATAGATTTTTAATATAGATAAAGATTGGATTTTTAATGAGGAAAAGAATCGATTTTTATTCATAAAAAGATAAGATTTTTATTAAGGAAAAGGCGAGATTTTTATCGTATAGAAGTATGATTTTTATGTAATAGAAAAGAAGATTTTTCTTATGTATAAAAATATAACCTTTAGGCAATATAAAAATTTAATTTTTATATGAATAGCAAAATAAAAATATGATTTTTATATTACAGAGATAATAAAAATATAATTTTTATATAATGTAAAGAATAAAAATATAATTTTTACCATGGAAGTAGCGGTGTAAAGGAGCGATTTTTACATATGTAGTAGAGATATAAAAACCCGATCCTTGTATATAAAAATTTGATTTTTTACAGAAAATAGTGAAGATAAAAATACGGTTTTTATATATGAAGTGCCATTATAAAAATGTGATTTTTAACGTAAAACTGCGTGTAACAGATCTTGATGGAGGCACGACGAAGATGTTCTACATAAGAAGAGTCGTGGCGTTTGGTTTAGCTATCGGTGAGAACTTCTCACCTTAAATTTTGTTTTCTAGTTAAAAATATATACTAGGATGCAGACGGTGTTTAGTAGCACCCGACACCTGTCGTCCACAGACCATGGACGGCTTGTATACTTGTTTGTTTGATTTTGATGTGTAGTTGATTGTGTGATGTGATGTGAAATGAAATAAAATATTTATATAGTTAAAAATATTTTATAGTTGAAAATAGAATTTTTAACGTGTATATGAAATGAAATAAATAAGTATAAACAAATCGGACGATTTGTTTATATACACACATTTGACTGATATGGATTGGGATGATAAATTTTACACATCGCCCAACTACACAAATAAAATCTGTGTTTGATTGTTTGAAAACCCCACACGGGTATTGGGATGATATATGACATACACTACTAATCCCAATAATTAGTTGTATGTCGATCGATCGATTGACGGGCTGTTGTAAGCGTTAAATATTTGATGCTTATACAGTGTAGAATGCACTCTGGATGATGGTTGATTATTTATCGTTGTTATTATATACATATTTTGTAGAAAATGCATATAATTAACATTATATGGTAATTGATTGGGCCTCATTCCAGTTTTGAATAGAAATATTTGAAAAATAAATATTTGAAATAAAATAATTGAAAATAGAAATATATGAAGTCGTGTTGATTAGATTGACGCCATTTTGACGTGAACGATATTTATATCGATTTTATTCATTTTTCAATGAATATTGAAAGTGATTTCAAATTTCGAATTAAATTGAATAGATTTGAAATTCGAATTAAATTTAATAGATTTGAAATTCGAATTAAATTGAAATGAATCGAAATTCGAATTAAATAGAATAGATTTGAAATTCGAATTGAATGGAATAGATTTGAAATTCGAATTAAATTGAAATTCGAATTAAATTGAAATCGATTTGAAATGAAATTAAAACGAACTTATATTGAAAAATTCAATTTTGATTTGAATTTGAAATGAAGTTGAAATCGTTTCGAAAACGAATTTAAAACGATTTATAAAATACGTTTAGAAAGGAAATCAACAAAATATATATAATACATATATATTATATATAATGGCCTGAATAGAACGCATCGCGCCGCGGCAGTTTGCGAATTTCGACCATTGACTTTGAATGGATATTACGGGAGATCCAACCGTCGGATACTCCTTAAACCGGAACCGTTGGGTTCATATCGAAAAGAGCTTTCTAACGAATATTAGAAATTAGAAATCTAACGGTTGGATTTGGAATTATGTCCAAATCAAATTTGGAAAAGGTCGCTGTAAGTGCAGTTCGATGGTCGTTGATGGAAATCGACTGTACGGGCCTTGATAAAATTATTAAAAATAGTAATAATTTGTGTAAAATCATAAGAAATGATTTGTAAAGAATTGGGATGAAAAATTCCATATTTGAAAAGATAAAAGTAGATTTTTATCAAAATGAACTAGTTTTGAACTAGAATTATAATTCTATTTATTTTCAAAATAAATAAAGTGGATTTAAAATGGTTTTGAAAATAACCAAAATTTCCAATAATTAAATTAGAATGGATTTGAATCGAAATTGTCTTTGGAATATTTCGACGTTGGATTTCGTGATGATAGATATTGTTATGGGAATTTGAAAGATATATTTATATCGTTATTTCCAATACGATATTTGTTGGTCGTAGAATTTGATATTGAATATAAGCCGGTATATTTTCTATTTAGAGCCTTGTATTTTATATCAAATGGGATTTGGGTTTGTCGTGAATGGTGTCTTCATTAACACTGTTCTTAAGCCCAGTTGAGAAAAAGATTAAATCCTTTTATTTGGATTTAATGAAGTGTACCAATTAAATAATATTTAATTGGAATTGAATTGGTATCGATTTCTGGGTTTATCATGAACAATGTTTTAAATAACACTTGTTCTTTAACCCGATAATTAATGGAATGTGATTTTGGGTTATCGTGAACGGTATCCTCAATAATACTGTTCTTAGACCCAGCGGAGTTAAGAAAATCAGAAACTAACTGGAGATTAGTTAAGTTGAATGGTTTCTTGGGTATTGATCTGATGTTGGTTTCGGTCTTCGAGGTTAATATTTAAGGAATTGCTCACTTGCTAATTTACGATTAGGGACTGATTGAAATGTGATGTGATTTTGGGGTTTATCGTGAATCGTGTTTTAAATGATATCGGTTCTTTAACCCAGTTAAAGATTAAAACTAAGTGGAGTTTTAATAAATCTTTAATTAGATTGAAATGATCGAGAATGGAGTATCACCAGTTTTGCTCCAGGCGATAGTTAAATCTTTAATTAGATTTGAACGTGAAATGGTAATTGAATTTACCGATAACACCGTGGTGTTAGATATGAAGTATGACCAGTTTTACTTCATGGGATGAATAGGTTGGGACTGGGAAATAAAATAAATGATTACTTCGATGTGGTTCGATAATCCCGACTAGTTTGAAGTGATATTCAAAGGAAGATTAAAGAATAAATTTAAAGGAATTTATCTTAGATAAAATTAATGGGAACCTTTCCCTAAGAATGTAAAATTAGAAACTAACTATAGGTTAGCTAAGAAGAATGGTTTCTCGGGTATTGATCTGATGTTGGTTTCGGCCTTCGGGGTTAATGTTTGGGGAATTATTCTCTTACTAATTTGCGGTTAGTGACTGATGAATTGGAATGAGGCGCATGTTGTGTTTGTGTAACACTTGTTTATTATATACGCGAGTTATTCGGAAAGACCGGGTTTATCCCATTCTGAATAACTGATACGACGATAAGTCGAAGATGAAGACGGTGGTCTAAGATTGGAGGTCTTCACGTCGTTTGGGTGATTACTGATGATCTTGATTGGGCCGTATACCCAAGAGGAGGGAATCAGTTGGTGGTCGTCCAGACGTACTTGGAGATCGATGGATATGCGGGGTACTAGGTGCCTCCGGTTTCGTTCAGACCCAGAACGGACTTGTAAATGGATGTGTGTCTGACATCGGATTTCATTCTGTGTGATTGATATCGGTTGCATAGCGTGAATTGCCTGTGTGGCATGCTAAGATGCAAATGATCAAGGCTTCTGTTGAAAAGCAGAGTCTTGTGGTTGATGATCAAAGCACAGCCTGTGTGGCATAGCTTTGTGTAGCGTTGATTCGCGAACCTCACACCCCGGTGGTGAACCAGAAACGGGAGAAGGACCTCAGGGAGGGCATGTGTTTCCTTCTTGTTAGAAGTGGCATCAGTGGTTTTACACGCCCTGACGAGTTTGACTTATGTGGTTGTTGCTGTTGCGAGGCACCTCGACTATATCAGTGACTATGTGAAGCCGATGGAGTCACTCGTTGGCTCATTTACGCCCCAAAGGGCGGGAAAACGCAGTGTTCAGGCATTTTAATCCACATCGGTGGACCGGCCCTGTCGTTCCAAGGGACGATGCGTTCTGATCCTGAGACTCGGACTAGACAGTCTTGAATCGATAAAGGACTATCTTTTGCCTCGGTTCCCAGATGGAAATCCAATTTCCAAATACGTGACTTTGCGGTTTTATTTGTAGATCCTAGTATTGGCGACATGATATATGGTACCCATGCCGCCTATGATTGATACTTATGATTTGAAGTTGTTTTATACACTATGCACTTATAATAGTATCAAATGATTTGTTTTAAACATACTAAGTATTTTGGCTATTATAAGGGAAAACCCTATCCCCCGGCTTGCGTTGCATTGTGTGATAGGACTGGGTCTTATAATAGCTCCATTTTTCCAAAAAGCATTGCGCTGTTTTGTTATATGCACTAGTATTCTTGGGAGGAAACCCGTTCCGTGTTATACGGCGTGGTCCCTTGATATATCTGATTTAAAGTAAAGTTTTAAATAACTGTTTTAGTTCTCACACCAGTCCCATGACTGACCTGGAGTTTATTGTTTTAACCTAAACTCTGGGTGCCCTTATTTTGACACGGGCAGCTAGTAGTTTTGGTTTTGCAGATTTATATTCACAGGATCCTGATTAACAGCTGGAATGGTATCTGGAAAGCTCTGTATCCGTATATCTCCTTCAGTTGTGTATTGTATTATTTTTCCGCTGCAGTAATGTATTTAAATGTAATTTAAATCTCTGATATTGTCTGTGTAGTATTTATTCTTACTCTGTATATTCTTGTATTCTGATGGAATTGTTGTAATATACAATGAAATGTTCTTCTGTCTGCGTTCTTTTGTGGCTTGTTCTCAACTCAATCCGTGATTTCCCGTAAGGGGGATTTCGGGTCGTTACAAAATTAATCAACTTTAAAACATTATTATAAAATAAATTGGAAATACTTTTAAGTAAATATTTATTTACTTTAAAACATGATTAATTATTTCTATTTTAAAAAATTATTAAATAATTTTTTTCTTTAAAAACATCATGAAATAAAGAACAATAATTTGGAAACACTTGTTTTAAATGATCTTAATAAATGTAGCTCCGCGATGGTTATGTCTCTGTGTTAGGGAACCACAAGGAAGCAACGGTAAAGACTATTATTTAAAACATTTATTCCTTAGGGCTTGGTGATCAAGGTGGTACTTAAATAAGCTACCATATATTCAATTTCTCTTTCCATGGTATTTTCATAAATAAGCATATGTAAATTAATAAATAAACTGCATTTAACAGTTAATATAAAACTTATTCAACATAAATTAACTGGCATAAATAAAAGTCAAGTAAATGTAATAGAAAAACCAGGTTTTTTTTGGCAAAGCAAACAGGGTTGAGTGGGCCCCTATCACTTTATTAATATTCCAAGGAAGATTTACATAGTAAGAAAGATAGAAAACAACAAAAAAGTACATGGGCACAACAAGGCATATCAATTCCTAAGAGACTACAAAAAGAAAAACAAATATATGCAGTACAATGGCTAAAGATAGCAAGCATATGCAGCCAAAAATTCCAAGATCGAAGACGAATTTAGTGAACTTAAGCATATCCCTTTTATCGTGCCAAACTAGCTGCTTCCATTGCCCAAAATTTAGCTTGCGGTACGCATAAAAATCCTGCCTGTTTCTTTGCTTCCATACATTGTGCGCAAACTTCTTCAATACAAAATTGAGAAGACTTGCTTTTGTACCTCTTCCCTCGACTTTCTTAGGTATTTTCTCCCATTCATCGGCACTGTTGGTTGAATTGAAGCTCTCTCCAATCTATGCAGTGATGTCCTTCCACAAGTCACTAATATACGTGTGTGTGTGTACACACACAAATACACATACATACACACACACACACATATATATATATAATGGAAAATGTGCATTGAAATTATTAAGCACATATAGTGCCAACAACATGTTTAGCACCATGGAAATGATTTTTTTAGAAACAACTGAGTTGTTTGAAGTAATGAAAATGTTTGAATACTAAAAATACCCCAAAGGTATATATTTGTTAAATCATAATAAGTGATCAAAGTATACAAATTGCTAAAGAAGATAAATAACTTTGTTGGTTTAAAAGAATGCAGAACACTTGCCTAAGAGATGTTGTACATATATAGACCAAAGATATTCGTAGCTAATTTGAGTCATTAAGACATGTATTTAAACTTAAAAAGGGAAATACAAATTGGTCGGAGCATACAAAGTATATTCTAATGTACTATTTTCTTTTCACTAAGATTTTTTTCACATTGGGTTTTCTGTAATAATGTTTTAGCAAGGTATCACGTTGATCCAGAAGTATCAAACACACTTATCTAGAAGTATCAAACTTCCTTTGATGCAATACGCAATTTCTATATCGATTGAATAGATATATGAAAGCAAAATAACAATGAGAAAGAACAATCATTATATATGTTTCAAATGGAACAACATCAAGCTGTAGTATGAGCATCAAAGATTTTGAAAATGCATATTTACAGTAGGGGAGAGAGGACGGGAGAAGAAGTGTTCTAATATTTGTATCTATAAGAGTAAATTTGCAATTGTTACATCCGCAATTCTCATTTTCTGTGACGTCGTGTAGCGACCCTGGGATTTTCGACCCCGAAAACCGACATAAAATCACCATGTCGACTATTCAAGCATCAAAAACACTGGATTGTCAATAGAAAGAATTTAGAGGGTGAGAATAGAAAGAAAGAATATTAGAATAGAAGAAAGAAGAAGAACACATCAGAATCTCACAGCGGAACGAATAAAATATAATAACAAAATCATTATACAAAAGAACTATATATACATAAAAATCATCAAAGTACAGCATATATCAGACACAACGGAATAATAATTGTAAATAACTAGCGGTGAAACCTCTTGCTTCTAGCTCCTGAAACTCCAAGCGAAACCTAACCTGGAACATACTCGGTCTGACCCGAGCACATTTGAAGCAAAGAAAAATACACCGGGTCAGTCTGGAATACTATCAGTGATAATTTCACAAAACACACACTTGTTTAACTTTGGAAAATCCTTTATGAAACCAAAAGGGTAATAGAAAGACTAGTCCACACATAAACACAGACGGTTTTTACCTTACTATAACCCAAAACAGTTTTGAAATCATAGCTAGCTCTGATATTATCATAATGTCTAAATACAAATAATAACAATCTAGAGGAACGCTTGCATCTCACGCTCCCCATATATAGTATACAATCGAAAAACCACGGGCGCTTATTGGATATTGGATTCCAACTTGACAAGGTATGGGACCACCTTCCGGATGTGTATCTCTAGAGGCGAATACACTGGGTTCAACAAGAACGTCTTGCAACCCGGCCCTCACATGACCGACCACTCATTTCTCTTGAGTGTATCGAATGTATATCACCAACGGTTGGGATCAGCAACCACCTCTCGAAAAGGGACAACATCGAACATAGATTAAAGAAGCAAATGGAATTTCTCTAGATAGGTGATCATACACCCTAATGGGAGCAACCCACATAGCCATGTTGCCTGCCCGATTTTTTGTCATTTCCTGGTTGATGAGGCTTGAGGCCAGAACTTAACTTTTAAACATCTGGTCATCATTAACTTTGAATGCCACATCGTCAGATCCGCCAGATCACACTGATTGACGTCCACAAAAATACTCTAGTTTATTTGGCTAGAGAATAACCATTTCTCCACCATCAACTATGGTACGTTTGGAGAAATCAACGCATGTAATTCCTTTGGAAATACTCTGTCAGACATCCGTCCATACAAGTCATCCAGGAACAGGATGAACCGAAGGCACTCTCCTACTGCATCTCATGTAGGAATCACCCAATGGATCAGGAGCGAGCAGTCCTTGCAATCCGTAGATTTCAACCACGACAGAATCACAAATCAAAATAACTCTGGTTGCAAGCCAGAGGAATTTGACGAGCAGTCCTTCCACTTATGAAAATCCACGGTCTTCACTTGCTCCGTCTTCCATTGACGTCTTTACGTATTTGTTGGTCGGAATGGTTTTCGAATGTAATTCGATCTCGGTTTTTCCCTACCAACAATCGTATTGGTCAGATTTGATAGTCGGTGATTTCACTATCAAATAACAATAGTGTGAGTACATGAGCTTTTGCTAATTCAGTACTTGACATAACTTGACCTCTTTAACTCAACTGGACTAACTTGAGTACTCCTACCGATTAACTAATATTCGACTTGATTACTCCTATCGATTAACTAATATTCGACTTGATTACTCCTATCGATTAACTAATATTCGACTTAACTCCATTTGCTTGACTCTAGATCGCAGCAATCACAATGGTTACGCCTGATTCCCTCAGGAAACATCCGACCGCCATATGCTATATGCAGCTCTGCGAATTACGCTAGCAGTCATACGCAAGGGCAACTCTTCCTGAATAACTATGTTTGACTAACTCTATTTCAAATACTATATTCGATCAACTCTAATT
Source organism: Allium sativum (assembly GCA_030737875.1). Lineage (NCBI taxonomy): Eukaryota > Viridiplantae > Streptophyta > Magnoliopsida > Asparagales > Amaryllidaceae > Allium > Allium sativum. Next base: position 274,695,057 of record CM060920.1, on the reverse strand, counting down.
GAATAACAAATGTTCAATAAAATTTGAAATCAGTATTCTTATTTCTTTGAAACTAATATTGCAATACTATTTATTTCCCAAAACCTTGCATTAGAGTTTGATGTTCCTCGTATAGGGTAAAACCAATTCTCAACACCTTCCCTCGTTCCAAACTAATACCATTTCTCGATAATAGTGAAGCCAATCAAGTTGGGGTATTTTAGTTACCTCTCAGACCTTGATCGACGACGTTCTTAACTCAGAATAATAATAGTTTGTCACTTAAACACCGATACTAAAATCTCGTTTACCACTTTGATTTTTAAATCTGGTTTTATAAACCATTCCTTACTTTTAAAACCTTTGTTCGAATATCTCATCACTTAATTCCTTTAAAGTATCATTCCAATTCGAATTCGCCTTACTTAATTTGAAACATTAAGCAAAAATCTTATTTAAGTCTTTACACTCACTTACCAATTTCATTTACCATGTTTGTTGAACACTGGGTCATAAATCACTTTAAAATCTCTTAATCGAACTTATCGCCACCTAATTATTTCTTACTTGGCTTCAAATTGAAATCATTACTTTAAATCATTTTTAAATAAAAGAATAATTAGCTTTAACACTAACTATATCAAAATATAGTTAACTTTGACCTTAATCAAAAATAGGATTATTATCATTTTCTACAAGCTTATTCAATAATAATTTAGGTTATCAACAGTAGCCAATTCAATAATTTCTCATATTATAGTTAATCAAAGATTAACTAATATTTAACACTATTCACTAAACCTTAACGAATATTTGAATCAATATTTATTCCTTTGTCCATTTTGCTCGAAAACGGTGGATTTTACCAACCGTACATATCAGTTAACTATTAATTGATTTCGTTTGTCATTTCCCCTTCTTAATTTAATCAAATAACTTAATTGATTTAAAATTACTATTTAATTGTACAAAGATACCGTTATTCTACTTTACCACCCCACATGTGATTTCTTTTCCTTTCTAGCTCTCAAATCCTGTATAAATCACTTATATAATTTCTTATATAAACTTGATTTAAAACATATATTTGTAAATTTCAAAATCTAAATATTTACACAAAATATTTGAAGAACTTTAATTCAGTTATAAAAGAATTTATAATTTCAACTACGACAATTCATCGAATGATCAATTGACGTTAGAAACAACACATTTTAGGCCGTTCACTGCCAATTACCCAGTCAACACCGCTGGTTGATTTTAAACACAACACAGGTGAATGTTTATTCAACCATCAACATACAGACAGGTTTTGGTGTCAGTCGGGGTGAACAACTCATATATATGCACAACAAACAAAAATACAGTTTATTTGAGGATTCCGGTCGGATCCCTCCAACCTGTCCTTCTCTACATCATAGATATCAGTTGATAAAAATATACGAATTAAATAAATGATGGAATATAAATAACTGCAACCAATCAAACCATATCAACCAATTTGCATCCATCGCATCCAATCAACCAATTTATACTGTAAATTGTAGATTATATTTTTCTATGGATTTACCACATCACAGGACTCCAGAAGGTGTGAGAATTAACTCACCAGTTCATTTCTGTTGACGGTGGACGCGTTTGTTGCATTTAATATGGAACGGACGTTCAAAATTAGCTGAATTTTCAACTGCATCAGATTGGAGCCTAGTCAGTGCCAACGTCTAGGTCTCGTCCCCGCGATCCCAACGGATCCAGTTTCGTTAGATTCCGTTTACGTATGAACAAGTTATGCTTATTATAAGTTTTATAAATTAAACGATTATTAACACAAACTAAATTATTAATTAATTTAATATTTAACTAACTAATGATTAACCCATGATTACCTTAATTACTGTTATGCCACGTCAGATGAAATTCACGCGTCTTCCTCTTTGGTTTGCTTTCAAACCCGATGCCTCTATCTCTCCTTTCTCACGAACGGAAAGCCCAAACACCATCAGCCAAATCAACTCCAATGCCGTCGTCGATCAATTGGAAGCCACCTCGAACTGGCCAAGACAACCGCCGTTATCCCAGCTGTCAACGCCCCAAACGCCGGCGTCCCTAGCTGCCTCCGTCGCCTCAATTTCCGAATAATCCCAATTCAGCTCAGACCCCAAATTACGACGCCTCCGACCATGGCAGAGGGCCGCGCCACCACCAGTCTCCTCGCCTACCTTCCCTCCTACGTCGACTTTCGGCCACCTCCTCCAGATCGGGCCCCAGCGCCATGAAATCAACCAAAACCGTCAGCTACTTTGATAAGTAAACCCACAACAGTACATCTCCGTTCATCTCCCTGCCACGACCACCACACACCACCAGAGAACCCGAGACCACAGCCAAACGAAAGCCTGATCCCACCACTACAAAACCCCCAAGGTCCCATCTCCTCAAATCAACCCAGTCTCCTAAATTTTGAAGAAAAACGAAAATCATTTTCCATCGTTCTTCGTGATTTTCGGCCACCTCCAACCACCATAGGTCCCCAACTTTTTACAGTAGGTAGCTATCGTCCTGATCTACCACTTTCCCTTTGGAACCCCTCTGAATTCATCATGGATTGGAAGAAATAAATTAAAATGTAAACGGGGTTTTTTTGCAAAATTTCTGAATGGTGGCTAGGTTGTGAATGGGTTGGCTGATATTTTGGGGTTTATATAAGTGTAAAAATTATTATTTTAAGTCGACGCGACGAGCGATGTTGATTAACGATTTTTATTTCGTGTCTATCGCTATTTTTGACGTTGATTTATTCGCTGCTGCGCTCACATACAAACCCCGTTCGAGATGCGAATTGACGGTGTAGTATAATTTGACGATATGGTCCTAATGAAACTTGTTTCGTCGAATTCCGAGTTCGTTTTCTCGAATGGCCCTCGTTCACGTTCAAATGGTCATTTATATTTGTATTTTATTTTGCCACGCTCACAAACTAACACCGTTTTGCGTGCAACTTGAAAATCTAGCAATAATTTACTGTTGTGGTACCAAAAAAATTTGTTTCGTCGAAAACAGAGGTCGTTTGAATAATGGCTCTTTTATAACTAGCCAATTTAAATAAAATAAACCAATTTTAAAATATCTCAATATAATAATATTAAAATATTGAAATCGGCCATACACGACTAGAATATCGTATACTACCACAATAAAATATCCCGGGTTGAATTCCAAGCCAAATCGATATTTAAAATATTTAAAAGCCCTTTATTCTATATGAATAATTGATATTATATATATATATATATATATATATATATATATATATATATATATATATATATATATATATTCCATAACGACCTTTTCAAAATTTGATTTGGACATAAAATAAAATCTACACAATGAAAACTGGATTTTTCTCGGCAATTGAAAAGATATCGTCAAACCGGTCCCGACATTTCTTGTTTCAAGAAATCCGACTTATTTTGAACCAGGTGCGACCAATTGAAGTTCAAAACGCCAAATCGCGAATTGTCGCGCCGCTGCAGCTCGTTATTTAATTAAATTATAAACCATATCGCTCGACCATCGTTTTCGAATCGAAATCGTCACTATATTTTCAATATAACCAATATTTGACCACTTCAAACTGTCCGGTCACAATATATTTCATATTCTATATTTCCCCAAATATTTTTGAAATTAAAATATTATTTTATTATTTATTTTAATAATATATTCCAAATAAAATCGTTAAATTCAACTATTTAAATTCAAACCAATATTTTAAATAGTTAAAGTAATTTAAATAATCCAAATAAATAGGCAGAAAATACGGGTCGTTACATTCCTTCTCCCTTAAAATAATTTCGTCCTCGAAATTGCTAAGGTAGAAAGAACGTTAAATCCCTTTATCTTTTCAAAAATAATTAATTTCAAAACTCGAATCTATTTCCAAACTGACCCGGTTGGTTTTATAACCAATTTATTTCAAATAAAAGAATTTCCAAAAAATTTCTAATACCATAAATTTTGGAAAAAAATTCGGCAGAATCTCCCCTGCACGGAGGACCATCTGCAATATTGCAAGATCAAGAGATATATATACCTCGACCAACATGGTCGGAAAAATTCAAAATCAAATCCCAAAATCCAAATAAAACCAAAATTTCATATTTGCGTAGACGTACCTTTTTGGCGAGCGTTAGTATGCGATATACGGTAATTTATTCTTGAGCTTGCTTAATTTTAACGCAGCTCTATTCCAACTGGATTTAACTAACTCCAGAATTCCTCTTGGATGGATTTAAACTGAATTGGCACTTCTGCACCTGATCTCACTCAAACAAACTTATTAGTAATCACAACAATGCCAGCTATGTTTAAAACATCCATACCATTCACACCAACCAATTATACACACAATTCAATCCTCCGAGATCATATTTATTTATAATCACTTCATTTATTTCTTTAATTATACATTCGGATTTATTGAATTTGGATTGAATATCCAATATATTTATTTCATATTGGTTTTAAACAAATCGATTCAGGTTCAGGTTCAAATCCATGAGATCGAGCACACCATCCAAACATATCACACACATCAACATTAACAAATCCAAATAATTTGCCCATATTATAATAATTGGAAAATCATTACTTTTATTCTTTTATAAAATAAATTGGGCAAAACAAATTTCAAAAATAAATTTTTATATCAAATCACAAACACGCGCCCTCGTTTATATACACAAACTCAATCTAGGGTATTACTAACCCCATCTCTTTTGAGTCACACTACAGAGCCAAGGTTATCTCTAAACCAATAGCTTTGATACCACTGTAGCGACCCAGGGATTTTCAACCCCGAAAATCGACATAAAATCACCATGTCGACTATTCAAGCATCGAAAACACTGGATTGTCAATAGAAATAATTTAGAGGGTGATAATAGAAAGAATATTAGAATAGAAGAAAGAAGAAGAACACATCATAATCTCACAGCGGAACGAATAAAATATAATATCAAAATCTTTATACAAAAGAACTATATATACATACCAATCATTATAGTACAACATATATCAGATACATCAGAATAATAACTGTAAATAACTAGCGGTGAACCCTCCTGCTTCTAGCTCCTGAAATACCAAGCGAAACCTAACCTGGAACATACTCGGTCTGACCCGAGCACATTTGAAGCAAAGCAAAATTCACCGGGTCAGTCTGGAATACTATTAGTGATAATTTCACAGAACACACACTTGTTTAACTTTGTAAAATCCTTTATGAAACCAAAAGGGTAATAGTAAGACCAGTCCACACATAAACACGGACAGTTTTTACCTTACTATAACCCAAAATAGTTCTGAAATCAAAGCGTGCTCTGATATTATCATAATGTCTAAATACGAATAATAACAATCTAGAGGAATGCTTGCATCTCACGCTTCCCATATGTAGTATACAATCGAAAAACCGCGGGCGCTTATTGGATATTGGATTCCGACTTGACAAGGTATGGGACCACCTTCCGAATGTGTATCTCTAGAGGCGAATACACTGGGTTCAACAAGAACGTCTTGCAACCCGGCCCTCACATGACCGACCACTCATTTCTCTTGAGTGTATCGAATGTATATCACCGACGGTTGGGATCAGCAACCGCCTCCTGAAAAGGGACACCATCGAATATAGATTAAAGAAGCAAATGGAATTTCTCTAGATAGGTGATCATACACCCTAATGGGAGCGACCCACATAGCCATGCTGCCTGCCCGATTTTTTGTCATTTCCCGGTTGATGAGGATTGAGGCCAGAACTTAACTTTTAAACATTTGGTCATCATTCACTTTGAATGCCACATCGTCAGATCCTCCATATCACACTGATTGACGTCCACAAAAATATTCTAATTTATTCGGCTAGAGAATAACCGTTTCTCCGCCATCAACTATGGTACATTTGGAGAAATCAATGCATGTAATTCCTTTGGAAATAGTCTGTCAGACATCCGTCCATACAAGTCATCCAGGAACAGGATGAACCGAAGGCACTCTCCTACTGCATCTCATATAGGAATCATCCCATGGATCAGTAGCGAGCTGTCCTTGCAGCCCGTAGATTTCAACCACGACAGAATCACAAATCAAAATAACTCTGGTTGCAAGCCAGAGGAATTTGACGAGTAGTCCTTCCGCTTATGAAGATCCACGGTCTTCACTTGCTCCGTCTTCCATTGACGTCTTTACATATTTGTTGGTCGGAATGGTTTTCGAATGTAATTCGATTTCGGTCTTTCCGTACCAACAATCGTATTGGTCAGGTTTGATAGTCGGTGATTTAACTATCAAATAACAATAGTGTGAATACATGAGCATTTGCTAATTCAATACTTGACATAACTTGACCTCTTTAACGCAACTTGACTAACTTAACTACTCCTACTGATTAACTAATATTCGACTTGATTACTCCTATCGATTAACTAATATTCGACTTGATTACTCCTATCGATTAACTAACATTCAACTTAACTCCATTCGCTTGACTCTAGATCGCAGCAATCACAATGGTTACGCCTGATTCCCTCAGGAAACGTCCGACCGCCATATGCTATCTCCAGCCCTGCGAACTACGCTAGTAGTCGTATGCAAGGCAACTCTTCCTGAATAACTATGTTTGACTAACTCTATTTCAAATACTATATTCGATCAACTCTAATTGAATAAAAAATGTTCAACAAAATTTGAAATCAATATTCTTATTTCTTTGAAACTAATATTGCAATATTATTTATTTCCCGAAACCTTGCATTAGAGTTTGATATTCCTCGTATAGGGTAAAACCAATTCTCAACAACTTCCCTCCTTCCAAACTAATACCATTCCTCGATAATAGTGAAGCTAATCAAGTTGGGGTATTTTAGTTACTTCTCAAACCTTGATCGACGACGTTCTTAACTCAGAATAATAATAGTATGTCACTTAAACACCGATACTAAAATCTCGTTTACCACTTTGATTTTTAAATCTGGTTTTATAAACCATTCCTTACTTTTAAAACCTTTGTTCGAATATCTCATCACTTAATTCATTTAAAGTATCGTTCCAATTTGAATTCGCCTTACTTAATTTGAAACATTAAGCAAAAATCCTATTTAAGTATTTACACTCACTTACCAATTTCATTTACCATGTTTGTTGAACACTGGGTCATAAATCACTTTAAAATCTCTTATTCGAACTTATCGCCACCTAATTATTTCTTACTTGGCTTCAAGTTGAAATCATTACTTTAAATCATTTTTAAATAAAAGAATAATTAGCTTTAACACTAACTATATTAAAATATAGTTAACTTTGACCTTAATCAAAAATAGGATTATTATCATTTTCTACAAGGTTATTCAATAATAATTAAGGTTATTAACAATAGCCAATTCAATAATTTCTTATATTATAGTTAATCGGATATTAACTAATATTTAATACTATTCGCTAAACCTTAACGAATATTTAAATCAATATTTATTCCTTTGTCCATTTTGCTCGAAAACGGTGGATTTTACCAACCGTACATATCAGTTAACTCTTAACTGATTTCGTTTGCCATTTCCCCTTTTAATTTAATCAAATAACTTAATTGATTTAAAATTACTATTTGATTGTATAAAGATACCGTCATTCTTCTTTACCACCCCACAAGTGATTTCTTTGCCTTTCTAGCTCTCAAATCCTGTATAAATCACTTATATAATTTCTTATATAAATTTGATTTAAAACATATATTTGTAAATTTCAAAATCTAAATATTTACACAAAATAATTGAAGAACTTTAATTCAGTTATAAAAGTATTTATAATTTCAACTGCGTCAATTCACCGAATGATCAACTGACGTCAGAAACAACACATTTTAGGCCATTTACTGCCAAATACCCAATTAACATCGTCGGTTGATTTTAAACACAACACAGGTGAATATTTATTCAACCATCAACATACAGACAGGTTTTGGTGTCAGTCGGGGTGAACAACTCATATATATGCACAACAAACAAAAATACAGTTCATTTGAGGAATCCGGTCGGATCCCTCCAACCTGTCCTTCTCTGCATCACAGATATCAGTTGATAAAAATATACGAATTAAATAAATGACGGAATATAAATAACTGCAACCAATCAAACCATATCAACCAATTTGCATCCAGCGCATCCAATCAACCAATTTATACTGTAAATTGTAGATTATATTTTTCTATGGATTTACCACATCACAGGACTCCAGAAGGTGTGAGAATTAACTCACCAGTTCATTTCTGTTGACGGTGGACGCGTTTGTTGCATTTCATCTGGAACAGGCATTCAAAATTAGCTAAATTTTCAACTGCGTCAGATTGGATCCTAGTCAGTGCCATCGTCTAGGTCTCGTCCCTGCGATCCGAACGGATCCAGTTTCATCAGATTCCATTTACGTATGAACGAGTTAGGCTAATTATAAGTTTTATGAATTAAACGATTATTAACTCAAACTAAATTAGTAATTAATTTAATATTTAACTTACTAATGATTACCTTAATTACCGTTATGCCACGTCAGATGAAATTTACGTGTCTTCCTCTTTGGTTTGCTTTCAAACCCGATGCCTCTATCTCTCCTTTTTCACAAACGGAAAGCCCAAACACCATCGGCCAAATCAACTGTAACGCCGCCGTCGATCAATTGGAAGCCACCTCGACCAGGCCAAGACAACCGCCGTTACCCCAGCTGCCAAACCCCCAAACGCTGTCGTCCTTAGCTGCCTCCATCGCCTCAATTTCCGAACAACCCCAATTCAGCTCATACCCCAAATTACGACGCCTTCGACCATGGCAGAGGGTCGCGCCACCACCAGTCTCCCCGCCTACCTTTCCTCCTTCGTCGACCATCGGCCACCTCCTCCAGACCGGCCCCCAGCACCGTGAAATCAACAGAAACCGTTAGGTACTTTGATAAGTAAACCCACAACAGTACATCTCCTTCATCTCCCTGCCACGGCCACCACACGCCACCTGAGAACCCGAGACCACAGCCAAATGAAAGCCTAATCTCACCTCTACAAAACCCCCAAGGTCCCGTCTCCTCAAATCAACCCAGTCTCCTTAATTTTGAAGAAAAACGAAAATCATTTTCCATTGTTCTTCGCGATTTCCGGCCACCTCCGACCTCTACAAACCCCCCCCCCCCCCGAATTCATCAAGGATTGGAAGAAATAAATTAAAATGTAAACGGGGACTTTTTTGCAAAATTTCTGAATGGTGGCTAGGTTGTGAACGGGTTGGCTGATATTTTGGGGTTTATATAAGTGTAAAAATTATTATTTTAAGTCGACGTGACGAGCGATGTTGACTAACGATTTTTATTTCGTGTCTATTGTTATTTTTAACGTTGTTTATTCGCTGCTGCGCTCACATACAAACCCCGTTCAAGATGCGACGGTGTAGTATAATTTGACGATACGGTCCTAATGAAACTTGTTTCGTCGAATTCCGAGTTCATTTGCTCGAATGGCCCTCGTTCACGTTCAAATGGTCATTTATATTTGTATTTTATTTTGCCACGCTCACAAATTAACACCGTTTTGCATGCAACTTGAAAATCTAGCAATAATTTACTGTTGCGGTCCCAATAAAATTCGTTTCGTTGAAAACAAAGGTCATTTGAATAATGGCCCTTTTATAACTAGCCAACTTAAATAAAATAAACCAATTTTAAAATATCTCAATATAATAATATTAAAATATTGAAATCGGCCATACACGACCAGAATATCGTATACTACTACAATAAAATATCCTGGGTTGAATTCCAAGCTAAATCGATATTTAACATATTTAAAAGCCCTTTATTCTATATAAATAATCGATATAATATATATATATATATATATTCCATAGCGACCTTTTCAAAATTTGATTTGGACATAAAATAAAATCTACACGATGAAAACTGGATTTTTCACTGCCACCGGAAAGATATCGTCAAACCGGTCCCGACATTTCTTGTTTCGAGGAAATCCGGATATTTTGAACCAGGTACGGCCAATTGAAGGTCAAAACACCAAATTGCGAACTGCCGCGCCGCCGCAGCTCGTTATTTAATTAAATTATAAACCATATCGCTCGACTGTCATTTTCGAATCGAAATCATCACTATATTTTCAATATAACCAATATTTGACCACTTTAAACTGTCCGGTCACATTATATTTCAAATTCTATATTTCCCCAAATATTTTTGAAATTAAAATATTATTTTATTATTTATTTAAATAATATATTCCAAATAAAATCGTTAAATTCAATTATTTAAATTCAAACCAATATTTTAAATAACTAAAATAATTTAAATAATCCAAATAAATAGGCAGAAAATACGGGTCATTATATTCCTTCCGCCTTAAAATAATTTCGTCCTCGAAATTTCTAAGGTAGAAAGAACGTTAAATCCCTTTATCTTTTCAAAAATAATTAATTTCAAAACTCGAATCTATTTCCAAACTGACTCAGTTGGTTTTAAAACCAATTTATTTCAAATAGAAGAATTTCCCAAAATTTTCAAAAATTTTATAACGCCATAAATTTTGGAAAACATTTCGGTAGATTCTCCCATGCACGGAGGACCATCTTCAATATTGCAGGATCAAGAAATATATATACCTCGACCAACACGGTCGTAAAAATTCAAAATCAAATCCCAAAATCCAAACAAAACCAAAATTTCATAGTTGTGTAGGCGTACCTTTTTGGCGAGCGTTAGTACGCGATATACGATAATTTATTCTTGAGCTTGCTTAATTTTAACGCAACTCTATTCCAACTGGATTTAATTAACTCCAGAATTCCTCTTGGATGGATTTAAACTGAATTGGCACTTCTGCACCTGTTCTCACTCAAACAAACTTATTAGTCATCACAACAATGCCAGTTATGTTCAAAACTGTTGTATATAACGTTGTTGTATACACAATTATATGATTTTTGTTTGATGATAAAAACCAAATTATAAATGTGTTTGAAATCGTACTGTTAAATATATACATCGCTGACTGAAATATAGTATTTATATTTAAATGGAATACGGCAATACAGACATTGATATATTCATAATGTATTCTATTTAAATTGAATATTCTATTTCAATAACACAACAGTACAAACCTTATAAACTCCACTATTTAAACACTCACAGAATATTTGTACTAATAAATAACAGAATGAAATAGACGAGTTTGTTTGACAACAATAAGATATTATTTTATTTCAGTCAAACTCGTGTATTACAAATTACAGTACAACTCCATTTCAGTACACAGCTCCCCACTATAACACTCACACTCGTATGTATATAAATATTTTGATTTCATACATTTCAATATATAAATTTATATACACTCATTTACATATTGACACACTGGCTTCTTCAGTCTTCTGTCTTCACAGCTTACAAGTCGGTCTTCACTTCACAGTCAGTCCAGTCTTCATACCTGTCATATATAGAAACAAACACACAGTACACTGCAACAGGAATAGAACAGAAATAATTTACAAAATTTATGCAAATATAAATTTTATTTTTAAAATTTTATTTGCCTCAGTTTTCTGGTGTGTTTTCTCATCATTTTTCATGACTTAATCTGATTCGTCTGTGCCTGGGCAGACATTTTGTATATGTATAGGGACAGGAAAATTCCTGTATGGCTGCGTAAACACACGTGTATATATACACACATGTGCATTGCCACGCCAATACAGTGTGCAACTGAGGAGTAGCCACGTGGACCATCTCGACTCAGTGTACGATGCAAATCAGTTTGCAAAAGTTCAGCAAACATGTATGGTCAAGCCAACATAAAAAGCAATGCTATACAATGGTGCAACAAGCTCAGGTCAATGTACAAGTACATGCCACAAACAGGTTCAAGAATATTATCTAACTCAGCAAAAGCAAAGTGTCGACACAAGTTACAAAGCAGTATGGATCAGCAATATCAATGTTTCAGCAACACAAATGTGTACATAGTGAGTCATAGCAAAAGGGGACAGCTCAGTTTCATGGTTCAGCAAAATCAACATAAGCAAGTCAGCAAGTAGCAAACAAGGGCAATGGCATAAGCAAGCTCGATCATTGAAGCATATACATATCCAGATCAAAATGATGTGTTCATTCCCAGCATAAAACAGTTTCAAATCATTTGCAAGCATCAACACTATGGTGTACACATGACCAGAACAGCATGGAGCATTTGCATGGTCAGGTTAAACATGTTTTAAATGAACAAAGGGGCTAACAAAATACACAAGACTGGAGCAAGGAAATGAAGTCAAACTCTGCAATACATGGTGATACAAGCAGTGCAAACTCATGAAGATGAAAATAGTTCAAGTGCTCATGTCTAAAAGTAGAGGTTCTCAATCATGATGATGGTTCAGCAAGGTGACACAAAACAGTCAGCATGAAGCTACATATGTGCAAGTAAATCACAAGAAACAAATCAGGGACAAAAGACAAAGAGGAATATATGATTTACTCAATCATAGATGGAAATATAAAGTAGATTGAAGATTGGGTTCATTCATATATGGTTGGTGACTAGGCAGAATAAATCACTCAACATGCAAGTCAATCATTCTAAGCCGATTCAGTCAAAAAAACCAAAAGGGGAAAGCCAGCAAAAATGTTATTTTCAGTAATCAAATGTTTGACAATATTTTTAAAGTGGTCCAGGAAAAGAAATACACTAGCAAGCATGTCCAACAAATATGGTTCAAGTGAAGTTTTTAGTCAAAAAATCTTTATAGTTAATCATGCAAAAGCTTTTTCTTTTGGACATTTGAACAAAAATCATGCAAGACATGTTTGATGGCATGAAATGTTTTCCAGCAATACATATATAGCAAGCCCAATAGTTTTCCAGAAATAACAATTCAATCCAGGAAAAAATGTTTTTGGCAAGGTTTATAAAGTTTCCACAAATTCATTCAAAGGAACAAAACCAGACATCACTTAATTTCCAGAAATGCAATTGTCAAAGACCAAAAATTCGAATTAATTCTTTTATGTTTTTGTTGATAAATCAATCATAGATTTTGAACTAGGAAGAAAATGTTTTTCCTGCAGTAAATTGGAAAGTTCATTATTTGGGTGTAAATTCATTTTGGGCAACTCGACTCAAATCAATTCAAGCCTTCCCAGTTTTGATTCAATCAGGAAATCCAAACAAGGTAAGAGGAATTTGTCTCATTCTTTCAAAAGGGCACGCATAGTTCAAATTTAAGCCGAAGATTCAAAGCAGGAAATCTCACAATATTTTCGGAAGCAAAAGAGGAAATCTTGTATTCAGAAATCAAATGAGGAAACCGCAATGAAATCAGTCAGGTCATTAAACGAAATCAGAGAGTTAAAGGATTTTCTAATCCTATTTTAACACCATTCACATCATCGGAAAAATGGATCAAAAACCAAGCATCACAAAAATCGAAAAACTACAAATATTTTCAAGAGAAATTCGAAGAGATTAAACAGAGAACTCACATCGTTTTTTTCCAGTGGTTCGATCTACACAACTCCAAAATCGAAGAAACACATAGCCACAGAGAAGTCGAGCACCAGAAAAAATCATTCAATCAAGCATCGAAATCGATTTGGGGAAGATTGAGGAAACCCTAGTTTTAATTTACAGTTCCCTACCGCCATTTTCACAGAGAAGAGATCGGGCAAATGCTAAATGGAGTGGGCCGGTCTACTTTGACTTGGCTAAGCCAAGATTAATAAAAAAGGGGGGAGTTTTTATTTAGACTAATTCAAAGGGGTTTTTGTTTTTTCTTTTTCTTTTTTTCTTTTTGTTTTTAGTTTGTATTGTTTTAAATTCCTTGGTAAACCGTAAAACAAACAACATCTGAACAGTTTTCTAGTGTCAGTATAAACTAGAGTGATTCAGTCAGTGTGTTGACTAACAGTTGAAAGAGTCTGTAAAATCTGGGTTACTGGTTGCTGGGTTGTAATCAGGGGAAATCTGATCGAGGGAATATCAATCAGTCTACGCTTTTGAGCATAGGGTTAGAATAGGAGCAGGGTTTGCGAGTGTACATGGTCTTGTATGCGGGATCTGTTCTATCACCTAGTAGAAACCTTAGCAATGCAGCAGTAGGCAGGTTTTTGCCAAAGCTGGGTATATCTGTGTGTGATTTATTTTCTGCATTTCTGTTTCTACTATATTCTGTGATCAGTTTATTATTATATATCTCATTAAATTTTTAATTCAGTTAAAAAATGTGAAAAACCCTATTCACCCCCCTCTAGGGTTATTCTAGATCCTACAAGTGGTATCAGAGAAGCTATTCTGTTTAACTCTAGAGTAATGGGGATTCCTAGTTGTCAGTTGATAGAGAGTCAGTCCAGTTCATCCCCAACTATTTTCAATGGAACAGATTTTTTAAACTGGAGATCCAAAATGGAATTTTATTTAAAATCTGTTAATATCAAATATTGAGATGTTGTTATCAATGGATTTGATAGTGTAGATATTACTTTCAATGCCCGTGCTATGAAAATTATACTTGATTATCTTAGTACTGATCAATTTAATCTTATCTGCCATTGTTTATCTGCACAGGAGATCTGGGATACTCTCAATACGAAGTATGGAAGATCTGACAACGGCAGCTCAAAACCCGAGAAAGTCAACTCAGATTCAGAACTCTGTTTAACAGGATTTACAAATGAAAATTCAGAAGGATCAAATGATGGAGAATCAACAGATGCTGAAGTTGAAAGTTTCTCATACGAAGATTTGGTTTATATGTGTATTGATTTAACTAAATCTGTTGATAAACTCAAATCTAAAAACAAATCATTAAAATCTAGGAATACTGAGTTGACCAGCAAAATTGATGATTTGGAATCATAGCTTAAATATTTTAAAAATTCTTCAAATTCAGATTGCAAAAATTGTTTAAAATTGAAAACCAATCTTGTTCATCTCAATAAAAATATTCAAAAGTTTGAAAAGGAAATTTTGATCTTAAAAGAAAACAAGATTGAGTTATCAAATTTGAACAATCTTCTACAAAAGGAATTTGAAGTTTTTAAGACTTATATAAGTTCTAAATTTGAGACTGCTGAAAATGAAAATTAGGTGAGAAGTGATTTGATTTTGAAAGAACTTGAAAATGAGATTGAAAAATCCAAGATTTTTGAGTCTGAAAAACAAAAACGATTTGAATTTGAAATCTCGGAATCTCAAGCCAAAATTAGATTGCTTGAAAATGAGAATTTGGTTTTAAAACAAACTAATGCTGAACAGATGATCGCTATAAATACTTGCTCAAATTTATTAAAAGAAAATGGCGATCTAATATCCAAAATTCAACGATTGGAATCAACATTGGATAAATTTTCTAATGGGGAAAAATCGGTTAATATGCTGTTACAAAACCAAGTTTCTAGTGGAAATAAATCTGGTCTTGGCTTCGGGAAAAATGATGTTTCTAGAAAACAAAATTCAAATGATTTGAGCAATCCCACAAACTGCTTTGGAAATAATTGTTTTAATAATAATTTCAAAGGTTATTTGAATCAAAATTGTAATGAGAAATCGTTTTATAATAAACCATTTAAACATTCTTGGATCCCAAAAAATAAAACGGGCTTCGTCAAGTTCAAACAGGTTTGGGTTCCTGAGGGTACGAAAGCTAATTTTAATGGTTTGTTATATAAACAGATTTGGGTACCAAAAGATTTGAACAAAACTATGAGTGGTTTTACTACTTTCGTTAGACCACTCAATTCTCTTAACAGTTAGGTACCAAAGGAGGCTGAGGAACTGCATAGCTAAAGAAAAACTGGATTCAAACTGCTACATATCACAGAATCATTCACAGTTCCTTAGCCACATCTGATGAGTTAGAGATTCTGGTTTACATCGTGTGCAGGTATAATTTCTAATCTCATCTTTGTAAATATATTTTTTGTTGTTTATTTCCTCTTCTACCTCTTCTTCTTTTTTTTTTGTTTTACATTGCCATATTTTCTTTTCTTCTTGGGCTTTCTTAACTTCCATTTGCAGTATTCATGATCTTCTGGAAATGTAGTGTATTTGAATAAAAATCTGATGTCTTCCAGATCTTGAATTATAACTTTGTATATATCTGCAACTGTTGTGAAGTTTTTCTTCTGAATTCATAACAGTGTTGATGTATTCTCGTCATATCTTGAACACTGTTGTTTTGAATTCTAAATTTTGAAGATCTGAAAAGTTATGGAATTTCACACACCTATGTTGTTTGAGTTTGTTCTAATTCATTTTGGAAAGGATTGTAAATTTATACTCATTACAGCACTTTACTATTTATCAGTTGTGATAATTCCATTGATTTCAGATTGGCTTAGATATTCTTGAAACATTGCTTACATCTTGAAATTCTCTGTTATTCATGATCATCTGTTTTGGAGTTTTGTTTGTTTAAGATCATTTTAAATTTCTGATATTTTGAATCTCACACACCTCTCATATCTGCAATTATTAATCCTGCGTGATTGATTCATTGTATATCAAGAATTACATTTATTTCAAGTGATTTTGAATAAACTACTATTTTTGGATCATGAATTTTCTTTCCAACTTGATGTAAATATTCTTAAAAATTCTTTGTACTTGTCAGAGATACTTATGAAAAATTTCTTTGAAAACCCAGTCTTGAATTTCTCTGTTATTTCATGGTTATTTGATTTAAATATTTGTTTGTTTAAAATCATTTGAAATTATTGATTTATTAAATCTCACACATATCTTGGATCAATTTTTTTTTATAAATTGGTGTGATTGATTTATCAAATCCTGATATATTCATATTCTATCAAATGATTTAAAATAAACGGTATTTTTAATCTTGAATCATGAATCATCTTTTGTGATCTTTTGAAATAATCTGTGAAAACATCATTCTCTTGTCAAGTCTGATTAGAAACTGTCTTTGTAATGTCCTGATATTGATCTTGGAAATTTCCTTGTAACTGCATGCTTTGATAAATGTTTGTCTGCTGCTCTGATAAATGGAATCATCGTTCAATATGATTCTTGAAACTGCTTGTCTTTGGTCAAAACTACTTGCTGCTCTGATAAATGTGCCAAAATTTGTAATCTTGTCTACTTGGGCTTTGTGTTCAAAATTCTTTAGTCTGAGATTTCCATGATAAATCACCAGGTTGTGATTAAAATCCTCAATAATGGAGACTACAATTGGTATCAGAAGTGCTTAATTTTTTGTGTGTATATTTTCTTGTTTTATCCCTCTTGGTATGCATAGATCTTCATTTCCTCTAGTAATTGATTTTCAATTTTAAATTATTTATTTTTTATTCATTCAGAAATTGAAATCAATATCCAAATAGAACTGTATTTATATTTCATCAAAATTATTATTAGATTTTGGAATTGTGATGATTTGTGACTGCGTTTTATTTCACAAGAAGAGGAGATTTTATCTGGATTTTCATGATGGTTGAATATTTATTATAATATCTTTGAACTGGCAATAATTTCATGACCATTCTCATTATCTATCATCCGTCTACCATCCATTATGATTTTATATAAATATGGAGAGTTGATTTTTTTTTTAATAAACAATGAAAATATTTGTGATTGAATTGTGGTTATGTTATTATTCAGAATTAGTGAAAATTGAAAATTTTCAATGATCTCGGTACAGTTGGTCATATTTCATAATATAATTAATATAGAAATTTATTTCACAGTCCATTTCTGTACCTACCGCATTTCTATCATTCATACTGATTTTATATACTGAGGAGTTTTTCTATTTTGAAGCTGAAAATAAAAAATATAATTAATATATAGGAGTGTCTCTAACCTCATTTAAAAATCCAAGCTTTGGTTATGCATGGTTATGAGACATCTTATAATTTAAGCTGCGACTGATCTCATTTAAAAATCCAAGCTCTGGTTATGCGTGGTCAGTGTGCTCTTAAATAAAAAAAGGAAATAAAGTGGTAAAAATAGAAATAAGTTTGAAAATCTCCTGTGAGTATAAAAACTAGCCTGTCAATCCGTCTTCTAATCTGTGAAATATGTTGAAATCTTATGACGTATTATGATTTGTTGATTGATAGGTATTGGGATTTGAGATTATTCGATTTTCTCACTTAAGTTGAATTATTGATTATATTCCAAATCCATCACTGTTTTTGTGCTTTATTTTTATAAAAATCATTCGAAAATAATTGGAAATGAATTTTTTTAAAAATTCTCTCCATTTTATATAAAATTCATCGTATATTCGTCATTTTCTACAATGTGAAATATGCCACCTGTTCTTAGAATATTATGTTTTTTTTTGACTGATTGAAATTTATGATGACAGTTCTTCCTCTTAAACTGATATTGTATTTGTTAGTCATTTTTCATCTATATTCTGTATCCTTTTGATGATAACAAAAGGGGGAGAATGGGTTGAGATTTTGATTTATGAGTGAATAATTTATAAATATTTTATGACTGAATAAGTTATAAATATTTTTTTTCAAAATTTATGATTATTCATAACATTCATGCACAATTATAGGGGGAGTTGTCTGTTGTAGGGGGGCTGATAAATAGGGGGAGTTCAATTTTCACTGTCAAACACATTTATTGTATACAAAATCTTTTATTTGTTTGTCATCATCAAAAGGGGGAGATTGTTGTATATAACGTTGTTGTATTCACAATTATATGATTTTTGTTTGATGATAACAACCAAATTATAAATGTGTTTGAAATCGTACTGTTAAATATATACATCACTGACTGAAATATAGTATTTATATTTAAATGGAATACGACAATACAGACATTGATATATTCATATTGTATTCTATTTAAATTGAATATTCTATTTCAATAACACAACAGTACAAACCTTATAAACTCCACTATTTAAACACTCACAGAAAATTTGTACTAATAAATAACAGAATGAAATAGACGAGTTTGTTTGACAACAATAAGATATTATTTTATTTCAATCAAACTTGTGTATTACAAATTACAGTACAACTCCATTTCAGTACACAGCTCCCCACTATAACACTCACACTCGTATGTATATAAATATTTTGATTTCATACATTTCAATATATAATTTTATATACACTCATTTACATATTGACACACTGGCTTCTTCAGTCTTCTGTTATCACAGCTTACAAGTCAGTCTTCACTTCACAGTCAGTCCAGTCTTCATACCTGTCATATATAGAAACAAACACACAGTTCACTACAACAGGAATAGAACATAAATAATTTACAAAATTTATGCAAATATAAATTTTATTTTTAAAATTTTATTTGCCTCAGTTTTCTGGTGTGTTTTCTCATCATTTTTCATGACTTAATCTGATTCGTCTGTGCCTAGGCAGACAGTTTGTATATGTACAGGGACAGGAAAATTCCTGTATGGCTGCATATACACACGTGTATATATATACACATGTGCATTGCCACGCCAATACAGTGTGCAACTGAGGAGTAGCCACGTGGACCATCTCGACTCAGTGCACAATGCAAATCAGTTTGCAAAAGTTCAGCAAACATGTATGGTCAAGCCAACATAAAAAGCAATGCTATACAATGGTGCAACAAGCTCAGGTCAATGTACAAGTACATGCCACAAACAGGTTCAAGAATATTATCTAACTCAGCAAAAGCAAAGTGTCGACACAAGTTACAAAGCAGTATGGATCAGCAATATCAATGTTTCAGCAACACAAATGTGTACATAGTGAGTCATAGCAAAAGGGGACAGCTCAGTTTCATGGTTCAGCAAAATCAACATAAGTAAGTCAGGAAGTAGCAAACAAGGGCAATGGCATAAGCAAGCTCGATCATTGAAGCATATACATATCCAGATCAAAATGATGTGTTCATTCCCAGCATAAAACAGTTTCAAATCATTTGCAAGCATCAACACTGTGGTGTACACATGACCAGAATAGCATGGAGCATTTGCATGGTCAGGTTAAACATGTTTTAAATGAACAAAGGGGCTAACAAAATACACAAGACTGGAGCAAGGAAATGAAGTCAAACTCTGCAATACATGGTGATACAAGCAGTGCAAACTCATGAAGATGAAAATAGTTCAAGTGCTCATGTCTAAAAGTAGAGGTTCTCAATCATGATGATGGTTCAGCAAGGTGACACAAAACAGTCAGCATGAAGCTACATATGTGCAAGTAAATCACAAGAAACAAATCAGGGACAAAAGACAAAGAGGAATATATGATTTACTCAATCATAGATGGAAATATAAAGTAGATTGAAGATTGGATTCATTCATATATGGTTGGTGACTAGGCAGAATAAATCACTCAACATGCAAGTCAATCATTCTAAGCCGATTCAGTCAAAAAAACCAAAAGGGGAAAGCCAGCAAAAATGTTATTTTCAGTAATCAAATGTTTGACAATGTTTTTAAAGTGGTCCAGGAAAAGAAATACACTAGCAAGCATGTCCAACAAATATGGTTCAAGTGAAGTTTTTAGTCAAAAATTCTTTATAGTTAATCATGCAAAAGCTTTTTCTTTTGGACATTTGAACAAAAATCATGCAAGACATGTTTGATGGCATGAAATGTTTTCCAGCAATACATATATAGCAAGCCCAATAGTTTTCCAGAAATAACAATTCAATCCAGGAAAAAATGTTTTTGGCAAGGTTTATAAAGTTTCCACAAATTCATTCAAAGGAACAAAACCAGACATCACTTAATTTCCAGAAATGCAATTGTCAAAGACCAAAAATTCGAATTAATTCTTTCATGTTTTTGTTGATAAATCAATCATAGATTTTGAACTAGGAAGAAAATGTTTTTCCTGCAGTAAATTGGAAAGTTCATTATTTGGGTGTAAATTCATTTTGGGCAACTCGACTCAAATCAATTCAAGCCTTCCCAGTTTTGATTCAATCAGGAAATCCAAACAAGGTAAGAGGAATTTGTCTCATTCTTTCAAAAGGGCACGCATAGTTCAAATTTAAGCCGAAGATTCAAAGCAGGAAATCTCACAATATTTTCGGAAGCAAAAGAGGAAATCTTGTATTCAGAAATCAAATGAGGAAACCGCAATGAAATCAGTCAGGTCATTGAACGAAATCAGAGAGTTAAAGGATTTTCTAATCCTATTTTAACACCATTCACGTCATCGGAAAAATGGATCAAAAACCAAGCATCACAAAAATCGAAAAACTACAAATATTTTCAAGGGAAATTCGAAGAGATTAAACATAGAACTCACATCGTTTTTTTCTAGTGGTTCGATCAACACAACTCCAAAATCGAAGAAACAGATAGCCACAGAGAAGTCGAGCACCAGAAAAAATCATTCAATCAAGCATCGAAATCAATTTGGGGAAGATTGAGGAAACCCTAGTTTTAATTTCCAGTTCCCTACCGCCATTTTCACAGAGAAGAGATCGGGCAAATGCTAAATGGAGTGAGCCGGTCTACTTTGACTTGGCTAAGCCAAGATTAATAAAAAAGGGGGGAGTTTTTATTTAGACTAATTCAAAGGGGTTTTTGTTTTTTTCTTTTTGTTTTTAGTTTGTATTGTTTTAAATTCCTTTGTAAACCGTAAAACAAACAATCATCTGAACAGTTTTCTAGTGTCAGTATAAACTAGAGTGATTCAGTCAGTGTGTTGACTAACAGTTGAAAGAGTCTGTAAAATCTGGGTTACTGGTTGCTGGGTTGTAATTAGGGGAAATCTGATCGAGGGAATATCAATCAGTCTACGGTTTTGAGCATAGGGTTAGAATAGGAGCAGGGTTTGCGAGTGTACATGGTCTTGTATGCGGGATCTGTTCTATCACCTAGTAGAAACCTTAGAAATGCAGCAGTAGGCAGGTTTTTGCCGAAGCTGGGTATATCTGTGTGTGATTTATTTTCTGCATTTCTGTTTCTGCTATATGCTGTGATCAGTTTATTATTATATATCTCGTTAATTTTTTAATTCATTTAAAAACTGTGAAAAACCCTATTCACCCCCTCTAGGGTTATTCTAGATCCAACAAGTGGTATCAGAGAAGCTATTCTGTTTAACTCCAGAGTAATGGGGATTCCTAGTTGTCAGTTGATAGAGAGTCAGTCCAGTTCATCCCCAACTACTTTCAATGGAACAGATTTTTTAAACTGGAGATCCAAAATGGAATTTTATTTAAAATCTGTTAATATCAAATATTGGGATGTTGTTATCAATGGATTTGATAGTGTAGATACTACTTTCAATGCCCGTGCTATGAAAATTATACTTGATTATCTTAGTACTGATCAATTTAATCTTATCTGCCATTGTTTATCTGCACAGGAGATCTGGGATACTCTCAATACGAAGTATGGAAGATCTGACAACGGCAGCTCAAAACCCGAGAAAGTCAACTCAGATTCAGAACTCTGTTTAACAGGATTTACAAATGAAAATTCAGAAGGATCAAATGATGGAGAATCAACAGATGCTGAAGTTGAAAGTTTCTCATACGAAGATTTGGTTTATATGTGTATTGATTTAACTAAATCTGTTGATAAACTCAAATCTAAAAACAAATCTCTAAAATCTAGGAATACTGAGTTGACCAGCAAAATTGATGATTTGGAATCACAGCTTAAATATTTTAAAAATTCTTCAAATTCAGATTGCAAAAATTGTTTAAAATTGAAAACCAATCTTGTTCGTCTCAATAAAAATATTCAAAAGTTTGAAAAGGAAATTTTGATCTTAAAAGAAAACAAGATAGAGTTATCAAATTTGAACAATCTTCTACAAAAGGAATTTGAAGTTTTTAAGACTTATATAAGTTCTAAATTTGAGATTGCTGAAAATGAAAATTTGGTGAGAAGTGATTTGATTTTGAAAGAACTTGAAAATGAGATTGAAAAATCCAAGATTTTTGAGTCTGAAAAACAAAAACGATTTGAATTTGAAATCTCGGAATCTCAAGCCAAAATTAGATTGCTTGAAAATGAGAATTTGGTTTTAAAACAGACTAATGCTGAACAGATGATCGCTATAAATAATTGCTCAAATTTATTAAAAGAAAATGGCGATCTAATATCCAAAATTCAACGATTGGAATCAACATTGGATAAATTTTCTAATGGGGAAAAATCGGTTAATATGCTGTTACAAAACCAAGTTTCTAGTGGAAATAAATCTGGTCTTGGCTTCGGGAAAAATGATGTTTCTAGAAAACAAAATTCAAATGATTTGAACAATCCCACAAACTGCTTTGGAAATAATTGTTTTAATAATAATTTCAAAGGTTATTTGAATCAAAATTGTAATGAGAAATCGTTTTATAATAAACCATTTAAACATTCTTGGATCCCAAAAAATAAAACGGGCTTCGTCAAGTTCAAACAGGTTTGGGTACCTTAGGGTATGAAAGCTAATTCTAATGGTTTGTTGTATAAACAGATTTGGGTACCAAAAGATTTGAACAAAACTATGAGTGGTTTTACTACTTTCGTTAGACCACTCAATTCTCTTAACAGTTAGGTACCAAAGGAGGCTGAGGAACTGCACAGCTAAAGAAAAACTGGATTCAAACTGCTACATATCACAGAATCATTCACAGTTCCTTAGCCACATCTGATGAGTTAGAGATTCTGGTTTACATCGTGTGCAGGTATAATTTCTAATCTCATCTTTGTAAATATTTTTTTTGTTGTTTATTTCCTCTTCTACCTCTTCTTCTATTTTTTTTGTTTTACACTGCCATATTTTCTTTTCTTCTTGGGCTTTCTTAACTTCCATTTGCAGTATTCATGATCTTCTGGAAATGTAGTGTATTTGAATAAAAATCTGATGTCTTCCAGATCTTGAATTATAACTTTGTATATATCTGCAACTGTTGTGAAGTTTTTCTTCTGAATTCATAACAGTGTTGATGTATTCTCGTCGTATCTTGAACACTGTTGTTTTGAATTCTAAATTTTGAAGATCTGAAATGTTATGGAATTTCGCACACCTATGTTGTTTGAGTTTGTTCTAATTCATTTTGGAAAGGATTGTAAATTTATACTCATTACAGCACTTTACTATTTATTAGTTGTGATAATTCCATTGATTTCAGATTGGCTTAGATATTCTTGAAACATTGCTTACATCTTAAAATTCTCTGTTATTCATGATCATCTGTTTTGGAGTTTTGTTTGTTTAAGATCATTTGAAATTTCTGATATTTTGAATCTCACACACCTCTCATATCTGCAATTATTAATCCTGTGTGATTGATTCATTGTATCTCAAGAATTACATTTATTTCAAGTGATTTTGAATAAACTACTATTTTTGGATCATGAATTTTCTTTCCAACTTGATGTAAATATTCTGAAAAATTCTTTGTACTTGTCAGAGATACTTATGAAAAATTTCTTTGAAAACCCAATCTTGAATTTCTCTGTTATTTCATGGTTATTTGATTTAAATATTTGTTTGTTTAAAATCATTTGAAATTATTGATTTATTAAATCTCACACATATCTTGGATCAATTTTTTTTTTATAAATTGTTGTGATTGATTTATCAAATCCTGATATGTTCATATTCTATCAAATGATTTAAAATAAACGGTATTTTTAATCTTGAATCATGAATCATGAATCATCTTTTGTGATCTTTTGAAATAATCTGTGAAAACATCATTCTCTTGTCAAGTCTGATTAGAAACTGTCTTTGTAATGTCCTGATATTGATCTTGGAAATTTCCTTGTAACTGCATGCTTTGATAAATGTTTGTCTGCTGCTCTGATAAATGGAATCATCTTTCAATATGACTCTTGAAACTGCTTGTCTTTGGTCAAAACTACTTGCTGCTCTGATAAATGTGCCAAAATTTGTAATCTTGTCTACTTGGGCTTTGTGTTCAAAATTCTTTAGTCTGAGATTTCCATGATAAATCACCAGGTTGTGATTAAAATCCTCAATAATGGAGACTACAATTGGTATCAGAAGTGCTTAATTTTTTTGTGTATATTTTCTTGTTTTATCCCTCTTGGTATGCATAGATCTTCATTTCCTCTAGTAATTGATTTTCAATTTTAAATTATTTATTTTTTATTCATTCAGAAATTGAAATCAATATCCAAATAGAACTGTATTTATATTTCATCAAAATTATTATTAGATTTTGGAATTGTGATGATTTGTGACTGCGTTTTATTTCACAACAAGAGGAGATTTTATCTGGATTTTCATGATGGTTGAATATTTATTATAATATCTTTGAACTGGCAATAATTTCATGACCATTCTCATTATCTATCATCCGTCTACCATCCATTATGATTTTATATAAATATGGAGAGTTGATTTTTTTTAATAAACAATGAAAATATTTGTTATGGAATTGTGGTTATGTTATTATTCATAATTAGTGAAAATTGAAAATTTCCAATGATCTCGGTACAGTTGGTCATATTTCATAATATAATTAATATAGAAATTTATTTCACAGTCCATTTCTGTACCTACCGCATTTCTATCATTCATACTGATTTTATATACTGAGGAGTTTTTCTATTTTGAAGCTGAAAATAAAAAATATAATTAATATATAGGAGTGTCTCTAACCTCATTTAAAAATCCAAGCTCTGGTTATGCATGGTTATGAGACATCTTATAATTTAAGCTGTGACTGATCTCATTTAAAAATCCAAGCTCTGGTTATGCGTGGTCAGTGTGCTCTTAAATAAAAAAAAGGAAATAAAGTGGTAAAAATAGAAATAAGTTTGAAAATCTCCTCTGAGCATAAAAACCAGCCTGTCAATCCATCTTCTAATCTGTGAAATATGTTGAAATCTTATGACGTATTATGATTTGTTGATTGATAGGTATTGGGATTTGAGATTATTCGATTTTCTCACTTAAGTTGAATTATTGAATATAGTCCAAATCCATCACTGTTTTTGTGCTTTATTTTTATAAAAATCCTTCGAAAATAATTGGAAATGAATTGTTTTTAAAATTCTCTCCATTTTATATAAAATTCATCGTATATCCGTCATTTTCTACAATGTGAAATATGCCACCTGTTCTTAGAATATTATGATTTTTTTTGACTGATTGAAATTTATGATGACAGTTCTTCCTCTTAAACTGATATTGTATTTGTTAGTCATTTTTCATCTATATTCTGTATCCTTTTGATGATAACAAAAGGGGGAGAATGGGTTGAGATTTTGATTTATGAGTGAATAATTTATAAATATTCTATGAGTGAATAATTTATAAATATATTTTTTGAAAATTTATGATTATTCATAACATTCATGCACAGTTATATGGGGAGTTGTCTGTTGTAGGGGGAGCTGATAAATAGGGGAAGTTCAATTTTCACTGTCAAACACATTTATTGTATACAAAATCTTTTATTTGTTTGTCATCATCAAAAGGGGGAGATTGTTGTATATAACGTTGTTGTATACACAATTATATGATTTTTGTTTGATGATAACAACCAAATTATAAATGTGTTTGAAATCGTACTATTAAATATATACATCACTGACTGAAATATAGTATTTATATTTAAATGGAATACGACAATACAGACATTGATATATTCATATTGTATTCTATTTAAATTGAATATTCTATTTCAATAACACAACAGTACAAACCTTATAAACTCCACTATTTAAACACTCACAGAATATTTGTACTAATAAATAACAGAATGAAATAGACGAGTTTGTTTGACAACAATAAGATATTATTTTATTTCAATCAAACTTGTGTATTACAAATTACAGTACAACTCCATTTCAGTACACAGCTCCCCACTATAACACTCACACTCGTACGTATATAAATATTTTGATTTCATACATTTCAATATATAATTTTATATACACTCATTTACATATTGACACACTGGCTTCTTCAGTCTTCTGTCTTCACAGCTTACAAGTCAGTCTTCACTTCACAGTCAGTCCAGTCTTCATACCTGTCATATATAGAAACAAACACACAGTACACTGCAACAGGAATAAAACAGAAATAATTTACAAAATTTATGCAAATATAAATTTTATTTTTAAAATTTTATTTGCCTCAGTTTTCTGGTGTGTTTTCTCATCATTTTTCATGACTTAATCTGATTCGTCTGTGCCTAGGCAGACATTTTGTATATGTATAGGGACAGGAAAATTCCTGTATGGCTGCGTAAACACACGTGTATATATACACACATGTGCATTGCCACGCCAATACAGTGTGCAACTGAGGAGTAGCCACGTGGACCATCTCGACTCAGTGTACGATGCAAATCAGTTTGCAAAAGTTCAGCAAACATGTATGGTCAAGCCAACATAAAAAGCAATGCTATACAATGGTGCAACAAGCTCAGGTCAATGTACAAGTACATGCCACAAACAGGTTCAAGAATATTATCTAACTCAGCAAAAGCAAAGTGTCGACACAAGTTACAAAGCAGTATGGATCAGCAATATCAATGTTTCAGCAACACAAATGTGTACATAGTGAGTCATAGCAAAAGGGGACAGCTCAGTTTCATGGTTCAGCAAAATCAACATAAGCAAGTCAGCAAGTAGCAAACAAAGGCAATGGCATAAGCAAGCTCGATCATTGAAGCATATACATATCCAGATCAAAATGATGTGTTCATTCCCAGCATAAAACAGTTTCAAATCATTTGCAAGCATCAACACTATGGTGTACACATGACCAGAACAGCATGGAGCATTTGCATGGTCAGGTTAAACATGTTTTAAATGAACAAAGGGGCTAACAAAATACACAAGACTGGAGCAAGGAAATGAAGTCAAACTCTGCAATACATGGTGATACAAGCAGTGCAAACTCATGAAGATGAAAATAGTTCAAGTGCTCATGTCTAAAAGTAGAGGTTCTCAATCATGATGATGGTTCAGCAAGGTGACACAAAACAGTCAGCATGAAGCTACATATGTGCAAGTAAATCACAAGAAACAAATCAGGGACAAAAGACAAAGAGGAATATATGATTTACTCAATCATAGATGGAAATATAAAGTAGATTGAAGATTGGGTTCATTCATATATGGTTGGTGACTAGGCAGAATAAATCACTCAACATGCAAGTCAATCATTCTAAGCCGATTCAGTCAAAAAAACCAAAAGGGAAAAGCCAGCAGAAATGTTATTTTCAGTAATCAAATGTTTGACAATGTTTTTAAAGTGGTCCAGGAAAAGAAATACACTAGCAAGCATGTCCAACAAATATGGTTCAAGTGAAGTTTTTAGTCAAAAAATCTTTATAGTTAATCATGCAAAAGTTTTTTCTTTTGGACATTTGAACAGAAATCATGCAAGACATGTTTAATGGCATGAAATGTTTTCCAGCAATACATATATAGCAAGCCCAATAGTTTTCCAGAAATAACAATTCAATCCAGGAAAAAATGTTTTTGGCAAGGTTTATAAAGTTTCCACAAATTCATTCAAAGGAACAAAACCAGACATCACTTAATTTCCAGAAATGCGATTGTCAAAGACCAAAAATTCGAATTAATTCTTTCATGTTTTTGTTGATAAATCAATCATAGATTTTGAACTAGGAAGAAAATGTTTTTCCTGCAGTAAATTGGAAAGTTCATTATTTGGGTGTAAATTCATTTTGGGCAACTCGACTCAATTCAATTCAAGCCTTCCCAGTTTTGATTCAATCAGGAAATCCAAACAAGGTAAGAGGAATTTGTCTCATTCTTTCAAAAGGGCACGCATAGTTCAAATTTAAGCCGAAGATTCAAAGCAGGAAATCTCACAATATTTTCGGAAGCAAAAGAGGAAATCTTGTATTCAGAAATCAAATGAGGAAACCGCAATGAAATCAGTCAGGTCATTAAACGAAATCAGAGAGTTAAAGGATTTTCTAATCCTATTTTAACACCATTCACATCATCGGCAAAATGGATCAAAAACCAAGCATCACAAAAATCGAAAAACTACAAATATTTTCAAGAGAAATTCGAAGAGATTAAACAGAGAACTCACATCGTTTTTTTCCAATGGTTCGATCAACACAACTCCAAAATCGAAGAAACAAATAGCCACAGAGAAGTCGAGCACCAGAAAAAATCATTCAATCAAGCATCGAAATCGATTTGGGGAAGATTGAGGAAACCCTAGTTTTAATTTCTAGTTCCCTACCGCCATTTTCACAGAGAAGAGATCGGGCAAATGCTAAATGGAGTGGGCCGGTCTACTTTGACTTGGCTAAGCCAAGATTAATAAAAAAGGGGGGAGTTTTTATTTAGACTAATTCCAAGGGGTTTTTGTTTTTTTTTCTTTTTGTTTTTAGTTTGTATTGTTTTAAATTCCTTTGTAAACCGTAAAACAAACAATCATCTGAACAGTTTTCTAGTGTCACTATAAACTAGAGTGATTCAGTCAGTGTGTTGACTAACAGTTGAAAGAGTCTGTAAAATCTGGGTTACTGTTTACTGGGTTGTAATCAGGGGAAATCTGATCGAGGGAATATCAATCAGTCTACGGTTTTGAGCATAGGGTTAGAATAGGAGCAGGGTTTGCGAGTGTACATGGTCTTGTATGCGGGATCTGTTCTATCACCTAGTAGAAACCTTAGAAATGCAGCAGTAGGCAGGTTTTTGCCGAAGCTGGGTATATCTGTGTGTGATTTATTTTCTGCATTTCTGTTTCTGCTATATTCTGTGATCAGTTTATTATTATATATCTCGTTAAATTTTTAATTCAGTTAAAAACTGTGAAAAACCCTATTCACCCCCCTCTAGGGTTATTCTAGATCCAACAAGTGGTATCAGAGAAGCTTTTCTGTTTAACTCTTGAGTAATGGGGATTCCTAGTTGTCAGTTGATAGAGAGTCGGTCCAGTTCATCCCCAACTATTTTCAATGGAACAGATTTTTTAAACTGGAGATCCAAAATGGAATTTTATTTAAAATCTGTTAATATCAAATATTGGGATGTTGTTATCAATGGATTTGATAGTGTAGATATTACTTTCAATGCCCGTGCTATGAAAATTATACTTGATTATCTTAGTATTGACCAATTTAATCTTATCTGCCATTGTTTATCTGCACAGGAGATCTGGGATACTCTCAATACGAAGTATGGAAGATCTAACAACGGCAGCTCAAAACCCAAGAAAGTCAACTCAGATTCAGAACTCTGTTTAACAGGATTTACAAATGAAAATTCAGAAGGATCAAATGATGGAGAATCAACAGATGCTGAAGTTGAAAGTTTCTCATACGAAGATTTGGTTTATATGTGTATTGATTTAACTAAATCTGTTGATAAACTCAAATCTAAAAACAAATCTCTAAAATCTAGGAATACTGAGTTGACCAGCAAAATTGATGATTTGGAATCACAGCTTAAATATTTTAAAAATTCTTCAAATTCAGATTGCAAAAATTGTTTAAAATTGAAAACCAATCTTGTTCATCTCAATAAAAATATTCAAAAGTTTGAAAAGGAAAATTTGATCTTAAAAGAAAACAAGATTGAGTTATCAAATTTGAACAATCTTCTACAAAAGGAATTTGAAGTTTTTAAGACTTATATAAGTTCTAAATTTGAGATTGCTAAAAATGAAAATTTGGTGAGAAGTGATTTGATTTTGAAAGAACTTGAAAATGAGATTGAAAAATCCAAGATTTTTGAGTCTGAAAAACAAAAACGATTTGAATTTGAAATCTCAGAATCTCAAGCCAAAATTAGATTGCTCGAAAATGAGAATTTGGTTTTAAAACAGACTAATGCTGAACAGATGATCGTTATAAATAATTGCTCAAATTTATTAAAAGAAAATGGCGATCTAAAATCCAAAATTCAACGATTGGAATCAACATTGGATAAATTTTCTAATGGGGAAAAATCGTTGAATATGCTGTTACAAAACCAAGTTTCTAGTGGAAATAAATCTGGTCTTGGCTTCGGGAAAAATGATGTTTCTAGAAAACAAAATTCAAATGATTTGAACAATCCCACAAACTGCTTTGGAAATAATTGTTTTAATAATAATTTCAAAGGTTATTTGAATCAAAATTGTAATGAGAAATCGTTTTATAATAAACCATTTAAACATTCGTAGATCCCAAAAAATAAAACGGGCTTCGTCAAGTTCAAACAGGTTTGGGTTCCTTTTGGTACGAAAGCTAATTCTAATGGTTTGTTATATAAACAGATTTGGGTACCAAAAGATTTGAACAAAACTATGAGTGGTTTTACTACTTTTGTTAGACCACTCAATTCTCTTAACAGTTAGGTACCAAAGGATGCTGAGGAACTGCATAGCTAAAGAAAAACTGGATTCAAACTGCTACATATCATAGAATCTTTCACAGTTCCTTAGCCACATCTGATGAGTTAGAGATTCTGGTTTACATCGTGTGCAGGTATAATTTCTAATCTCATCTTTGTAAATATTTTTTTTGTTGTTTATTTCCTCTTCTACCTCTTCTTCTATTTTTTTTGTTTTACACTGCCATATTTTCTTTTCTTCTTGGGCTTTCTTAACTTCCATTTGCAGTATTCACGATTTTTTGGAAATGTAGTGTATTTGAATAAAAATCTGATGTCTTCCAGATCTTGAATTATAACTTTGTATATATCTGCAACTGTTGTGAAGTTTTTCTTCTGAATTCATAACAGTGTTGATGTATTCTCGTCGTATCTTGAACACTGTTGTTTGGAATTCTAAATTTTGAAGATCTAAAAAGTTATGGAATTTCACACACCTATGTTGTTTGAGTTTATTCTAATTCATTTTGGAAAGGATTGTAAATTTATACTCATTACAGCACTTTACTATTTATCAGTTGTGATAATTCCATTGATTTCAGATTGGCTTAGATATTCTTGAAACATTGCTTACATCTTGAAATTCTCTGTTATTCATGATCATCTGTTTTGGAGTTTTGTTTGTTTAAGACCATTTTAAATTTCTGATATTTTGAATCTCACACACCTCTCATATCTGCAATTATTAATCCTGTGTGATTGATTCATTGTATCTCAAGAATTACATTTATTTCAAGTGATTTTGAATAAACTACTATTTTTGGATCATGAATTTTCTTTCCAACTTGATGTAAATATTCTGAAAAATTCTTTGTACTTGTCAGAGATACTTATGAAAAATTTCTTTGAAAACCCAGTCTTGAATTTCTCTGTTATATCATGGTTATTTGATTTAAATATTTGTTTGTTTAAAATCATTTGAAATTATTGATTTATTAAATCTCACACATATCTTGGATCAATTTTTTTTTATAAATTGGTGTGATTGATTTATCAAATCCTGATATATTCATATTCTATCAAATGATTTAAAATAAACGGCATTTTTAATCTTGAATCATGAATCATCTTTTGTGATCTTTTGAAATAATCTGTGAAAACATCATTCTCTTGTCTAGTCTGATTAGAAACTGTCTTTGTAATGTCCTGATATTGATCTTGGAAATTTCCTTGTAACTGCATGCTTTGATAAATGTTTGTCTGCTGCTCTGATAAATGGAATCATCTTTCAATATGATTCTTGAAACTGCTTGTCTTTGGTCAAAACTACTTGTTGCTCTGATAAATGTGCCAAAATTTGTAATCTTGTCTACTTGGGCTTTGTGTTCAAAATTCTTTAGTCTGAGATTTCCATGATAAATCACCAGGGTGTGATTAAAATCCTCAATAATGGAGACTACAATTGGTATCAGAAGTGCATAATTTTTTTTGTGTATATTTATTGGTTTTATCCCTCTTGGTATCCATAGATCTTCATTTCCTCTAGTAATTGATTTTCAATTTTAAATTATTTATTTTTTATTCATTCAGAAATTGAAATCAATATCCAAATAGAACTGTATTTATATTTCATCAAAATTATTATTAGATTTTGGAATTGTGATGATTTGTGACTGCGTTTTATTTCACAACAAGAGGAGATTTTATCTGGATTTTCATGATGGTTGAATATTTATTATAATATCTTTGAACTAGCAATAATTTCATCACCATTCTCATTATCTATCATCCGTCTACCATCCATTATGATTTTATATAAATATGGAGAGTCGATTTTTTTTTTAATAAACAATGAAAATATTTGTGATGGAATTGTGGTTATGTTGTTATTCAGAATTAGTGAAAATTGAAAATTTTCAGTGATCTCGGTACAGTTGGTCATATTTCATAATATAATTAATATAGAAATTTATTTCACCGTCCATTTCTGTTCCTATCGCATTTCTATCATTCATACTGATTTTATATACTGAGGAGTTTTTCTATTTTGAAGCTGAAAATAAAAAATATAATTAATATATAGGAGTGTCTCTAACCTCATTTAAAAATCCAAGCTCTGGTTATGCATGGTTATGAGACATCTTATAATTTAAGCTGCGACTGATCTCATTTAAAAATCCAAGCTCTGGTTATGCGTGGTCAGTGTGCTCTTAAATTAAAAAAAGGAAATAAAGTGGTAAAAATAGAAATAAGTTTGAAAATCTCCTCTGAGTATAAAAACCAGCCTGTCAATCCATCTTCTAATCTGTGAAATATGTTGAAATCTTATGGCGTATTATGATTTGTTGATTGATAGGTATTGGGATTTGAGATTATTCGATTTTCTCACTTAAGTTGAATTATTGATTATAGTCCAAATCCATCACTGTTTTTGTGCTTTATTTTTATAAAAATCCTTCGAAAATAATTGGAAATGAATTGTTTTTAAAATTCTCTCCATTTTATATAAAATTCATCGTATATCCGTCATTTTCTACAATGTGAAATATGCCACCTGTTCTTAGAATATTATGATTTTTTTTGACTGATTGAAATTTATGATGACAGTTCTTCCTCTTAAACTGATATTGTATTTGTTAGTCATTTTTCATCTATATTCTGTATCCTTTTGATGATAACAAAAGGGGGAGAATGGGTTGAGATTTTGATTTATGAGTGAATAATTTATAAATATTTTATGAGTGAATAATTTATAAATATTTTTTTTGAAAATTTATGATTATTCGTAACATTCATGCACAGTTATAGGGGGAGTTGTTTGTTGTAGGGGGAGCTGATAAATAGGGGGAGTTCAATTTTCACTGTCAAACACATTTATTGTATACAAAATCTTTTATTTGTTTGTCATCATCAAAAGGGGGAGATTGTTGTATATAACGTTGTTGTATACACAATTATATGATTTTTGTTTGATGATAACAACCAAATTATAAATGTTTTTGAAATCGTACTGTTAAATATATTCATCACTGACTGAAATATAGTATTTATATTTAAATGGAATACGGCAATACAGACATTGATATATTCATACTGTATTCTATTTAAATTGAATATTCTATTTCAATAACACAACAGTACAAACCTTATAAACTCCACTATTTAAACACTCACAGAATATTTGTACTAATAAATAACAGAATGAAATAGACGAGTTTGTTTGACAACAATAAGATATTATTTTATTTCAATCAAACTTGTGTATTACAAATTACAGTTCAACTCCATTTCAGTACACAGCTCCCCACTATAACACTCACACTCATATGTATATAAATATTTTGATTTCATACATTTCAATATATAATTTTATATTCACTCATTTACATATTGACACACTGGCTTCTTCAGTCTTCTGTCTTCACATCTTACAAGTCAGTCTTCACTTCACAGTCAGTCCAGTCTTCATACCTGTCATATATAGAAACAAACACACAGTACACTGCAGCAGGAATAGAACAGAAATAATTTACAAAATTTATGCAAATATAAATTTTATTTTTAAAATTTTATTTGCCTCAGTTTTCTGGTGTGTTTTCTCATCATTTTTCATGACTTAATCTGATTCGTCTGTGCCTAGGCAGACAGTTTGTATATGTATAGGGATAGGAAAATTCCTGTATGGCTGCATATACACACGTGTATATATATACACATGTGCATTGCCATGCCAATACAGTGTGCAACTGAGGGGTAGCCACGTGGACCATCTCGACTCAGTGCACAATGCAAATCAGTTTGCAAAAGTTCAGCAAACATGTATGATCAAGCCAACATAAAATACAATGCTATACAATGGTGCAACAAGCTCAGGTCAATGTACAAGTATATGCCACAAACATGTTCAAGAATATGATCTAACTCAGCAAAGTGTCGACACAAGTTACAAAGCAGTATGGATCAGCAATATCAATGTTTCAGCAACACAAATGTGTACATAGTGAGTCATAGCAAAAGGGGACAGCTCAGTTTCATGGTTCAGCGAAATCAACATAAGCAAGTCAGCAAGTAGCAAACAAGGGAAATGGCATAAGCAAGCTCGATCATTGAAGCATATACATATCCAGATCAAAATGATGTGTTCATTCCCAGCATAAAACAGTTTCAAATCATTTGCAAGCATCAACACTATGGTGTACACATGACCAGAACAGCATGGAGCATTTGCATGGTCAGGTTAAACATGTTTTAAATGAACAAAGGGGCTAACAAAATACACAAGACTGGAGCAAGGAAATGAAGTCAAACTCTGCAATACATGGTGATACAAGCAGTGCAAATTCAAGAAGATGAAAATAGTTCAAGTGCTCATGTCTAAAAGTAGAGGTTCTCAATCATTGTTCGCAAAACGGATTTTCTATTGAATTAGAAAACCGTCGCGAATGTTGAAATAACCGCAAGTGCACGGCGTACTATTGTAATACGTAGTGAGTGCGAGTCGATCCACAGGAAAAGAAGTAATTTCAATTTTATTCAATCGAATTAAAGCAAATTTTGAATTGTTCTAACTAGTAAAAACTAGAAACTAAGTTAAGAGCTAAATATGAAATTAGAGAGTAATTTAGAGGTAAATCCACTCTCACATTTATGAAAGTTGTCAAGCATACAATGTATGATCTCAATAAGTGATATAAATGCAACATTTACACCACTTATGATTCTCATGAAAATGAAACTAAAGCAAAACTATTCTAAGTATGGTCTATGAACTATTGGCTAGAACTATAGACCATCAAATTTTGTTCATACTTTCATTTCAAAATCAATAATCATTTAGCAAATATTGATGTAACTTGTGTTTATATTGAATAAGCATAGATCATTTACAAATGCAACATGACCTATCAAACCCATATGTATAAACTCACATCAATATTCACTAACATGAAGCACATATTAAAGATCACAGATCATACACATGTTGAACTTACACAAAGTTAGAGAGCATCATTACCCCTAAATCAAGGGATTAGCCACTCATATGTGTTGTAATATCAACACATGCAAGTTTCAACATTAGAAAATTAAGCAAAATGAAAGAAAAACTAAGTAAAACAAGAAGAGAACTAAACTAAGAACATAAAGTAAATCTAAGCTATGAGCATGAAAGTAAATCTAACCTATGAACATGTATGTAAAGAGCATAGAAATTAAATTACATTAAAGCAAAGAAGTTACATAAAGAAAATGGCTAAGTAGCCATTAAAATAAAAGAGAGCTATGAACTAAACTAAACTACTAAATGATAAAAGAGAAGATCCAAGAAAGGGATGGATAAATGAACATGAAGGGGGTATATATACAAGATCACAAACCCTAAAACCCTAATCACTCATAATGGGAAATCCCCAAAATGGCCCTTCATGAAGCTTCTAATCCTCTCTTAGCCATTATGAGTCATGTAGGATGCATGGGGCCTTTTGTCTCATTCAATTAGTCTTTAATAAGAAGCTTAAGAGAAAGAGGTTAATTTGAGAGGTGGGGTCCTCCATGATCATGTATGAGAATTATTTCCTCTTCATTCCTTTGTATACATGCATTTGTGCTCCAAATCTTCATGTGCATGCATTATTTGTGCTCCAAAATTCCTATTAGAGAAATTAACAAAGAACAAGTAAATGCAATCACAAAATAAAACATGCATAAGTGATCAATTTTTCCCAAAATGAGTGATGATTTTGAAAATATTTAAAATATGGTTTGATCGTATAAAACACCCAAAAATGTTCATTTATTTATTTAACAAGAATAAATATGTGAATATAAACGTGCAATTTTACGTGCACATCAATCATGATGATGGTTCAGCAAGGTGACACAAAACAGTCAGCATGAAGCTACATATGTGCAAGTAAATCACAAGAAACAAATCAGGGACAAAAGACAAAGAGGAATATATGATTTACTCAATCATAGATGGAAATATAAAGCAGATTGAAGATTGGGTTCATTCATATATGGTTGGTGACTAGGCAGAATAAATCACTCAACATGCAAGTCAATCATTCTAAGCCGATTCTGTCAAAAAAACCAAAAGGGGAAAGCCAACAGAAATGTTATTTTCAGTAATCAAATGTTTGACAATGTTTTTAAAGTGGTACAGGCAAAGAAATACACTAGCAAGCATGTCCAACAAATATGGTTCAAGTGAAGTTTTTAGTCAAAAAATCTTTATAGTTAATCATGCAAAAGTTTTTTCTTTTGGACATTTGAACAGAAATCATGCAAGACATGTTTAATGGCATGAAATGTTTTCTAGCAATACATATATAGCAAGCCCAATAGTTTTCCAGAAATAACAATTCAATCCAGGAAAAAATGTTTTTGGCAAGGTTTATAAAGTTTCCACAAATTCATTCAAAGGAACAAAACCAGACATCACTTAATTTCCAGAAATGCAATTGTCAAAGACCAAAAATTCGAATTAATTCTTTCCTGTTTTTGTTGATAAATCAATCATAGATTTTGAATTAGGAAGAAAATGTATTTCCTGTAGTAAATTGGAAAGTTCATCATTTGGGTGTAAATTCATTTTGGGCAACTCGACTCAAATCAATTCAAGCCTTCCCAGTTTTGATTCAATCAGGAAATCCAAACAAGGTAAGAGGAATTTGTCTCATTCTTTCAAAAGGGCACGCATAGTTCAAATTTAAGCCGAAGATTCAAAGCAGGAAATCTCAAAATATTTTCGGAAGCAAAAGAGGAAATCTTGTATTCAGAAATCAAATGAGGAAACCGCAATGAAATCAGTCAGGTCATTAAACGAAATCAGAGAGTTAAAGGATTTTATAATCCTATTTTAACACCATTCACATCATCGGCAAAATGGATCAAAAACCAAGCATCACAAAAATCGACAAACCACAAATATTTTCAAGAGAAATTTGAAGAGATTAAACAGAGAACTCACATCGTTATTTTTCCAGTGTTTCGATCAACACAACTCCAAAATCGAAGAACCAGATAGCCACAGAGAAGTCGAGCACCAGAAAAAATCATTCAATCAAGCATCGAAATCGATTTGGGGAAGATTGAGGAAACCCTAGTTTTAATTTCCAGTTTCCTACCGCCATTTTCAAAGAGAAGAGATCGGGCAAATACTAAATGGAGTGGGCCGGTCTACTTTGACTTGGCTAAGCCAAGATTAATAAAAAAGGGGGGAGTTTTTATTTAGACTAATTCAAAGGGGTTTTTGTTTTTTTCTTTTTGTTTTTAGTTTGTATTGTTTTAAATTCCTTTGTAAACCGTAAAACAAACAATCATCTGAACAGTTTTCTAGTATCAGTATAAACTAGAGTGATTCAGTCAGTGTGTTGACTGACAGTTGACAGAGTCTGTAAAATCTGGGTTACTGGTTACTCGGTTGTAATCAGGGGAAATCTGATCGAGGGAATATCAATCAGTCTACGGTTTTGAGCATAGGGTTAGAATAGGAGCAGGGTTTGCGAGTGTACATGGTCTTGTATGCGGGATCTGTTCTATCACCTAGTAGAAACCTTAGAAATGCAGCAGTAGGCAGGTTTTTTCCGAAGCTGGGTATATCTGTGTGTGATTTATTTTCTGCATTTCTGTTTCTGCTATATTCTGTGATCAGTTTATTATTATATATCTCGTTAAATTTTTAATTCAGTTAAAAACTGTGAAAAACCCTATTCACCCCCCCCCCCCTCTAGGGTTATTCTAGATCCAACAAAAACATCCATACCATTCACACCAACCAATTATACACACAAGTCAATCCACGGAGATCATATTTATTTATAATCACTTCATTTATTTCTTTAATTATACATTCGGATTTATTGAATTTGGATTGAATATCCAATATATATTTATTTCATATTAGTTTTAAACAAATTGATTCAGGTTCAGGTTCATATCCATGAGATCGAGTACACCATCCAAACATATCACACACATCAACATTAACAAATCCAAATAATTTGCCCATATTATAATAATTTGAAAAATCATTACTTTTATTCTTTTATAAAAAAATTCAAAAATAAATTTTTATATCAAATCACAAATACGCGCCCTCGTTTATATACAAAAACGCAATCTAGGGTATTACTAACCCCATCTCTATTGAGTCAGACCACAGAGCCAAGGTGATCTCTAAACCAATAGCTCTGATACCACTGTAGCGACCCAGGGATTTTCGACCCTGAAAATCGACATAAAATCACCATGTCGACTATTCAAGCATCGAAAACACTGGATTGTCAATAGAAAGAATTTAGAGGGTGAGAATAGAAAGAAAGAATATTAGAATAGGAGAAAGAAGAAGAACATATCAGAATCTCACAGCGGAACGAATAAAATATAATATCAAAATCTTTATACACATACCAATCATCAGAGTACAACATATATCTAACACAACGGAATAATAACTATAAATAACTAGCGGTGAAGCCTCCTGCTTCTAGCTCTTGAAACTCCAAGTGAAACCTAACCTGGAACACACTCGGTCTGACCCGAGCACATTTGAAGCAAAGCAAAATACACCGGGTCAGTCTGGAATACTATCAGTGATAATTTCATAGAACACACACTTGTTTAACTTTGGAAAATCCTTTATGAAACCAAAAGGGTAATAGTAAGACCAGTTCACACATAAACACGGACGGTTTTTACCTTACTATAACCCAAAACAGTTTTGAAATCATAGCTTGCTC
This sequence comes from Allium sativum, assembly GCA_030737875.1. Taxonomy (NCBI): domain Eukaryota; kingdom Viridiplantae; phylum Streptophyta; class Magnoliopsida; order Asparagales; family Amaryllidaceae; genus Allium; species Allium sativum. The sequence goes on along the minus strand of CM060920.1, from coordinate 274,655,012 downwards.
TGATATTATCATAATGTCTAAATACAAATAATAATAATCTACAGGAATGCTTGCATCTCACGCTCCCCATATATAGTATACAATCGAAAAACCGCGGGCGCTTATTGGATATTGGATTCCAACTTGACAAGGTATGGGACCACCTTCCGAATGTGTATCTCTAGAGGTGAATACACTGGGTTCAACAAGAACGTCTTGCAACCTGGCCCTCACATGACCGACCACTCATTTCTCTTGAGTGTATCGAATGTATATCACCGACGGTTGGTATCAGCAACCGCCTCCCAAAAAGGGACACCATCGAATATAAATTAAAGAAGCAAATGGAATTTCTCTAGATAGGTGATCATACACCCTAATGGGAGCGACCCACATAGCCATACTGCCTGCCCGATTTTTTGTCATTTCCCGATTGATGAGGCTTGAGGCTAGAACTTAACTTTTAAACATCTGGTCATCATTCACTTTGAATGCCACATCCTCAGATCCGCCAGATCACACTAATTGACATCCACAAAAATACTCTAGTTTATTTGGCTAGAGAATAACCATTTCTCCACCATCAACTATGGTACGTTTGGAGAAATCAACGCATGTAATTCCATAGGAAATACTCTGTTAGACATCCGTCCATACAAGTCATCCACGAACAGGATGAATCGAAGGCACTCTCCTACTGCATCTCATATAGGAATCACCCCATGGATCAGTAGCAAGCAGTCCTTGCAATCCGTAGATTTTAACCACGACAGAATCAAAAATCAAAATAACTCTGGTTGCAAGCCAGAGGAATTTGACGAGTAGTCCTTCTACTTATGAAGATCCACGGTCTTCACTTGCTCCATCTTCCATTGACTTCTTTACGTATTTGTTGGTCGGAATGGTTTTCGAATGTAATTCGATCCCGGTCTTTCCGTACCAACAATCGTATTGGTCAGGTTTGATAGTCGGTGATTTAACTATCAAATAACAATAGTGTGAATACATGAGCTTTTGCTAATTCAGTTTTTGTCATAACTTGACCTCTTTAACTCAACTAGACTAACTTGACAACTACTACTGATTAACTAATATTTGACTTGATTACTCCTATTGATTAACTAATATTCGACTTGATTATTCCTATCGATTAACTTATATTCGACTTAACTCCATTCGCTTAACTCTAGATCGCAACAATCACAATGGTTACACCTGATTCCCTCAGGAAACATCCGACCGCCATATGCTATCTACAGCCCTACGAATTATGCTAGCAGTCGTACGCAATGGCAACTCTTCCTGAATAACTATATTTGACTAACTCTATTTCAAATACTATATTCGATCAACTCTAATTGAATAACGAATGTTCAATAAAATTTGAAATCAATATTCTTATTTCTTTGAAACTAATATTGCAATATTATTTATTTCCCAAAACCTTGCATTAGAGTTTGATATTCTTCGTATAGGGTAAAACCAATTCTCAACATCTTCCCTCGTTCCAAACTAATACCATTCCTCGATAATAGTGAAGCCAATCAAGCTAGGGTATTTTAGTTATCTCTCAGACCTTGATCGACGACGTTCTTAACTCAGAATAATAATAGTTTGTCACTTAAACACCAATACTAAAATCTCGTTTACTACTTTGATTTTTAAATCTGGTTTTGTAAACCATTCCTTACTTTTAAAACCTTTGTTCGAATATCTCATCACTTAATTCCTTTAAAGTATCGTTCCAGTTCGAATTCGCCCTACTTAATTTGAAACATTAAGCAAAAATCTTATTTAAGTCATTACACTCACTTACCAATTTCATTTATCATGTTTGTTGAACACTGGGTCATAAATCACTTAAAATCTCTTAGTCGAACTTATCGCCACCTAATTATTTCTTACTTGGCTTCAAATTGAAATCATTACTTTAAATCATTTTTAAATAAAAGAATAATTAGCTTTAACACTAACTATATTAAAATATAGTTAACTTTGACCTTAATCAAAAATAGGATTATTATCATTTTCTACAAGGTTATTCAATAATAATTAAGGCTATTAACAATTGCCAATTCAATAATTTCTTATATTATAGTTAATCGAAGATTAACTAATATTTAACACTATCCGCTAAACCTTAATGAATATTTAAATCAATATTTATTCCTTTGTCCATTTTGCTCGAAAACAGTGGATTTTACCAACCGTACATATAAGTTAACTATTAACTAATTACGTTTATCATTTCCCCTTTTAATTTAATCAAATAACTTAAGTGATTTAAAATTACTATTTGATTGTACAAAGATACCGTTATTCTTCTTTACCACTCCACAAGTGATTTCTTTGCCTTTCTACCTCTCAAATCCTATATAAACCACTTTTATAATTTCTTATATAAACTTGATTTAAAACATATATTTGTAAATTTCAAAATCTAAATATTTACACAAAATAATTGAAGAACTTTAATTCAGTTATAAAAGAATTTATAATTTCAACTACGTCAATTCACCGAATGATCAACTGACGTCAGAAACAACACATTTTAGGCCATTCACTGCCAATTACCCAATCAACACTGTCGGTTGATTTTAAACACAATACAGGTGAATATTTATTCAACCATCAACATACAGACAGGTTTTGGTGTCAGTCGGGGTGAACAACTCATATATATGCACAACAAACAAAAATACAGTTTATTTGAGGAATCCGGTCGGATCCCTCCAACCTGTCCTTCTCTGCATCACAAATATCAGTTGATAAAAATATACGAATTAAATAAATAACGGAATATAAATAACTGCAACCAATCAAACTATATAACCAATTTGCATCCATCGCATCCAATCAACCAATTTATACTGTAAACTGTAGATTATATTTTTCTATGGATTTACCACATCACAGGACTCCAGAAGGTGTGAGAATTAACTCACCAGTTCATTTCTGTTGACAGTGGATGCGTTTTTCCATTTAATCTGGAATAGACGTTCAAAATTAGCTGAATTTTTAACTGCGTCAGATTGGAGCCTAGTCAGTGCCATCGTCTAGGTCTCGTCCCAGCGATCCCAACGGATCCAGTTTCGTCAGATTCCGTTTATGTATGAACGAGTTATGCTAATTATAAGTTTTATAAATTAAACGATTATTAACACAAACTAAAATATTAATTAATTTAATATTTAACTAACTAATGATTAACCCATGATTACCTTAATTACCGTTATGCCACATCAGATGAAATTCACGCGTCTTCCTGTTTGGTTTGCTTTCAAACCCGATGCCTCTATCTCTCCTTTCTCACGAACGGAAAGCCCAAACACCATCGTCCAAATCAACTCCAACGCCGCCGTCGATCGATTGGAAGCCACCTCGACCTGGCCAAGACAACCGCCGTTACCCCAGCTGCCAGTACCCCAAACGCCGGCTTCCCTAGCTGCCTCCGTCGCCTCAATTTTCGAATAACCCCAATTCAGCTCAGACCCCAAATTACGATGCCTCCGACCATGGCAGAGGGCCGCGCCACCACCAATCTCCCCGCCTACCTTCCCTCCTTCGTCAACCTTCGGCCACCTCCTCCAGATCGACCCCCAGCGCCGTGAAATCAACTAAAACCGTCAGCTACTTTGATAAGTAAACCTACAACAATACATCTTTGTTCATCTCCCTGCCAGACCACCACACACCACCAGAGAACCCGAGACCACAGCCAAACGAAAGCCTGATCTCACCTCTACAAAACCCCCAAGGTCCCGTCTCCTCAAATCAACCCAGTCTCCTCAATTTTGAAGAAAAACGAAAATCATTTTCTATCGTTCTTCACGATTTCCTGCCACCTCCGACCACCATAGGTCCCCAACTTTTTACAGTAGGTAGCTATCATCCTGATCTACCGCTTTCGCTTTGGAACCCCGCATAATTCATCAAAGAATGGAAGAAATAAATTAAAATGTAAACGAGGACTTTTTTGAAAAATTTCTGAATGGTGGCTAGGTTGTGAATGGGTTGGCTGATATTTTGGGATTTATATAAGTGTAAAAATTATTATTTTAAGTCGACGCGACGAGCGATGTTGACTAACGATTTTTATTTTTTGTCTGTCGCTATTTTTGACGTTGTTTATTCGCTGCTGCGCTCACATACAAACCCCGTTCGAGATGCGAATGGACGGTGTAGTATAATTTGAGGATACGGTCCTAATGAAACTTATTTCGTCGAATTCCGAGTTCGTTTGCTCGAATGGCCCTCGTTCATGTTCAAATGATCATTTATATTTGTATTTTATTATGCCACGCTCACAAATTAACACCGTTTTGCGTGCAACTTGAAAATCTAGTAATATTTTACGTTTGCAATCCCAATATAATTTGTTTCGTCGAAAACAAAGGTCGTTTGAATAATGGCCCTTTTATAACTAGCCAATTTAAATAAAATAAACCAATTTTAAAATATCTCAATATAGTAATATTAAAATATTGAAATCAGCCGTACACGACCAGAATATCGTATACTACCACAATACAATATCCCGGGTTGAATTCCAAGCCAAATCGATATTTAAAATATTTAAAAACCCTTTATTCTATATAAATAATCGATATAATATATATATATTCCGTAGCGACCTTTTCAAAATTTGATTTGGATATAAAATAAAATCTACACGATGAAAACTGGATTTTTCTGTGCCATTGGAATGATATCGTCAAACCGGTCCCGACGTTTCTTGTTTCGAGGAAATCCGACTTATTTTGAACCTGGTACGACTAATTGAAGTTCAAAACGCCAAATCGCGAACTGTCGCGCTGCTGCAGCTCGTTATTTATTTAAATTATAAACCATATCGCTCGACCGTCGTTTTCGAATCGAAATCGTCACTATATTTTCAATATAACCAATATTTAACCACTTTAAACTGTCCGGTCAAAATATATTTCCAATTCTATATTTCCCCAAATATTTTTGAAATTAAAATATTATTTTATTATTTATTTAAATAATATATTCCAAATAAAATCGTAAAATTCGATTATTGAAATTCAAACCAATATTTTAAATAATTTAAATAATCCAAATAAACAGGCAGAAAATACGGGTCGTTGCATTCCTTCCCCCTTAAAATAATTTCGTCCTCGAAATTGCTAAGGTAGAAAGAACGTTAAATCCCTTTATCTTTTCAAAAATAATTAATTTTAAAACTTGAATCTATTTCCAAACTGACCCAGTTGGTTTTAAAACCAATTTATTTCAAATAAAAGAATTTCCCAAAAAATTTCAAAAAATTTCTAACACCATAAATTTTGGAAAAAAATTCGGCAGAGTCTCCCCTACACGGAGGACCATCTGCAATATTGCAGGATCAAGAAATATATATACCTCGACCAACACGGTCGGAAAAATTCAAAATCAAATCCCAAAATCCAAACAAAACCAAAATTTCATATTTGCGTAGACGTACCTTTTTGGCGAGCGTTAGTATGCGATATACGACAATTTATTCTTGAGCTTGCTTAATTTTAATGCAGCTCTATTCCAACTGGATTTAATTAACTCCAGAATTCCTCTTGGATGGATTTAAACTGAATTGGCACTTCTGCACCTGTTCTCACTCAAACAAACTTATTAGTCATCACAACAATGCCAGTTATCTTCAAAACATCCATACCATTCACACCAACCAATTATACACACAATTCAATCCACCGAGATCATATTTATTTTTAATCACTTCATTTATTTCTTTAATTATACATTCGGATTTATTGAATTTGGATTGAATATCCAATATATTTATTTCATATTGGTTTTAAATAAATCGATTCAGGTTCAGGTTCATATCCATGAGATCGAGCACACCATCCAAACATATCACACACATCAACATTAACAAATCCAAATAATTTGCCCATATTATAATAATTTGAAAAATCATTACTTTTATTCTTTTATAAAATAAATTGGGCAAAACAAATTTCAAAAATAAATTTTTATATCAAATCACAAATACGCGCCCTCGTTTATATACACAAACTCAATCTAGGGTATTACTAACCCCATCTCTATTGAGTCACACCATAGAGCCAAGGTTATCTCTAAACCAATAGCTCTGATACCACTGTAGCGACCCAGGGATTTTCGACCCCGAAAATCGACATAAAATCACCATGTCGACTATTCAAGCATTGAAAACACTGGATTGTCAATAGAAAGAATTTAGAGGGTGAGAATAGAAAGAATATTAGAATAGAAGAACACATCATAATCTCACAGCGGAACGAATAAAATATAATATCAAAATCTTTATACAAAAGAACTATATATACATACCAATCATCATAGTACAGCATATATCAGACACATCGGAATAATAACTGTAAATAACTAGCGGTGAAGCCTCCTTCTTCTAGCTCCTGAAACTCCAAGCGAAACCTAACCTGGAACATACTCGGTCTGACCCGAGCACATTTGAAGCAAAGCAAAATAAACCGGGTCAGTCTGGAATACTATCAGTGATAATTTCATAGAACACACACTTGTTTAACTTTGGAAAATCCTTTATGAAACCAAAAGGGTAATAGTAAGACCAGTCCACACATAAACACAGACGGTTTTTTACCTTACTATAACCCAAAACAGTTTTGAAATCATAGCTTGCTCTGGTATTATCATAATGTCTAAATACAAATAATAACAATCCAGAGGAACGCTTGCATCTCACGCTCCCCATATATAGTATACAATCGAAAAACTGCGGGCGCTTATTGGATATTGGATTCCAACTTGACAAGGTATGGGACCACCTTCTGAATGTCTATATCTAGAGGCGAATACACTGGGTTCAACAAGAACGTCTTGCAACCCGGCCCTCACATGACCGACCACTCATTTCTCTTGAGTGTATCGAATGTATATCACTGACGGTCAGCAACCGCCTCCCGAAAAGGGACAGCATCGAATACAAATTAAAGAAGCAAATGGAATTTCTCTAGATAGGTGATCATACACCCTAATGGGAGCGACCCACATAGCCATGATGCCTGCCCGATTTTTTGTCATTTCCCGGTTGATGAGGCTTGAGGCCAGAGCTTAACTTTTAAACATCTGGTCATCATCCACTTTGAATGCCACATCGTCAGATCCGCCAGATCACACTAATTGACGTCCACAAAAATACTCTAGTTTATTTGGCTAGAGAATAACCATTTCTCCAGCATCAACTATGGTATGTTTGGAGAAATCAACGCATGTAATTCCTTTGGAAATACTCTATCAGACATCCGTCCATACAAGTCATCCAGGAACAGGATGAACCGAAGGCACTCTCCTACTGCATCTCATATAGGAATCCCCCCATGGATCAGTAGCGAGCAATCCTTGTAATCCGTAGATTTCAACCACGACAGAATCACAAATCAAAATAACTCTAGTTGCAAGCCAGAGGAATTTGACGAGTAGTCCTTCTGCTTATGAAGATCCACAGTCTTCACTTGCTCCGTCTTCCATTGACGTCTTTACGTATTTGTTGGTCGGAATGGTTTTCGAATGTAATTCGATCTCGGTCTTTCCGTACCAACAATCGTATTAGTTAGGTTTGATAGTCGGTGATTTTGCTATCAAATAACTATAGTGTGAATACATGAGCTTTTGCTAATTCAGTACTTGACATAACTTGACCTCTTTAACTCAACTAGACTAACTTGACTACTCCTACTGATTAACTAATATTCGACTTGATTACTCCTATCGATTAACTGATATTCGACTTGATTACTCCTATCGATTAACTAATATTCGACTTAACTCCATTCACTTGACTCTAGATCGCAACAATCACAATGGTTACGCCTGATTCCCTCAGGAAACATCCGACCGCCATATGCTATCTGCAGCCCTGCGAATTACACTAGCAGTCGTACGCAATGGCAACTCTTCCTTAATCACTATGTTTGACTAACTCTATTTCAAATACTATATTCGATCAACTCTAATTGAATAACAAATGTTCAATAAAATTTGAAATCAATATTCTTATTTCTTTGAAACTAATATTGCAATACTATTTATTTCCCAAAACCTTGCATTAGAGTTTGATATTCCTCGTATAGGGTAAAACCAATTCTCAACACCTTCCCTCGTTCCAAAATAATACCATTCCTCGATAATAGTGAAGCCAATCAAGTTGGGGTATTTTAGTTACCTCTCATACCTTGATCGACGACGTTCTTAACTCAGAATAATAATAGTTTGTCACTTAAACACCGATACTAAAATCTCGTTTACCACTTTGATTTTTAAATCTTGTTTTATAAACCATTCCTTACTTTTAAAACCTTTGTTCGAATATCTCATCACTTAATTCCTTTAAAGTATCATTCCAATTCGAATTCGCCTTACTTAATTTGAAACATTAAGCAAAAATCTTATTTAAGTCTTTACACTCACTTACCAATTTCATTTACCTTGTTTGTTGAACACTGGGTCATAAATCACTTTAAAATATCTTAATCGAACTTATCGCCACCTAATTATTTCTTACTTGGTTTCAAATTGAAATCATTACTTTAAATCATTTTTAAATAAAAGAATAATTAGCTTTAACACTAACTATACTAAAATATAGTTAACTTTGACCTTAATCAAAAATAGGATTATTATCATTTTCTACAAGCTTATTCAATAATAATTAAGGTTATTAACAATAGCCAATTCAATAATTTCTTATATTATAGTTAATCGAATATTAACTAATATTTATCACTATTCGCTAAACCTTAACGAATATTTAAATCAATATTTATTCCTTTGTCCATTTTGCTCGAAAACGGTGGATTTTACCAACCGTACATATCAGTTAACTATTAACTGATTTCGTTTGTCATTTCCCCTTCTTAATTTAATCAAATAACTTAATTGATTCAAAATTACTATTTAATTGTACAAAGATACCGTTATTCTACTTTAACACCCCACAGGTGATTTCTTTGCCTTTCTGGCTCTCCAATCCTGTATAAATCACTTATATAATTTCTTATAAAAACTTCATTTAAAACAAATATTTGTAAATTTCAAAATCTAAATATTTACACAAAATAATTGAAGAACTTTAATTCAGTTATAAAAGAATTTATAATTTCAACTACGTCAATTCACCGAATGATCAACTGACGTCAGAAACAACACATTTTAGGTCATTCACTGCCAATTACCCAATCAACACTGTCAGTTGATTTTAAACACAACATAGGTGAATATTTATTCAACCATCAACATACAGACAGGTTTTGGTGTCAGTCGGGGTGAACAACTCATATACATGCTGTTAGATCGAAATTTGGACCTAACACCCAAATTGTTATGAACTGTAGAAAATTTTAAATGAGGAACAAGGAAAAAGAAAATAACACTCAGAATTTATAGTGGTTCGGCGTTAACGAGCCTACGTCCACTTTATATCTTATTGATTGTGCTTTAAAAGCTAATACAACAATGATTTCTCTCAATATTTCAGTGGTTTGACAACAATGGCGGATTCAGTACTCCATATTGCCAAAAAAGATCCCAAAAAATGCCAAGCTCTGGGCTATTTATAGCTGATTTTGTCAGGCGGATCACGGACACGTGGCACGAATCCCGAGATTATCGGATCGCATCGCCACCGTTGAAGAAACAGTCAAACTAGCCGTTGCGGACAGGTGTCGTGATTTGCTTGAAAATCGGATCGTGCAGATGGGGAGAATTAGCCCGGATAACGGTTGGGGACACGTGTCGCCAGATCCGTGCGATTCGGATCGCTGAAGACCAGCTCGCGCTTGAACAAGTCAGAGGGTTCGCCATGCACCAGGGGATCGGATCGGTTCGCTCGGGGCATCAATGTAAGCTTGGATCGGATCGCCCAGCTACGCCGTTCGCTGATGAGATGGGGCGATCCGTAGAGACGCGATCCGATATTTGGGCGAGACGACGGTGCACGATTCGATATCGAGCGAAACGATGATGCGCGATCCATTCCTTCATGTTCTTAGATACTGTGGTTTCCTGCTTTCCTCTTACGAATGATCCTGGGTGGCTTGGTCAAAAAGCGAGCCAACATTTTGCCCCCTCGAAGTATGTTTTATCGGTGATGGAACATGCTTCGAAGATTCTCATTTGCCTCCTCCTGAAGGGACGTAAATCAACAGTTGCATTGGTTCAAATCGACACATGTATGAATCGGATCGCCATAAGGCGACACGGTCCGATTTGGTCATCTGCTCGTCTTGTGCCGAGTACCTAGGCCTTTGTGCGAAACGGGGCGTATTTTCCTTCGAGCCGTGTCGGGCTTTGAGTTTTGTGGGCCATCGTTTCAAAGCGGTCCGTGGGCTTCTATGCGATTCCATCTTTGGATCGTGGCCTGCATGGTGCTTCGTGGACCGAATAAGACAAAGAAGGGGAGACAAACGGTCACCCTCTTTGCCTATATAAGCCGACCCCTTCCCCTTCATTCTCCTTCTTCTTTCTTTCCTACCGAATCGTTTCGCCAACATTATCAAGGAGCGAACCCAAATCTTTTGACCCTTCGAAAATCCAAGCATTCTTTCAATCTTTAGAAAGGTAACTCCACTAAAAGCATTCTTATTTGTGAACGCCGCTCTTCCACGAACTTCCTTGACTGGAAACGATGAGAATTCGTGCTTTTCTGACGGAATCATCAAAACGCCATGGCCAAGTGACGTAGTGCTCGGAGTTCGAAGAAGGAAAGGAGAGGAGGAAAACGGAGGAGGAAGAAGAAGAAGACAGAAGGCCGTTTCATTTCGTGGTCAAAGATGGAAGACGAACGCGAGTGGCGAGACGACAGATCGAGGTGGCAACGAAGGGACGGATCGTGGGAGTCGCCACGGTTCATGAAGGGGCGATCCCTTCATCCGGCGATTCGATGGGGGGGCGATTCCTATGCTCCGCGAGTCGAAAGGGGGGCGATCCCTACGCTTGCGATCCGTCCTACAGCTAATGATACGAAGAAATTTCAGACTTTAATCAACGTCCTGTCACCATAAAACTTTGAACAGTTAGGCTTGAGCCGTGATGTTGGACTTTCTGGACTAAATGACCTCATGATTTGACTGCATATGACGACTAACGACTTCCGATAACCTTGACTGCTTTCATGCTTTATTATTATTTTTAATAATGCGCACACACAAGCACACACACCGGCACTTGCACACACGGGGGACGGGTAGTGTTAATCTTATTGTTCATATTTTCTCGTCCTAGCAGCAATGTCGAACGATCACTCTTCCTCAAGATCTGTAGCAGAAGCAGAATCCGAGACTCCTGAACAGTATAATCCTCAAATTCCTCCAATCAATCCGGGAGGTGAAGATTCTGGATCTGAGTATGAAGCCACAGAATCAGATCCGACAGAAAGTACTTCATCCGGCAACAACTCCGAATCTGACGAGCGAGCTCCGGACGAAATTCCAGGCGCAGTCGGGATAGATAAATTCTCTGATTCTTTAGCGTCCAAGCTTGACGAGATAAAACTCAAGAGAATCTGCTTAAGACACGGCATTCCTTGGGACGATGTCTTGACACCTGGAAGCGAAGATAGACCCCATCTAGCACCGGAAGGGTACATGTCGATCAGTCGAACAATGTGTCTAGTAGGAGCTATTCCTCCGTTCCCTCCGATTGCCATTGAAACTCTAAGACGACTAGGCATTGCTCCGATGCAGCTTCATCCAAACGCCTACGCATCTCTATACTCTTTATATGTTGCTTATGCGGAGATCTTGCATGCCGAACTTAAATTCAGAGATCTGGTGTTCTTCTTTCTCTTCAAGCACCGTTCTTCTGCAACTCCAAACTTTTCCTTTTTTGAATCAGTGGCGAACAGGAAAGTTCTGTACGACGGATACAGCAACATCGGGGATCCTAAGTCCGACTGGTTTTACATAAGAAAACAGGCTGGATGCTCATGGAGATGGCTCAAATCAAGTAAACTTTGATCACCTAGTCGAATATCTTGCTTAAGGAGTCTAAGTAATAACATTCTTCCGCTTTTTCCTTTGTCTTAAACAGATCATGTCTTCCCGAAAACAGAGGGTGCACTATACAACAACCGGTTGTCCATTCTTTTGCAAAGCAGATCCGACTTTTTAAGGATTAAAAAATGCATTACTGATGACAACCTTCATAAGCATCGCCTTCTGGATAGAAGATTTGGACTTGGGACCGGCGGCAAACCTTATAAATATGTGCCCCCAACGGAAGGAGAGGGAACTTCACAAGCGGTGGAAACAACTAAATTTCACAAGAGTCCTTCTCCGATAGTCATCCAAGATGATGAAGACTTGAACATATACAGAGGGGATGAGTCCCGCGGCGATGTGTCGAAAGAAATCCCTCTCTCTGCTCCAATGGAAACTGTTGCTGACGACGACTTGACAGAAGAACGGTTATTTGACGAGCTGAATAAAATCCCTCTACCCGACATTGAATATACAGAAAAAGACTTCGGCGAGGAGCCTTTCTTTTCTGCTCCCGAAGAGGCGATCGCTTCAACAAGGGGACGGGAAACGGGTCAGATGAGCCTGTCTCCAAGCCCGGGTCTGTTAGGGGGAATTATATGGGATGCACACCTCACACACACTGCCTGACCGTGCACTATTATATCATGGATATTCAAAGTTATAATATGCTCTTCTTTTCTTTTTACAGGAGCGATGTCCCGCAGGAAATCTTACTCATATCGTTCTCTTCGTGAGGGCACACCTAGCCTCCGCCCGGATACTGAGCGCCCTCGCGGTCCTCCTCATAGGCCGAGTTCCTCGCAACCTCGATCTCCACCCAAATCAACCTCTACCAGGCCTTCGAGTCATCCGACAATTCCGACCGGGGGAAAGCAACTTCCAAAAGAGTTGACTCCTCCAAAAAGTGCACCGTCCCACAGTCGGTCGTCAAAAAGGCGTCACGAATCCAAAGATAGGGACAGAGAATCATCCAAAGAGACTGAGAAGGGGGGAAGCGATATCGTTCCCACTAGCCAACCAGAGTAAGCTACCCCCGGGTCACGGGATCACGTCCATGGTCCCGAGATCCAAGGTAGGCTGGAAAAGCTGCGGGAACAATTTCCAGGCATGTTCTTTGATAGGATGGTATTCGTTCCTGCCTTGGAACCGGTCCCTAAAAACTGGGATAAAGAAGTTATCGGGCATATCCGTCACGTGGCCAAGCAGTACGAGATGATGAAAAAGCACGCAGTTAATCTTTCGGAAGTCATCCGAACACTTGAAATAGAAGCTCACAGGTCTAAAGAAAAACTTGAGAATAACGAAAGGGCTAGGACAAAATTAGAGAAGGACTTGGAAGACGCTCAAGCCCAGCTCGCTTTGGCACAGAGAGACGCTGCAAACTATAAGACTGAATTAGAAAATGCCAAGCAGCGCTTTCATTCAGAACTGGATTCCAATAGCCAGGAAAAAATGGCCTTAAAAAAGGAGGTTGAAGACCTCAGAATGGCCAACATCGAGTTGGTAACGGCACAAGGCCATTTTGAAACTGAGAAGGCTGCTTGGGAGGCGGAAAAAGCGAGTCTAAAAGAAAGTTTGGCTCTGGCAGAGGCGGAAAAAGTGATCTTGAATGACCAGGTTGCAGACGCGGAGAGATGGGCAGCTCTTGCCGAAAAGAAAGTTGATAGCGCCATTGAAATGGCCACTGCCTCCAACAACAAACTCCTTGAAAGAGAGAAAGAAATCGAGGGGTTTGAGGAGATGATTTTTGATTTCCTTGGCCAGGTTCTCAAAACTCGCAATATCTCATGGATCCCGGATTATCATGTTACTTTGGCCAACTTATGGGATGCCATCGTGGAGGGCGAAAAACATAGACTGGGGGTCGAAGAGATCAATGAGGATGAATTGATGAAGAGCATCCTAAGAGACAACGAGCCTGAGGACCTAGCAGAGGGTCGTCGCTTAATCCTGGCGGAAATGGAAAAGGAGAGAACCTTGGCTAAAGGTAAAAGCAAAATTGACGAAGGTTCCAGTTCCGCCGCGAAGCCTAAAACTTCCGAAGTTGAAGAGTACCATCCTGATGATCCGCTAATCCCTTTGGGCCTAACTCCCGTGGTTGTTGGAGCATCTGGAACTACTCAAGAGGGAGCATCTGCTGAAGGTATCTCTCTCTTTTCCCCGCAGTTTGTTAAAGCAATTGCGAATTGTCGTCGTCGGGCAGGGCAACCAATTGAGTTTGTAATGTGTGTCTCTCATAATGCAGGTGGTGAGCCCGTTGATAAGGGTGCTGAAAAAGAGAGAGAAGTGGAGAGGGAGGCTGTCCTGCCGGGTGCTGGTCCTGATGTCTCAGAGCGGGTAGAGGTCACAACAGTAGAAGGAAGCATCCCGGCAGCTTGCACCGATGTACCCAAGGATGCCGAGACTATCGAAGCTTTAAAAGACTTGGATGGTCGTCAAGTGGATGACGAAGAGGATATTTCCGGCACCAAAAAAGTCGACGATGATGATGATGATGAAGAGCCCCTGGCCAGCCGGAAAGCCAGACAAGAGAAAGAGTTGGCTTCAAAGAAGGTGGGGGATGAGGCTTTGGACATAGTCCCTCTTGCAGAATTCGATCCCAAAACTGGGATGATTGTGAAAATCCAGTCCAAGTCCATCAGCCGGCAGCTTCACTTCGCAAACCCCGATGACTTCCCGGCTTCCCTCTCCAGTAGAAGCAAGAGAAAAGAAGGGGAAGAGGAGACCTCAGAGGAGTCGGATGCTCCCCTTGTGGACAAGCGGAAAAGGAAGAAGGGGGATCCATCTGAAGCCGACAAGGAGAGGCTGGAGAGGCAGAAGCAAGAGAAGAAATCAAAGCATAAATAGGATGCTTGTTGATATTTTGTCTTTAGGTTTTCCACTGGCCAGGAAGTGTAATTGTGAGACTGGTCCTCACTTTTGTTTCTAGATTGTTTTCCATTTTGCTGACTCGTGGTACATAAACAAGGATTTGTTTCTCCTCACATCATTGTGTACTTGTGTTCATAGAAACTTTCCATGTTTAGTCGTTAGCCAACTATTAATAATTATAAGTCAGTCAATCAACAGGAAGAAGAATGTTCATGCTGTGTTACACTGTTATATCAAAGTTTAGTGTTTGCATATGAGTGCCTGGTCCCCCCCAATCAGTTGTTACCGTAGCATCTGACTGGGGTTTACTAGGGATAAATTAGTACTAACAGCAAGTTGCCCCCTATTTCTGAGTACGGGGGTATAAGAGATTTCATGGGATATCAGTAGTTCAGTCAAGCCTCGTTCCCTTAGCAGGGAATAAGTTCTTTCTCAGCGCTCAATCGGAGACGCTTTTGTACTGTCTATCTTTCTGGAGAGTTAGAGTTTTACGCTTGGCGATTCATTCGCTCCCCGATCCTTCAGCGGGGAAGGAGCTATTTCTCAGCGCTCAATCGGAGACGCCTTTATACTCTCTCTCTCTCTCTGGAGAGTTAGAGTTCGAGCTCAGCGATTCATTCGCTCCCCGATCCTTCAGCGGGAAAGGAGCTCTTTCTCAGCGCTCAATCGGAGACGCCTTTATACTCTCTCTCTCTATCTGGAGAGTTAGAGTTCGAGCTCAGCGATTCATTCGCTCCCCGATCCTTCAGCAGGAAAGGAGCTCTTTCTCAACGCTCAATCGGAGACGCCTTTATACTCTCTCTCTCTCTCTGGAGAGTTAGAGTTCGTGCTTAGGCAGCTCCGATCATGGTACACCGCCGTTATTTGTGGACGTCGATTTTCGTGTCCTTTATACTTTCTCTCTACTCTGGAGAGTTAGAGTCACGGATTATGCAGTCTGCAATCATGCATTCTCATCAAACTCATCCTTGCAAACTGACTTAACCCGTGCTCCGTGGATTAAGGCTAGTCGGACAAGCAGTTGGAGCCTTTACCCATGTTTTGGATTCCTCTGATTAGTTTGCGAGAGGAACCGTCGGCACTGGACTTCGGGTACCTGCATTATTCACATTGATTTTTCATAAGCAAATAAATAAAGATGCAATAAAGGTAAATGCCACACAGTATTTTTATAGTG
Source organism: Allium sativum (assembly GCA_030737875.1). Lineage (NCBI taxonomy): Eukaryota > Viridiplantae > Streptophyta > Magnoliopsida > Asparagales > Amaryllidaceae > Allium > Allium sativum. Next base: position 274,638,965 of record CM060920.1, on the reverse strand, counting down.
GTTCGGTCGAATCATGACCTATGTCCACTTTATAATCTCTTGCTTTAAGGAATTAGACTGTTCTAGGAAAGTCATGCCCTGTACATAGTTTTTTAACAAAGCAAAAGAATAAATTTGAAACTTCTCATGTTAGATATGGCCGTAGATGTTGGGCATTCCACACTCTGGGGATTTCCTTTCCATCTACGGTTGCCAGCTTGAAGGTTCCGTTATCAAGCTTGCTAAGAATAGAGTACGGTCCTTCCCACTTCGCTCCCATATGAGTTGGGGGTGGAAAGACACGTTTCAGAACAAAGTCTCCGGGTTCCCAGGTCCGGGCTCGGACCTTTTTGTTGTAATATCGGGCGATCTGTTGTTTGCATCTTAGGGCACGCAGGTCTGCTTCATCCCTCTTTTCTTCGATCATATCCAGGGACTCAAGGAGCAATTCATTATTGGTCATTGGATCATAATAGGTCACCCGATGAGAAGGTACCTTTATCTCCACCGGGATGACTGCTTCCATTCCAAAAGCGAGGGAGAACGGGGTATGTCCTGTCGCTGATTTATATGTCGTCCTGTGAGCCCATAGCGCCAAGGGCAATTCATCAGCCCACATGGCTCTAGCCTGCTTCATTCTTCTTTTCAGAATAGACTTAATTGCTTTATTTGCAGCTTCGACTTGCCCGTTTGATTGTGGGTGTGCCACGGAGGTGTACCGATTCTCAATGTGGTATTTTTGGCAGAAGTTTCTGAATTCAGCACTATCAAATTGAGTTCCATTGTCTGTTATCACAATCTTTGGAATCCCAAATCGACAGATGATGTTTCTCACGATGAAGTTGATCACCCGTTTAGTTGTGATTGTAGTTAGTGGTTCTGCCTCGACCCACTTAGTGAAATAATCTACGGCCACAATAGCGAACTTTGCTCCGCCCCTCGCTATGGGGAGACTTCCTATGATATCAATTCCCCACATAGCAAAAGGCCATGGACTCATCATTGTTTTTAACTGACTTGGAGGCGCTCTAGGTATCTTTGAAAATCTCTGGCACGCATCACATCGTCGCGCATATCTTACTGCATCCTTGTTTATGGTAGGCCAGAAATAACCATGCCGCAATACCTTTTTTGCCAAAGTTTGCCCTCCAGTGTGGTCGCCACATTCGCCTTCGTGGACTTCTTGCAGCACACGTTTGATGTCATCGTGGGCTATACACCGAAGGAGGGGCATTGAAAACCCTTGTCAATAAAGAACTCCGCCTTGCAGTACGTATCGGGCGGCTTTACGAATCACTTTACGCCTCTCGCTTTTCTTGGTCGGAAGCGCTCCATCCATTAGGAAATTCTTTATAGGGGTCATCCACGACTCCCTTTCTGGTTCCGTCTCTAGTACTATGTCGATTTCCATCTGATCAACGCTGGGGGACCGAAGTACTTCAACGGGGGCTAGCCCTATCACTTCAGGATCGTTAGAACTAGCCATCTTTGCCAACTTGTCTGCCTGCTGATTTTCTGACCGCGGAATGTGAGATATGCTGTAGTGATCAAACTCATTCAGCAGTTCTTTCACTTTCTTTAAGTATAGAATCAATCTTGCACTTTTAGCTTGGAATCTTCCAGTGACTTGATTCACAACTAACTTGGAGTCGCAGAAGATGTTCAGCTTTGTGACATCTAGTTCCTTTGCAATCTTTAATTCGGCTATCAGAGCTTCATATTCGGAATCGTTGTTAGTGGCCTGAAACTCCATTCGGATGGCATAGGTTATCAATCGTTTCTCGGGGGTTTCAAGCACTATTCCAGCGCCGGATCTTTCGTCGTTCCTAGCACCATCAGTATATAATCTCCAGACATTAGGGTCGAAAAGTAACTTTGAGGGTTCCACTTCTTCGTTTGCTATGTCTTCTTCGGGAACAGTGAACTCTGCTATGAAGTCGGCTATCACTTGCCCCCGAATTGATCGTCTGGGCTGAAAGTTCAAGTCAAATTGACTTAACTCAATATTCCATTTGAGTAACCTTCCAGATGCCTCCGGTCTCTGTAAAACTTGCTTGAGTGGATGATCAGTGTATATGGTAATAGGATGTGCCTGAAAGTAGTGCCGAAGTTTTCTGGAGGCAATCAGTAAACTATACGCCAGTTTTTCTATCCGTGGATAATTACGCTCTGCTACTGTCAATTTTTTGCTCACATAATACACAGGTCTTTGGACCTTTTCCTCTTCCCTTACCAACGCTGAGCTGATTGCATGAGATGATACTGCCAAATACACGAATAAATCCTCGTGGTCTATTGGTTTAGATAAAATTGGAGGTTTCTCCAAGTGTCTGAGCAAATTCTGAAACGCTTCTACGCAGTTAGGTGTCCATTTAAAGTGGCGTTTTCCTCGCTTTATTAATTCGAAGAATGGGATGCACTTATCCGTAGCCCTGGAGATAAATCTGCTTAGTGCGGCCACTTTTCCGGCAAGGCTTTGCACATCCCTAATTTGCCTAGGTTCCTGAATGTTCCTGATTGCCGCGATCTGGTCCGGATTAATCTCGATACCGCGCGAACTGACAATGAATCCTAAGAATTTTCCAGAAGCAACACCGAGTGAACATTTGGTGGGATTGAGTTTCATTCCATACTTTCGAAGAATGCCGAACATCTCTGCCAAATCAGTAGTATGTTGAGAGGATTGCTTGGATTTAACCAACATATCATCGACGTATACTTCCATTGTTTTCCCGATTTGGTTATAAAACATTCTGTTGACCAAACGTTGGTACGTAGCGCCTGCGTTCTTCAAACCAAAGGGCATTACTACGTAACAATATAGCCCCAGATCAGTGATAAAACTAGTATGCTCTTGATCTGGAATATGCATTGGAATTTGGTTGTATCCTGAATAAGCATCCATAAATGAGAGAAGCTCGTGACCTGCCGTCGAGTCTACCAACTGGTCAATTCGAGGTAATGGGAAACTATCTTTTGGACAAGCTTTGTTTAAATCCGAGAAGTCGATACACGTTCGCCACTTCCCGTTGGCCTTCTTTACCAGGACTGGATTCGAAATCCAGTCTGGGTAAGTTGAATCTCTGATAAACCCATTACTCTTTAGCTTTCCAACCTCTTCTTTCAAGGCAGCGGACCTCTCTGGGCCCAGCATTCGCCTTTTTTGCTTTACTGGAGGATGTTTGGGGTTAATGCTCAAAGAATGGCTCATGATTGATGGGGATATCCCGCACATGTCCGCGTGGGTCCAAGCGAATACATCCAAGTTGTTCTTTAAGAAAGTCGTCAATTCTTCAGCAAGATTCGGACTTAACTGGGATCCAATCTTAAGGACCTTCTCCGGGTCACTGTCATCGATTGGCACATCCACAGTTGCCTCGTTGGGAGTCGCCATTCTGCCCCCGGGTTCTTGATCCTCTCTGGGATCTATATCCTCCGGCATCTCTCTTGGCAACTCTCCAACAATTATCCTCTTTGGTTGCTATAAGGTCTCCGCCCCCGAAGGGGGAGAAGTACCTTTAGTTTCGATATCCCCTCCGTTGCGAAGCAACTTTAGTTCGGCAACATAACATGCTCGTGCAGCGACTTGATCCCCTCTGACGATACCAATGCCAGCTTCTGTGGGGAATTTCAATAGCAAGCACCAGGGGGCTATACAGGCTCTGAACTTTGCGAGGGCCGGTCGGCCCAAGAAGGCATTGTATGGCGATTCAACATCCAAAACCACAAAGGGAAGGATTCTCACTCTCTGGCGTTCTCCTTCCCCAAGTGTAACTGGCAACTCTACATAACCCATTGGAGCGGTGGATGCTCCGTTGAATCCACGGATCCATCCTCGGCAGGGTTTCAAGTCCTTTATTTCAAGATTCATCTGGTCAAAGGCCTTTTTGAAAAGAATATTAACGGAACTCTCGTTGTCTACCAGGACCTTATGAACAGTGGCTGGCCCTATGGGTATCGTAATTACAAGTGGATCTTCAGTTGGAGCATGGACTCCGATGCTTTCTCGCTCTCGGAAAACAACATCGTCGGTCATCATCTTCTGCTGCTTCACCGGGATATTGTCCTCGGGGTTGCTACATTCCCCCACCTCAAGGTGTTGTTTGGCTGCATTGACGTATTGGTCTAATGCTTTGGAACTGTGCCCAGCAAGATAAAGTCCACCGATCACGGTATTGATAACAATATTCTTTCCTTTTTGCTGAGCAGTCGGCCTAGCAGCCAGTTGACTTTGATTCTGATTCGGGGCCTGCACTGCTTGCCCCCTGTCCCTAGGCGTTACTCTGTATTCATCTAGCTTCCCTTCTCGAAGCAGCCTTTCAACTACATCCCTCAGGTGACGACATTCATTCGTCGAATGGCCGTGGATTTGATGAAAGAGACAAAACTTCCCTGTCTCACGCTCTTTCTCTGTTGACTCTCTAGGAGGTGGCCTCTTATTCTGGAGGACTTCGTACGCATCCATGAAGATATTTTCCAGAGTATCACTTATGGGTGTATAACTTTCAAAGGCCCTGGGACGAGTCCTTCTCTGGGAGTCGTTCCCTCGGCCCCTCTTCCGGTTGTTGTCGTTAGCATTGTTATTGTTGTTACCTGGTCGGCGACCACCTTGGTTCTGATTTCCGACGTTAACCTCAACTTTCCCCGAGCTGTCTCCAGTCTGTTTGATGGTGACATTGCTCTGAATTTCTTCCTTATCAGTTGTTTTAAGCTTTCGGTTTGCGTATACCTCTTCCCGGCGTAGATGTACATTGGCTTTCTCATAGAATAACTCTCTGGTATGGGGCGGTTTGCCTGCCAAGTACCTCCCGAATTCAGTGTCCTTATCCACTCCGTCAATCAGTGCCGCGACGATGGTCGGTTCATGAGGGTCTTTAACCTCAGTGGCGGCCAAATTGAAACGATCCAGGTACATCTTTAGACTCTCGCCTGGTCGCTGTTTGACAAGGAATAAATCGATCACGCTTTTCGTCTTCTGTGCGTAGATACGGAATTGTTCTACGAACTTCTCGCTCAGCTCTCTGAAGCTAGAAATCGATCTCGCCGGCAGGCGAGTAAACCATAGCAAAGCCACGTCCTCCAGGAATATGGGAAACGCTTTACACTTAACCGCGTCAGATGCGGCGGCAGCGGTCATCGACCAAGAGTATCTCATTAGGTGCTGAACAGGATCAGATCTTCCCGCATATCGGTTCATTTGTGGCATGTTGAAACGTCTTGGAAAGGTCGCGTCCAAGATATCGTCAGTAAAAGGGGTATGACTGCGATCGATCCCCCAATCTTCATTCCGCTGTCCACGGCTGTCGGCCAGAATCTGGTGAACCATGGCTGCGACGTTTACACTAGTCAAAGGAGGTTCAGGGTCAGTGCCTCTGGCCCGACGAGGTTCTCTGATCTCTCTTCGGGGAGCAGCCACAAAACCCGGGGCTTGGACAGGGCTTCGCTGCCCCCTGTTATCATGGGTATGCGTACGGCGACGGGGCTGAGGTGGTCGGTCATGCACAGGACTGTTCACATCTCGAGTCCTCAGAGTCGTTGCTTGACCGTTCATATTACGGTTTGTGGGTCCTGCCCCTAATTCTTCTTCTTCCTGTGAGGGCAGGGTCCCGAACCGAAGCTGTTCTATGTTTTCGGCTCTCTCATATGGTCGCCGCGGAGGTCTCGGCGATTCTTCAGATGAAGAGGAATATACCGGGGTGAGTGGACGAACCGGCGATGCTCTTTGCCTTGCTAGCTCATCAAGTCTTCTATCCATAGCCGTCAGATTTTGCCGTAGGATAGAACTTTCCTGCCTTTGGGCAGCCAACTCATCAAACAACCTATCCCACATTTCGATGAAGCGAGAGAGATCCCCCTCAGTGACAGGAGCGGCAGGATCATAGTGGTCATCACCACTCTCTCTTATGCGCAAAGAGCTCGAACCGGGTCGAGCAGAGGTTCCAGGACGATAGGAGTGGGTCATAGGTTCTTTTCCAGGTCGAGTTGTATTCTGACCATCAGTTCGGATAGCTGCGGTTCGTGGAGGGCGATTCGCTGCGCCCCCCTGAGTTCGACTCGTGGTCGTGGTACGCGGAGGCTGCGAGGTGTTGCCCCGGGATCGAGTAACAACCCATTCGGTAGCACGGATCGTCTCGTTCTCATCGACTCGGAATGAGGTGTCTTCGTCGGATCGGATCGCCCCTTACGCTCTGCGATCCAGAGTTTCTTCGTTGCCCAGTTCGTGCACACTCTCCTCAATCGTTTCGTTGGTCTGCGAAACTTTAGATCTTTTTCCAGCCATGATATCCGAATCGCTGGAATCCTCAAAGAAGCGAATGACGAAACTTTAAGACTGAGTTTCTCAGTGAAAGCACCAAAAATGTTAGATCGAAATTTGGACCTAACACCCAAATTGTTATGTACTGTAGAGAATTTTAAATGAGGAACAAGGAAAAAGAAAATAACACTCAGAATTTATAGTGGTTCGGCGTTAACGAGCCTACGTCCACTTTATATCTTACTGATTGTGCTTTAAAAGCTAATACAACAATGATTTCTCTCAATATTTCAGTGGTTTGACAACAATGGCGGATTCAGTACTCCATATTGCCAAAAAAGATCCCAAAAAATGCCAAGCTCTGGGCTATTTATAGCTGATTTTGTCAGGCGGATCGCGGACACGTGGCACGAATCCCGAGATTATCGGATCGCATCGCCACCGTTGAAGAAACAGTCAAACTAGCCGTTGCGGACAGGTGTCGTGATTTGCTTGAAAATCGGATCGTGCAGATGGGGAGAATTAGCCCGGATAACGGTTGGGGACACGTGTCGCCAGATCCGTGCGATTCGGATCGCTGAAGACCAGCTCGCGCTTGAACAAGTCAGAGGGTTCGCCATGCACCAGGGGATCGGATCGGTTCGCTCGGGGCATCAATTTAAGCTTGGATCGGATCGCCCAGCTACGCCGTTCGCTGATGAGATGGGGCGATCCATAGAGACGCGATCCGATATTTGGGCGAGACGACGGTGCGCGATTCGATATCGAGCGAAACGATGATGCGCGATCCATTCCTTCACGTTCTTAGATACTGTGGTTTCCTGCTTTCCTCTTACGAATGATCCTGGGTGGCTTGGTCAAAAAGCGAGCCAACACATGCACAACAAACAAAAATACAGTTATTTGAGGAATCCGGTCGGATCCCTCCAACCTGTCCTTCTCTGCATCACAGATATCAGTTGATAAAAATATACGAATTAAATAAATGACGGAATATAAATAACTGCAACCAATCAAACCATATCAACCAATTTTCATCCATCGCATCCAATCAACCAATTTATACTGTAAATTGTAGATTATATTTTTCTATGGATTTACCACATCACAGGACTCCAGAAGGTGTGAGAATTAACTCACCAGTTCATATCTGTTGACGGTGGACGCGTTGTTTGCATTTTATCTGGAACGGACGTTCAAAATTAGCTGAATTTTCAACTGCGTCAGATTGGAGCCTAGTCAGTGCCATCATCTAGGTCTCGTCCCTGCTATCCCAACGGATCTAGTTTCGTCAGATTCCGTTTACGTATGAACGAGTTATGCTAATTATAAGTTTTATAAATTAAACGATTATTAACACAAACTAAATTATTAATTAATTTAATATTTAACTAACTAATGATTAACCCATGATTACCTTAATTACCGTTATGCCACGTCAGATGAAATTCACGCGTCTTCCTCTTTGGTTTGCTTTCAAACCCGATGCCTCTATCTCTCCTTTCTCACGAACGGAAAGCCCAAACACCATCGGCCAAATCAACTCCAACGCCGCCGTCGATCAATTGGAAGCCACCTCGACCTGGCCAAGACAACCGTCGTTACCCCAGCTGCCAACGCCCCAAACGCCGGCGTCCCTAACTGCCTCCGTCGCTTCAATTTCCGAATAACCCCAATTCAGCTCAGACCCCAAATTACGACACCTCCGACCATGGCAGAGGGCCGCGCCACCACCAGTCTCCCCGCCTACCTTCCCTCCTTCGTCGACCTTCGGCCACCTTCTCTAGATCGGCCCCCAATGCCGTGAAATCAACCAAAACCGTTAGCTACTTTGATAAGAAAACCCACAACCGTACATCTCCTTCATCTCCCTGCCACGGCCACCACACGCCACCAGAGAACCCGAGACCACAGCCAAACGAAAGCCTGATCTTACCTCTACAAAACCCCCAAAGTCCCGTCTCCTCAAATCAACCCAGTCTCCTCAATTTTAAAGAAAAACGAAAATCATTTTCCATCATTCTTCGCGATTTCCGGCCACCTCCGATCACCATAAGTCCCCAACTTTTTACAGTAGGTAGCTATCGTCTTGATCTACCACTTTCCCTTTGGAACCCCCCTCCCCCCGAATTCATCACGGATTGGAAGAAATAAATTAAAATGTACACGGGGACTTTTTTTGCAAAATTTCTGAATGGTGGCTAGGTTGTGAATTTGTTGGCTGATATTTTGGGGTTTATACAAGTGTAAAAATTATTATTTTAAGTCAACGCGACGAGCGATGTTGACTAACGATTTTTATTTCGTTTCTATAGCTATTTTTGACGTTGTTTATTCGCTGTTGCGCTCACATACAAACCCCATTCGAGATGCGAATGGACAGTGTAGTATAATTTGACGATACAGTCCTAATGAAACTTGTTTCGTCGAATTCCGAGTTTGTTTGCTCGAATGGCCCTCGTTTACGTTCAAATGGTCGTTTATATTTGTATTTTATTTTGCCACGCTTACAAATTAACACCATTTTGCGTGCAACTTGAAAATCTAGCAATAATTTACTATTGCGGTCCCAATAAAATTTGTTTCGTCGAAAACAGAGGTCGTTTGAATAATGGCCCTTTTATAACTAGCCAATTTAAATAAAATAAACCAATTTTAAAATATCTCAATATAATAATATTAAAATATTGAAATCGGCCATACACGATAAAGAATATCGTATACTACCATAATAAAAAATCCCGGGTTGAATTCCAATCCAAATCGATATTTAAAATATTTAAAAGCCCTTTATTATATATAAATAATCGATATAATATATATATATATATATATATATATATATATTCCATAGCGACCTTTTCAAAATTTGATTTGGATATAAAATAAAATCTACACGATGAAAACTGGATTTTTCTCTGCCATTGGAAAGATATCGTCAAACCGGTCCCGACGTTTCTTGTTTCGAGGAAATCCGACTTATTTTGAACCCGGTATGACCAATTGAAGTTCAAAATGCCAAATCGCGAACTGTCGCGCTGCTGCAGCTCGTTATTTAATTAAATTATAAACCATATCGCTCGACCGTCGTTTTCGAATCGAAATCGTCACTATATTTTCAATATAACCAATATTTGACCACTTTAAACTGTCCGGTCACAATATATTTCAAATTCTATATTTCCCCAAATATTTTTGAAATTAAAATATTATTTTATTATTTATTTAAATAATATATTCCAAATAAAATCGTTAAATTCGATTATTTAAATTCAAACCAATATTTTAAATAATTAAAATAATTTAAATAATCCAAATAAATAAGCAGAAAATACGGGTCGTTACACGTCGTGCTTATAAAGAGAGCTTCATTGTATTGTTTGTTTATACCTGCAGTGACTAAACTTTATCCTTCCTCTTTATTTATTGATCTCTCGTCTTCTTCTAGTTTACAACATTTATTTGTTTTTTGAAAAAGTGATACTACGAAACGAGGGAGGTAGTTTCAACAAAAGGATGGGATTCATGCTATAGAGTGTTATTCGACTCACTGAGTTGAATTATGTTGCACGATGTAGATTGTAGTTTGTTTGCCTATGTCCAAAATTTTTGAATTACACAATCTGAAGGGAGGATATATAATTTTGTATCTTCTGATAGTAGACTCCGTATGTTAGTTTACTTTACGCATTTACATATTATTCATTGATGGTTTAAAGTATCGATCAAATCCTAATTTTCCTCAAGCGAATACCTATTAAATATTTTTATAAATGATCATTAGATTTAAACAGTTAGTTGTTTTGCTTGAATAAGATAACACTCTTAATATGAAAAACAAAAATAAGCAATAATTAAAAACAATTAATTATCAAGAATAAGTTAACGATGATTACATATCAACTTATTACCTTCAATTAATGATTGCATATCAACTTATTACCTTCAATTATTGATTAAAATTCGTAATTATCATTAATTTACTTATGTAAATAGTTCTTTTGGAGTACTCTCTCATCATTTTTCTAATTTAAATAATAAAATAAGGGTGCTACTATTTACTTCCCGGTTTACACTTCTGGCCACCAAAACTTCAAAAAAAATTATTTTTCTCTGCTGGCCACCGTTTAATTTAATAACATTAAAATGTAGAAGCCACCATCACCTTTATCTAAATGAACGCTTCCTTCCTTGCTTACAGGACGTCCGCTGCCACCAATAAAGAAGTCAACCTTAAGTCAACCAAGCGACGGGTCCAAAAAGATCATCAGTGGTGTATTAAAAAAAAATCTTAAGTTGTTGCTTACAGTAGTTTTCATGAAACAACATCAATAATCCTTTAAATTTCATGAAACAACATCAACATTCTAAGCTATATATGATTTACAATGCTACATTTGTTGCTTGCAATAGTTTTTATCAACATTCAAAGCAATTTTTTTAATTAACGTTCTTTTATAACAACAAGTCAAAACTTACATTGTCATTTTCTATTACAACATCGTCAAATTTAATGTCGTTCAACTTTGAAATTTTCAACGGAGCGAACAAAATATCCTAAAAGACAATGGAAAACTCTAACCATTAGAAGAAAAAAACCTAACAACATGTTCTACAAAATAATAGAAAACAATAAAAATCAAACACATTTAACCTTTTTTTTATTTCATATTCCATTTCTATTAGACACAAAAGAATATTTGCTTTTATTAGGGTTTAAGGTTTGAAATTGTAGAGAAGTACGTGTTTTTTGGGACAAGTATGGCGCTGAATAATTGAGTGAAAGAATAATATATGATGATCAGAAGAATATAAAAAATAATCATTTGTATTAAATTTAAAAAGATGACTAGAAGTATAAACCGAGTGTGACTAAAAAAAAAAAAAAAAAAAAAAAAAAAAAGAAGAAGAAGGAGGCTTATCCACGTTATGTAACTAAGGGCGCTAAGTTCAAAAGTTAATCTAGCGATTACTTACCGGAGAGATTTTACCCTTATTTGGGTTGCCCGTCAACGAATCAGCTGTTAGATATTTCTCAGATTTTACTGCAAGTAAATTTGTTTAAACTATTCATTGTTTAATCAATTTAAACTTGTTTTAAATACAAAGAATTGGAGGTACGCCTTTGTTGGATCACTCGCTTTCATACTCTGCTTCTTTTGCTTCTCGTCAGATACCTTCTTTTGATCTCTCTTCTTTGGATTCTCATCAAATGTCAAGTAAGCATTCGAAGATCTGAGATCGCTTCCTTCTTTATTTATCCAGCTCATGTCAATCTTATCTAACCTCGAATTGGTTTAGGTATTCAGTCATTATGATTTGATTGCGATCAATTATTGGTTTCGTGGTTCAAAAAAATAAATGCCTCAGAACCGAATAAGATTCGATCTTGTTTTGATCAAGTTACAAACGTTTTGTATTTCAAATAATTTTTTGAAACAAATACAATTTTAAGTCTGGAGACTTGGACAGTCACAGAACGTAGCAATCTACTGAAGGCATTTGGCTGGAAAAGTTTTTTGGCAACTTAAATAATGTATGAGGAAAGTATTAAAGTAATCAATCCGCATTGTGTTTTTAGGAATGGCTGATCAAAGTTGTTCAACTCAGCTTATCGGCGGTGATGGTGTGTTTAATGTTGATGGCCTTGATAAGTTCATGAAAACTGTGAAATTGGCTGAGTGTGGCCTTTCTTATGCAGTAGTATCTATAATGGGGCCACAAAGTAGTGGTATGTGAGTGCACGTATAATGTTTTTAAATAACTTATTTTGAAATTTTTTGTTGTTTACACAATATTACCATGTACATGGTCAGGAAAAAGTACTTTGTTGAATCATCTGTTTCATACCAACTTCAAGGAAATGGATGCTTTTATAGGGAGGTAAATTTTGAATCAGCACTGTTACTCAAGTTAACATATGTTCACTTCCTTTATGCTGAATGATTTTATTATTTAGGTCACAAACCACTAAAGGTATTTGGATTGCAAGATGTCGTGATATTGAGCCATGCATGGTTGTTATGGATTTGGAGGGTTCTGATGGAAGAGAGAGGGGAGAGGTAACTGTCTAAGTGTATGTGTCTTCTCCTTTTATATATCTTATGATGGTATAGAGAGGGGAAGGGTAATTGTTTTAAGAATATGTCTCCTTTTATATATCTCTATGGTTTTATCATTGCGCGCAGGCGCACACACAAAAGCACATACACATTATGTGGATGGATATTTATGTTAGACCAGGTTGTTTGATTTTATGTTAGACCAGGTTATTTGGTAGCAGTTAATAGTATGGCCTTCCACCTGAAACCCTACAATTCTAAACTCTCTTAATCAATTAGATAGCTTAGAATTATGGTACTTTGTGGTGCTTCACTGTATATTGGTCTTATGTTATTTGAATTATTAACATTTTCTATTGCATTTAGGATGATACCACATTTGAAAAACAGAGTGCTCTATTTGCTCTAGCTGTCTCAGACATAGTGCTGATAAACATGTAAGCTTACTAGTATTTATTAGTCATCAGGTCAAAGAAAGTTTGCTGGTTGATGATTTATTTTTACCTGAGACTTCTAGGTGGTGTCATGATATTGGACGAGACCAGGCTGCGAACAGGCCTCTCTTAAAAACAGTATTTCAGGTATGCAAAAAATGCTATTGCGCATGCGTTATTATTTTCAATTTCGTATTATTGTTGAGCATAATGAATTTTTTTGATTTCTCATGGCAGGCCATGCTGCGGTTGTTTAGTCCTCGCAAAACAACTTTATTGTTTGTCATTCGCGACAAAACCAGGGTATTTAAACTTCTACATTGAAAGTTTAACCACCCCCCCCCCCCCCCCTTTCCCTTCTCCCCACCCAAAAAAAAGCGTGCGTGCGCACGCGCGCACACACACACACAAACCTTTCTGTCCACCCAAAAGCGCACAGACAAAAACACCCTTTCTCTCCACCCAAAAACACTAACACACCCAAAAACACAAACACAAAACAAAACAAAAAACCGTGCAAACTTTTTCTGCTGACAAATTAAATTTTCTGTGCACAGACACCATTGGTACATCTAGAACTCATTCTGAGAGAGGACATTCAAAAGGTAATTTTGTATCTCATCCTTGCTCGACTATCTTGTGTTACAAATCATTGTCTTATTTCTTTTATTTGTTTGTTTTCCAGATATGGGATTCCGTTCCTAAGCCACAAGCACGCAGAGAAGCTCTTCTTAATGAGTTTTTTATTGTAAGTTTAAATTTTAAGATCATGCACTAAGCTTAAATTTTGTACTCATGTTTCTTCTCTCAACTTCTACGGATGATCAGGTAGAAGTAGTGGCTCTCAGTAGTTATGAAGAGAAGGAAGAACAGTTTAAGGAACAGGTGAAATATTACAGATCTTATTCAAGCTTTATAAGTGAAACCTTTTTAATGTGCATTATTTCATCAAAAGATAGACTTCCTCGGACAGATGTCAATTGTTTTTTTATACACTATTATTTTGATATCTTGCGGTTATTGATTCAAAATTCTTATATCAGTCTTCTCTGCAAACTGTATTGCTGTGTTACCAAATGCAACTTTTGAATATAAACGAAGTGACCTTGAAAGGCCATTAACTAAGGAACACCTGGAAGAGCATTATTTTGAGCATTACATCATTTAGGATGAAGCCTAATTGCCTAATTACAGTGATGTGTTACATACTATTCTAGGTTGCAAATCTCCGGCAGAGGTTTTTTCATTCCATTGCTCCTGGTGGACTAGCTGGAGACAGGCGTGGGGTTGTTCCTGCTTCTGGATTCTCTTTTAGCGCACGACAAATTTGGGAAGTCATCAAGGAGAATAAGGATCTTGACTTACCTGCCCATAAGGTATTGATTCGTACTTTCCAAGCCTATTATTATCAAGAAAACAGTATAGAGGACCTGAACTTTCTGTCATCAAAAGGTGATGGTAGCGACTGTTCGTTGTGAAGAAATTGCAAATGGGTGCCTTTCTTCCTTTTCATCTGAAGAGGTGGTTGTTTTTTATCTGATACATGTTTATCTAACAATTTCGTAATTTCTGTTATTTCTAGGTTATTTTGTCATATGAAATTTGCAGGAGTGGTGCCAACTTGAAAAGCTTGTACAAACAAGTGTTGTACCAGGTTTTGGCAAGAAGCTTAGTGCAATTTTGAACAAATACTTATCAAGGTAATCATTCTGCTTACCAACAATATTTCTTGTGTTTCCTGATAACATGCATATATGGTATTTGTTTCTATCCTTGGTATCCATTTGATATAAACTGAAGCTTCAGTCCTGGTAGTGGATTTGCAATGCTAGATGCTATTGCATAACTTTTAGTTGTGACTGGGATAGAATTATCACTTTAAGACATGACTTAATCGCTGTTTTTCAAGAATATTTCCCCCTATCTCCTAGATCACAGAGGGTTGCCAAAAAATGGTTTAAATACAATGTAGTAAAATTTGCAAGTTGTGATTACCTGCACAATCTCTGAAATTAGAACATATGATGGTTTCTCTTTCTTTTTGAATTTGAAAACAAATAGTATTTCTTAATCAAGAGGCGATCTATTAGTGTGCGTACGCACACACATTCATACAGGAGAGTTGCCTCCGCATCCCTGCCTAAGAGGTTTTCCACCCTCTCTGGATCCTCTCTGTAGTGGCAAACATTCAAGTTAATTCTGTGAAAAACAAAATATCCAACAGCTTCCTCATTTGCGCTAACCATCTTAAAATGTTTTTTCCTGCACAAGACTGTGTTGTTTGAATATATATTCATGACGATCTTGATTGGTTCAGGTTGTAAGATATTCCTTTTTCTGTTCAAGCAGGTATGACGTAGAAGCTATTTATTTTGAAGATAATGTCAGAAATGCAAAGAGACAACAGCTGAAATTTAGACTTCTACAGGTATCCCGGCTTTTATTTTTAGGATGGTGTCACTAGTCAACGTTTCCCTCAGTTCATTTATTTATTATTTACAGTTAGTACGACCTGCTTATGAATCCATAGTGGCAAATTTGAGATCCAAAACACTAGATGAATTTAAGGAAGCATTGACTAACGCATTAGAAAATGGTGCACGATTTGCTGACGCTATTCATGATTGCACTCAATCTTTCATTGCAAAACACGATGATGGATGCAAAGGTACTTGCATTATGTCAAAATACTTTTCACTTGGCCTGCATATCTACTTTATTTGGTGATATAGTTTCATTTGATTTATTTTTCTGCCTTCCAAGCTTCATATGTTGCTAGCTTTCTAGTTAACATATCCGTTCAAGTTTATTTGACAGATTAACTCCTATTCTAGCATACTGCATTTTCCCTTGTAGATACTATGCACATAGTTATGAATGGCGCGCTACGGCGTGTGCCATGGCACACCGCATGGCGCGGTGAGGCGCGGCATCTGCGCCATTTCTTCTTGCGGCGCGGCGCACATGAGGAGGCGCGGCAAAATACGCAAAAGGTGCGCCGCGCAAAAAAAGCACACGGCACAAAATGACGCGCCTTTTGTTTTGTTTTTTGTTTTTTGTTTATTTTTTTCATTTTTTTGCGTTTCACATAAAATTATTGTTGATCATGTTATTGTGTTTGCTAATGTTTTGTATTTGGTTTGATTTATTTTATGGGTTCTGATGGATGACTTTTCTCCAATATTATTGATTATATTATTGCGTTTGCTAACGTTTTGTATTTGATTTTTATTTATTTTGTGGGCAACAAATTATCTGTGTTGATCCACTTTTTATAGAGAAATTTGTTGCTATATTTGTGGGATATTTGAAAATGAAGGCAAGGATTATTTGGTGTTTATCCAAAAAAAAATTGACATATATGAAGATAACTTTGGGGTCAACTTTACTTGGGTGTCAAGCTTACTTAGATGTCAAAAATCTTGGGTATGACGCAATTCATTCTATAAAAGACTTAGTTAACATCTTCATTAGGTGGGAAATTTTTTGACGGTTATTGAATAAAATCATTAGGGTTTGTGCCGTGGTTCTTCATTGTCTTTCTCAAATTGTTTAGCCATCATATATTTTCTACCTATTTCTCAATAAGGTTATTGGTTCAAGTTGTGCTTGTTTGTAACATTAGTTGAGATTGGCCGTGTACAATATTTTGGTGAATTAATAAAAAGGGTGGTTGCATGGAATATCATGTGTGTACATATTTCCGATATTGTTTGTGTATGTGTGTTTTTTTGATTACATTCATCTCCAAGTAATTGGGTGAATGAGATCCGAGACGCTTTCGCAAAAGGCGCAGTTTTCCCAACAGTTGGTATCAGAGCTCAGATCATCGCATAACTCGGAGTGTTTGTTGGATTGAAGATTGTAAATGTCGGAAATGATGACGTTTTCGAAGATGATTGTTTTGAATGAGAAGAATTGGGGTATATATGAAAGCCGAAGATGGAGGACGTTCTATGTCTTAATGATTTGCATTATCCCATTGATGGAGATGAGGAGAAGCCCTCGGATATGGATGAGGAAAAGTTGAAGAAAATGAATAAAAAGGCATTTGCCTTGATTCACCAATATTTGGATAATTCAGTGTTCCACCATGTGGCTAGTTGTGAATCTACAAAGGCATTGTGGGACAAATTAGTATCGCTATATGAGTCGAAGAGTGCTACAAGTAAGGTTTTTCTAGTATGAAAGCTGGTACGGTTGATGTTCGATGAGGAAAAGCCGGTTGTAGAGCATTTGAACGAGTTTCAGGATGTCGTCAATCAATTGGCAAAAATGAAGGTCAATTTTGTTGATGGATTGCAGACACTTTTGTTGATGAGTTCTCTTTCGGAAAGCTGAGAGACTTTGGTTTTTCATTGAGTAACTCTAATGCTAACATAACTATTTCTTCGGAAATAGTTCGAAACAGTTTTTTGAATGAGGAACTAAGGAGAAAAAGATCGGAGTTGAAATCAGTTCAAAGTGAGGCGATGGTAGCAAGTCACTCAAAAGATACGGTTTGGAAGAAAAAGGAAGCCTAGGGTAAAGGTGCAATCACTTGTTTCCATTGAAAGAAGGAATATCACAAACGCAATGATTGCTATTCATATATACAAGATATGAAGAATAAAAAGACGCAAGGTGATAATAATAGTGATGGGGAATAAGTAGACTTTGCTGAAGGTACCGAAAGCGATTCTTCATGTGATGTCATATTTGGTGTTGTGGAGCCTTGGAAGATGGATTCAGGAGTCAGTTTTCACATATGTCGAGATGTGAATTTTTTTTCTTCGTATGAGAAGAGTGTTGACATGATAATGACGACCAATGGAGTAGAGCTACCAATTTGTAGAGTTGAAGTTGTTAGGTTTCAGATGCATTATGGTGTGGTGAGAGAAGTGGCTGGTGTGAGGACATACCCACTTGTTTGAATAACCTCATATCTATCGGTCAGTTAGATCGCCGCGGTTGCACTTATGAGACATAGTGAAGAAGGGCGATCGTGTGATGATGCAAGGAGTTTTGGAGGAGGAAAACCTATATAGTTCGGTCGGTTCGGTGGTCGACAGTGGAAGGCGGGTGACGGTTAAAAAACCTAGTCCGTCGTAAGGTGGAGAGGTTAATATGGTCACTGCCGATGACTGCAAGGTGAAGGATCATGGTATCGGCAAAGGTCTAGATGTTGATGATGCTCGAGGGATTCCGGAGATGAAGAGATCATGTTCAGCGAAAGATAAATGCCGAGTTGTGAAATCCACAAAGACGAGGTGAAGGTCTTTGTGGTATTACAAATACTTTTGAAGATCGTTATTGGCGTGGTGCACGAATGAGGGACGTGCACCACCATTAATGAGCGATGGTGGAGATTTGTAATAATGTTAATTGAGAAAAATAGGTTGAAAATGAAAGCTAAGTTGGTTGGTGTTGAGTGAAAGAGATGTTGTGATTTGGTATCAAGTTAGAGTATTGAGATTTGTGATACGCAAATCACAATTGTGGACAACAAATTATCTATGTTGTTCCACTTTCTGTAGAGAGATTTGTTGCTATATTTGTGAGATATTTGAAAGTGAAGGCATGGATTATTTGGTGCTTATCCCAAAGATTTTTGACATATATGAAGATTTGTTGCTATATTTTATCCATTCCGCTGTGAGATGTTTAACGAACTCGGGCATATTTATAATCTTTGTCTTTTTTGCAGGATACCAGACAAGCCGACTAAGACTTCAATTGATTGAGTTTTTTGAAAAAGATTCGGTCTGTCGAAATTCGGGTTGTTACACCTGGTATCATTGCTTAGGTTTAGGATTCCTAAGTATAGATAGTGAGTGAACGTATTTGTATTTATTTTTAAATATAAATATTATATATATACACCTAGATCCATTAAGGAACCCACTAAATAGGAAGAGCGACATATGATCAGAGTTGTGATATCAGTTATGAACACTAAAGATATGGTTATGGAAATTTGAGAATAAGAAACCCTTAGGTGGTTTGGGTGAAAAGTGTACAATATGTTTTGTAATGGAAAGAGATGGATCTCATATGTTAGTATCTGAAATGTTAGTATTTCAGATTAGTGGGTTTGGCAGTTGAGCCTTATAAATTGGAAAAGAGTAAAAAGGAAAATGAATTGGGAATATACATATTTTTGAGAGAAATGACTTTGTGGGAATATTTAAGAAGATCTAAGTAAGAAACCCAATTTAAGTTAAACCCCGTTGTTAACTTTTAAAAACTTGAAAATTTAAAAGCTTATATGTGAGAGTTTATGGTGTTTGTTCAAGTTTTGACCTTAAAAGTTTGCAATTTTGAATATGTAAGAAACATATTTGAAAAGTACATATTGAGTTTTAAGGAAAAAAAAGGTACATTTTAGAAACAGTGATTTCTTATGAAATTTTAATCTCAAATGAGTTCTTTTAGAAAAGCTTGTACATTATAGAGCATGTATAGCTCAATAGTTTAAAGCTATAAAGTATGAAAGAATTAAATAACAAAACATAGAAAAGATTGCATTTTGTCAAAAAACTAAAATTGTCGATAAGGAAAATTTTGAAAATCTTTATTCTTTTGACAATAATTTTTGACAATTGTTTTGACATAAATTTTGGGGAGTGGACAAAATAAGTTATTAAAAATTTAGAATAGAGTAGATGTTTGTACCTAGTTGTAAGCAATTGAACTGACATGGTAAAAAAAAGAGTTGTGAAATTAATTGAGAAAAGTTGTCTTTGTCTACTCCAGTTTTTATGATTTGAAAAAAAAAAAAGTTTTGCAGGGTTTTTTATGAGATGTGATTTCTA
Source organism: Allium sativum (assembly GCA_030737875.1). Lineage (NCBI taxonomy): Eukaryota > Viridiplantae > Streptophyta > Magnoliopsida > Asparagales > Amaryllidaceae > Allium > Allium sativum. The sequence goes on along the minus strand of CM060920.1, from coordinate 274,619,440 downwards.
TGGTTTGCTCAAATCTCTTTGACATCTCAATGTATTGAAAAACTTGAGAATACTCCGCTCTCATTTGCGACATAAATATGATTAAAGGGGAGGGGAATATGGAAACAATAATAAACCGATCGTAAACCCGCAAGTGAAATACCATTGAAATTCACAGGTAGAAGCATTAATAAACTATTTTTTATTGGTAAAAATGCTTAGTAATTTTTTTTTTAAAATATGGGACTTAAAACATGTGAAATTCAATTCATGAACAACAAGAGCATGACAATGAAAAAATAAAACATTTTGGCCCTTTTATTTGTTTCTCGCAAGACGAAATTGAGTAGAAATACATGACTGAAATTTTAAGCAAGTATAAAGGCTTACAAAGCTAATTCTTTAATGAAGGCTCTCCTTAACATGCATCATTTATGAGCCAATAACACTGATTCTAGAGGTTGTTCAAAAATTTGTGCAAATCACATTAGTGTACTAGGTAGGTGCACACTTAGTTTCAAAGCTCTGAAATTAGCATAAGAGTTTTCTCAAATGGATTGAAAATACAAACTTGTAAGAAACTTCTGTTTGCAAAAAATGATAATAAAAAACTATGCTGACTAAGTATTATCAAAAGGTTATTCAATGTAATATATGGTAGTTTAGTGAGGTCGTATGTTACACACATGACTTAAATATTATGTCTCATTGAAAAATATGAAAATAACTTTAAGCCTTTAACAATGCATTCCAATGGTTGTTTATAAATAGGGAACTTGGTGAATTGAATTTATTCAGCAAAAGAAGGTAAACTTAAGCTATATCATAAGCATGAACATAGTCGTATATGATATTTATGTTTGTTAACCTATACCAAATAATCGTTAAATTGTTTTTTGCTATATCATAATTTGACATACAAAAAATCTCATGTTGTTGTTTTTACATACTAATTAATACTTGAAATAAGGTTTTGTTGGATGATTGATAGGATATTGCTATTATAAACAAGTAAAAATTGATGATTGATGAATGCAGTAACCACAAAATCGATAGCTAAAGCAACAATGCTCAATAGTACTAAGAGATAAGAAATTACCTAAAAAAGGACTAAGTTTTCATAGCTGTTTAAACCCCGTAGGATTTTTGGCTAGTAGCGGATTCTAGAATATATTAACAATTTCTTGCATTTAGAATGAAAATTTTAACCTTATTATTAACTTCAGTTCTCGAAATTAAAGGCGATACATTAAAACTTTGAAAATGATCAATAAAATTACCTAGATCATCAGATCAAAACTCAAAAGCTAGAACTATTGAGCCATTGATTGTAAGCGATCCTGCGGTCTAGGCTAAATTTTTGTAGCATTTTATCGGCGTGAACAACAAAGAAGCACAAGAGACGTAGTTGGTACTTTATTAGGGGCAAGGATTCATCTATGCACACTGAGTAAATGACAGAGACGTGGTAGAGCATGGCGCACGGTAGAGGGATGGTTTTGCCATTATCATCGCAAAAAACCGGGAAGAGAATAAAAGAATGTGTTTTGTTTTCTCTTTTTAACCTCAATCGGCATAACCAGTGGACCAAAGAAAAAGGGACGAATTGTTTACAAATTAGATATTTAATTTGTCTACTTATTAATAAACTTATTTTTTATTCATTTCATTACACTTTGACATGAATAAAAAGAAAAGACAAAATGCCAATTCTAAAATTGGATATTTATTTTTCAAAAATATTATTTTCCAAATGTTGAACGATTATGAAAGTCCCTCATCTTAGGGGTGTTGTTTTGATCGTTAAGAATCCAACGAACTATTTTTGTACTGACTATTCTAGTGTTATGACAAATACTTACATTGAAAGTGATTTGCCTAACAAATTTTAACTTTTTTAAGGAAAGAAGTAATCTTAAAATGTTTTACGTTCTAAAATATATTTGTTATAATACATAAAGATTGGATGTCTTTGTTGAAACAAATTTTATCAAATAAAATTGTAGTTAACTTGTATTGTACCTTGATATCCCTCTGCAATACACGATTCGTTAATAATAAAATGATATCCAATATAACGTTATAACATGGGAAATTGCTAAATATATTATTAAAATATATTTTTTAGCATATATAAGGTACTCTCTTAACAATTTTTGGTAAACGAGCTATTGTTTGGGACAAAAAATATCTAACATTTGAAAATGATTTAACTTATACTTAATATAGCTATTGTTATTAGAATTTCGCAAATGTTCGAAATTTATCAAGATATTTAACCAGGATAAGTTAGTTTGAATCGACAAAGCTAGGATATTTGGAATCGATTTAATAAACCATGTGAAGACTATGTTTAAATATTAACTTTTAGTCTATTCCATAATAAAATATCTTACATTGTTGAATGTTAGGCACCGTAAAAATATTATTGTTTAGTGCAAAGTTTAATAAAATCAAGAGATAAAAGACGCCACTTGTAGCATAACCTAGTGTAGAATATAAGAATGTAATATAAATGGTATAAAATTAAATAAATTTACAACGTTATGTTTTAGTTGTCAAACATTTTGGTCTTTATCATATTTACTTTTGTTGTCTTTATTTAAATCTTTGGCTGTATAGCGTAAAAGTTATAAAATGTACTTATGACAATGTTAATAATATATTGTTAAATTATGTGCATTAACAATATCAACAAAAGGTTGTCAAATATAATGTTGTTAATAATGTAAAGTGAACGATGTCCTAAATATGAACTCTGATAGTAATGTGTTGATGTTGTAAAATAAAATAAAAATAGAATTTACTATAGTTTTTAATTGTTGTTTAACTTTGAGCTTGCAACGTTTGATAAATATTATTGAAAACCATAAATTTACAATGTTTTTTTTTACAAATGTTATGAAAGATCTACTATGTTTACAACACTTTGGTAAACTGTTACAGAATTAGTGTTGTAAAATGGTGTTTTTGTTGTAATGTGAGAGTTATATTGTATTAAGCTGCAAAATGGGGGTGCTATGAAGTGTTTCTTACACACCCACATGTATACGTATGTATGTGTGTGTGTGAAGCTCTTCGTTCCACCTCAAACAGTGCAAAACCCCTAATTGTCCATGATTCCCGCCAAGTATCTCTATTTCTCTCTCCATCCACTAACCCTCTCGCTCACTTATTATTTAAATACATATATATATATATATACATACATATATATATATATATATGTATATATATATGTATACGAGTGGAAACCCGTGCGATGCACTGAAGCATAAACTTTCAAGTGTTGTAGTTTGCATTTATGAATAAGGTAGGAGAACATGTTGTATGGTAGTGAGAAATATAATGTAAATGATACATGTATTTGTTAGGATTCAACCGTAAACATTAAATTTTCCAGTAAGTAAATGATTCATGTATAGCTAGTGGCTACAGTTTGGACATGGTGTAAACTGTGTCAAATTTCATGTATCTCTATTCAATTGATGAAAAGATGTATATATGAAATGATGAATTAAACAACCATGCATGTGTTAATTTGCATTGATTGAGCACAGTGAGCATAGAAATATGAATACGGAATTGAAAAAAGCATATGCATAGAAATAAAAGGTTATGTCACACTAAATTAACCACACCATAACAAAGTGAATAGTAGTTACCAACCAAAATAATTAAAACAAAAGAGCAGTAAGTAGTAAAAAAAATAGCATTCTTAAGATGGAGATAAAAAACTGTAGTAGTTAAAAAGTCAGCAAGTTCAAGGTGTATGGTGGCACCATAACATGCAATGTGCAACAGTATAAATATCAGTGTGCATTAAATACGTCTATTTGCAAATCAAACAGTAAATATCCTCTTATAAAAAAATACCAACGTTACTATATAAGCAAGAGTATGAATATCGGTGTGCATTAAATATGTCTTACATAAATCTTTCTGAACAACGAAAGATATGTTGGAACTATGATTGAAAAAATAACAGTTCATAACCATTAATCTAAAACTAAAGTGAAAAAGTTAATCTTATAAACCATGCAATAATCATACTATGCCTAATTAATAATGTTGACAAAATAAAATTAGCTTCAACAAAATTAGATTTGTTGGCAAATATAAGTAATAGGTCAATTGAAGTCGTTTTCATATAAACTTCACATTAGAGGAGAAATAAACATATTTGAATGTGCATACATAAACAGAATAATATATGATAACGGATGAATAGCTAGCTTCACATTAAAGAAGAAACACACATAGGTTATTGTTCCATATATCTGCCAGTTGGGAGCTCAAGTATTCGTGTCTTACTATGCCATCTTGCCTTTGCAATCTCTCGCTTTGTATGGTCCAGAGAAGCTGCCAAAAAACTTTTAAACCATAATTTTGCGCTGTCTTTTTCAGGATTATACATAAGCACTGAATTAAGTGACTTATCTCTTTCATATCATACATGTCAAACAATAAATCAAACCTTCAAATACATTAGGAAAAAGTCTCCAATCAAGTGTGAATTATAAGTTCTTTGGCAAATTAGACCAACAAAAAGCTGAATTTTTTTTGTTGAAGGCTTGATGGATATAAAGACTTTAAGCTTCATATAAAAATACAAAAATAAAATTCAGTGCAAGATCAAAAAACATCAAAAGAATTGTCAACTCTGCATTTGTGATATAATATTATTTTTACTGCTAACGCTTTTAGGTTAAAAAATAGTCTGGTCACCATTGCAAAAAGTAAGCATAACAGTAATGGAAGCAACAACTTTAACTTCAGTCCCCACATGCGCTGCGTCAATATGATACTATGGATGAAGGTACACAACAAAACATGAACTAAATTTACATTTTTCAGTTTCAATATCCACCTATGTACAATAGAGTGTATTGGCATTAATCTGATATGTATTCCATCACACACAGCAGGTGGTGGGATTGCAAACCAATGTTTGAAAGAGGTCAAGTGGGTGAAGGTTTGTTGTAGAAATACATATTTGAATGCATGACATATTCTTTATCTTATTTGTTTATGGTTTTATGTGTATATATGAAGAAAGTAAATATGGAAAGTATTTACGGTGAAAAAGGGAATGTTATACTGGAAAATAACTTGCTTACCATTTTTTGTAAATATGACAATTACCATAAAGATAAAAAAGTGGCATTCTGATGAGAACAATGTTCACATTTATGCACCTACCACTTTAACAACACAAAGTATACAAAAGAAAAATCATTGATAATTAGCTTTTATTTCTTTGATTAACATAATACATGATATAGAAAAAGAGTAAACTTCAGCAAAATAAAAAAAAGGCCACAATAATTTTCGGACGGACTTATAGTTTTAGTAGTAAATAAATCTTTTGTGCAAAACAAAAAATATAACAGCTTAAATTTGTAGGATGTTCCAAACAGTCCTATTTGTAAGAGTTTTCGATGACAATTAATCAATACAGTCATTTAAACTGACATATATTACATAATATAGGAATGACAACTACAATTGAGCATAGTTTATGAATACTATGGCCAACAAACAACAATAGGTTACTAATAAATCAACTATAATTGGCATAGATTTTCCTTCATAAGGATCGTAAAATTTATTATGGACATAAATCTACTGGCATCAAAATTCTAATTTGTCTTGTCAACATCATATTAAGTTCTATTCAATTAAATTCAAAAGTGACCAGACCAAAAACAGGTACAATCAGCAGTAGACATGATAATTGATTTTGCTACATTTTGATATGAAGAGAATTCTACTAATCAATGTTGCCTAAAGTGCAAAATGAAAATGGATTATTTGTTTTTGGTTAGCAACAGATAATAATCAAAAAAAAATTGTCAATAGATAGTAATTAAAATAAATGAAAATAAAATTACTGATTGAAATTGAAACACTTGTTGAAAAAATGGAGAAGTGAACACAAATGAGAATCAATTAAAGGTGATTTGAGATTTATTACGTTTATTTATCCATAAACATCTTGTTAGCAGTTTTAGAAGTTGCTAAAATGAGCGCATAAATTCAACCAAAGTGCAAAGTTATTAAAGAACAAAAAATCATTGATAATTAGCTTTTATTTCTTTGGTTAACATTAATTACATGATATAGAAAAAGAGTAAACTTCAGCAAAATACAAAAAAAGCCACAATAATTTTTGGATGAACTTATAGTTTTAGTAGTAAATAAATCTTTAGTGCAAAACAAAAAATATAACAGCTTAAATTTGTAGGATATTCCAAATAGTAATCCTATTTGTATGAGTTTTCGATGACTATTAATCAATATAGTCATTTAAACTGACATATATTACATAATATAGGAATGACAACTACAATTGAGCATATTTTATGAATATTATGGCTAATAAACAACAATAGGTTACTAATAAATGAACTATAATTGGCATAGATTTTCCTTTATAAGGATCGTAAAATTTATTATAGACATGAATCTACTGGCGTCAAAATTCTAATTTGTCTTGTTAACATCATATTAAGTTCTATTCAATAAAATTCAAAAGTGATCAGTCCTAAAATCAGGTACAATCTGCAGTGGACATGATAATTGATTTTACTGCATTTTGATTTGAAGAGAATTTTACTAATCAATGTTGCCTGAAGTGCAAAATGAAAATGGATTTTAACATGGTAAACCCCAAAAGTCAATGTGAAAACATATTTGTTTTTGGTTATCAACAGATAATAGTTGAAATTTTTGTCAATGGATAGTAACTGAAATAAATGGGATTAAAATTATTGATTGAATCTGAAACACTTGTTGAAAAAATGGAGAAAAACACAAATGAGAATCAATAAAAGGACTAATTTGATATTTATTACGTTTATTTACCCAAAAACATTTTGTTAGCAGTTTTAGAAGTTGTCAAAATGAGCGCATAAATTCAACCAAAGTGCAAAGTTATTGAAGGAAATTATTTAATTTAATTTTCATAATCGAGGCTAGTATAATTATGTAAATTGTAATTAGCATTATATGGCATCTAAAGCTTTAATATTAGTAATTATTATTAAACGAAAAATATGTAAAAACTAATAAACACAATTTGATTTCAATATGGAGAAATTAACCTTTCCATTAAGCGATATAATATTTGAAGAGCTAATTATTTAACTTATGAGAGGAAGGAAGATGAAGTACGTAGAGAGGCATAAAGATGAAGCAACTCTAAATCCATTTCCTCTCGCTGTAGTAATTAGCGTGTTGAAAAATTAAAAGGTGTGTTACACGAAACAAATTTGCATAACATGTATACATAACCATTCTGTTTGATTATATGTCAATTTAAAGGTGAGTATACGACAAATCGATAAAACAATTAACTGGTGGTTTGGAGTAATTTTTTAATTTGAAGCAAGTAGTGAATAGAATAATTAAATCAAGCTATGACACAGTAAATGAGTTACCTTTCATATAAGTGTGCATGTTTTTCCTATTTGACAATTAGCCTGCAATTATTTAATTTATAGTAATAACTTCACACAGTTTATATTAAATAAAAGATGAAATACATTTTAGGTTAGGAGAAGTAGAAAGACAATGGAGAGAAATGCAATTCCAGCATCTTCGTCATATTAAATACGCAGTAGAAAAAAAATCAGTTCATCCTTCTTTATATGCTTAATGCTCCTTTATTCATGTGCCTCTGCCATAATACATATTTAAATATGCCATATTTATATAGTTTGTTATTATGCATTTCAAAAGTGGGCAAATATTCTTAATACAATATAAATTTAATATTAATGTGTTAATAAATGAAGAAATGCTTTGTAAATTTGACTACTGGCATAGCAAATATGGTTAGCAGCAAGAATTACATCAATCAATATAAGACAAATGCGGATGAGGTGGCAATCAAAATATTAGGGGATGTGTTTAAATTAGGACGGTAGATTTGTTCTTGCAGGATTAAATCTGAACCACTCTTTGTCTTGTTGTTTGTCCAAGGGGGAAATTTTATTATATAGATATATATAGTGACACTTGAGATAGGTTGGAATATGTTAAAAAGTGTACAGGAATTGTGTGCAAACAGCTTAATTCTTGAGATAATCCAGAATATTTTGCATGAACAGCATGGATAATTCATGAATTTCTCTTGGAAATAGATGAAAACAGCATGGTGGATTCATGAAATCCTCATGGACATAAACAAAAAAACAGCAGCTTCAACCCTAAGTATGTATCTTACAGTTATACATAGCAGTATAACGACATTTATTCGATGTGCATCCTTGTGCAAAATTGAATAAAACTTGGAAGTGCAAAGTATGCCATCCATCTTTTTTTTTTTTCCCCATTCACTTATTGTTTTTTGTGGAATTTATCGGGTATTCTTCATAGATGCTACTGTTCAACAAGCAAATTGGGACACGTCAAAATCACAAGATAAGCTTCGACATGATATTGACACACATGTAGCATCAATTCGTACTGCAAAGGTAGTAGAATTGACTTCCGTTTATGAGGTAAATATTTTACTTTGAAGTGGTATAAAAGTTTCATTGGCAATTTAAAAGTTTCACGGAGTTCCAAATATTTGTGGGATTAATTCACTTGCAGAGGCAACTAGATAAAGCACTTGCAGATCCAATAGTAGCTCTCTTAGATGAAGCTAGCGATAATACATGGCCTGCTATCAGAAGTCTTCTTCAAAGTGAGACCAAGGCAGCTACATCTGCCCTTTCTTCTTCCCTTTCTGCGTTTGATATAGATGACGTGACTGTAGAAAAAAGGACAGCACATTTAGAATACTATGCCAAAAACATTGTTAAATCTAAGGTTGCTGAAGAGTCTGGAAGGATCTTAATTCGGATGAAGGACAGGTAGTGGATTTATCAATTTATAGTGGCTTGCTTACTTGTCATTGTTAGAATAATAGATGGTGATGTAAAGTTAAATTTGAACTTTTGTACAGGTTCACTACATTGTTTAGCCGTGACTCTGATTCAATGCCAAGAGTGTGGACAGGAAAGGAAGATATCAGAGCAATCACCAAAACTGCTCGTTTTGCGGTAAATATTAGTATTACAATTCTCTCAACCAAATCTCAACAATGTGAATGAACCTGTCCATTTTTTATATACTTTGTAGTGTTTGAAAATGTTATCTGTGATGGCTGCAATACGTTTGGATGAGAAAAATGACAACATACAGAATACCCTTTCTCTAGTTCTCATGGGATCTGGTGATAATTCCAGTACAAGGAGCATACAATCAACTGAGCCACTGGCATCGAGCTCATGGGAAGCGGTATGATTAAAAGCAACTGTTTAGCAATTACACATTTTCTAACTGTGACGAGACACGTCATTTTACTGTTGAGTTCTGTAAATAATTGGCATGCTAATAAAAATGGACTGTTTGATATAATTCTCCTGTTGGTTGGAATATTATTATATTAACCTCCCACTGATCATTTTATTATACCCACCCTCTTCTTTTCTGCAATTTTCTTTACCAAGTTTTATGAAAATCAAATCAAGTCTTTGTAAATTTTCATTGCTAATATTAGGAATCATGGTGAAGGCTAAAAATGAATTTTAGGGTTTTATGCCCAGTATAACTATTAATGTTGGGATTCTGTCGAAGGGTCCTTATTAAAAGTTACATAAGCGTGAACTGTGCACTGTGAACCATTTTTGACCAATTGAATCAGAACAGCTGCGTTTCCATGATGCATTTGGCTTGTTTAGCAACTGTACTGACTAACAGTAACACAATTTGTTATGGTTGTCTAGAGATCCTCTTGCTATTCAATATGGATGTCTAGAGATCCTCTTGCCGCTCAGTCTACTTGTTTTGCCGGTGGTAATTAACACTATTAGTAATGTTTTAACTTTTAATAGAACCATGTAGCTATAATTTTGAATCCAGGTGCATGATGATAGAATACAACCATAACGCTCTTTTATACCAAAGTCATATATTCATAATAACCTTATTGGCCCATGTTATTCTATAATTAGCTCAGCAGTACATAATGTGTTATTTCAATTTCAACAAACAAGCTCTGGTTGGTGCCATTGTCAAGATTTAGAGTCATTGGATGTCCTTAAAAAAAATTGTTAAATGAATTTTATTGTAGACTTTGAAGGGAAAAAAATGAAATATTGAGTGGGGATGTGCATATCACTTCCAGTCTGGATGAGTGTTAACTTGGATTAGCAGGTTCTACGTTGAATTTATGTGTGCTGTATTACGTGTTGAATATTTTCAAAATGGTATTGGGTTTTGGGTTTGTTTTCGAAGAGGGAAGAAAGAAAGGAAGAGGAAAACTAATAATCCCACATCATGAAAATTGGAGAAATTAATCTAGTATGGTAATAGGTTTCTCATGATTGTGTTGGGGCTCTGGGGCTTCCAAATGTGTGTTTTGTTGTGAGGAGGGAAGTCATGCACCACACGCACGCGTACTACCTCCGTGCCGACCGGGCTGGTACGAGTTTCGGGTCCGAATCCAATAAGCATAATTTTGGATAAAATTTGAAAACATTGTTAGGGCCTTGGGCTCCCAAATGTGCGCATGCACCACACACACGCACTGTCTCTGCTGCCGACTGGGCCACGGGTTCGGATCCAGTAAGCATACTTTTAGATAAAATTTAAGAATAATGGTAGGGTCTTGGGGCTCCCAAATATGCGCTTTGTTGTGAGGAGGGAAGTCATACACCACACACGCACACACTGCCTCCACCGCCGACCAGGCTGGTACGGGTTTCGGGTCCAGATCCCGTAAGCATATTTTTGGATGAAATTTGAAAACAGTAATGGGTTTGATTTCAGCCCATTACAAACTCGAAAATTAAATTGAAAAGACGGAGAATTTGCAACGTTTTGTTGTTGTTACAAATGAAATGATGCATGGTTTCTGTTTGTAACCTTGCGAACCATTCCAAACGGTCGCAAAGTTTGGTGATTATACACCTCCCTTCGTCCCTATAAATAGCTACATTCGAAAACTATTCTAGAAAAACTTCTTCACAGAAAATTGCAATGCCATAAAGTGTTGCAAACACAGCGTCATTGCTTAGTATTGTAACGCCTCCAAGGTGTTACAAATTCAGAAAGTGTTGCAGATTTGTTCTTCTTCTTCCGCTTCATTCTATTCTATACTTGCATCGTCAGAAATCAAATTACAAAAGTGTTCTTGGTCGGATTAAAGTCGTACAAATTTGAATTCAATAACGTTGTTATAAGGATTCATTGAATTCTAAAAGTTGATAGTTCGATAATCCGTTTGTACATGGTGGGTTGAACTATTGTATGAAAGAATCTATTTAATAGATCCTTGAAGCTTGAAGTACAACAATATCTTCATCATAGTCGTTTCGTACCACAAAATTCCCGATAAATTTTTAGATAATATTCTTCAACCATGGAAGGTACAAGCGCACTACACGTTATGAATCAACATTTAACTCGATTGGAGCGGTTTGATGGAGACGATTTTACTCGTTTGCAAGAGACGATGAAATTCTTTTTAATCACCGTCAAATTATTCTACATTTTGGTAGATGGATTGAAAGTTATATAAAAAGAAACTAACAAGAATGATGTCGCTCTAAAGCCGAAACGTGCAAAGCGCAAAAAGAACGATTTTCTATGTAGAGGACACATTCTGAATGCGTTGTCTACTCTAGTCTACAACGCTCATAGAATCTTGGAAACTGCAAAGGCACCCTGAACTGCATTTGAAAACAAGTATCGCATATCTGAGGAAAGTAATAAGAAATTTTTTATTTGTAATTTTATGAATTTCAAAATGGTCGCCAACAAGTCCGTCGTTGGACAAGTAAGCGAAATCTTACAGTTGGTGAATCAGCTTAAAAATGCTAGAATAGATCTCCCTGAATATTTTATTGTTGGAGTTATTATTTCAAGACTTCCACATTCTTGGAATGACTATAAGAAAAAATTGAATCATGCGGAAACAGATTATGATTTAGGTGATTTACAACGTCATCTTCGGATTGAGGAGGATTTTTGTAAGTGCGAACTAGATGATAATCCGCAAACCAAGTCTCATTCTAAGGCAAATAATATTGAAACTACTGAAAAATTAAAGCCTAAGAATGAGACACGGTTTAAGAAGAAAAATCTTTTCAAGAATAACAAAAAGAAATGTGTCTATTACTATTGTAACAAACCCGACCACTATGCTCGAGGCTATCGCCTACGGAAGAAACAACAAAAAGTGAATATGGTCGAAGAATTGCTTGTGGTTGTAGTACAAGAGGCGAACTCCGTTAATAGCATTGATAGTGATTGGTGACTTGATACTGGAGCAACCATTCTCATTTGCAAAGACCGTAACATGTTTAAGATTTGTAAAGAAAATAATGGAGAAACTAGCGAAGTTACTGGAGCAAACAATGTTACAAACAAAGTTCTAGGAAAAGACACTACAGAACTTTTATTCACCTCTGAAAAAGTTTTTTATTAGTCAAAGTATTTTATGTACCCGATATGTGTAAGAATTTGGTTTCTGCATACCTTATTAACAAAGGAAGATTGAAGATGTTGTATGAGTCTGATAAGTTAGTGTTGTCCAAGAATGACGAATTCATTGGACATAGATATTCTTGTAATGGTATAGTTAAGTTGAATCTAATAAAGAAATCTTCTATTTATATTGTTGATTCTGTTACTTTATGACATGATAGATTATGACATATTAACTATAAATCTTTTAAAAATATGCATAAATTAGGATTAATTTCTGATTGTGATTTCGATGCTATTTCTAAATGTGAAATATTTATTCGAACAAATTACATCGGAAATCCTTTAAATCTGTAGAAAGGAAAACTGATTTGCTTGATTTAGTATATAGTGATGTGGGTCACTTAAAGAGTCATATCATCTATGGTGGTAACCAATACTTTATAACATTTATTGATGATTATACTAGATATGCATATGGATATCTAATGAAAACTAAAGATGAGGCTTTGATAAATTTAAAATTTACAAAGCAGAGGTCAAAGCACAACTAGGAGTTAAAATTAAAATGTTACATTTAGATCGTGGTGGTGAATATTTTTCAGATAAATTTATCTTGTTTTGTGAACAATATGGTGTAGTTCACCAGTGTACCGCCCCATATACACCACAATTAAATAGTGTTGCTGAGAGGAAAAATAGAACTTCAATACAAATGGTTAATGTCATGCTCATAAGTTCAAATTTTACCTTATAACTTATGGAGTGACACTATGTTATCTGCATGTTACATTTTAAGTAGAGTACTAATTAAAAAGAATAATATTTCTTTTTATAAATCATGATTTAATAGAAAACCTAACCTTATGAGACTTAAAGTTTGAGGTTGCTTAGCATATGTCAAAAAACCAAATCCCAAACGACCAAACTTGTGAAATAAGGCATTTAAATGTGTTTTCTAGGATATTCACTCAACAATATAACTTACAGGTTTTTAATTCTTGACACTTTAGAAGTTATAAAATCCGTAGATATAGAATTTTTTGAAAATCAAGCTGTTGAGACTCTGTTGAGATCATCTAGTCCAGAACCTAATATGACTGATGATATTAATGGCGATGAATGTGCTCCTACTCAAAACAGCAAGGAAATATCAATACCAGATAATAATACTGAACATATGAGAAGTAAATGAGGGAGAGTAGAGAGGGATTATGGTCCTGACTTTATAACATATCTTGTAGAAGGTAGTAAGGACGAAGTCCTTAATATGACAAGACAAGTAATGAACGTTGATGACGATCTCAAAACTTTTTTTGAGGCATTTTATGGAAAGAATATACCAATGACGAAATGAAGTCCATAATGTTAAATCAAACTTGGGTTTTAATTGATTTACCTCATGATGCTAAACCTATAGAATATAAATGGATATTTAAGAAAAAGTTGAATACAAATGGTTCCATTGATATGTTTAAAGCCAAATTAGTTGCGAAGGAATATAAGGACATAGAGTAGATTATTTTGATACATATGCTCCAGTTGTTCGCATATCTTCTATACGATGTTTAGTAGCACTTGCATCAATTTATAATTTGGTCATACATCAAATGGATATAAAGATAATTTTTCTAAATGGAGATTTAGAAGAAGAGATATATATGAAACAGCTTGAAGGCAAAACCCCAGACCAAGAAAAGAAAGTTTGCTAATTGATAAAATCTTTTTATGGCTTGAAGCAAGTTCTCATGCAATGGTATGGGAAATTTGATAAAGTTGCACTGCCATATGAATTTATTGTTAATGATGCTAATAAATATATTTATAGCAAATCGAATAACAACGATTATGTTATGATATGTTTATACGTTGATGATATTCTGATATTTGGTTCTAATATATCTTGTGTAAATGAAATTAAGAAGTCTCTATCTTCTAAATTTGATATAAAAGATATAGGAGAGGCTGACGTAATTCTAGGAATTAAAATTATTAGAAAAGAGGGGAGTTATTACTAACTCAATCTAATTAGATTGAGAAGTTCCTAAATAAATGTGATCATCATAATTACAAACCAGCACCAACTCCTTTAGATCCTGCTATTAAATTAGAAAAGAACACTGGACATACCATTTCTCAACTAGAATATTAAAGTGTTAGGGAATCTTATGTATGCTATGCATTGCACTAGACCAGACATTGCACATGCTATAAGCATATTGTGTCGATTTACGAGTAATCCAGATTTCGAATATTAGAAAGCTATTTCCAGAGTTTTAGCCTATTTGAAAGTAACCATTATCTTATAAGGATATCTTGCTGTAATAGAACGATATAATGATGCAATCTAAAACAATGCTGAATCCAAATCTATGACTTGATGGATATTCACATTAGGAGGCGTCGCTGTGTCTTGGGCTTCCAAGAAGCAAACCTGTATATTTGACTCAACAATGTTGTCAGAATTAATTGCATTAGCAGATGCATGTAACGAAGCGAAATGACTTAGGAATTTGTTAATGGAAATCTCATTATGGAAGAAGTCATCCCCAGTAGTTTAGATTAACTGTGATAATTAAGCAATGATATACAATGTATCCAATAAAACGTATAATGGAAAGTCTAGGCACGTGAGTCTAAGACATCAAATAGTAAGACAGTTACTCAAAAGTGGAGTAATAACTGTTGATTACATAGAAACAAAGAAAAACTTGGTTGATCCACTCACAAAAGGTTTTTCAAAGGCAATGGTTTCTATAAAGTCAAAAGCAATGAGACTAACGTTTGTGAATGAAGATTGATCATCCTTAACGGAAACCCAACTTATGTCAAACTAGCACCAACTCCTTTAGATTATACTATTAAATTAGAAAAGAACACTGGATGTATGTATCATTTTTCAACTAGGATATTCTAGTGTTATGGAGTCTTATGTGTGCTATGCATTGCACTAGACCAGACATCACACATGCTATAAGCATATTGTTTCGATTTTCGAGTAATCCAGGTTTCGAACATTGGAAAGCTATTTCCAGAATTATAGCCTATTTGAAAGGAACCATTATCTTATAAGGATATCCTACTGTAATAGAACGATCTAATGATGTAACCTGAAACAATGTTGAATCCAAATCTACGACTTGATATTCACGTTAGGAGGCGCTACAGTGTCTTGGGCTTCCAAGAAGCTGACTTGTATATCTGACTCGACAATGTTAATTAATTTCATTAGCAGGTGCATGTAAGGAAGCGAAATGACTTAGGAATTTGTCAATGCAAATCACATTATGGAAAAAGTCAACTTCAGTATTTTTGATTACTGTGATAATTAAGCGACAATATACAATGTCTCGAATAAGACATATAATGGAAAGTCTAGACATGTGAGTCTAAGACATCAAATGGTAAGACAGTTAATCAAAAGTGGAGTAATAATCGTTGATTACATAGAAACAAAGAAAAATTTGGTTGATCCACTCATGAAAGGTCTTTCAAATGCATTGGTTTCTATAAAGTCAAAACAATGAGACCAATGTTTGTGAATGAAGATTGGTCATTCTTAACGGAAACCCAACTTATGTCTTCAAAATGATAAACAAAGTTCAATGGGTACCAACAAGTGAAGAAAATGATTATGGAACACTAAATCAATAATCACATAATATTTAATGTTGAATTCTGCAAGAACAAAGGATGGATAAACGTCCTCAATAAGTCTAGAAACTTTAAAAAGTCTATCGCAGAAACACATTAAGAGACTTTTCTACATGAGTATCAAAATCAGGTTGTTTCCTAGGAAAGTAAAACATCTTTCTAAAGTAGACTCATGAATCAGGATTAAAAGCACATGACTATTAACGTGCTGAGCAATATATAACAGTTTACTTAAGAAAATCAACATGTGTGATTGTTCCGGCTTTATCATTAGGGGTACTTGGTTCAAGATTCGTTCAACATAGAATCTCTATAAGGCTTTGATGATTTATATTAAGTAAAAGTTCAAACCCAAAAGATACCTTTTATTTATGTGATATTTCCCATGATGATGCAAAACCTGATCTCAGAACTATATTGGTTTGATCCCACTTGGGTATGTAGAAAGTCACTCTAGTGATTCAGCCGTCCATTTTATTTATTTATTTTATTTTGAAAATGAGGGGAGATTGTTGAATATTTTCAAAATTGTATTGGGTTTCGGGTTTGTTTCTGAAGAGGAAAGAAAAAAAGGAAGAGGAAAAATAATAGTCTCACATCATGTTGATTGGAGAAATTGTTCTAATATAAGAATAGGTTCCTCATAAAGGTGTTGGGACCTTGAGGTTCCCAAATGTGTGCTTTGTTGTGATGAGGGAAGTCATGCATCACATACGTGTGTGCCGCCCTCGCCGTCCGTCCAACCGAACCGGGCCGGGTATGAGTTTCGGGTCCGGATCCAATAAACATACTTTTAGATAAAATTTGAGAACGGTAATGTGTCGAATTTCAGTCCAGACCCGAAATTAAATTGAAAAAGGCGGGAAATATGCAACGTTTTGATGTCGTTACTAATGAAAGGACGCATGATTTGATTTCAAACGGATGTGACCATTTGTAACTACTTATGAATAGACATCTCCCTTCGTCCCTATAAATAGCCACATTCGAAAGCTATTCAAAGGAAAACTTCTTCACAGAAATCTGCAACGCCATAAAGTGTTGCAACCACAGTGTCACTGCTCTGTATTGTAACACCTTCAAGGTGTTACAAATCCAGAAAGTGTTGTAGATTTGTTCTTCTTCCTCTTCATTATGTTCTCTACTTATATCATCACAAATCAAATTACAAGAGTGTCTTGGTTGGATCAAAATCGTACAAACTTTGAATTCGATTACGCTATTCCAAGGCTTCAGTAAATCCTGAAAGTTGATAGTTCGATAACTCGTTTATACTTGGTGGATCGAACTATTGTCTGAAAGAATCTATTTCATGGATCCTTGTAGTCTGATGTATAGCAATATCTTCCTTATAATCGTCTCGAACCACACAATTGTCAACATTACGAAAAATGCTTTGCAAAATTTAAGAGTAAAGCTGCACCACAACTATGCCTTAGTGCTAGCCATTTTTTCGAATGTTTTGGCTATCTATAGATTCTATCCTTCTGAAGTCTTATAATGATATTTTATTTGTGCTTATTTTCAGTAAAAATGAAAGATCAACAAGAACATAGTTGATAATAAAAGACCTCTGTGCTCTGATATTCTTGTTTGGTAAAATACACATTCCTAGTGGTATTTGACTAATTTTTTTTCTTTCTAAATTGGATAGCCGACACCAATTCTGTTATGCCCGACAGCTCAACAACAGTTCTCAAAATCAGCATTGTTGATCTAAGCACTTGCTTTTCAAATGGGAGTAAAATTTATGTCATGTTTCATTGCACAACAATAAGAAAAAAATACCCACTTAGGCGCTAGGTTATGATTACCGTAAGTGCTTGGTAAGGCTTTCCACCTTACCGGAGCATCTAGGAGTGGGTAATAGGGAATAATGTATAAGCTTCATTGTTATGAATAATACATCCCATGTTATTGGGAATTTTCAGCCCAGAGTTTGATTACTGCCTTCTCATTTGCCTGTCTGCATTCTCATCTGTCTTGAGAATTGAATCTTGAATTTCATCTATTAGATGTAAGTGTAGTTAAAGTATATAATATAGAAATTAAATTTTGTATACTGTATGCTTTAATTAATCTTCGACCATCCAACTGCTTAGACGATTAGTTTCTGGTTCAATTTAACCATCGAGTGTCAGTCCATTGATTTTTACAACCTTGTTAAATAGAGTAAAAGAACATAACGACTAGCATCGTTTTAATTTTTCTACTGATGTAAAATAGTTGTACAAAATCAAGCCAGTACTGGTGGGAAGAATGGTTGTACCTAATGATACAAAATAATATTTGAATTAATCAGTAGTAGACTATTTAAGCTAAATTAATTTTAGCTGAATATCTAAGTGAGGCTGTATTGATTTTGCTTTTACCAACAAGAGTAACAGGTATCCATATGTAGTTTTCACGTCCCATGTGAAATAGAGAAATGCGAATTTTGTACTGGAAGAAGATATAATTATGCCTGTAACAGGTAAGAAAATAGACGGTTAATTAATCTTCCAACTGAAGATTTTTATGTAATTTTCTGGAAGAAAAAAAAGTCTTATTTAAGCTTAAGTTCAACTAGACATTCATTAAAATAGAGGAATTTATATGTGCATTGACATTACGTTGTTTCAAGCTTACTGAGCTTTATGGTTAGGTTCCACTGGAGGAAACATTGATTACACCGGTTCAGTGCAAGTTGTTGTGGAGGCAATTTAATACAGAAACTGAGTATACTGTTACTCAAGCTCTTGCTGCACAGGTATATACTGCATCTGATAGCTTTTCTTACATAACACTTTTAGTTATACTGCTAATTTCGCCTTGTTTAACAGTACAATTGTGTTTACAATTGATATATTGTTTTATTTTATTTTATTTGTACTTGACATTTTTACCAGGAAGCTAGCAGGAGAAACAACAGTGCATTGCCTCCTCCATGGGCAATAGTTGCCATGTTATTCTTGGGATTCAATGAACTAATGATTCTTCTCAGGTATTATTACTTGTAAACTGCACGTCTTATATGATATTAAATGAATTTATTATTTTATTATCTCTTTATTGTAACTTGTGTAATGTATTGCAGGAAACCTCTTTTGCTTGGTTTCATTTTTGTTGCCTACTTGTTTGGGAAAGCTCTCTTTATCCAGCTTGATATTTCAGGCGAATTCCGTAATGGCGCTGTGAGTAACTTATAGTTGATGAAGCTTTGAAAAAAATATCACTTCAAAATATTAAATCTCGACGATTAATTAACTCGATCTTCCAATTTCAATTGTGCCTAAATTAAATGACATCAATACCCATACATCTCCAAGTGATTTTTTTTATTTTTTTTTGATCGTATGAGATTCAATTTCATCGGTGTTGGTCGTTGTCTACCATCGCTAATATTACATAAATACATTTTCAATTTTCAATATCATGTACATACATGCACACAGAATGCATGCCGTAGACTAGTATATATAACTTCCAACTTTCAATTTCAACAGTCTTTTTTCTTTATTGTTGGAAAACATTTGAATGATAAATTGTTTTAAAATTGTAGCGTTGTTAATGCATAACATGCAACAACAAAAATCTATTGCGAGACTGAACTGTGTTCATTTATGGTGCAGCTTCCTGGCATTCTTTCATTGTCAACGAAATTCCTTCCTACTGTCATGGGTTTTCTTAAGAAACTAGCAGATGCAGGTCAACAACGTGCAGCTTCGGAACCTAGTAGAAACATTGAACTTGTTTCTAGAGGTTTCCGGAATGGAATTCATAACAATTCAATATCTGATGCACCGTTGTCAAATAGGACATCAACAGATGGTAAAGGTGAACGAACAAGTCCCGTAAAGCAATGACCAGATTTTTTTATAGTGATTAAAAGTTTGTCACTTTGACATGAGTTTAGATTTCTTCTTTACTTCCTACATTTATACAATTGATGAATCCCCTAGTTTTGCTAACATGGGGCCAAAATGCTTTTAGAGCTAAAAGTATGCAACTTCATATATGTAAAAGCTTTATAGGTGTAAAAATTGCCATCAATCCGTTTATATATCAAAAGTTGGATTAAATAAGAGATTTAAATTTATTCATATGTTTTACTTTTTGTCAAACGATGTAATGTTTATAGATTTGTCTATGAATATTTTTTGTCAAACAACATACAAGCAAATTAGAGTTAGATCAATGTTGTTCGTGTACTGGATAAAGTGCATGTTTGTACATGTTAAATTTAACTAGGAATAGATTATACTACCATATCCAACTAGTAGAAAACCATGAAGATTTGTCGTGGCTAATTTAAAGAAATACAGAAAATGAATAGGAATTGATGGTGCGATTCCAAATTTAAGCACAGAATTGTTAAAAATATTATGTAAAAAATAAACGGTTGGAAACCTTCACATGCACAAGGAAGGGTTGCCTTCCCATGTATAGAGAGGAGCTCTCTCGGTTACAAAGATGAATTTCCAAGCGAAAAGGGATCTCGTGTTTATCTGCCCCCAGTCTTGATCAGCTGCACGTTCGCTACGGTATTTGTCGAACAGTTGTATATAAGGCTTTCACATGGAAACTGGATTACCCTGCGGCTGTAAATCCCCTTCGTGTGACTTTCACCTGGGCCAGTTAATGTTATGGATTTCGACCCGAATCTAGTCCGTATCCATTCTGTCTTTAGTAGTCAGGCCCGTCTCCGTAACTATTACAGTCGGGTATGTATTTATCAAAATCCGACCTGGTTTGGATCAGTTTTCGATTGTAATAAAACACAAGTGTGTATGTTATTTATTTACTATTTTGTTTCTTTTGTATATAGACGTTTTGATATATATATATATATATATATATATGTTATGAACTTGACTACATCACCATTAGTTAATGGCATTGCTGATGATAAGATTCAGTCTAAGCGCAGTTTCAAATAAAAAGATCAATTATCTCCTTTATTAATTAATTTAACAGCTGATGTTTTCTCTAAACTTATTAAATTAGTCACTATGATTATTATTATTTTTCATTCACCCAAACATGTTTAGTGCTTAAATATATTTTAGATGATTTCGAACTTTTATTTGGATTAAAAGTTGATTTTGCTCAGAGGTTCGTTTTGGTTTTAAATGATTCTGATAATATTTAAAATAAAGTTTTTTTTTTTAAAAAAAAATGGTTAATACATCACCGTATAGCTTTAGGGGGAGTCTTGAACTCCCGACCTTTTACTCAACAAGTACACACTTTACAACTATGCCACACTATCTTGGCATTTAAAATCAAGTTGTTGACACTTTTAATTGTAATGTTAGTTTTGTAGGTATCTAGTTTTTTTTTTTTAGTTAAACCTAAAAAACTTAAGCACAATAATTGAAATAATATAATTGACCAAATTAATGATTTGTTATCTAAATGGAATCGTTGATGCTTATTTGGGGCAAGTAGAATTGTGTCGTTAAATTCGACTTTATCTGCCTTATACCTGTTTAATTATTGAACGTTTTTTTAAATGCATTATTGATAAGATTAGAAGAGATTTTTTTATGGAGTAGAGGCAATCCTAATGGTAGTTGAAAATGTTTAGTTAACTGGAAGATGAATTGTAATCTAAGGTGGAGGAGGCATAATAATTTATTTCATTTTTGTAAATATATTACGATAAAATTTGATGCTTTTAATTATCTAATAATAGTATTGTTCATTTAGCTAATAATAATTCTTTTTGGCATGGTAGTTGGATTTCTATTGCTCCTCTCAAAGAAGAATTTAATAAACTATACGATATTTTCAAATTTAGAAATGCTTAAAGTTCTGATACTTATGGACCAACCCGCGGTTTTTTTTGGAATTTTAGTTTTAATAGTATGATAGAAAATATTTAAAACAAATGTTTGTCTTATTATGTGCTAAATTAGAGGGTTACAACATTGATAATGAGAAAGATTTGAACTTCTGGTATTGGGATAAACTTAAAAATATACTTTGCACTTACTTTATAGCTTTATAAACTTCCTGGGAATTAAAGTGAACTTCCCAAAATGAAATTGCATATGTGGTTAATCCTTTATGGGAAATCGAATACTATTGATAAAAGATTGTTATTTTTGTATTTATCAAAAAATGTAATTTTTGTAATAGTAATATGGAAAATATTAGTCACCTATATTTTAATTGTAATAT